>JAOTON010000555.1:367500-967168 GCA_034440635.1 Lepas anatifera | reverse complement strand
CCCACTGTGGCAGAAATGAAGTTCCTACATGCGAAATATTCATTTCTACTTGCTAGCTGTGCACAAAACAATGACAGCACTTGACTGCTCTGATGTAAATATCTAGCACGATCGATCCCTGCACTGAATCCTATGACAAAACACATGACATCAATAAAACACACAGAACGGATGCAGACCATTCACATATGCAGGCAAAAATGGACTGCATTCCATTGTACCAGATTTTCACGCATCAAAATGTCGGTCCTACAATATTCCTGACGCATCGCACTCCTTCGACAAGAGGACGTGCACCAATCAGCGTTTGCTTTCAACACTGCTAATCAATGGCGAAGCTACGAAGAACTGAAATGATCCGCTTCGAATCCGGGGAAGGCATTGCATACTACAGGGAAATCCATCGCTCTTATGTGTCCTACCAAATTTTCGGACTCAGGAGGAGGCCATTGAAGATAGGCACAAGATAACTGAGCCTTTCGTACGATTGCACATTGACCACAGGGCTTTAGGCATATATCACGTTTTCTAGAAAGTCACCAGCATCAACACGTAGACAAGGGCTGAGGCGCATAGGCAGATTAGGGATCTACGATCAGGATGACACTCGGGCAGGGGACACCATTTGGACCAGAAGGGAGCCACCTTCGGGCGGTATGGACTATCATGGGGGTGCCTTATGTTATCGCGGTGACGCCAATGGTCCACCTCGGGGCTAAGGGATGTTTCAGGGGACACCAATAAAATTTCAAGGGGTACCGAAGACGTTTCATGAGTGAGGTAATTTCAGGGATGCCCGGGCTCAATAAATGGGCATCTACCCTCCCCTGCTCGCTCTCTGCACCCCCTTATTTCTGAAGCTTGGAAAAGTGGTTTACTATACACCGTTTCCCGAACAGACATAATAAACATTCTGTTTCTCTAAGGCTCTGAGACGGAGAAATAGTAAACGACCCTAGTAAATACATTTCTACAACTGAAGAGTAGCTCAAGTCAACCATATCCAACTTCGGCCAGTGATCAGAGGTTGATGGCGCAAAACCAGCTGTGCTGTTTCTCAAGAGCCACACTGTGATTTCTAGGACAGTTCCTGACGCCGGGAGCAGCAAGCTTCATAAGGTGTTGTTCTTAGTCTGTGTTGTTGGGGTTTGTGTAGTCGAAGCCGTCGAACCTCTCCTGTTGAATCGCCTGCAGGTCTTCAGCAGAGATCTCACTGAGGCGCGCCGGCAGAGTGGTGAAGTCCTCCTCGAAGTATCGGCAATCAGCCATTGTGACCTGTCGAGAGGAGGCATTCAACAACGATACGGAACAACTCCTCCGCATGGGTAGATTTAGTGAAAACTCTATTATTTATCTGAGCTTCTCCATATCGTTCATGTTAACATGTTTATTTTCGGATGCGACACAAAGGTTCAAAGCTCTCACCCTTCCAGAGGCAGATCTGTGAGAGGCTGAATTGGGTAACCATATCCTCCCAAATCTAACAGATCTTCTTTAAAATCTAGTTTTTGTCACTACGCTGACCTTTTTGCCCCGTCCTCTGAATTATCTCACAATAGCTTGTGTGGGTTCAAGTCTGGTTAAACGCTGGTGGCTATGGACTCACGCCTATGTACAATGTACATTGTACATACATACATACTTGAGTGGCGCAGTCTAGTTCTATACTGGAGTACTTGCTATCCAGAGTTGTGCAACTCGCGAGTCAGAGTTGGGGTTTAACTCAAATTCCGACTCATTCGACTCTGAGTTGAACTGAGTTGAGTAAAAAATTTGACAAGTGAGTTTAGTTGAGGTAAGTCGGTTCACAACACATCAATGAGTTGAGTTGAGTTGTGAAGACAGGGAGTTAAATGAGTTGAAAAAGTTGGCTCAACAGGTAGGTAAATATGATGTCAAGTAAAAGTGTTTGAATTTGCCTACCTTTTGCAAACCTCCTTTAACCTCCCTCAAATGCCTTTTGCCTGCAGTATTTCAATTGTTTAACACGCGTCCCGCTGTGGGGCAAAATTCACCTGCCTCCTGGTTTTCCCCAGATAGCTCAAAAACGAAGAAACGCAGAACAACAAAAGTTACAGTACTTTATTCCTGATTAATTTTGCACATCTGGCCAAATTTTTGAGTTACGGTCATGTCAGGTCAAGGAGCTATTTAGGGTCAAGTGACACGATCTCAAAACCTAACATTACGAGTTTGAAGCAGCACCCAGGAAACATTAGCAAACCGATCAGTTTGAAACTGCCAAAATATGATAAAGTCATTAGGGTCTACAAATCTGTTATCTCGGAATTTTGATATTGTTGACCTAAGGTGGGGTCAAATTTTTGGTCACCCCATTATAAGTCTATGGTGAAAAATAGAATGGGCTCGTTTTCAGTAAATACTGGATAGATAGAGCTGAAAATCCTCAAACCGTCTATTCTTACCACGATCTTGACCATAAAGTTGAGTTTTTGAGCATCTGACCTCTCAAAGGTCACAACAGGTCACGGAGCAGAGAGTGATTGTTTTGTCAATAACTTCTCACTGAATTGAGATAAAGCTCCCATTTGCTTGCATTGTGCTTATATTGTCACGGGGAGTCGATTGATATGCAAAATGACCATACCAGGTCACTCTGTGACCCTGACCTAGGTCGAGGTCAGGTCATTTTGACTATTTGACCTAGCAAGGTCATATTATACATCATTAGATTCGCCGCAATCTCCTCTGAGCGCAGATCTAGAGAGGGAAACGTATACTGCCCTGTTGTAAGCCTATGGAGCCTTCTTTGACCTATGCTGACCTCAATATTGACCTGAAATGAAAGTTGTCCTTATAAAATATCTTCGTCTTGTCAAAAGATTTCGAATGCCCCCCGTAATTTTTCTTTAGCTTTTGTGGGGAACGAGATACGGAGAGGGGGGAGCGAAAAACGCCCCCCCAGCGGGGTGCGTCATGCAAGGGACCCCAGCGGGGCGCGTGTTAAATCAAAGTTTCAATTTGTTTCAATATATCAATAATTACACGATTCAATTCCTTTTTTAACACGCGCATTGACTGGGGTCTGACCCACCTTCGCATTGATGGGGGCGGGTACCCGCCCCCCTAAGATCTCGAGAACCACGGTGGGTATCGAAAAACGGTAAACGGCGTTGGGCTGCCCATCCACTTCTCCATCGAAAACATTTGAACCATTTTTTGTCAGGTCATATTTAAGGTCACGAGAGGTCAAAACATGCCGTCATAGGGATAACATGTAAATTCAGTTTTTCGGACATTTCATCTGAACAAGTAAACATAGAGCAAAACGACTTGCACCCTATGAATTCTCTCAGCAAGCCGAATCGAATGATATATAATTTGACCTTGCTAGGTCAAATCAAGGATTTGACCTTGCTAGGTCAAATCAAGGATTTGACCTGACCTGAGGTCAGGTCAGGGTCAAATTATATAAAATGTATATCATTAGAACCGCAAAGCCCAGGCAAGTCTTATCCAGCTAAAATAAATGTTCTATCACCATTTGTTACTGAGTTATTCCGTAAAAATAAGTTTTCCCATGTATTTCCAATGGAGAGGTCATGCCTCGTACCTGACCTTAGGTCATCGATATCAAAAATACCGGAACATATTTTAGAGAACTCGGTGGGTCCATTATGTGATATGAGTTTTAATCGGATAAGTTCAGCCTGCTTTGACTTATGCTATCTTAAACCTTTTGAGGTCGGGTCACTGGACCTGTACTGGTGACCTGACCTGAGATGACCTAACCTTAAAATTTTCACAGAAGTTATAAAAATGATGAGGGGAAAGGTATGCCAAGTACGGCGGCGCTACGCGCCGCCGTTTTTCTACTATCTCCGAAATACCCGAAGGGGCGGGTACCCACCCCCCGTCAATGCGCGTGTTAAAGGCCCACCCGGTCTGAAGAAATCCCTAGGCACAAATAATACATATACTCGAAAAATTAAACAGGTTCCTATCACTGGCCTTGTCTTAAACATTTGAAGTGGTGGAACACACTACAAAATACACTTCATATCTCTCAAAAACTTCTCATCTTCAATATTTAACATTATTTCTTTACTTCAACCACTCCATACAACAACGCCGCGTCATCGCTGATTGTTGTCGTCAATGGTCGTCGTCGTCTGAGAATAGTGTGCGCCATTGCTGTCTTTGAAGAACAAATTCAACCAATTATAGGCTCAAGCTTAACTAGCCCCAAGGCAGAAAGTGTAAACATCACGTGATAGTTCATAAAGTAATACTAGTATTTGTATTCTTACATATGCTCTTGTTTCTTTTGTTCTAAATGCGCCGTCTGCCGCCACTTTTTTCATTTTGCCTATTAAAAGCAGTTACTGCTATTAGCATTGAAAAGTTGTACCTTTGATTTGGCAGAAATGTTGAGACACCTTTATTGCAAGAAACGGAGGAATCATTTCATGTTACTGGTATTGTCTGATCAGAGACCCTTGCTTGGCATTTGGAAAGCTATATATTAGCAATTTTCTATGAAACCGTGCTCCAATTTCGAAGAGTGATTGGTGTGTAGGTGCTGTATTGGAGGTTCTCAAGCTAAAAATTAGATTGGGTTTAAAATATGAATAGATTAAAATCCAACACCTTGATAAAATTACCATTTCTTCTGTCCTTTGTCATATATCGTCCTATACTATTTGTTAGGGTTTGCTGTAGTTCTTAGAATTTGCAATTGCAACTAGGAACCTACTCTAGTAGTTATTGCTTAAATTTGGATTAAACTCATGGCATGCTAATGTTTCATTTAGAAAAATTACGTAGCATTGTTCTTTAACAGAAAAAGCAATACCTATACCATCCAGAAAAATACAGTTTATACTATGCTTTTTAGCTTGAACCTTTTCCAACAGTATAGAGTTTCAATTATTTGCTTATGTTGGTGTAACCTTTGGCCATTTTAGGTTCCTTTCCATTCCCTTTACCTAGTTTAATATGCAATGTTCCTTTTATAAATAATTGCAACTTGCTGTGGTAGCTTTTTTTGGGCAGTGACAGTCTGGAAGAATCAAAAAGTTATTCATGGTTGCTGGCTAACTGTTAACCAATGTTTGAATGGCAATAAATTAATTTTGCTTCTATTATTCCTCAGTTTTATGTCGGACTTTCTGAACAGTTTGTTTTTTGCTGGTTTATTTATTTATTTCTTAATTTTATATTATAATTTATATAATAATCATGTATTTATTCTATTTTGAAAACGAGTCAAAGCTTGAGTTGGGTTAAGTCATGAGTTGAGTCAGAGTTGAGTCGGATGAAATTAGCCTTGAGTCGGAGTTGAGTCGACTCACTAACTCTTGATCATGAGTTGAGTTGGAGTTGAGTCAACCGTTCTCAGCACTTGAGTTGAGTTGGAGTGGAGCTCAAGAAAATTCTGAAACGCACAACTCTGCTGCTCTCCCACCATGTTCTGTTATGAGCCCCTTTTCTTCACTCTCTCAAGTGGATTAAGTACTCAAGGAACAACATGAAAAGTGAGGATTGAAATAGAAATTGGAGGCCGCAATGCATCATATTCGGGCTGAAAGTGTTTATTAACACCAATATATTTTGGTACAGGGAAATCGCAATCCCGTAGTTTAATTATGGTTTCGCATCTTCTGAGCCCCTTTAAAGCACTGACGAATCCAGATGAGGGAAAAATAGTCATTCCCCTAAAAGGCCCGTTAAAAAACACCTATCATCTCCACATTTTTGATACCTTCAAAATAAATACAGTTTTCCAAAAGAGAGGAAATATTTATGTTTAGAACTCGGAGCAAAAGATGTAACACCCTATGGCATGATATTAGCTCTGAATCATTAATATAATGCAGAATGTGCCGTAAGATGATGATAATCTGGAATGGTATTCCTTATCCTAGCTTCCCGAGAGCCTATAATATCTCGGGCGTAAATCGAATAGCTCGAGCTACAGATCGGCTCCTGGACCCCAGCATGGCGTACCAGGGAGGGTTTAAACGGCGGATCCAGCTGTTTTCGCTCCACGGCGATCCAGTCGACTTTCCTGAAGAAGGGCTGACTCAGTGATGCCTCCGGCGGGACACTCAGAGGATCCCATCCGCAGCAACGGATCCTTTACCAGCAGCTGAGGGAGGTGAACGTTCATGTCAGTGACAGGAGAGAGAGAGAGAGAGAGAGAGAGAGAGAGAGAGAAGATATTACCTTAGGGACATACCTTAGAAGGGAGACCAACGGCACATAAGATAGGCCGGGAGAGGTAGAGTCATAGTTCTGAAAGTGACCTGATAAGGCGTGCGACATTTGCACTACCCGAGGCCCTAGGTTTTATAATATAGACATTAAAGGCATAGTGCATAGGATCCTATAGCCTTAAAGCTGATAGATAAATGGTTAGCCGCAGTTTTAATAGGCGGCCCCACATACGGGAGCTTGAATGCGTTATTCCTGTGACATAAAAGAGAATATGAACAAGCAAATTTTCTGGGCGTTAAAAAGGGAGTGGTATGATTCTTGTGTTCTCATGAAAGCATAATCGAGTCATAGGGTTTGCAGTGCCATTGAACCAGTGGTACACGACACTCAAGCATGCAAGTTTTAGGGCGAAAAACTAAACTAACAAACTCAACAGTGATAATTAATCGATTCGCTTATATTATGAATGCCTCGAAAAGTTTGGATTAGGAAACAGTATGATTCGCCATCAGAGTACTACTCCTATGTCAAGTGTAAGGACCAGGTGGAGGTTCCCGTCTATCCCATCCGCAGTAGGTAGGACCATAACATCCCATTCACTTTGGAAATTTTGGGAATCGCCTCGCTCGTCTCCTTTTAACCTGACTAGGCAGAGGACAAAAATAAAATACCATGATTTAAGGAATGCTCTGAGTGGAGCCATGCCTAGAAGGGTGCCTATTTCTAAACAAATGCACGCCGTTTGGCGGAAAGAACCCGTCAAGGGGCTGACATCCAAGTGGATCCTCGTACTCCATGGCAAATGGAGACGATTAGACAGGAATACATATAGGAAATATACGGATCAAGATTCGGACTGAAAGTTCAAAATTATATATGCCTAGAAAAATGTTTGGATCTAGATCGGATTTAAGCAAAAATATGTTTGTGAACGTATTGGCCTAATTGGTTTGGATGACTCTGGTCCCAAATTTTATGCCGTGACGTAATCAGCAGTAAGCAGTGGTGTTGCAACTTGGAGCTGGTCCCGTGGCCCACCCGGTGGCCGGGACCCAGACTCCACCACCCTGTCACTCACGCCAAACTGCAACATCTCACCGCCGACAAACAACGGCCCAGCACGTGCCCCCCCTCCCCCGCCGCAGCGTGCCACTGTGTGTGACAGAGACGTGCCGGTCCCAGGTGCGGAAAACACCGGGGCCGCTTCAGCGGATAGGGAGGATATGGAGGGATTATATATGTGACGACTATAAAATGAACCCACCCGGAAAAAGTCAGGAGGGTGCTCAAGTGGATAATTATTGCTACTTCCAATTCAAAAATGCAATAAAAAAGAGAGGACATAGGTGAGTTAACTGTTGTGAAATTTTAACTTCTGTACCACCACATTATATCATTAAAAATTGACAGGAAACCGCTTTAACAGCAACTACACAGCATTTCTGGCAGCGTAACAAAGCATGTACGCTATTACCTACATGCTTTGTTAAGCCGTACATGCTTTGTATTTATGCGAGTAAACAATCACCCTTCATGCTGGAGGGTGGTTGGTAGCACGCAGAGCGCAAAAAGCGATGTGTTTCTAGACATTGGAAAATTAATTTTGGGCCAAGATCTGTTTGTTTTAATACAAAAAGTACGTTGCTGAAAGGCTTTTGGGGGTATATACACATTATGTACATACTCTGTCAAAACATGCATTACCTTGTGTAGTCCCTGTTTCATTTCAGTCCTAATTGACCATCCAGATACGAGGACTCTGTTTAAAAATGGCGTAGGATCTGGCATACCCCATATTTTTTGTCTGTCTTGCTCTCGACCCGGCAAAACAGCCCTTTTCAGCCAACAGCATACATTTACTTCATTTGCAACACAACTACACTGGAACGAAGGGCAAAATGCGTTTTATGAAATGGCAGCAGGCGACGCCAAAAGAACAACAGGTATGGGCCCAGATCCCTGCGGCCCGGCCGGACAGGTGGAGTGGGTGGAACGGGCTGGGCACCAGGGGAAAACGAGCTTTTATCAGAAAACTGTCTCACGAATCCACGTGCTTTTAAAGCTAAAATAAGAAGTCGCCTCGCACTGGGAATTCTTAGGGCTATCATAACTAAAAACAGGTTTGAATTGACAATTTATAGATAAAGTACGCTTTGGCTACGGAAAGGCTGACATTTCTATCCACCGTGCAAGCGTGTGCCAGGATTGGTCCCTGCGCGTGTGCCAGCGAGTGATTGGGCCGACTTCATTTTCTTGACAATTTTCCAATGCTTCTATAAATACTTATGTGTTTTTATTACATGCATATATTCTGCTAACTTCTATGTAGTGTCTAAGAAAACTTAGCTTACCTTCCTGAGGCTTATACCATGTTTCTAAATATGCAATAACTTTGTTGGGAAGACAAGCTCATGGATGGTAAAAAAGAAAATTCTCACCCATTTGATGATCTCTGTGCAGTCGTCCTCCAGGAAACGTGGGTAGTAGGGCTGTTCACTTCTGATGGCCCAGAACAGCTCCTCCTCGTCCAGTCCGATGAAAGGGGTCAGGCCCACCAGCCTGCGGCATCAGTAGAGGTCAAGTCTACCAGCCTGTGGCAACAGCAGGGTTTACACTGTCCAGCCTGAGGTAAGGATGAGGCCTCACTGAAGACTGAGACAATTCGCATGGATTGGAACCCGCTGGGACTGGCGGTGAATTACCCGTTGAGTCAAAATGAAGGATGATAAATATTCCCTATTATATGCTCTACCAACTGAGCTGTCGCCCCGGTAGCCCAGTTGGTAGAGAGTTGGGCTCCGGTCCGCTGCTCAGGAACATGCAGTGGCAGTGCATGTGCAGGCTTGGGGTTGATTCCCCTGAGACTCCCTGCGCTCAATATTTACTTGATGCAGGTCGGCTGGCAACTGACTGGTGGGAGAGTGACCTGAGCGAGAAAGTCATCCCTGTGCTTTGTGGGAGATGAGGACACTTGACCTGTATTGGTGAACTGACCTGAGATGAGCTAACCTTAAAATTTTGGCAAAAGCTGTAAAAAATGATCTGATGAAAGGTAGGGCAAGTACAGTGGCGCGTAGCGCTGCCGTTTTTTTCAAACAACCATTTCCAAAACTATCTAACAAATCCTGGGGGAAAGTACCCACCCCCCGTCAATGCGAGTGTTAAAGTGGGATGAACTAGACTACATGCTGTTCGAGCCGCTTTTGTTTATGAATGAATGTTAAAGTGTTTTCAATGAGGAAGTTCCAAATATTTACGACATAAATAGTAAGAGTCACACGCACAGGCAGTTTTTATGCGAAAATTTCGATATTGACCTCATATATATATAACTTCCATATTCGTTGCTTACATTCGAACTAACTGACACCGGATCAAAATGCAAGGTTTTTTTAGAGTTATGACATAGGTTCAGTAGGCGAACCCACCGAAATTAGAATTTCCATCTCCGAGCAAATGCGGAATGTTTCAGTTTCATGAGTCTTCAGCCCCCTAGCAGTCATTTCTTATCATCATGAGGACACATTCCTGGCACATGATGTGCGGAAGACAAAATAATTTCCAACCGGACACGCTTCAGTACTACCGGTGAACATACACCTCTCGCCGTCGCCAACAGCCACCGGCATACAGCAACGGAAAACTCCTCCAGCAGAGTGAACGGCCTACCTCATCATGCCGTCATCGATGGGGTCATCTTGGAGCAGACGGTTATGTGGTACCTGGGCCACTTCTTTAGTCACCAGGTATCTATCAATACCAACACTGGCGCACTTTGATCAAGGGCCTCCACGAGGGGAAGGACATTTCACATTGTGTGCAACATTGGGATTTTCCGTACCGCAGTGTGTCAAACAAGTCTCAACAACACCTGGGCTTCAGTCGTGAAACCAAAAATATAAATATTGTGAGGGTATCGTGTTTGTTGAAGTATGAGTAAGATTTCGAAAATGTATGCAGAACAAGAAAAAACGAATTAAGCTGCAGGGAAATCGAGCTGATATGTTAAAAAGATTAGTACATGAATCAATAAAATGATACATTTCGTTCCCACGCAGGGGTGTGAATATACAGTCCTTTGAGGGTACCGGGATACCCGCAAAGAAAGGCTGAGTCAGTGTTAAGGCTCGTTTTTGATTCTATTGTTTTTCATTTTCAGGACTTTCAATTGGTTCTATCTCTTCAAAATGTATGTGTGAGATCTGAAACAAATATAATGTTATGTCAGCTCTTTTTATGTGGTGGCCATTGTTTCAACTTTGGGTACCCTTGATAACTTTCGAAAATCTAAGAATACAGCCCTGTCCTCAACGGAATCCAAGCCCCGGTAACCTGGTCTCAAGTCGATGGAAGTAAAACTTAAGGCGTTTTAAGCAGTGAAATATTCACTTTGGCCTCTTACTCAGAACTGTGACAAAAAAGCGAAAGCAATACTTTCATACCGTATTTGTCGCTTTCAAAGTTCACCAATATCTACCTGAGTTATATATCACTGAAATCGCCTACTATACTTACATTTCATACAGCATGATCCCAAAGGACCACCAGTCGACGGATTGGTTGTAGTTCTTGCCTGAAACAACCTGCAAAGACACATATTCTCAACGAGCAGCATAATAATTTTCCCTTTATCCTCTAAATTATAACGAACACGATAACCATCCAGTTCATGTTCGGACAGCGAATCAGATTCAACATCGCTCGAAAGGTGGGATAATTGATTTTTCGTACGAAAGAGGATATGGGTGGATACATAGACGAGCTATATGATTGAACTATTCAAACATATAAAACTTTAACCTGCACCTAGCTGGGGCAGCTGCAGTCTGAGAGAAGTCGATTCGGATTAGCAGTGTCTTTAAGAGGTGAATTATTCCGTATAGAGTAAGGATATTTGTGCCCAGACAAAACCCGATATATCGCCATGCATCGAATTTGACTCAGGCCCCAGATCCACCTATTTCTTACTACCGCCACCACAGGGCATCACCTCAGGGGCCATGTAGTCGACCGTGCCGCAGAAGGCGTCAGCCGTCCTGTCCAGGAATATCTGCGTCTTGCACATGCCGAAGTCGGCGATCCGCACATGGCCCTCGTGGTCCAGCAGCACGTTATCCAGCTTCAGGTCCCTGTAATAGTGAATAGCAGCACGTTACCCACCTTCGGGTCCCTGTAATAGTGAGTAAGAGCACGTTCCCCAACTTCAGGTACCTGCAACAGTGAGTAACAGCACGTTATCCAGCTTCAGGTCCCTGTAATAGTGAGTAAGAGCACGTTACCCAACTTCAGGTCCCTGTAATAGTGAGTAAGAGCACGTTCCCCAACTTCAGGTACCTGCAACAGTGAGTAACAGCACGTTATCCAGCTTCAGGTCCCTGTAATAGTGAGTAAGAGCACGTTACCCAACTTCAGGTCCCTGTAATAGTGAGTAAGAGAACGTTATCCAGCTTCAAGTCCCTGCAACAATGAGGAAAATCAAGTTTTTTAACTTCACATCCCTGCGGCAGTGAACAACAGCATGCTATCCAACTCAGGCCCTTGCAGCGGTGCAATGGCAGCACTGGATCCAGTTTTAGATCCCCGGAACAGTGAAGAGCAGTAGGTTATGTAGCTTCGGGTCCCTGCCACAGTGCAATAGCATCACGCTGTCCAGTTTCAGGCTCCTGGAACAGTAAGAATGAAGCCGAATCTACCGAGATAGGATACTGTGCTAAGCAGCACCGGAGACCATGCTTATCCTAGTTGGATATCCAGTTGTCAGTATGAAGAAAAACACCGCTGGAGCAAAAAAACCAGCCAGAAAAATGTTGGAGGCCAAAAGATATGTTTACAGATATCACGTTGCAAACTAATAATCAAAAACAGAAAGAGGTACAAGAGCCCTTGCACATTTCTAGGCACAGGGAGACCGGAACAGGGCACCCGATACCTAAGTTCGCATGGTGTCAAGGCTGAGTTCATCAATGATTAGCTGTTGGTTTGCACTGAACACAACTTCAATATTTTTAGAACACCAAATTGACTCTTCGTTCGGCATGCGACAACCTCTACCTACCTTGACGTGCGCTTAGATGTCACATGACCGTCTGTATCGTTATGCCCGTACAGGGATCACGCTGTGATTGCAGGTTTAACTGTTAAAATATGACTCTGGCACCACTTTTTCCTACTATCATGTGGCCTGTGACCTCACCTACGCAGCCTACAGCGGCTTTGTGATTGGTTCTACTGAGAAGCGTAGTGGCAAGTGCGATTTAAGTGTGGTACAGAGACTGAAGACTCGTTTGGTTGGTCTGAGAAGATGATAGCTGTGCTTATAAGGAAAAAGTTATTTCCCAATTAGCCCAGTAGCCCAATTTTACCACGTGCCCGGAAAGATCCCAGCCATATCCCCATGTGAGCTTGTGTGCTGCCGGGTACCGTGCTTTATCCTTGTGCCGATTAAAAGTGTGTTAGTTCGGCTGGTGCTGTTGCTATATTTCTTTGTGCGTATTTAGGGGCGCATGAGACTGGCAAAATAAAAAGATACACATCCACTGACGGAACCGAGAGACTGATTCGATGAGCATTTATGAAACAAAGACACAGAAGCCCCTCAGTAGGGCTCCACGCCTCACCGGTAGATAACACCCCTCTTGTGTAAGAAGCGGAGACCGCAGACCAGCTCGCAGGCGTAGAAGCGAGTGCGGTCGGCGTCAAACCTGCCGGCTTGAGTCAGGTGGAAGTTCAGGTCCCCACCGTTCAGAAACTCCAGCACGAAGAACAGGTGAGACTGAAATACAGCCACACTGACGTCATCAACGGTGCTCGGCCGCTGCTCAGCATATAAGCACCTAGGCAGTAGCTGAAGCGATGAGGTCTAGTCGAAGGAGAGTACCAAAAATTGAAGCATACTCTTAGGATTTTATCGGGCGCCACCGCATGACTTTTATTATTAGCTTACTTATATAACCTGTTGAAACAACTATCAACTAATCCAGAAAATATGACACTCGAACATGATGAGGCCTTACTCAGGATATATTACTTTTCAATGAGTTTTCACCTTAAGCCACATCTACATCCAGACAACAACATGTAACAGGTTCTTTAGGGTTTAACGAGTACTTTTCTTTCGGTAAGCAAGGACAAAGTAGAAATGAAATTCAAGAAAAAAATAAAGCACATCGACAAAAAATTTAGGAGAGTTATCAGTCCAACGACAATTAGAGAAATGTTCCATATAGCCGCTTGGAACCACATAGCAATGACCGCAAAATCATCATCTCAAAAATTACTTATGAGCACGACTGTTATGGCTCCGTACGCCTCTTTTTTGGCTAGTTGTTAAGAGCCCTGGATCACTTGCCGGAGTTTGGAACGTGCAGAACAGGTGGCAGAGGTAGGGGTGGTTGGTGCCCATCGTCAGAATCTTCCTCTCCGTCAGGGTGTCCTGGACGTCCTCGTCGCTAACGATTTTGTCCTTACGCAAGCACTTGACGGCAAAGTAGTTCCTCGTACCGTGCATTCGTGCTAACATCACCTCGAAAACGGATCAAGAGCATTACAGCATCGATTATTTCATTCACTTATTATAAACAGACTAATAAAACATCCTTGTTTAAGCATTCACTAGAAACAATGACATTATATATCGGAGCACGCAGTTTGTCATGGGAAGTGGATAATCATGCCTCATCAAATTGAGATTTTGTTCGATTTCGAACTTAGTTTAAAAGCAAAAAGTCCCATGGAAAGGCTATTCAATAATTCTTCCGACGTTCCCAGAACTTGTTGAGTAATCCGTTTACCTTAGCGCGTCTGTTCTCACTACACGGCCGTGTTGGTTTTAACTCTCCAGTGTGCACATTGAAAGACCCAACTTCCCAAGAAACCAAACTGTTCACGAGCCAAATCTCATCGACGGACGTCATCGACCTAGTTGATCAATTATAACTCACTAAACCGGTCGGGAACTGCAGCCCCGGGAACGCGTGGGATCATTTTCGTGCTTGCATCCGCCTGAGGGCTCATCTCAATCCCCTTCTAACTCTAGAGCTAATTATTAAATCGAGAAAATGTGGAACCGGGAAAGGTTTGCCAAAAATCCTAGCTGTCCATACACACGCAGTCAAGACGCAATGGTGTCTCAGTGGTGAGGGGTGAGCACCTTGGTTAATGGTTGGCAAGAGTTGAGAGACACACGCTGAACTGGGATGCCTGCCTGTTGGCATGTCAGCTGTTACGCTTGGCAAACGGAACATCAACGGATGGGACGCCCTCCTCTCAGGGCCAGGTTACTCTGCATACACATTAGACATCCGCTTCTACCATCCAGCCGAAGCCCCCCTTTCACAACTGGCCCCTCCCCCGCCATCTTTCATCTGAAGCCTCACGCACTCTGCCAACGACACGTACCATGTTTCATCTTAATTAGACAAACTGAGAACGCGCTCTTCAACGGGTCGTATAAACACAGACATGCGATCTGCCTTCAAAAGAGAGTGCGTGCGCTAGCCAAGAGATTGATGATCAGCATTTCTTCGCAGTTCTTACTGACTCTTCAAAACATGATAAGATCAGAATGTTTAGAGCCAATGGATTATGGTAGCTATGGTTTTGTATTCAAGGCGATCATACCTTTCCGAAGGCGCCATTGCCGAGAACGCGTAGGAAGAGGAAGTCATTAACTTTGTACTGCCGGAATTTGGGGCGCGGTCCCCCAAGGGGACCTCGCCGACGGTCGAACGGAGCATCATCCAGCTCGTCGATAGGTGTTGGCGTGGGGCAGTCGTCAGCTGTTGGAGCGACGCCATTTTGTTTGTTAAAAAAATGGAACACGGTAAAAGACATGCTTTAAATGTACGAAAGGCTGTTCAAATGAATTTATAGCGTAAATGAATCGACTAAATTGATTATGATGAGAAGGCAGTGTGAAGCCTGGTAAAAAGTGACTGCATCTTTTCCTGCAAGGGAGCTTTCTCTTGAGCTACGTATTCATAACCCATCAGTAGCCAGTTACCCACCAGGATCGGGCTGCAATGTCGCACTGGCCTTCATCTTCTCTTCCTGGCGATGCTTCTCCATCCACTCCTCCTGTTTCATCAAGAATGCGAAACGCTGGTTGGCTGGGTTCTTCATGTACGTCACAGGATCGTCATCCATTTTCAGGCGTTCCATCTTTAGCTTGTTTTTCTGGCCACGGCGACGAAACTTTTCCAACTTTCGTGCTTCCTCGCGCTCCTTCTCCTCCCTGATCTTTCGTCGCTGCAGAACTGAGGGCGAGGCCTCTTCCTCTTCCTCTGAATCTGTCTCACTGGAGGCATATGAAGAGCTTGCACTGCTGCTGCCAGCTGAGCTGCTCTTACTGGTAAGTTGCTTTGTCTTACTGTGAGATGACTTAGCTCTAGAGCCACCCATATGATGTCCAATATGTGTCCCCGGATCATCTCGTTGCTTAGATTTTTGGGGCTCATTTTCATGAAATTGTTGTGAAATTTTATCATTCATGGTTTTGTTTGACACACACTTTGATTTAGCACCTTTTTTAGTTGACTTGCCAGTTGATTTCTTTGTGCCACTTTCTTCTCTTGTAGCGTGATGACCATGATCTTCCGTGCCAGTCGCTTTAGAACCCACCTTTAGCACGGGAATTTTAATATGCAACGGTTTTCCCGTGGCGTCTTTTGACGCCCTTCGTTTGGGCTGATCGCCCTCTGGGTACAAGTGCTTTGATAAGCTGTCGATGCCTGTAGTCGCCATGTTTGGCTTTTGCATGGAAGTTTCTTCCACTGTTTTAACTTGAGCGGCTGGATCCGCTTTCTTCTTTAGCACCCTAACTTTTTTGATGATTTTCTTACCATCTTTCACAGCTGAGGTATCACCGCTCTGTTCTCCTTTTCTGCAAGCCAGTGCCTGAACACCACCTGCCGCGTGAGATTCCCCCTGGCTCGAGGATGGTATTATGCCTGCCTTTTTCTTTACGACTTTTTCGTTTTACAGGTTTTTTAGCATCAGTTTCCGTAGATGTTCCACTGCTAGGTTTGCTAACAGGCAGCGCGTCTCCATTTGACGCAGCTGGCTCTAGGGCGATCCGACTGGATGAAGCCAATGGCGGCTTAAGTGGAACACCCACACCATTATGTAATTTACCGGATCCAGTTATTGCCGATCCTCCAGTCTCTGCGGTAGGTTTATCGCTGACTCTCGCAGCTTTTCTTGGCGCAGCAGTTTTGTTTGCAGTCGTCTGGTCCGCCCTCGATGTTGTTTTGCCGTCACCAACTGGGCGCACTTCCAACGCGGCGGCTGGCGCTGGCACGTCGGCTTGGACACGTACAGTCGCAGATCCAGTGGAGCTGCATATTTCTGACGCGTGCCCAGAAACGCCTCTCACATGCAGAGGCTGGGAGGCTGCTGAGGTACTTGAAGTCGGTAGGGGTTTGCACATAGGAATGGCACGTTCTGTCGCAGATTTCCTGGAATTGGAATCCTCGCTTTTCAAGTCAGCCTTGGAGGGGATATTTTTGGCAGATGCGTTCACTTCTCCCTTTGCTGTAGTCTTGGGCAGCTGTGATGGCGCCTGTGCCACCAACATTTTGTCGCCCGATAGTTCTGGTGTTTTAATTTTTGCAGCAGTGGTTTTCGCATCCGAGTTGTTATTCCTAGTGAGATCAGCTTTAGAGCTGGGTACGCATTGCTTATCATCTACCTTTGCTGTTGGCACGGCTATGTTTGGGACAGAAGTGTTGTTTATTAGCTCAGTTTTGACAGTGCAGCTGCTCATCTTATTCACGTTTTCCAGTTCCGTTTGATTTGCTGCTGGCACCGAATTTAGGGACCCGGTGGGGGCTGCAATTTGTTTGTCAGCAGCCTGACATGGTTTAATATTTTCCCTTTTGTTGTTTGTCGAGTTCTCCGCCGCTTTTGCAGTGTCCAAGACAGTCTGGTCAGCTTCCTTGTGTCTTGCCCGGGAACCATTTTTAGATTCAGCGCTGCTTTGAGAACTTTTCTTAGATCCTTCAAGAATTATTCCACTACTCGAAGTGACGGAGTTAGTACTCAAAGAGTTTTGTAACGTTACATCGGCAGTAATGGACACCCCATTATCGCGAGAAAAGACATTATTATTCAGGTCATCGTGAACCACGACAACAGGGGCCTTCTGCTCCAACGTCCGTTTATGTTTCATTTCTTTCATGAGCTGAGACCCACTCCCTGAATGCTGAGTGCTTTCTTTTTCTTGGCTAGAAGTTGAGGTGATTTTAAAAGGCTCTTGTGTAGCTAGATTGGGACAGGTCGAACTTAGTTTCACCCTTTTTGGTTTTTTTAGTACGACGTTTAGCGTGCCTTCGTCGTGAATCGAAAACGTATTTTCCAGTTTAACTAGCTCAACATGTCCGTTGGATGATATTTTTGCAGAATCTGCCCCAACATTCTTCCCCAGCGCCACTCCACCTTCAATAGCTTGCGATTCGTCGGATTTTATACTGGTCGGAAGCCTTTTCTTGTTTTTGATGACCTTTTCTTTCTTCGGTTGAGCTTCTGCCGCCTTAGTGTCATTGCTCACACTAGAGATTTCTAGGGACGGAACATCTTTTTGTGTTTTTGTAGAATAAACGGGGGAAGCGTTCAAGTCAACTATATTTGCTTGCATTGCTTTGGGCTCCTCTATTGCACATTCATTCTGTATTACACCGTCTTTGGTTTTGTCGACGGCCACTAGAGGCTGCGTTTTAGAAGAGCCGTCACTTCTCGGGCTGTCTATCTTCTCTATTCCACTATGCTTCACTGGTGCACTGACATTCCCAGCATCCGCAGCAATGACCGTTGCTTCAGCCTCCGTCCCCAGAAAGTTTGGCTCTGTATCGGTAACATGGTCTGCGACATGGTGGTGAACATTCCGTTCTCTCTCCGGCGCGGGACCGTTAGCAGGCACTGGGACACCGTTCGTCAGTTGTGTCTGGGGGTGTAACTGCTCGGCTGGCATGCAGCCGGCACGCGCTGACGATGCTGGGCCAGCGCTATTCTGAGCCTCATGTCGTCGGGGCGAGGTCGACTTCAGTGCTGTTGTGTCACCACCAGAACTGTCCCCACCATGTGGCGGCTTTCCTCTAGCTGCAATCCTGCCCGAGGCCACAACTCTGAGGTCTTCCGCGTTGGACACATCGCGAGCCTTGACCTTGGCAGAGGTCATAGAGCCCGAGGCGAGGCGGTCGGCGCTGCTGCGACTGTGTGCCAGCCCGACTTCTCCGACGGCGCCATGTCCCGCTGACGTCACAGTGTCCTTGTCTCGCCGGCGTGCACGCTGAGACGAGCGGCCGAAACTGTTCCTGCTGAGCGTCGGCGTCGGACTCAGCGGCGACGGCGGACTCGCCGACGACCCACTAGAGATCGGACTCAGCACACTGCTGCTGCTGCCGCTGTGGAAGAGTCTGCGGCCCTGCAGCACTCGGGAGAGCCGGGCGCCGGGCACCTCCAGCGTGGCCAGCGCCCGCGCCAGGTTCGCGTCGTGCTCGACTCGAGGCGCTGGTGTGACCAGGGCGGAGCGGCCGGCTGACAGGCTGACGAGGCTCAGCGGTCGAGCTCGGGACGGCAGTGGAGTCCAGCCGTCCAGGGTACTGGCCGAGCGGCGGTACTGGGGCACGGCTCGGGTCTCCCCGTACCCCCGGCCCACCAGCGGCACTGGCATCCTGCAGTGGAGTACCGCCTGCAACACACGGGCCAGACGGCAGTGTCAGCCTCAGCTGAGGGACACTGAGCGTTAGAGACAGTTCACACATGACGTCAGCGGCTAAAGGAGGGGTCTGGCATTTTCTGCCTGTTACTGAAGAAGGGGGCCTGGCTTTTCTGGTAATCCCTGACAGGGGGGGACAAGTTACCAGCTGTCATAGACTTGTTTTATTGAGCGAGAACTGCGCAGAACCTATGCAGTTAAAGAGCGGGTATGTCAATCTTTCGTATCTTTCGGTCTAAGTCAATGTTTCGTAGTCACACCCAGTGTTCACTGTTACCAACTGCGAGTACCCCCCGAGCGTAGAACTTTTCGAGCGTCCCTGCGTGATTGCTCATGTCAAACGCCGTTGCTGTCAAGAGGAGGGAGGGAAGACGTCTGGAAATTTCTGACGATCGCCGACGAAAAGGAAGGAGGTCGGCCGCTTTATAACTATTTTTGACAAAAGAGGGGAGGGTCGGAGCACCCTAAGATTTGGCTGACGTCATATGTGAGCAGACCCTTATTATAGGTGGCATGGGATGCTCAATTGCTCAGTGACAAAAACTAATAAGTTCTCGGAAGGCCTGCTGAAGATAGGGTGCCATAAACCGCAGAGTGTTGTGGGAATGACCTAGGACCCTAAAAAGATGATACAGATGACAGTAAAAGCGCTAAAAGACTGGCAGCCTAAAACGCCAAAGTCCAGAAACTAAAACGTCTAAACCCTAAAAAGCCCAAAAAGGCTACGTCAAGGTAAAGATAAGAAGAAAAAAGCGTGGGATGAGGTAAATACAACGTTTCGGTCTTGGACCGTCGTCAGGCGAGGGGTGAAAGATGGAGGTGGCTAGAGGCCTGAGGTAACCTTTTTCCAAATACCGAGTGACTGGAGGCCCAAAAAAGTGACCTGGAGGCCTCCAGTCACTCGGTATTTGGAAAAAGGTTACCTCAGGCCTCTAGCCACCTCCATCTTTCACCCCTCGCCTGACGACGGTCCAAGACCGAAACGTTGTATTTACCTCATCCCACGCTTTTTTCTTCTTATCTTTACCTTGACGTAGCCTTTTTGGGCTTTTAGGTTTAGACGTTTTAGTTTCTGGACTTTGGCGTTTTAGGCTGCCAGTCTTTTAGCGCTTTTACTGTCATCTGTATCATCTTTTAGGGTCCTAGGTCATTCCCACAACACTCTGTGACAAAAACTGTTGCTTTGTATATTTTCTACCGACCTGAAACATTTCAAGTAATTTTATTTATATTCCACCCCTGGCTGAATACATTAAAAACAGCTTGCAAAATAAATAAGTATACCCTACTCCACGAAATACATTCAAATATCCATTCAGGGGGCGCGGTAGTGGAGTGGCCAGCGTAGCTGGCTTCCATTCAGCCGACCCGGGTTCAAGGCCCGGCGGCTTCCCTGAACAAGGAGCAAGCTGGCTCCCGAGAAACCCTTCCAACAGGGAAAGAGTTGGCGACGCCATATGACCTTGGCAGTTGGTGCGTCGATAAGCCTAAAAAATTATTACATTCAAATATTCAGCTTTATGTCTTTCGCATACCTCCATTAAGACAGTTTAAGCTGTTCCTGAAAGTGCACGGATAACTGGCATATTTAATATACGATTTATTTATTCTTCCTCGACGCAACCGACGTTTCGCTTAAAGTCTCGCTCTACCATGTGATGCTTAACGCGCGCCCCACCGGGGGTCCGGCGCCACCTTCGCCCCACCGGGGGGCCATCGATGGCCCCCCTCTAACTCCGAAAATATGGGCGTTAGCGCAAATCTGCAAAGTGCAATAGAAAGCTCGCGTGAATTCAGTAAGAAATTACTTCGCATGTTTTAGTGCTCAGGTCAATGGTTTGACCTCCAGAGGTCAAATTAGGTCAAGATCGGCTATTTTCACTCAAATATGCAATGATTAAGCAAACTGGGCATAACTCTTATGTCATTAGAGCTATTGAGACCTGGTAAAGTACATTCGATAGCAAATTGCCAGTACTTTTTCCGCTATGTGGAACGTAAGGACCTCCCGCCAGTGGTTTGACCGCCAGAGGTCACCTCGTGACCTAATATGACCTGAGGTCACGAAAGGTCAAAAAGTGACCTTGCCGTATATCAAATGAACGCCAGTGACAAGACAAACACGATGGTGTTTGTTTCACCGCTCTAGCTTAATTAGGTCAAAAGTTATTGTCAAAATACTGTTTTTGACCTCTAGTGACCTTGGATGACCTTGGAAAAGTCAAAGGGCAAATATGACCCCTGGGATCCGTGAAAGGGTGTCCAAAAACGTTGTTCTGAGCAGTCTGAGTATTTGCAATCATTTTTGTGGCTTTTATATCATGAAATAGCTTTTCCCCATGCTTTTCCAATGGGAGAGGTCGCCTCGTGACCTGACCTCAGGGCACGAAATCAAAAAATCCCGGATATACACCTTGTAGACCCTGGAGAGGTCATGAAGTGTGGGAAGTTTCAAATTGATCGACTTTGAAATGTAGCTCTTACAGAGCTCTAAAGTTGAAGTGAGGTGACCTTGGTTGACCTCGTCTGGTGACCTGACCTTGGGTGACCCGGGGTAAAAAATTTCAGGGATGATGGGAAAATAATGCAGTGAGAGGTAGAGCCCTCAACCGCGGTGCTGCGCCTCGTCGTTTTTCTGCTATCCCGGAAAAACCTTAGGGGGGGCATCGATGGCCCCCCGGTGGGGGCGAGGGTTAAGCTTTACCCCCTTTAATGTTTTCGATCCGTTTATAATGTGCTTAATTTCAGCATGAGTCTTCTCTCCAGGCAAGCTTAAAGGGTGGGAAGCGGTTTCCAGTGAGTCAGAGAGAGCCAAACGGCCGTGGGGTATTTCGGAGCATATGCTGTGCCGGAAGCGCGCCGAGCCAAGGCTAACCAGGCCTCCAACTTGAACTAAATTCCGCTTCAATGCCAATTATTTGTCTTGAACAGCCGCGGATCGACCGGCTCCGGAGGCTGGAAGCGTGCTTTGTATTGTAACGGGAGCGTGTGTGTGTTATCATGCAGCCCAGTAGGCAATGGCACTACGGTACCGGCTCCCCTCTTTGGAGGGAAGGCGAATGATAACCACAACCAGGTGTATATACATACATACATATCTCGCAGGTTTCTATGATGAATATCGACGAAATTAGTGGAACTGAAACAAAGGAGAAAGTTTCTGATATACCACGCATAACCATTGTCCCAAGGTGCTACATGTGTGTACAATTGTACACTGATACAGTCCATGGTGATATCCAAAAACAGCCCGCTCAGTGAAATCCGAATGAATTCGAGTCAAAATAAGATTACCTATGAGGTAAAACAAGCTTGCGCATCTCGCGCAGGAAACTTGTTCATTTTAAAAAGGTTCATTTTAAGATCCAGTTCAAAGGAGGTCTTCTAGATAATATTTTTGCAAGGAGGACATTACCGATGAGAAATGTCCAGTTCTTTTCCAGATTTTGAAAACTTTACGAAACAAAAAATAACAACTCGGAGAGAGGCTAGCAGGATCGATACGCTAGTTATGACGGACAGAGGTTCTGTGGGCCAAACCAGCATTGATACAAAGTTCACCAAGTGGTACTTTGTCAGATACCAAAGGCACGATACCAAAGTCCTATCCAATGGATAATATAAAAAGTATGGTTATAGAAGTGAAAACTCTTATTCTCTTACCAAAAAAATATTGCAAAATCAGTACATTAAGCTTTGTTGCAAGGTTCTGTTGATTTCTGGTCTATTCTACGGCTCAAATAAAGAAATGAGAGCATTGTGTTTAACCAGGTACAACCCTTATTCTCTTATAACTCTTACCAAACAAGTTCTGTAGCAACGTTTAGTTGGCTTCTGGCTTCATTTTGAGAGCCAACTCTTCAGCATCGGCTGCGGGAGCGTATTACAATTCATTCTGTCATGCGGGACTGTTAAACATGATATTTTTTTAACATTTTCAATATGGGGGGATGCGGACACAGGGAGGAGGTGTATAGTAAAAAAAACCTTAACACCCACGCCGGTGGGCCTACGAACGACCTTCGCCCTAGTGGGGGATTCAAACACCCCCTCCCTCGAACTCGGCGCCTATGCGGAATAGCGAAGAAACGCAAAGGCCAGTGGATAGTCAACACAAATTCATGACAAAACTATATCCGTCACTTTTGGGCTCAGGTCAATATTGAGGTCATGACAGGTCAAAGAAGGTGGCAGGTTAGAGAACAGTTTCTGGGCTCTAACGTCTAATAGACTAAAGTTAGAATCATTTTTTAGACATCATTCACTTCCTCTTGTTACGGAAAATCGAATGCCGTATAGCATGACTATACTAGGTCAAAACATACCACCTAATCTAAGGTCACATATCATACCATCTAAAGGTAACCATCTAATCTAGCACAGTCCATATACTTATCTGTTTATTTGCAAGAATGATCTGAACGTAATGGCATCAAAATAAAATTGTTATCATCATTTACTGCAAAGTTACTGACCCAAGTCTGTAAACCTACTTAAGTTGCCCAAGAAGACCTCTCAGAGGTCACAAGTTCGAACTTGCAACATGAACCTATAAAGGGGCCTAGCATACCATGATTTGCAGAATACGAATGTATTCCAAGTAGTATTTACAGAAATAAAGCAATTTGTTGGCCAATTGCCGTTTTCCCTATGCATTTCAAATGGAGAGGTCATGATCTGTACCTAACCCTAGGTCATCGATAAGAAAAATGCGGGAATATATGTTGTAGTACTCGGTGGGCCCATTATGTGGTATCAATTTCGATTTGATAGATTCACTCATTTCTTACTTATGCCCCCATTAAACATTTTTGGAGGTGAGGACACTTGACATGCATTGGTTACTTGAACTGAGATGACCCAACCTTAATATTCTGGAGTAAAGTTGCTAAATTGATCAAGGATATGGTGTGCCAAGTATGGCGACGCTTTGCGCCGCGCTTTTTTCGTGTCGCCGGAAAAAACCCGAAGTGGGGCGGGGGTGTTCAAGAAACCCCCACTGGGGCGAGGGTTAATCGTTGCTACTGTCATATATTCAAAGTATTCTGTATCAGGGACCATCATAAACTGGGTTAACCAATTCAAATATATACTTTGTGAAATTAAGACAATTAACTTCACGAAAAAGCGAACAACATAATTACATATGCAGCAACATACCTGTAAGTCTAAGTATTGTTTTTGTCAAACAGAGCTAAGTTTTGTTTGTTTTTTAATATTTTTGCGTTCCTTTTCCTGTAAACATTTTGTGTTAGTAGCTAGTATCATTCATACAACGCACTCACACTATGTACAGAGCGGAAGCTTCCATTTGCCGGCACCATTACGGGACAGTGGCACCGCGCTTGGCGGGCCATAGGCTGCTCCGGTCCCCCAAACCGCAGCGCGCGGCACAGGCCGAGCCCTCACATGAGGGCCGCGGGCGAGAGACCGGACCGGTGGATCACTTTAAAGGCCGATCAGGCCCGTGCACCCACAAACAGGTACGCCGGCTGGCACGGCGTTGATTCCACTGCTGCGGCGCGCACTTCCCAGTGTACCGCTATCTCCAGGGTAGGAGACGGCCGCGGTAGGAAAAGCTCCCACAGGTCAGCCTTGATCCAGGGGCCTTCCAAACCCAAGCGTGGCGCATGTGACAGCTGCGCCACGGGGGTGGCAAACAGAGCTAAATTGTTGTGGAAAAATTCATCGCACCAGACAAGCCAAAGCCCTTCTTATACCATCTATTGGGGCAATGTGGGTTTTAAAGCATTCCTCTTCAAATGCAATTTTTCCAAAATATGTCTACGATGCTCAATGTGTTGAAGAACAGGGACAAAAACGTTTTGCGGAAGCTTCAACAAAACCGCTTACATGTTAAAATCTTTAACTACTTCCGCGTTAAAATCAAGCAAGATACATAGCCTGAAACACAGCTACGCTCGTCTTACCACCCTCTCTGTGACTTACACACTACACCTTTGTTGTAGTCGGCTTTGCATATTTAAAAAAATTATATCTAAGAGATTTCTTTCAAAATAGCTGCATATGTTTTAGTTTGAGGAAATGGGTAGATGATGCCCACATTATTTCCAAAATATGCTACACACTGAGGAAGCATAACTAATTCTATATATCTATCTCTATAGGAACTAATATCTATATTTCCCACCATCACCGGGCATCATCTTTCAACAGCATTTGCCATCCCTTTATTTCATCAGATGCCAGAAAAAACTCGATCCTGCCAACGTAGCTGGGGAAAATCCAGGGAAGCCAGAAAAAATGATAGTTACAAAACTAAGACTTCCACCCCTGGATCTTTTAGCAATCTCTTCAGTGCAGTATGGTATCACAACCCGGTACCCTTTCTTCTAAATCTGCCTATTCAGGACAACCCTTTCCTCTCTAGTGCGACTCCAAAGGTCGCTTCAGTTTTGGAAAACTTCCCTATATCGGCGTAAAAGTCGGCGCTGGGGGATATTATAATCTTCTGGGCTCTGGCATTTTGGTAGAGTGTTTGATTTCAGCCTGTTGCTTGAAACCAGTGCAGTGGCAGAGCACGGAAAAGGCGTGCCATCAGTTCTCCTAAGACACTCGTGCTCTGAATAGTTTACACCAGACGTGAATTGCGTCAGCTGGAGAGTTACCCGAGGAGGGATATCCCGACACCGCCTGGGCTCTTTTCGTAAACACTTGGGAACCGGAAGTGATGCTGAGAAATTTGAAACGGTGCTGAACTAGCCCTATCGTTCTGTTTTCTGGCGCCAAGTTTGAACATATCCATCGACCCGTGATGCCACAGTGGGTAAAAATTGGTCAGATTTAGAACCATTTTGAAAATCCCTCATACGTCGGGAACCATTAGACATAGAACAGAAACAAAGAAATTAATTTATTCGTCTTGAACACAGGATTTAAATGATATGCGGCAGGGCATTTTCAAGTCACATTAGGACCTTGTCCGTAGTTCAATGTCAAACAATGACCTTCCACGGCTGTGTTGCATACAATTCAAAGCCTTGGGTCATGCTCATTACTATGATACCAAATTTAAGACTGCAACCTGTTTCTTTCAAAAATTACAAATGCGAACAATTCCGAAAACCATGACTTCTAGTGACCTCTAGTGGCATTGGTATTCACCTGATCTCAAAATGGACCGCCGTTATATTTTGTTTCAAAAGCTTTCAGGTGATGTTTAGAAACTTGATCTAGATCTTCTAGAAGCCGAGTTACACTCTGGTTTTGTCAGCCTCATTTTAGAAGAACAGAATCACTCTACACGGGTGTCAAAATGACTTTATAACTCATTGACCTGACCTGACCTGATGTCAATGTGTTGTTATAAGTTGTCAAATTACTCACTCAAGAGGCCTGCAAAGCGACGCGCGTCTCATCTGATTTGGTTTAGAATCATTTTAAAAAAATCGAGGGGTCCGATCGGGCCCCCAGGCAGTGATGGGTTGAATACTAAACTCACGCTTAGTCCACGAACAAATGTGAGTAAGACCACCGGATAACTTGGGTTTAGTTCTTGGACAAGGCTTAGCCAGTGGATATATCCAATGACTCTTGGCGTCAAGAGCGAGATGAACGGGGACAGGGAACATGTTCCCAGCGTTTTTCAGCAGAAAAAGCCAGATCCAGGGGAACAACTTAGACACTTGCCCACCCTCATCGATCCCAGGCGCCCCCTGAAATCGTCACGGAGCCCTCCCCTCCAGAAGGTCGATTACGCCCTCCTGAAATGTCGCTTTCCATCCCCCCTGGGATGTGAGTATCGGCGCCCCCGCTATAGGATCTGGCGCCCACCTGACGAGTTTCACCACCCAAAAGTAGCGCCCCTGGTCCAAACGGTGACCCCGACCATGTATTCCCCCTATTGGAAATCCTGGATCTGCCTATGTGAGAAAATATCCCGATTTCAATTAAACTGAGGAAAATTTTAGTCTTTTTATGAAAGTTGGCTTGGAACATCCCAATGAATCCAAAACAGATAGATTTTCCGTAAGTTTCCTTAAAAAACAACGGCTCTGAAGAGCGGGTGGCTTTTGTCACCAAGACGATAAATATTCTTCAATAAAATTAGTTCCCATTTCCACTTTTATGCGAGTGGCGACACTCTTGCCAATGAAACTCTGCATACATCTAAGAGAAACAAATTTGAATTCATATCGCTTTAGACCTGAACTTCGGTTCTGTGGTGCTTCAAATTAAGTGTTTTATTGCAGGGCTTTCTGGCTATCAGAACCATTTGATGAAATTCCACTCTTTTTTCGCTTGTATGTCACTCAACGCACTCTCTCTATGTGTGTGTACCTATATAGTGCATTGACGAATTTTTTTAGCTCGACTGAAGTATATGAGCATAGGACTTTGCCTCTAAATGGGCGCGTCCCGTTGACAATCAGATAAATTCACCCATTGGAAGGAGACGCCTTTTCAGGTTTTAACGTTTTGGATGTACGAATCCAATTTACGTTTTCTTGTCACGGGAGTCTGATCGAAGAATCATATATAATACCTAACTAGAATTCAAAAGGTAAAAGTATGCTATTTTATTTGTGTTTGTGAATCCGCAGCCTTCTCAAAGATTTCAAACGCCTGAAAAACTACAACTAAAAGACATAGCTTTGAAAAACTCACCTGTCGACCTAAAGCTCCGCGTACGCACTCCCTTCCCAACCACGCTTAATATTCCAAGCGTTCATGAATTCCACCGCACACCACTACAGGACCCTCCCCGCAGAGGCCACTCGCGGCAGCAGCAGCGCACACCACCTACGTCTGCCGCCGACACCAGCCACTGCGCCTCAGGCGGACGTCACCATCTGATCCCCCACCCTCCCTTATTTTTACATCTTCCTGCGTCACCAGCCGCCACCAGCCGGGCCTCCATCGTGCGAGTTGGCACCGCCCGCCGGCCCGCTGCCGCCGGCGCTCCCACCAGTGACCTTTGACCGCGCGGACCGCCGCAGGCGCTGCACGCCGACCGCCTGAGGGCAGCGGCGACTCAGCTGCCGCCGGCAGTGGAATTTCTCCCCTCAAGGTCACGTCAAGGCCGAATCCGTGGCATCCCTGCCAGACGTCACTCGCCGTTTGATCGAGCGCGGTGGAGGATGTATCACGTATGTGGGAGAGTGCAATGCCCGCAGGTGACTAGGGTTGTCCCTCCCCGCCGGAGAGATAGAGAAACAATCAAAGCTGACGCCACCCGAGACGTTTCAAACACAGGCAAAGATCGACCGAGATGCAAGAGTGTAGAGTCGTGACGGAGCTTAGTGGGGCTACTAACAACACAGGAGTTGACATTTTGGTGAACAGGGAAAGGAGCTTAATTCAGATAGTGGTTGTCTGCAACTATCTGCGGAGGTGGTTTGGGGTGTCACTTAAAACTGCCCATCTCGATTCCAGTGATCGTTTCATTGTGTGGTCTTAACACCCGACACTCGTTGGGCCTCCGAGCCACCTTCGCCCTGGTGGGGGAGGGGTTTTCGAACACCTCCCTTGAATCTGACACCTATGCGGGATAGCGAAAAAACGCAAATTCTGGTGGATAGATCATACAAATTCATAAGGAAGCTATATCAGTCACTTTTTGGCTCAGGTCAATATTGAGGTCATTACAAGTCAAATAAGGTGACATGTTAGAGGAGGGTTTGTGGGCCCTAGCGTCTGATAGCATTGAGTTAGAAGCAATTTTAGGTACCATTCGCTTCCTCTCGTTACGGCGAATCGAATGATTTATTATATGAATATACTAGGCCAAAACCCAAAAATTACCTGACCTGAGGTCAGGTCAAGGTCACTATCTGATATAGCATAGTCAAAATGCATATCAATCGACTTGCAATAACAATCCAAAGGTAAGGATATCAAAATAAAAGCTTTACCGTCATTTCCTGCAAGGTTATTGACCCAAGTCTGAAAACCTGCTTAAGTACCCCCTTATGACCTCTCAGAGGTCACAGGTCAAAAATTGCAACACCAACCTGGAAAGGGGCTCAAGATATTATGATTTGGAGAATATGAATGCACTCTATCAGGCTTGTCTGCATAAACACAGCCCAATTACCGTTTTCCCCCTGTATTTCCAACGGAGAGTCCATGATCTGTATCTGACCTTAGGTCATCGATATAAGAAATAACGGAATATATTTTGTAGCGCTCGATGGGCCATTATGCAATATGAGTTTCAATTGGATAGATTAACCCTGTTCTTAATTATGTCATCTCAAGCATTTTTAGAGATGAAGTCACTTGACCTGTACTGGTGACCTAACCTGAGACGACCTGGCCTTAAATCTTTTAGAAGATTTGCAAAATTGATCAAGGATAAGGTGTACCAAGTACGGCGGCGCTTCGCACCGCCGTTTTTTGGTGTCGCCTTAAAAGCACGAGGGGTGGGGGGGGTGTTCAAACATCCTCACCGGGGGAGAGTGTTAAGAAATCTGCCTCTGAAGGGTAACTTTTTAGGCAGCATGCATATATACTCCTGGAGATTGGTATAAATATCTACAGCTATTATAGCATAGTTATGGATGTCTCTCAGCATCAAACCATGTTTTTTTGCATCAACCCATGGTACATTAAGGATCAATTGGATCTATCACACTAGTGAGAAATGTTTTAGTTACTCGTTTGAAGGCGAACATTACCGAAATCGCTGCTACAAAAATATGGGCGCCGTATGGCGCACGTGGCTGAATTTGTGCCCATATTAAAAAAATGCATCCTGGGAAGTGCGTTTCCGAGCCATTCGGGGCATTTTGGTAAGCGGTGCACACTAAATGACATTGAACCGTTAGAGCAGGGTTATTAGAGACAATGGGAGCATTCCCAGTAAGCGGAGGCTCAGCTGCACGAGACATGGAGGGTCTTAGACAATGGTGCAGCGGGTTAACCTTCGAGAAAAACGCATCAGCCAAAAGGTGCCCAATGCAGCTTGCGACAGATGCAGCTTGCGTATTGCAAATTGAATTAGAAAATCTGGTTTTGGCTTAAATAGTCTTGCGTTTTCCGTGCCGACGCTATCGTCTGCTTCCGAAAATAGCAGTTGTCAATAGCAACCACTTTCGAGAACTGCTATCGGATTGTTTTTTTATAAAATACGCTTGTAGATTATAGCATGGAGAAGGTATATATCATAGCTTCGAAAAGATTTTGTTCACAGTGAAAATAAAGTCACAGGTGGGAAATACAAGCGCTAGTTGAACATGGTTTCTGTTGAGGTTGTGTATCTCAGAGACGGATGCAGGTACAGTCTTATGTGTGTCATCGTTGGGAGGCCTGCTCGTTCAGATTTCAAGTGTCTGCTAATGCTGCATTTTGCTAAATGCTAGATATTTGCTAATAAAGAGGTTAAAGTCAAATGGCTCAACTTACCCCGTGCCAGAGTAAGTTGAGCCACGCTCAGGGTTAAGTTGAGACGTGTAACAAAAGTGTGTCTCATTTTTCCCTGTTTGCTAGAAAAAATAGCGGAACCAACAGTACCTGACCTGAGATGACCCAACCTCAAAAGTTTGGAGAAAGTTACAGAATTGAGCAAGGATAAGGTGTGTCAAGTACGGCGGCGCTCCACACCAGATTTTTTGTGCCGCCGGAAAAACGGAGGAGGGGGTTGTTCAAACACCACCCACCGGGCGAGGGTTAAGAAGCGTGTCAGAACGTCTCAAACATCGGTTTTCCTCTTCATCTGCTGCATCTTCGATACCTTGGTATGGCTTCTTGTTTGAACGTCTTGGGTTCTTTGGCTTGCTTTGAACCTTTCCTGTCATTTAACCCTCACTCCGGTGGGGGATGTTTGAACACCCCCTCGGTTTTTCCGGTGGCAGGAAAAAACGGCGGCGCAAAGCACCATCGTACTTGGAATACCTTATTCCTGCTCAATTCCGCAACTTTCCCCAAAATTTTAAGTTTGGGTCATCTCAGATCAGGTCACCAGTGCAGGTCAAGTGACCTCACCTCAAACAATGATTAACACGCGCATTGACAGGGGGGTGGGTACCCCGCCCCCTCGGGTTTTTCAGAAACAGCGGTAAAACGGCGGCGCTACGCGCCGCCTTACTTGGCATACCTTTTTCCTCATCATTTTTACAACTTCTGTGAAAATTTTAAGGTTAGGTCATCTCAGGTGAAGTCACGAGTACAGGTCAAGTGACCTGACCTCAAAAAAGTTTAAGATAGCATAAGTCAGAGCAGGGTGAACTTATCCGATTGAAACTCATATCACATATTGGGCCCACCGAGTTCTCTAAAATATGTTCTTGTATTTTTGATATCAATGACCTAAGGTCAGGTACGAGGCATGACCTCTCCTTTGGAAATACATTTGAAAAATTGTTTTTACTGTATAACTCAGTAACGGATAGTGATAGAGCGTTTATTTTAGCTGCACTAGACTTGCCTTGGATTTGCGGTTCTAATGATATGCATTTTATATAATTTGACCCTGACCTGACCTCAGGTCAGGTTAAATCCTTGATTTGACCTAGCAAGGTCAAATTATATATCATTCGATTTGGCTTGCTGCGAGGATTCATACAGTTTAAGTTGTTTTTCTCTATCTTTACTTGTTCAGATGTAATGGCCGAAAAACTTAATTTACATGTTATCCCTATTAAGCCATGTTTTGACCTCTCGTGACCTTAAACGTGACCTGAAAAAATGGTTCAAATATTTTCGATGGAGAAGTGGATGGGCTACCCAACACCGTTTACCGTTTTTCGCTACTTATCGTGGTTCTCGAGATCTTAGGGGGGGCGGGTACCCGCCCCCTCGTCAAAGCGAAGGTGGCTCAGATCCCCGTCAATTCGCGTGTTAAGGCTGCATAAGAAAGATACGGTTGAATTTATCAAATTGAAACTTATACAACATAATGGAATCACTGAGTGCTACAACATATATTCCGGAAATTTTCATATCGATAACCTAAGGTCAAGTACGGACTATGACCTCTCCTTTGGAAATATATGGGAAAAACAGAAATTTGGCTGTATTTGTGTAGATACAGCTGAGAATACCTTAATATTCTCCAAATCGTAGTATCCTGGGCCCCTTTTCCAAATTAATGTTGCAATTTTTGACCTGTGACCTCCGAGAGGTCATCTGGGGTTATTCAAGCAGTTTTCAGACTTAGGTCAATAACTTTGCATGACATGATGATACAGCTTTTATATTGATATCATTGCGTTCGTATTGCTATTGCGAGTCGATTGATATGCATATTGATTATGTTAGGTTAAAAGTGACCTTGACCTGACCTGAGGTCCGGTCATTTTAGCGTTTTGGCCTAGTATGGTGATATTATACATCATTCGATTCGCCGTGACGAGAGAAAGCAAATGGTGCCTAAAATGATTCTAACTCAACTCTGTCAGACACTCGAGCCAAAAAATCTGCTCACCTACCACTTTTTTACCTGTCATGACCTCAATATTGACCTCACCCAAAAAGTGACTTTTTATAGTTTCTTACTGAATTTTTACGAGCTATCCACCAGCTTTCGCGAGTTTTCGCTAACCCGCATAGGGGCTGAGTTCAAGGGGGTTTCAAACACCCCCACCAGGGCGATGGTGGCTCGGAGGCCCATCGGGGCGCGGGTTAACTCATTAACCCGACACACTGGTGGCGGAACTGGGGGAGGGGTTGGGCACTGGGGCACGATGCCCCCCTTAACCATCGCCCCACCGGGGCCATCGATGCCCCTAAGGTTTTTTCAAGATAGGAGAAAAATTACGAGACGCAGCACCGTGGTTGAGGGCTTTACCTCTCACCCCATCATTGTCCCACCATCACTGACATTTTTTACCCCAGGTCCCTGAAGGTCAGGTCACCAGGCGAGGTCAACCAAGGTCACCTCACTTCAACTTTTGAGCTTTATAAGAGTTACAATTCTAAGTCAATCAATTTGAAACTTTCTATACTTCGTCAACCCTTCAGAGTGTAAAAATGTATGTCCGGGATTTTTCGATTTCGTGACCTGAGGTCAGGTCACAAAGTGACCTCTCCCATTGAGAAAGCATGGGAAAATCTGTCTCATAATCTAAAAGTCACAAAAACGATTGAAAATGCTCGGCTTGCTCAGAAAAGCGTTCTTGGACACCCTTTCATGGATCCCAGGGGCTATATTTGCCCTTTGACCTTTCCGAGGTCATCTAAGGTCACCAGGGGTCAAAAACAATATTTTGACAATAACTTTTGACCTAATTAAGCTAGAGCATTGAATCAAACATCATCGTGTATGTCTGGTCACTCACTGGCTTCCATTTGATATACAACAAGGTCACTTTCTGACCTTTCATGACCTCAGGTCATATTAGGTCACGAGGTGATCTCTGAAGCTCAAACCACTAGCGGGAGGTCATTACGTTCCACATAGCCGAAAAATGTCTTGCATTTTCCAATCAAATGTAGTTTACCGGATCTCAATAGCTCTAATGGCATAAGAGTTATGCCCAGTTTGCTTAATCATGCACATTTGAGTGAAAATAGCCTATCTTGACCTAACTTGACCTCTGGAGGTCAAACCATTGACCTGGGCGAAGGTGCCACCAGGGTCCGGTGCCACCTTTGCCTCACCGGGGGCGCCATCGATGCCCCCCCCCCATCTAACTCCGGAAATATGGGGGTTGGCGCAACTCTGCAAAGTGCATTAGAAACCTCGCGTGAATTCAGTAAGAAATTACTCCGCATGTTTAAGCACTCAGGGCAATGGTTTGACCTGGGGCAGCCCTCGCCCCCTCGCCTATGTATTAGCTAGGGGCTCGGACATTTGGGGGAGGGGCTTGAGCCCTGCCCCCTCCCCTTGGAACCACCAATGCCCCACCACTGAACGAACCCTGGCGTCCCCTGAAATGGACTTGGCGTCTCCTGAAATTTTGCTTCCCACCCCTCAGTGGCGGATCCAGTCGGTCGGTTTGGGAGGGGCAAAAAGTCGAAAAGCCCAAAAAAACGTAACGCATTGAAAAATTGCGCTCCAATATGATTTGCCGCAGACTTGGCTATTTGAGCAAAAAAAAAACGCAGGGGTCGAAAAAGTTGCCATTTTGCCATTCTAAATGGTGACAGATGGAGTTCCACCGGGTGACAAAAGTCACAAGTCGATTTACAAAAATGGCACCTCTAATTCTCATACACTGCAAAATCTGCAAAATCTCGGATTGACTTATTGGCCCATTTTAACCGTCTTCGCCATAAGCTTTGTTCGACTAACTGTATTTGGTAGATGTGGTGAATTATTCGAGCCATATTCGATCCTAGGGGTCGAAAAAGTTCAGGCCCTCGCCTATCTCTCAGCATGGGCTGGTGACACGAATGGTGATAAAGTGCCATTGTCACCATTGCCCCCAGGCTATGTCACCAGCCGTATTCACTTCTCCCTCCGTGGTCGAACGCATCACTGCTATAATCAGCTGAGCGGCTCGGCCTTCACCGCACTGCGCCAGCCGCCGCATTAGGCGCTGTAAATATGTATTTATAGATTAGGCGCTGTAAAAATATAGAGAGCGGAAAGGCAGGGAAGAGGAAGGAAAATATCGGTTGCTATCTTTGTTCCGCATGTGGTGGCAAGGTGGCGAGAGTAAGTATAGGTGTTCATCAGTCAGTTTCGTACTTAGTATGATATAGAAATACTGCTTAAAGCAGATATAAGTGCTGCAGTGAAGGCAGACTTTTTGCCGCTGTGCTTACTGGTATGCCGAGTCGGGGATTCAAGTGGGGCACTTGTAACTGGGTACCTAGGTACCTATCTCTCTAAGCCCGTGCGTGGAAATCCTTGGGGGTCGGACCCCTCATTGGCGGAACCAGGAGAAACTTTTGGAGAAACGAAATCAATGTTTTGGAGGGGGCTCCATCAAGAAATCCCGAAAATATAGTATTTTAAAAGGGCCTAAATTTGGATCTTTCGGTAGGCAAAAGACACTATTTTAGGCTTCGGCAGGGGCAACAGCCCCTTTGGCCCCCCTTGGATCAACCCTCGGACCCCTGAATTTGGGTCTCCCATAGACTTTATATAGGGCTTGTAGTGCTGTGCCAGCTTCAACTCACAGAGACCTCCAGGCCTACCTCATGCAGTGCCTATTTGAAGCAAAAATATTTTTTGTTTCATCTTTGGAGTGTGTTGCGCATCAATATCTAGATTTAATAACTGCAAAACATCCTACTTCTAGTCTGCAAAAAGTTGTTGATTGCCACAATGACAAGAATAAGAACTTGTAGTTTGAGTCGTTTAGGAGGTAGCTTTTGGGGGTGGCTATGACTAGTAGGGATGGGGGTCAAGACCAGTATGGGGCAGTCTATGGGGGAAGAACAGTAGGTAAGCAGATTGTGTCAGGTTTCAACATCTTATTAGGGTGGTTGTTGGGCATAGTGAGCAGTTTTAGTACATGCTTAGCTCATGCCTATATAATAAATCATGTGAAGCATTGATGTTCATATATGGATTCAGACCTACCATCTTCTGTCTGTGGGGCACCACTAGCACACTCTGGGTGGTGAGCGCCACCACAAACTCATGCAAGCATCACAAATATAAAATCATTTAAATGTGATAATAATGATTTTTGAGGTATTTCCATGGTAAAGTTATGTATATGGAAATATTTGTGCCATGAGTGTAAAATTTCAGCAGTCTTAAGAAGCCTGCCAAATTTTTCAGATTGGGGTCAGCAAAAGAAACTGCAGGGCACAAACATACTTGGGGGCAGAACTTGTAGTGCTGGGGCAAGCAGGGATGAACTACCCGATGCATATTTTAACATGGTGGATAGGTGAAGTATGTTGGTGGTTGTGGGCATTTGAGGACAGAATATGTGATTTTTTGTGGCTTTACATTTGCAGGTAAACAGCAAATGTGTATTACTCCATATAGGAAAAGAAGGAAGGAGTGCCACTGCTTCAGTTTTAAAAAGCATTTGCCTCTTCAATGTCCCTTGGCTAGATAATGCTAGTGAATAAAAAATGATAGAAGTCTGGTTTGAAGAAGTGTTTTGGGAGATTAGGCAATGATTAGCATGATGTGCTTTTCTCTAGCAATGATGCAAAATGTTTCACAAATGTGAATGAAATATTGAATAAAATGTTTAAAGCCAACATAATGGTAACTGTTGCAATTTTTGCTGTGTTCAATGATCAACACCCTGCAAAATGTATCTTGATATTAGTATTTATATTATTTTAAGCATTTAAAAAGAGAAAATTGATCTTGGCAAGCCAAGGGTAGGGACCTAAAAATGTTTGACAAATCAAAGAGCTGTCATAACAATATTTTATCTAGGCAAGCCATGTTCTTTCTGCCTGTGTCATACACAGACATGATTGCATGGAACTGTAGTGCATTCATCTGATCATAAGTTAAAACAGAGTCAGTGTAACTGGCTGATAAATGACCAAAAATATTTTCATTCAGCACGACTTTACAATCATGCAACAAATCCTCTTAATGTGGCTCCTGCCTTGTCTGTGAAACATTGTAGGTGTTATTAGTTTTTGCTGAAGCAGCAGGTGTATAGGTTTGGAATGGGCCTTAGGCATTTGGGACTGTGGGAGAGGGGATTGGGGAAGTCACTAAAACATGCAAATTCATGCAAATTTTTATGACAGCTTTAAGGAAGTTGTCTAGATAGAAATATGAAGGGAATATTCATGATTGGATGGAAAGTAAGCTCACTCACATATCTGGCTCAATTGAGGTGTATTGTGCAGGATTCAACACTGTATACATGTTTCTGCATATTTTTTGCACTCTTAAACTCTTGCACATTTTGGGAATGGTCAGGTACAATGTTATCCCTCAATATGCTATCGCACAATCTTTCACGTGTAGAACTATTATTTTAGTGAACAATTATGTTTGGCCTGGTGCCTATTGTGCTGGTCCTCTTTTGGCACTCTTTGTACACTGAGATGTTTTGGGACTTCTTGCTCTATTTTTTATGCCACTGCTATTTAAAAACTGACTTTAAAAGCTCTTAAAGTATGTAGTAAGTTTTGAGAAAGAGGATACAAAATACTGTCAATTCAGTTACATGATTGCTTTCCTCTGCGATGCCGACAACTAGAGAACATGGTTGCTTGGGGCCTGCTTTGGTTTTATACAGGTGGGACTGGTGCAATGGCGTAGCCTAGGGGGTCCGTGGACTCCTCTTGGGCTTTCTGTTCTCTGTAAAGCAGGAATATGGGTGTTGGTGCTCCCCCCCCAGCTTGGTCTCGGGGACCCCGATAATCAGTCTTGGAGGGCCCCAGAGACTCGCTCTCGGGGACATCTGAGCATCTGTCTTTTGGGTTCCCGAACATTCTTGGGGCTCCGAGCATCCTTCTCGGGGCCCCCGATCTTTGGCCCTCGGGAATTAGTCTCGGGAGCCCCTAAACATTGGTCTCGAACATTACTCCCGGAGGCCAGGGACATTGGTCTTGGGGGCCCCGAATATCGGTCTTGGGAGCTCCCGAATATCACCCTTAGGGGCCCCGAGACCACTGCTCGGGACCAAGATCAGAGGGTCTCGGAAAAAAGTGCTCGGGTAGATGTGCATGTGTTGAGAATATGATGCTCACTGAGGTGGATTCCCTGCGATTGATAAAGGTATACATTTTAGGGGCATCGAACATCGGTCTTGGAGCCCCCGAGCATTGCTCTTGACTCGGAGACCGTGATCATCGGTCTCCTGGACACCTCCCACACTCAACATCATTCTCGGAGGCTCCCGAGCATCACTGGGTCCCTCTGAGCTTGGTCTTGGAATCCCTCGAGAATCCGTCTCGGGGTCCCCGAATATCGGTTCCGAGCATCGCTCTGGGGGGGCGGAGGGGCGAGACCAGGTTTTGGGGGTCCCGGAGTGATTCTCGGGGCAGCGAGGCAGATGTTCGGGGCACCCAAAGCGATGCTCGTGGAGTCCGAGACCGATGTTCGGGGGCCTCCGAGACTGATTCCCGGGGTCCCCGGAGGTCAAGTTTGGGGGCCCCGAGACCAATGCGTACGCTTTCAGGAACAAGGTCAGCTCAAAGCAAGTGAAGTGCTCGTTCAGTGAGCAAGGTCAGTTTGAGCATCGCGCTCAGAAGCCATCGTGAATTGGTCTCATGGACCCCTGAACACCGATCCCGAGCAATGCTTTCGTTGTGTCTCCCGAAACTGTTGCGCGAGAGCAAGCTGGGGGGGAATCTGAGAGATATTTATGAACATCAAGTGTGCGAATTTGTTTGTTTTATAATGTCGTGACTGTGTGACCCTTAAAATATCACAATCATATTATTGCGTGATAATATCTTTCTTCACGGCAAATATTCAGCGGTAACATTTAACTGCTACCCTCTCGCTGCGAGTTTCTTTATCTATAATTTTCTAAGAATAATCACTGAAGTGACATTGGAATATTTCGCTGCTCAACAGGCACAAGTGCGTGTGGTGAGTGGTGAGAGCCGCCAACTGCGAACTCTGAAGATGATTCTCCACCAGCAAGTCCTTCCTCATCTGATCCCGTCCGTCCGAGCGGTGAGCTTTTCTCCTTCCTTCCTACCATATGTTCGTAAGATATCCAGATATCACAATTCCTTTTAAATATTAATAAAGTGCGCCTTTTCCAATCCTTAAAAGGAAAAACCTGGGTAAAGTTCACTGTGCTTATTGGAAGAAATATTTAGTCATGAACAGGTGGGTATGGAGGGAGGCATTAAGCTATAAAGGGTCCACTCTGACGGTTAGGCTCCAAGCCAAATCCTGGTCGCGCCACCTGCCTCCGCCATGAGGGATCCGTCGGAGTTGGCTGCGGGCATGCTGGGATCGTGCGAGCCACAGCGCGCAGCTCCCTATCGATGATGTCGACAGTGGTGCAGGGAGCCATGCTGCAGCTGCGAACTCTGTCACTTCGCGGTTGTAGCCATTAGCCACTGTCCGCAGCTTTAGCTTCCGCTTACCCTAGGATCTTCCGGTCAGCTGTGTAGCTGAGTTACCCCTGGCTTGACATTCGTGCATGAACGATAAAATGCAATTTATCCTATGTGTGGTCCTGATTGCCAGGGGCGTATCCAAAGGGGGAGCGATCGGCTCCACCCCCCTGGGCTGACCTTAAGCACTGGAAAGAAACGCCTCCCGCCGCAGCCGCTGGGCCACCGCAGGGGGAGCCCTGCGGCTTTAGCTAGGCCCCGCAAGCTTCCAAATCAGGGGGAAATAAACTTTGCTTTGCCAACATCAGAAGCTACTGCCCAATTCCCCGCATATGCGGAAAAATTCCGGGAATTGATGACTGTTTCTCTATGTCCCACCGTGCCGCACAAGGCAGTTGGCAGTCATTGCCAGGACAAGGCTGCGGTTGGGCGTGAGAGCCAACCCTGCGCCCAGCGGATCCCGGGATTTGAACCCGAGACCCTTATCTCAGAAGGCAGGCGCGTTACCCCTGAGCTACACTGGTCTCTACACTGGGCCCTGAAAAGCTTCTGGGCCTCCTTTGGTTCACTCGGAACCTCTGAGTCTGCGACCGGGGTCCTCACAATTATCCCAGGCCCACTGCTGCCAAAGTCGGGCCCCTATTCTCAGCAGTTGCGGATAATTTCCCTGTTTTCCACTCGGGCTCCCTGTGGTAGAAGCCGGGCTCCCAGCGGTTGAGCTGGGGTTTCTGTGGCTATCCAGGCAGCCTGACATGCTCCGGGCGCCCTTTAGTCCAATTGGAACATCTAAGTCTGCGACCGGGCTCCTCCGAATTACCCCCAGCCCACTGCTGCCGAAGCCGGGCCCTATTCTCTGCAGATGCAGATAATTCCCCTGTTATCTACCCGGGCCCTCAGTGGGTCCAGCCGGGCCCTTTGCGGTTCACCCGGACCTCCTGTAACTATCCGACCCCTTGAAGTGCTTCTGGATCCCTGTGGTCCACTTAGGGATGAGGTGGCTTAGTGGATAGCACCCTTGTCTTCTAAGCCACCGGTCCCGGGTTCAAGTCCCGGCGGAGCCTCTGAATAAGTCGATCTGATCCCCAAAATCCCTTCCAACAGGGTGAGAGTTGGCGACGCCGTATGACCCTGGCAGTTGGTGCGTCGTTAAACCCCAACAATTATTATACCTGTGGTCCACTTGCGACCTATGTGTTTGCAACCAGGTCCCTCACGATAATCTCAGACATGTTGTGGCCGAAGCCAGTCCCCTACTTCTAACATTCATGCCCCCTCCCCCCATGGTCTACCTAGGCCTGACTACAGTCGGCCTCTGCCTTGCTTGCGGTTACCCCTTTGGTATCGGCCCTCTGTGGCTGCAACCTCCGTCTTTTCGTGGGAGCCATAGGTAACTCTTTATTCAAACAGGCCACATCATATTCGATGCGATTTGAGATGGTTCTGATCACTGATCCTAGCGGACATTTGGTCAATCCCTGAATTTGTGGAGATCGGATGCAATGTTGAGCGGACCTCAGCGAATTTAGCGCCGGTGCATAGCTTTGTGACCCACCAGAGTTCTTGAAATTGTCTGCCTCCCAAAACGGAGGTTAAGTTTTTCCTCCCAAAACGGAGGTTAAGTTTTTGTGCTCTTCGAAATATATATACATACATACATATATACGTGTTTAATGAAAATATATTCCTTGCACTGTCCAGTCCCCAAAGCTATTCCTGACCCCCTGCCAAGGCCCCCTTTGGTAATTCCTGGATCCGTCCCTGCTGATTGCTCACATATACTTCCTTCGGCTTCAAAAGTTAGATAAATATATCAGAACTTTTAGCTCTGGCTTATATTGGGAGCATAATACACAAAAACAATGAAAAACGGTGTAATAACTAAAAGAAATAAGGGTTTTGGTAGCATTTTTTAATTTGGTGACACATTCGTGATGTGGAATTTCAAATGGTGACACGCCAGCAACTTTTTTGACCCCTGAAAAACGTTACGGGCTGAAAGATAAAAGCTTTATATACTTTTCCTATCCAGGGTCACATATTTACACTGAACTTGAATGGTTGTGTTTGAAGTTGAGTTTAAGCAGCAAAATCTTGCTTATAAACTAAAAAGGAGTCGGGGAGGAGATTGACCGCTTTCGAGAGGGAAACATAGTTTTGCCCCGAGCTTTTCCGTTTGGGGGAAAATGCCTTTCCCCTCCTTGGATCCGCCACTGCCACTCCTCCCCAAGGATGCGAAAATCGGCGCCCAGTGATAGTATTTTACGCCCACCTGATACGTTCTGGTTCGGATGGCGCGCCCACCCCGAAGGATTCCCCCAACTGGCAATCCTGGATCCGCCTATGGTACGTGGTGAAACATTTAAATGTGTTCTGACTTGAATCTTATTTGCTTGGGGAGTTAAAAGATGGTTTGACCCTTGGTTTTTTACCCCTGGAATTTTGTTTATGTGTCAACCCCATTGCTTCACTTTGAAGGGGGCCATGGCCAGGCTGATCCCCTGGATTTTCTCCTGCAAAAAATCCGCATTTACGAATGTTTTACCTGGAGCCGCCCACTAACCACCCACTAGCCCTCCCCCTCCCACAGAAAGGTGCCATCTAGGTTCCAGAGGGTCTGTCATTTTTTTGGAGTGTTTTCTTATTTCTGAGGTCTAACACTAGGGAGTATATGCTAGAGTTTTTGGAACTTTGAGCTAAGAATTCCAGTTCTGACGGATATGCGAGAAGAGAGAGAAAGGAGCGCAACAAAACAAGAAGAGAGCGCGGACGGAGGGCGAGGGAGGAGACACGACGATGAAGAGATAAATGGAAGGAGGGGAGAGAGGAGGATAAAGCCCAGAGGTTGTGATGGACAGAATTGCGTTGTGGTGAAGAAGGACGTGAACGACACAGTGGACTTAGGGTTTTTTTGGTACCGTTTCATTGTTTTACGTCACCATCAAAGTGCGAAGAATACCTGGTTCTTAGTGTTTCAGTTTACCTATGTGTCAAAGATCGATGTGCTCTTAAGCTCATTTATTCTCGTTCCCAATTCTAGTTTTTCTTAGAATGTGAGCAGACTTACTAAAAACATATTTCAGATACTAGAGCCAGATCTACCAAGTCATCATGGGGTTGTTATTTGCTAAATTCTGGAGCTTCTTCAACACAGATGGTGAGTGTGTGCAAATGATAAAAGGTGCATTGGCTTATTTAGCTCTTGTATCATGCTGTTAGTGCTATTTACAGGCTCTTCTGATGTGGGTAAATCCACATCATGGCTGGACATGCTATTTTTTGTTATGCTGTTTGGCCAGTGTGCAAAGTATGGCATTTTCGACGAGATCTCGTCGGTGCGAGTGCCCTTGGAGACAGGAGCGAGTGGTGCGAATTTTATCAGCCTGGTGCGAATTTGCAAGACTGGTGCGAGGAAGTTGACACTGAGAAATAAAAAAAATAATGACTGAATAGTTAGGAAGACACAGGAGGGGGCCTTATAAAAAGCCCTTAACTAACTAATAAGAGAGGTAGTATTGCATCGTGTGGGTAGGAATGTGTGCGTTTTTCTCCCTGGTATATGGCAGGTTGGTGCGAATTTTTTTAGTCTGGTGGTGCGATAATTTTGGATGGCTGGTTCGACTCGTCTGGCCTGCTGCCATACTTTGCAGACTGGCTGTTTGGGAATACAATATAAATATTAATATTCTTAGTGTCATTTTTGTGTCACTATCACGTAGTGTGACTATCACTTAATTTACCTAAATTGGAAATTTAAATGGCTGCCACTGACTTTTGGCTGTCAGCTTGGTAGCCGAGTTGATATAGATATTTGGTAATCATCGGGTAGACGTCTCCGCTCTCCGGCCTTTTCCCCAAAATATCCCAAGATCCAGAAATATCTGGAAATAACCCAAGTTTTGTTCCAAACAACCCAATATTGCAATAAATCCCCATTCCGGGAGCAATGATATGCCCAGGAGGATGCTGGGAAGGGGATGTATTGTGCAGAGGCGTGCTCAGACTGCTATGGTGGGAAGTATTGTACAGAGGCGTGCTCAGACTGCCAGAAAGGGGGGCGAAGTTAGCAAAGGCCTGCCAAGATGACTGCTGGCAAGGAAACGTGTTGAACATAGGCATGTTCAGACTGCTATGGTGGGGAGGTATTGTACAGAGGCGTGCTCAGATTGCTATGGTGGGGAGGTATTGTACAGAGGCGTGCTCAGACTGCCAGAAAGGGGGAAGTTAGTAAAGGCTTGCAAAGAAGACTGCCCGGCAAGGGGACGTGTTGAACATAGGCGTGTTCAGACTGCTATGGTGGGGAGGTATTGTACAGAGGTGTGCTCAGACTGCTATGGTGGGTAGGTATTGTACAGAGGCGTGCTCAGACTGCTAGAAAGGGGAGGGGTTGAAGCTAGCAAAGGCGTGCCAAGAAGGCTGCTGGCAAGGGGACGTGTTGAACACAGGAGTGTTCAGACTGCTATGGTGGGGAAGTATTGTACAGAGGCATGCTCAGACAGACCCTTTTCTGGCCGCCTGAGCACGCCTCTGTGCAATACCTCCCCACCATAGCAGTCTAAACACGCCTATGTTCAACACGTCCTCTTGCCAGCAGTCTCCTTGGCACGCCTTTGCTAACTCCACCCCCTTTCTAGCAGTCTGAGCATGCCTCTGTAAAATACCTCCCCACCATAGCAGTCTGAACACGCCTCTGTTCAACACGTCCCCTTGCCGGGCAGTCTTCTTGGCACTCCCTTGCTAACTTCACCCCCCTTTCTGGCAGTCTGAGCACGCCTCTGTACAATACTTCTCCACCATAGCAGTCTAAACACGCTTATGTTCAATACATCCCCTTGCCAGCAGTCTTCTTGGCACGCCTTTGCTAACTTCACCCCCCCTTTCTGGCAGTCTGAGCACGCCTCTGTACAATACTTCCATATCATAGCAGTCTGAGCACGCCTCTGTACAGTACCTTCCCACCATAGCAGTCTGAGCATGCCTATGTTCAACACGTCCCCTTGCCAGCAGTCATCTTGGCACGCCTTTGTTAACTTCACCCCTCCCCTTTCTGGCAGTCTGAGCACGCCTCTGTAAAATTGTCGTCCTCCCTCACGAATGTCGCCACCTCGCAGCTCTGCCCAGGTTTTTCTGACCCTAATGTCCCGAGGATTGTCCTCTTTGCATTTATAGATTTGTAGTGGGGAAACGTTTGGATTCTTTGCATTTCTATGTGTACGTGTGTAATAAACATGTACGGTATCAAATAACTCCCACCATAGCAGTCTGAACACGCCTATGTTCAACACGTCCCCTTGCCAGCAGTCTTCTTGGCACGCCTTTGCTAACTCCACCCCCCTTTCTAGCAGTCTGAGCACGCCTCTGTACAATGCCTCCCCACCATAGCAGTCTGAACACGCCTCTGTTCAACACGTCCCCTTGCCGGGCAGTCTTCTTGGCACTCCTTTACTAACTTCACCCCCTTCTGGCAGTCTCAGCACGCCTCTGTGCAATACTTCCCCACCATAGCAGTCTGAACACGCCTATGTTCAGCACGTCCCCTTGCCAGCAGTCATCTTGGCACGCCTTTGCTAACTCACCCTCCTCTTTCTGGCAGTCTGAACACACCTCTGTACAATACTTCCCCACCATAGCAGTCTGAACACGCCTATGTTCAACACGTCCCCTTGCCAGCAGTCTTTTTGGCACGCCTTTGCTAACTTCACCCCCCTTTTCTGGCAGTCCGAGCACGCCTCTGTACAATACTTCCCCACCATAGCAGTCTGAACACGCCTCTGTTCAACACGTCCCCTTGCCGGGCAGTCTTCTTGGCACTCCTTTACTAACTTCACATCCCTTCTGGCAGTCCGAGCACGCCTCTGTACAATACTTCCCCACCATAGCAGTCTGAACACGCCTATGTTCAACACGTCCCCTTGCCAGCAGTCTTCTTGGCACGCCTTTGCTAACTTCACCCCCCTTTTTGGCAGTCCGAGCACGCCTCTGTGCAATACTTCCCCACCATAGCAGTCTGAGCACACCTCTGTACAATACCTCCCCACCGTAGCAGTCTGAACACGCCTATGTTCAACACGTCCCCTTGCCGGGCAGTCTTCTCGGCACTCCTATGCTAACTTCACCCCCCCTTTCTGGCAGTCTCAGCACGCCTCTGTACAATACTTCCCCACCATAGCAGTCTGAGCACGCCTCTGCACAATACATCCCCTTCCCAGCATCCTCCTGGGCATATCATTGCTCCCGGAATGGGGATTTATTGCAATAATGGGTTGTTTGGAAAAAACTTGGGTTATTTCCGGATATTTCTGGATCTTGGGATATTTTGGGGAAAAGGCCGGAGAGCGGAGACGTCTACCCGATGATTACCAGATATTTTGCGTTCAAATTCATTTTTCATGTGTATGGTGCTGCCGAAGAGATCATTTTCCTGCAAAAATTGATCTCCTGAGCTCCACATTTCTGCAGCTGTGTTGAGTGTTCTTGTATTATTGTCTGTCTACCTAGTCAGGGAAGCCTATGGTCTGCATGTAGGTACCCAGTGTGCAAAGTATGACACTGGACGATATCTTGTCGGTGAGTGTGCCCTTGGAGACAGGAGTTAGTAGTGTAAATTTTATTAACCTGGTGCGAATTTTTTAGATTCGTGAGAGAGCGGAGACACTGAAAATCAAACAGATAATGGATGAATGGTTGTAAAGACAGGAGGGGGCCTTTCAAAACTAACTAACTAACAAGAGAGGTAGCATTACATCCGGTATTGGTGAAGCAGATGTCACAGGAACATGCCAGGTTGTCACCTTGGGAAATGTTGTCAATATATCCCCAGATTCGCCTTGGGAAATGTTTTCAAAATATCCCCACATTCTGAAAGAAAATCCGTAGAGGCGAAACAGATGGAAGGAGGGAGGGTTTGAGAAGTGAAGTGTGGTGCCCAGAGGCGCACTTAGATTCTGGAAAGAGGGTTGATATTCCCAGACTAGGAAATAGGGACCAAGGGCATACTCAAACAGCTTGAAGGCATATCCTCTGACCTGACCTAACCTAACCTAACCTAACCTAAACTAACCCTAAACCTAACCTAATCTCTGTGCAAAAACTCCCGCTTTCTAGTTGTCCGAGCACGCCACTGATCATGTGGGCGTGTCCCGTGTGTGGGATCACATGTGATCATGTCAGGATTTTCTTCGGAATATTGGGATATTTTGAAAACATTTCCCAAGATGGCAATCTGGCATGTTCCTGTGACATCTGCTTCACCAATACCTTACATCCTGGGGGTAGGGATGGATGTGTTCTTCTCCCTGGTATACTGTGTATTGATGTGAGTTTTAGGTGCCTGGCTGTGCAAATTTTTGCGAGAATGTTAGATGACTGGTGTGACTTGTCTGGACTGCTGTCATACTTTGCAGACTGGGCATGTACTAATTTTGCCTGGATTTCCAGTCCTTTGCAGTAGCACAGTCCAGTCAGAAAGTAGTTTTCTGCATGACTGGCAACAGGATCACAACCACAGCTGACTGCCCTATAAACAGCTTGGTCATGCCAAGAATAAGGGCATCTTTCAATGCTAATACATAAGAGATACCCTTTTTTCCTTTGTGCAGCAGGGTTTTCTAAGATGTATAAACAGATCACTCAGATTCTTTATTTGTTCATTTCAGATTGAATCCAATGGTTCTGAATTCAAACATACATTGCTTATAGCTGCCAACTACACAAACATGCTTTATGTTTTAGAATATGGTAGTGTAATCTGGATTAGTGCAGCTAATTTCCACTTGCCATTGGTCAATCAGGTTCAACATGTGTCTCATCTGGCTTCATGAATGGGGTCACAACTTTTATGTTAACTAAAATTTGGTAGACCAGCTGGCATATCTAAAAATTAGCGAGTAGTGGTATTGCCAGTTGATTTAGTATTCTAACACTTATTTTTTATTTTGTGTTGACTAAATTATTTGATGTTCCTATCAGCATGGAAGGTCCTTTCTGCCTTCCCATTTAAAAGGGCAGTGGGCTTTAAAAGAACATCACACATTCTGGGAAAATGTACCCTCGCTCCACCTTCATCACCAACATAGTATCACTTATTTTGCTGCAGCACATGTAGCATGATGCACTTTTTGCAACATATGTTTCTAAAGCACAATTAGGGGCTCCAAGCTGGATCAGAAATTTTCTTCCACACATGCCTGCCTGATCGATCCACAGTTAAAACTTTCCCACAAAGATGAATCAACTATACGGGACAGTTTATTTGGCTGGTTACCTGGGCAGACAAACTAATTTCTGGCTATCTGAGCTGTGGAAGCAGTTTTTGTGGTCGATTTTAACGCCTATTGCTGCCTTATCAAAATTATGTGGCAGGATCTTAATTGTGAATATGTGTTTTGCTTTCGTGTGCAATGTAATGTGCCATTTTACTTTCTATTTTAGCTGCTAATAGTATTTTTGGTGTCGCTTTGCCTCTGCATTCAAACTTTGCTAATCTTTCTCTTTTATGTCCTTGGTGTTGTGCTTTCCTTTGATTGAACCTTTCCTTTATGATATCATTCAGTGCTCTTTATTCTTTCATTATTATTACTTGCATTTTTGCTTTTTCGATTTCTTATTTATCTTTGCGTTAATATTTCAGTAGCTTTAACCTGTGGCTTCCTTTATCAGTGGGGTACTATCGCCAGTTACTATGATGAATAAATCAGTAATTACATGTCCTGAAAAAGACTATCTCCTAACATCGATCCCGCCCGCCTTACGGGCGCACGTCAGCGCCCGAATACTGCCGGCTGGCGGTTTTGGTAACGCCGTGTGGGGAATCAGTTGCGGCCTTCTGCTCGGTGAGGTGTGTGGTCATGGGTGGTGTCAGTTGCGTGGGTCCTACCGAGGTGTCCTCGCGGGATAAATAATTCTCCCGTTGTGCTCTACCACTGTTTAAACTCCCTGTTTTTATCGCTGCATCATCATGTTCGTCCTACTCACCGCGTTTTTTTGGCTTGTCGCTCCGGCCGTGACTGCCTTGGAGTAATTTAGGACGTCCGCGCTATAGGGCGGACATGGACGCGTGACCACGTGTTTGGTAGAACTGAGTGTAATACGCGTATGGAAGTAATCACCCTTCACTAGGTGCTATGATCGCCAACAAAAACTCTTTCCGCAGCTCACGTAGCCATGGGCGTCTCAAATGATTCGCCCCCATGCCTGTATTTATGCATAGCCTTGTGCCCTGTACAGTGGCTGAGTGGACGTGTTCCGCTGTAAAATCTACCAATTGTTTTCCCTGTGACTGTATTTTGGAGTGTTTTTTTACGTGTGTGCTCTGTACTGTAAAGTATACTTGTACGTTTAAGAAAAAAATATTAGTGGGTAAACCTGGCTGGTGCCTCTGATTCATGAGCAGCAATATAACTTTCCATGGGCGGTGTGTGACATTGCTCTCGCCTATCAACCAATCTTAATGTGAGCAGGTTAAACCAGTCCAACCTGTTATGTTGGTGCACAGTCCTGTCTGGCCTGCCCCTTTTAGAACCGTTTAGTTAACTCTTTGCATGGAGCCATGTAACAAAGCAAGCTGTTCGGGGCGGATCACCCAAAACGAATTGGAGAAAATGTGTGCAATCTCATGTTCATATGTACAAGAAAATATAAAAATAATAGGCTGAGTGTCGAAATATTGCGAAGGACGTCTGCCCCGGTTTAGCAGTTGGGAAGCCACGCCTGGCTGCCCCCTTTCGATGTCTATGAACCCGCCTGTGATATTTTCAGAGCACAAGATCGTCATTGTGGGACTAGACAATGCGGGAAAAACCACCATCATGTATCAGTACCTGCTGGGAGACACAGTGCATACATCGCCAACCATCGGCTCCAACGTGGAGGAGATCACCTACAAGAACACGCAGTTTGTCATGTGGGACCTAGGCGGTCAGGAGAGCTTAAGAGCCTCCTGGAACACTTACTACGCCAATACACAGGTAAGCGTGGGGATGGACGTTTGGCTGTATGTGTAAACGCTTTAGTGACGGTACATGGCGTCTTCTTGTGGTGTTACCTTTTCATTTTGCTGGGTTTCAGGCTTTTTTTTTTGGTTGAGAATAATAGCTTTACGATGGAATTAAGCGAACGTGAGCCAAAATTTTCAGAAGTGATTTATGATATGACATTTATTCGTGAAATATGACACTTTTGCAGTGGTGAATTTCGTAGATCGGCTTCATCTGTCGTGATGTTATCGCTGTAAAAAGTTCCGGAAAACTAAGAAGAGGAGTGAAAATGGGACAGCATGTCGGCATTTTTTTATTTAGAATCACCCTTTTCCATAAAGATCGGACATGTGTCATGCGAATAGATGGGATCTTAACAGCCAGGAGTAATATCGTAAGAGACGTACCGGAACTTTTGTAACCGTGTTATTTCTGAACTGGTCTCCGATATAATAATTTTTTTATCTGCTAAAAAGAGTGCCCTTCAATTGCTTACTGGCTCAGTTTAAATTGTTCCACTCAAAGAAAACACAGTTCCAGCGGATCTAAAACTGCCGAACGAGAGCCTTGGTTTGTGAAAACAATAAGTTAGAATGCAACCCGCCTCAGCACATTGTGACAATGCGCTGTTTACCTTTCTGTTAATTTGCAAACTGTCCATTGTCTTACTGCGCATGCCAAATATGCTACAAATGTCTGAAATATCATCCGCACATAACTCAAACGCTGAGTCACTGGGCGAACATTCCCTGACCCATTTCCATCTCATTAACTTCTAATCAATGAATCCGTCTTGCCGCGGTCTCTGTCGATCGTTACGTCATCCAGAGAGGAGAGAGGGGAGGGGGCGTTCGCGGTGCTCTCAGCTGGAGTACAGCCTTAACCTTGCGACTCCCCTCGTACTTCCGGACTATCTGCGACCTTGATATGCGGTCGTGCTCCCGACGAAATGAATTTAGGTCAGTCATGAGCTTCATGGCAGGGGGCCAGGGGCGGATAGTTCTTGGGGAGATTAAAATTTGCTTCGCCCTCAAACCCCTGATTTCCGCCAGTTTTGTGTTAATTCACGACTGTGAGCCCTACGGCTCCCAATCCCCCAGCCATCCGCCTACATCCGTCACTGTCAGTGGCCGCCTGAGACCGCTCAGTGCACACTCGACGCGGTCGCTAGTGGCTGAAGTGGTGTCCATCGGCGCTGAAGTACCGCCATGCTCAGTTGTCAGAGTTTCTGATGCTAACGTGTCAGGAACAAATTATTAAACGGGAACATAAAAATTGGTCTGCGTCAGTGATTTTGTGAGCATATTGAGTTGTGAGATGTGAGCATATTGAGTTGGAAAGATATATGGAATGATTTCGAAATTTCCAAGTGTTCCTTTCGAAACATATATTTAATTTGAAGAGTTTGAAAGATATATCGTAACGATTTTGAAATTTCCAATTGTTCCTTTCGAAACATAGATTTGATTTTGAAATAAGCCGTTTTTCCGGTTTTTATAAACTCGTTACGTTTTGGTATTAAACTCTGTTCCTTGTCACTCTTTTGCGAAGAGTTATGTTCGTGCCCGTGTGAGGCTTAGCTGTTCGGACAAATACTTTGGGTGCGTCCGTGCCCCTCAAAACTATATCTTAAAAAGGATACGAGGATGCGTTGGCGCTTTTTTTTACCTCATTTGAGGCTATATTTTTCAGGGGATTGCTGCTCTCAGGAAGATCATTTACCCTAATGTATTAACCCTTCACCGCCTGGGACCATTCACCAGCGACCGGATCCCCTCGGTGTTTTGTGAATGATTCTGAGCCGGTTCAAATGAGACTCGCGTCGCTTTGCAAGCCTCTTGGGTGATCAAATTAACAACTTATAACCAAAATTTGACAGGTCAGGTCAATTATTTATGACGCCACTTGTAACCCGTGTAAGGCGAATCTATTCTTCTAAAATGAGACTGACAAAACCAGGGTATAACTCGACTTCTAGAAGAGTCAGACCAAGTTTTATACATCATTCGAAACTCCTTCAAACGAAAAATACGCGTGCTGTCATCCATTTTGAGGTCCGGTCAATACCAAGGCTTTGAGGACAGGTCAATACCAAGGACACCAGAGATCATCAAAGGCCGTGGTTCTCGTATTTTTTAAACTTTTGAATGAAACAAAATGCAGTCTCATATTTGTTGTCATAGCAGTAAGCATGACCCAAGGATTTTAATGATACGCAAAATTACCTTGAAGTGTGATTATTTTGCCTTGGCCTAAGGTCAACGTCATGCCGCAAATCATTTGAATCATTGGGCTAAGGCGATTGCATCGATATTTTTTGTTGTTTTCTGGGTCTGATGGTTCCTGAGTTTTCTTGATGGATCTAATTCTGGCTCAGTGCGACGTCACGGGTCAACGGATATAGTTCAAATTAGAAGACGGGAAGGCGGTTCCAGCACCTTTTCAATTTTGTTTGTACCACTTCCGGTTTCCGAGATTGTAGGGGGTCCGACCTCCCCCCCCGGCGGTGGTGTGTACGAAAAGAGCCCAGGCGGTGACGGGTTAACAAATACATTCATCCAGGAATGGCTGTGTAAGGCGTCTCCTCATCAGGGCAGATAGGGCCCTGAATGTGGTCTCCCGCCGTGGGCATTGAGTCCACTTCAATCCATTCTATCCCAATCCAGCCTCCAACAGTGAAGTCACTAGTCCACCCGGAGCTTTTTGAATTCGAGATGAAAACTGGATCTGTCGTGGCCGGGTTATTTGAAGTGTATGTCCTCAGATGTCTGGGTAGGCTTGAACGTGACCTACTGGAACACAAGCTCAGAACCAGTTCGTTTGTGGGACAGCGAACTAACAGTAGAGTTCGATAAGAGTACGTTGCCCAGGTACTTCCTGTATCGGTGGTGCTTCGTAGATTGATACTCCCCCGTTAGAAATATATTGCGTGTGACGTGATTGCCCATGTGCTAGTTAGTATCCAGCACAACCTGTAACATTTGAAGGGAGAGTGGTATGTTATCATTTGTGGTTCCCGGGTTTGGAAGGAAGTTGGAAAACTTCGCAATAGAAACAACGGGGATCATAATGCATTGCGGTCGCGGGAGTTACGTGCGCGGATCCTTCGCATCTCCTGATTGACTGCAGGAATTGTGAGCGCCTTTTTCATTAGAAGCATAAAAAGTCCCAGGATAATCATCAAGAGATTCGAATATCGTGAGACAAAATCTAACCAGTGAGGAATCCCCAGTCACTCTGTCTGTCTGTCTGTGAGTGGGTCCGACCTCGGTACGCAGTGCTTTTGTCTCGGTCCGTGTGTGGTGGGAGGTGTGCGGCGGGGGTCTCGGCCGCCCGTCAGTAGGTGGTGGGAGGTGGGATGGTGTAGCTGACCTTGCGGCGGGCGTGGTCCCCCGGCCGGACTGGAACACGGCTCGGCGGCCGGCCGCACCTGGTCTGGAACGCCGGATACCGCCACCCAGGGCCGAGCTCAGTCCCGGAGGCCAGGGTCTTGGGCGGGGACTGAGAGCCACACCCAGGTGACTTTATTGCGATACTTGTTATTGTTTTGAGCTTAGCTTTTACTCGCATGCTACAGTTTTTAACTCTATACGAGATTAATTTATCTGCCCTGTAATATGTCCTTAAGTTTTTACCTCTCTGTTCCATAGCTATTTCCTCCTCACATGATCGAGATCAACTAAGCTCAAAGAAAGCCGGTGATACGAATCAGTTTGGACAGAGTTCGAGTTGCACTGGATAGGCAGAGACAACACGTACATCTGACGATACCACTAATGCACAGATCCAGCAATTATATGTCCCAATAGCTTGAAGCTACAATTTCTTACTTTTTGGATAAAATCGTTAACTTTTTTCTTCTACACTCAAGTAGTGCATTGATTTATTGGCATCGAGCGAACCGCTCAAAAGTAGCGTTGATCCGCCAATGTTGGAGTTCTGGTGTGTTGTGGTGTTGCGGGTCTTTCCTAAACGTGTTGGTGGGAAGGCCAAACGCCGGCCGGTCGTGAACGGGGGACCGTTATGTTTGTGCGAGCTGAATATTTCAACCAACTGTGCACCCTTTATTCGATCGCGTGACTACGAGATGACTAGACCAAATGCCCCAGCCGATTTTCGACTAAATCGCACGGTGCGCGGGGCTCAGAAATATAACACAAATTAAACGGCTAGCCGCGGGAGGTATTTGCTTGAGAAGTGACATGTTCCACCGGCCGTGATATTATCACCTACCTCAGAGACGGGTGGGTCCACCCGGCAGGAAAGTGTGACGAACTGCGCCACGAACAGCGCACCGGCGTCACTTTCGTGGCACTTTCCAGCCGACGCCGTCCCGTTATCAGAGGAAGCCGGGTTTCCTGGAGCGTGCTCCACTGGAAAATATGTGTTGTCACGGATTGGATTTGTCATGGAAACACCTCGTTATAACTGTGGCCGTTACCACTACTGGTTCGATTCAAACGTGGACCTCATTAGATTAGCACAATCGCCACCTAAGGTTTGTAAGACCAGAAATGATAGTTTCTGCCGGCTGAAAGTGGAAGAAGGCGGCTTGGACTACGATCCCCTCTTCTCCTTCATCAACACATCGTAGAGTTTCAAAGGTGTAGGTCTGTGTGGCCTGTTTCGGTATAAATACGCTGTTGCCAGCCTGGCTGATGTCCAGCCACCGGAGAGGGCGCTGGTATGGCTTCGGGTGGGTTCAAGGCACCTTGCGCACTGTATGGTTTCTCCCCAAAATCAGCATAATGATATGAAATCTGCTTTATATGGTACCTCGGTTGTGTAATATTTACGGTATATCGTTTATCGATATGAACTTTTTTGGCAGCTGTCCTTTTGCCAATGACATGTTAACCCTCGTCCCACGAGGGCATCGATGGCCCCCTCTAAGGCTTTTTCGGAATAATAGAAAAATGACGAGGCACAGCACCGCACATGAGGCGTCTACCTCTCACCCCATCATTTTCCCCACCATCCCTGAATTTTTTCACCTCGGGTCACACTAGGTCAGGTCACTAAGCGAGTTCAACCAAGGTCGCCTCACTTCAACTTTTGAGCTCTACCATAACTACATTTCTAAGCCGATTGATTTGAAACTTTCTACACGTCATGACCCCTTCAGATTCTGCAAAGTGTATCTCCAGGATTTTTCGATTTCGTGGCCTGAGGTCCGAGGTGACCTCTCCCATAGAAAAAGTATGGGGAAAAGCTGTCTTATGAGCTAAAAGTAAAAAAAATTATTGCAAATGCTCAGACTGCACAGAAAAAGGTTTTTGGACACCATTTTACGGATCACAGGGGCAATATTAGGGCCGTCCCTGTGCTTTGTGGGACGTTAAACTTTGGCTTCTAAATTGACCCTCCATTGAGGGAGTTGCTCGTTCGGATGGTGGGGTCGGGGTCTCCGTGACAAGTCCCTTGATGACTTTAGTGAGACTCCGACTCCGGCAGCCGTACTAGGAACAACTTTAACCAAATTTATAAAATTAAAAAAAATATTTGCTTTTTGGCCTATTTGAGGTCATCACAGGTCACGAGGGGTCAAAAACAGTATTTTGACGATAACTTTCAACCTAATCAAGCTAGAGCACTGAATCCAACGCCATCGTGTATGTCTCGTCACGGGATTTCATTTGATATAGGGCAAGGTCACTTTCTGACCTTTCGTGACCTCAGGTCATATTAGGTCGCGAGGTGGCCTCTGGAGGTCAAGCTACTGGCGGGAGATCATTATGTTCAAAATAATGGAGAAAGCTCTGGCATTTTCCTATCGAATGATTTTACGAGATCTCAATGTACAAAATTTATAAAAATAAAATAGCTTTAATGCCATGAGAGTTATTCCCAGGTTTCCTAAGCTTGCATATTTTAGTGGAAATAGCCTATCGTGACCTGAATTGACCTCTGGAGGTCAAACCATAGACCCAAGCGCTTAAACATGCGAAGTAAAATCTTAATGAATTCACACGAGCTTCTTTGTAGATTTGCGCTAACCCCCATATTTTCGAAGCGCCGCCCGTGGGGTGAAGGTGACGCCGGGCCCTGGTGGGGCGCGGGTTAATAAACAATAAAGAGAATAACATGAATTGCCTGGTACATAGGATATGTGCATGCGCTTTCAATGAAGTTTCTTTGAATCAGACCTTCAAAGCTCGTGGTCAATTATTTGGATGATTTGGACCTGAAAATACCGTGGGTTTGGATTTTTATGCCGTTTTCTAACATGAATTTTAGTATGTGTTGAGTGTTCTTCAGTGTTCACCGTTTATTGTGGTGTTTTGGGCGCATTCGTTGATAGAATAACTTCAGATAACACAAGTCAACGCTTGAGGTGAACGAAAAGTTGTGCCGAATCCCACTATATTTTTTGTCTTAATACGAGAAAATAAGATGAATTCACTGATATCAGCCGACGTCTGTTTTTTGTATTTTTTATGAAAAATGTTCTATTTTCATTCTAACATTTTATGAATTATACAACTCTACAGATCCAATTTGTGTTGCCTTTATAATCGTTTTTTACGCTTCTGAAACCAAATAAAAGTGGCACTCTCTGTATCTGTATCCACTTTATCGCCCTAAGAGCTGGTGCCGTTGTTGAATGTGTCGCCGACCTTGGACTGCACCATGACGAGCGTGTTTCGTCTGCCGTCCAGTTTATAATCCTGGTGGTCGACTCGACGGACCATGAGCGGTTACCGGTGGCCAAGGAGGAGCTCTACAAAATGCTGGCCCACGAGGAGCTCTCCAAGGCGTCGCTGCTCGTGCTTGCCAATAAACAGGTGATCTATAAGACTTCCTTTTAGTGCCAGTGTCTTAATGAGTTGGAATCATATTTATGATTAGAGAATTTCCCATGGTGGGATGTGTGTTTTCTGGTCGACAAGCGTTTTTTGCATGCGCTCCCCACTGCAGCGTGAATAAAAAGAGGTTTGGTTTTAAAGAGGCGCTGTATGTGGGGAGTTTTTTTGTCTTACCGTGCGTTCGTGTTTTTGGACGTTTGGCACATGGTGGGAAAAAAAACTTCCGTAACATCGAACTAGAACAGAATTGCAGCAACGTGCATATCGTCTATTTTCAGGCCTACTTCCGTAGTTCTAAGGGTCACAAGGTAGAAGTATTCTCACACTATACTGCTGACCCTACTCTGCCGTCCAACAGGAAGCCAAGAGTGCGATGGGGGATATTCGCACGTTGTATAGCTTACTCTGATCGACCGTCCAAGAGCGCGATGGGGGGTGGGAAGTATTCGCTCGCTATTTAGCTGACCCTGATCCTCCGTCCCACAGCACGTCAAGAGCGTGATGGAGGTGGGGAGTATTCGCTTGCTATATAGCTGACCCTGACCTGCCGTTTCTCTCTCTCCCTCTCTCTCTCTCTCTCTCCTCTCCCTCTCCCTCTCCCTCTCCCTCTCCCTCTCCCTCTCCCTCTCCCTCTCCCTCTCCCTCTCCTCTCCTCTCCCTCTCCCTCTCCCTCTCCCTCTCCCTCTCCCTCTCCCTCTCCCTCTCCCTCTCCCTCTCCCTCTCCCTCTCTCTCCTCTCCCTCTCTCTCTCTCTCTCTCTCTCTCTCTCTCTCTCTCTCTCTCTCTCTCTCTCTCTCTCTCTCTCTCTCTCTCTCTCTCTCTCTCTCTCTCTCTCTCTCTCTCTCTCTCTCTCTCTCTCTCTCTCTCTCTCTCTCTCTCTCTCTCTCTCTCTCTCTCTCTCTCTCTCTCTCTCTCTCTCTCTCTCTCTCTCTCTCTTTTAGTTGCGTTGCGCCAGACGACGCCGTGGCGTGCCCTGCTGACAATTTGGGGGGAGTTGGGTACTCACAAAACGGGGGGAGGAAGTATTCGTACGTTATATATCTGACCCTGATCTGCAATCCCGCAGGACGTCAAGAGCGCGATGTCCTCAGCGGAGATCAGCCGGCTGTTGAACCTCACGTCCCTGAAGAAACATCACTGGCGAATACAGGCCTGCTGCGCGCTCACTGGCGAGGGGTAAGTTTGGGGTCATGTGGGGTACAGGTCTGCTGCGCGCTCACCGGCGAGGGGTAGATGTGGGGAAATGGGGTCATGACCTGCTGCACGCTCACCGGCGAGGTGTAGGTGTGGGGAAATGGGGTCGTGACCTGCTGCACGCTCACCGGCGAGGTGTAGGTGTGGGGAAATGGGGTCGTGACCTGGTGCACGCTCACCGGCGAGGGGTAGGTGTGGGGAAATGGGTCATGATTTGCTGCACGCTCACCGATGAGGGGTAGGTTTGGGGAAATGGGGTCATGACCTGCTGCACGCTCACCGGCGAGGGGTAGGTGTGGGGACATGGGGTCATGACCTCCTGCGCGCTCACCGGCGAGGGGTAGGTGTGGAGAAATTGGATCTGAAGTATCGCAACTAGTGGATGATAGTCTGCTGTGGGCTTATCAGAAGTGTGTTTGGGGGAGGGGGTGGGGGTTGGGAAGGGGAGGGGACCATCCAGCGTAGATGATGTAAAAAGGTCCCTTTGCGGTACCCAGCGGTTCGGACTGACTGAGCCCAGTCGGCCGTGGATGCGGTCTGGTAAGATGGTATAAGCCGCACATTGCTGGAGAGATTACTGGATCGGCGTGTGTTTAAGTTGCCGTGTTTGTGAGACTGAATGTGCGGTGTTGTATTTTCTACCCGGAGATAAGACCAACTTGATTTGCGTCAGATTTGGGCCGGACTGTGGTGGGGGCAATGTATTCGCTATCTGTAGCTCTAACGGCTCCTGTGGATTGCGTTTGTCCATGAACGTTTTAAGTTGGTCTTTGGAAAAGTTCGAGCGAGTACAAAAGGATCCAAAATAATCAAAGTTCTATACAAAATAGTGACCGTTCATGTTCATTCTGGGTAAGGGGTTCCTTTATCGAGGGTAACGAAGGCCTGTGAACTTCAGTCGTAAATAATGTACTAAGCCTTTTTTGACGGAACATTCGTTTATTGATACCATACCTTCAACATCGGTCTGAAAAGGTTGAGACGTTGCTGTTTTCACAGGGTTCTGGCTCGCATGAGGACGACACGCCACGAACCTATTTATCGCAAAATAAGCTGCGAATATTTTGGAGCGAGCGTTCTAGTCTCCTTTTTCATTTTGAGCTGCGTTTCAGTACAGCAGCCGTTTCTGACGAAGTTTTCTATGTGAAGCTGTTTTTACCACTTGGAGATCAAGACGGAGCGGAGATACCATTTGATTGATTATTGGGGCTTAAGGGCGCACCAACCTTAGTGGTTATATAGCGCCCAGATCAACTAAGGCCAATGCCTTTAATAACCTCTCCCTGAATACATGTTTATGGTCTGTTCCAAGCGGTTAGGTCTGCAGTAAGACAAGCACTCGGTAAAAATGAAAATCTCCCACGTTCCGATCCTTATCACCGGGCGGACAGCGGACATGAAGATACCATATGAAAACTTTTTTTGGTGTGTTTTGTGCGAAACTTATACCAGGGTTAGGAAAACGGCAACGAGAGACAATTATTGGATAAATATATCTGCTTTGTCACTCTTTGTTTTTATTGAGATTTTCGATACCCTAGAGGAGGTGCGTGAACACCTGTAATTAGCACTTCGAGAAGTAGTATGACGAGAAGGACAGATGTGGGCGTTACTTTTGTGGAGATGAGGAGTGTGCTGATGTAGGTAAGACGAAAATGCAGGTGAAGATCATATTTTGTTGTATCGTTGCCACCAATGCTGAGGCGTCAGCACTGGAAGAAACACATTGGGAAGTAATCGAGGGTCTTTATAAACCTGTAAATTTTGAAGGATGGGTGCTGAAACGGATCATCGAGCCGGGAGGGCTAGGAACCATCGTTGCAAGTCATCCTAAGCTGACGTTAGTGGTGTGGCTTTCAGGTTGAACCAGGGCATGGAGTGGGTGTGTGACCGGGTCCGAGGAAAATGACGCTGGTCGGCTGGCTAGTACCTTCATCGCGTGGTGTGAAGGTGTGGTCCCCTCCCCTCCACTGGTCGGGCTCCGGGCGGGCTACGTCCCTACTGAGGCGGGCTGGCCTGCCGTGCAAGAATGGGGGTGTTGCAGTCGGATGTGACGACTCCGGGAGAGAGCAGGCTGCCTGTTTGTGAATCGCCGGTGATCCTTGAGCGGAGGGTGGATACCGCCTGCTGATGTCGAGCTGGGGAAGACACTGGTGCTTCGGCTCCCACTGTGTGCCGCGCGGCAGGAAGAGATGCAGCCGCTTCTAAATCAGGAATGTCTGCATCTATATTTTTAATGGCGATTGTGTGACACTGACTGACACTTCCAGAGGAAGATGCACGTGTTAGCTGTGATCCGTGTGGCGGGCTGCCGTGCGGGGATCAGTATACTTGTAGTTCGTATGAGCTACGCCAGGGGCGCTGGGTGCTGCCGTCCGTCTCGTTCCATCGTAGCTTACTTAATTGTCACTTTGTAACGGAACGAAAAGAAACGAACTTTTCACTGACGGTCATGCAATCATGCGGCAAGCATCCACGCCGAGCGATTCTGGGTCCTGGCCGAATGCGCGAGTGTAGAGATGAACGACTCTGAGACTAGTCCATTCTATGTCTAGTTACCGCGTCTCGCATCGATATCGTACCCCATCATGATCATCACTTGTCAACTGAGATTCTGAGGGTGAATGCAAACGGGTGAGGTGCTAGCGTGCTGCTGTATCGATGTAAGTGTGTGCTCGTTGGATGTGAATGTTCTGCCATTTGTAGGCACTAGGGACATCTATCGGTGAATTGACGTGCGCTACTATATGGGAGGGGCGAGGGGAAAATATTTGCTACGATGACATATGTCGAGGTTTTACCAGAGATGTGTTTGGAGATTTAGTTTGAAGCATGTCCTTGGAATGCTGCGAAATTGTGTTAAGTTCAGGCTCTGTGAGAAACGGGTGTTTGTGCGTGGTAAACCTCCATTTAAGTAATCGGGAATATCGGGAACTGTCGACACAAACCAAGTTGTAACTGAATTGAATGGCGATAAGGCAGTGAGACACTCGTTGCGACCTTGGAGTTTGGTGGTCTGTCCATGTTCAGGAAGGCACGACAGTCTTTCCATCCTCGCTAATCATGACTGACTACGAAATAAACTGATGTACAGCTTGTTGTCGTTCTGTGCCGTGCGTGTCATGTTCCGATACATAAGCAGGTTTTCCGTCCCACCATCTGAATGGATTATGCCTGACATGCCACAAGATGTGCGTTACAAAAAAACTTCATCACTTGCAAACGAAGGTTTACCCGACTGTGTGCTTAATGATGGTTATTGAGGATTGGGGCGACCACGAGAAAATGTTTTTAGGCCAACGTCTAATATTTATGTAGAAAATTGACCGGCTCGAGAGCGTTTTTACACCCTCGTCTTCTCTTGGATTGGCGTCTTGATGCCAAATTGTCATCACAGGATACCCAGAGACCTCCCTGAGGCACAAAAAAACCTCAACATTAGTTATCCGGGGGACCTTGACCCGCCTCTTAGGAAAGAAACTCGTGCAACGCTGTGGCCATAGCCAGCTCACGGTCAGGACATTGGTGGATGGCGTGTTTGGTAGTCCTCAAGGTCATCGCTCCCCCCAGCGGAGACTGTGACCTTGACCGGGTAGTAAGCGGCGGGATGTCGCCTGCGGAAGCTGATCGTCACTGGAGCTCGCGTCTGCAACGGCGAGGATCATCGCCATGAAACGCGACCCGATGGCACCATTTTCCTTTTCACTGGATATGAGCTGGTAACTCGCAAGCTTTTTTCTCGTTGGCTTTATTAAGGAAAACAAACGTGGAGCATTTACCTGGTAGCTTGAGCCATCTTCATTGGGCTTTGCTTTTGGAGGGTGACTACTTCTGATAAATGTTTTCACCCGGTGTGGGGTCTAACCCAGGGCATATACGCTGGCTTTTTCCATTTACTTGCTTAAATTAATCTGTGTATTTCTTATGTCGGACATTTTTAGGACCAGCAAAGTGATCAGCCATTGTATTCTGAGGCACGGTGTAAATCGTAATCAGACTGGTAATTACTAATTAGTTTGAGAAAACAAAACTTGACGCATCTGGTAGAGGCTGACGTCAACTGTTTCGAAACATCTTTGTGGAACAAGGTGTGTTCTTAGAATAAGTTTCCACACTCAAAATATTAACCCCCGTGACACTCAGCGTCGACAGGGTGTTACCAGTCCCCATCCACGAATCAGGAGTCGCTTCTACTGCTACGTTACCCTGGTGATGACATTGTCCTTTCCAACCAGGGCAAGGTTAAAGTGGAAAAATTCAAACGTCTTTGACATGTACAGTATGCGTTATAAAGATTAGAATGCTTTCTACCATAATCGAAAGTTCAATGTATTTCCAGAAAATATCCTTTCAATGGGCTATCTTCCATTTGATTACAAATGTGTGTCTGGAGTTAGCTGTGCAAAACACCACAAAGGTTATGGCTTATCATTTCAACGATATCGGCGCTAAACTGTGGCGTTCACTTAGCTGCGAGATTCCTTGAATGGGTCAATCTTGTGTCAAGTTATCCTTTAAATATCCCAAAGGTGTTTCGTTATCAGACTTTCGCCGCGCATTGCCGTCACCAGGGGCGTTGCTGTCCTATAGCGTTTGAGAAACCACGTACTCCGCTCCTCTGCCTTTCCCGACGACTGTCACTCGATCGAGTCTGACGCGGTAGACGACCCTCTTGGCCTGGTCTGAGGCGCTAGACGCCCCTCTTGCCCTGGTCTGAGACGCTAGTTGACCATCTTGCCCTGGTTTGAGGCGCTAGATGACCCTCTTACCCTGGTCTGAGGCGCTAGATGACCATCTTGCCCGGGCCAATCGACCTAGTCTGAGGCAGTAGACGCTCTCTGCCCGGGACCATTCAGCCTGTTCTGAGGCGGTAGATGACCTTCTTGCCCGGGCCAATCGACCTGGTCTGAGGCAGTAGATGACCTTCTTTGCCGGGCCACTTGCCCTAGTATGAGACCTTGCTGATGGTCTTACCCTAGTCTGATGACCTTGCCCGGACCACTAGGCCTGTTCTGAAGCGGTAGATGGCCTTGCCCGGACCACTAGGCCTGTTCTGAGGCGCTAGATGACCATCTTGCCCGGGCCAATGGACCTAGTCTGGGGCAGTAGACGTCCTGTCCCCAGGCCACTTGCCCTGGTCTGAGGCGTTAGATGACCTTCTTTCCGGGACCACAAGGCCTGTTCTGAGGCGGTAGATAACCTTCTTTCCCGGACCACTAGGCCTGTTCTGAAGCGGTAGATGGCCTTGCCCGGACCACTAGGCCTGTTCTGAGGCGCTAGATGACCATCTTGCCAGGGCCAATCGACCTAGTCTGAGGCAGTAGACGTCCTGTCCCCAGACCACTTGCCCTGGTCTGAGGCGGTAGATGACCTTTTTCCGGGACCACAAGGCGGTAGATGACCTTTTTCCGGGACCACAAGGCCTGTTCTGAGGTGGTAGATGGCCTTGCCCGGATCACTCGGCCTGGTCTGAGGCCCTTGCAGGAAAGAGAAGAGCTTGCTGGAAACAGAAAAGCTTACTGGAAACCCAGTGGTGCTTTTCCTGCCGGGCAGGATGAGATGGCTCAGTCGAGAAACCCTTCCAACAGGGAAGGAGTTGGCGACGTCATCCTATCAAAATCCTAACCTTGCCAGCTAATGCGTTGATAAACCAAGAAAGAGACCATCTACCGCATTAGCAAAGACTCAGTAATTTCGAATCGCCTCGTTTTGGCTTCACTCGTCTTGAATTTCTGTAAATTTTAACCTGCTGTAAATTTTGCTTTATAGTTTCTCGTTTCAGAACCCTCTCTCTCTCTCTCTCTAAACGTTCTGTTGGAGCCTCGAATTGTCTTATTCTTCTCTACGAGCGTTATCGAGTCCGACGTCATGAAAATATCAGAATCGGTAGGGACAGGAGCTATTCGCCCCCCCCTTACATCATTGAAACCAAGAGAGCTAGAAAAACGCCCGTTGGCGGTAGCGATCTATATTTTAGCCAATTGTCATTGGCATTGGTCAATATCTTCAGTAGGGCCAATATGCTTCTGCCCCTTACAATGGGCCCACCCTGTTTAATGTTGGTTAAACAATTCAGGTAAACTTATTTACATCACCATACTCGACAATACTTCATGACCGGGGGTGAAGCAACATCAGATCAAGCAAGACGTTTGGGGGGGGCAAAGTAGCAAGGATAGTGAGAATCATATACTTTTAAAGGAAATTGGTTAGTTGCGGTCTCAGAGTTTTGGGGCGGGCTCTCTACGCATGGCGTGGGGACGACAGCACGCCGCCATCCGGCTCTCACTTATTCAAGACTTCAAGACTAAAGCTGTCACTGATAGCATGCATAAGCCATCGCTAAAATCTAACCGAGTCACTTCGTAAAAGTTCCAGATAATTGGGACTTATTCTGCTATTCGATCAAGCCACACTGAATTATTTCCTGATTGTGATACTGAAGAGACTCTGTCAATGTTTAGCACCAGAGCAGATTGAAAGGCCATATAGAGTTGAGCCAGTTCGCCATATCTCTGCCAAAAGGATATAAAAAGAGTAGGTAAGTAGGAAATTACCATGTACTTCCTACCTTCTCTTGAGCTACTTTTCCGACTTCTTCTTGAGCAGTGTTTCTTCAAAGCGATGTTGGCAGTGTTTCAAGGTAGTTTTTGCTTGCTCGCCTTTTCGTTGTCAAGAACATGCGAAAATTTAAGCTCTGCAGTTTCCTTTTAATTTAACTTGAGTACAGGTACTATCTTAACCACACTCACATGCCTTAATTAAAGGGTATGTGGCACCTTTATAACGTGATTTTAACTGAGAAAGTCAAGTTGTACAGCATGCTGGAAAACCCGGTACTCAACGTATCATTTGCCTTGAAACTCAAAATCTCCGTAGAGAAAAGCTAAAAAACCTACCTGAAATCTATCCAAAATGCACTCAAGGAGCCGGCCGCTATTGGCAGCTGTTGGCATAACGACATGCTGACGTCACGGTGAGTAGTCAGCCTACTGAAGCCCATTGAATATGGTAGTAGTTGCTAGATCATGACGTCATTCACAGGCAGAGTTTTATTTCTTACCATAGAGCAACATTTTAGATATCCAAAATTGAGCTTATTGTACATCTTTCACAAAAAACATGGACATTTTAATGATTTTCGACTAATATGCCCCTAATTCAACCAAATTCCGGGATTCGACCTTCAAAAATTACACCTAAATATCACTAAATGTCACCTTCCCTTCAAGCATGCATCGTGAACATGCACCTTACCTACTAATCTTAAGTGTCACTTTGGTCTCTAATACAATATCGTTTTAGTTGAAAAATACTCTATTTGTATTCGTATTACTTCGTGGCGCAGCCAGGTAGCAAAATTTATCGCATATGGCCGCATGAGGTGCTTCCTTCACGCTGATGTGAAGGTTTTTGTGCCTTAAAGGAAAATCAAATATTACGGAACATTGATATTGTCACTTCTCCGCAGAAGCAAGTTCTATTTCATCATTTTTAATAAGAAATGCTCTTAAAACCACTGCAGGCTAAAATTGCACAAGTTGCTACATTTCGTTTAATGTTCTCACCACTAGTCCGTGTGTACCGGGTTTGGTTTTGTGCGATGTTCTTGTGACAGCTTGTCCGGCCCGGTGCTTCAGTGTTAGAACATGGAGCAGGCCAGTTAGTGCTAGTTCCAAATTTGACTCACCGAAGAAGCTGGTTTCTGGTGTGGCTATTGGTTGGTTTAAACTGCGGGGCTCCCCATACTGGAAAGAGGTATTTCTTGTCTACTTGGCCACCATTTGAGTTTGTTTATGAAATTGCTGAAATAGACTTGATTGAATTTAAAAACCGGCCTACAGTGCAGCTTCTTCGCGAGCTAAATATCGGCTTCTGGCAGTTTTAGAAATTTCCTAAGAATTTAACATAAATTTGTCGATAATGCGGTCAAGCCATGTAGCAAGAACTACAAAACTGAGGTGTCTGGCGTGTCGGTTGCAGAAAAGCATAGTCAGCGTCAACTTTAGCGGGTGATAGTTTTGGGATGAATGATAGCTGCTTTACAATGACATGCCAAATGGTTAAAATTTTTACGAAAATTGTAGAAATTGGGCCCGGAAAATGCATAATATATGGATTGTTTCTGCTGGAATGTAGAAAATGTGTATTAATGTATGGATTGATTTTGGCCCAATTGCTTATTAAATACAGATCTTAAACAAATGAGATATCGGTGAGTGATTTCTTCTCATGGTTTGTCACATGAATATATAAGTTCAAATCTCGTCATCAAGGTACCACATTCCTTTTAAGGGTCACTTTGGTTCCTAATAAAAGTCTGTTTTAGCTAAAAATACTTAATGTATATTCGCATTTTTTCATGGCGCAACCAGATAACAAAGTTTATCGTATATGACAGCATGAGGTGCTACCTTCACGCTGACGTGGAGTTTTATTTTGTGCCGTAAAGGAAAATAAAATAGTTCGAAATATTATGTGATTGGTTTCAGTTCAATTCCTAACAGGTGCCACGGATCTTGGCCCAGTTTCAATCCCCCTGCGGAAACTTTTAACCCGCGCCCCACCGGGGGTCCGGCGCCACCTTCGCCCCACCGGGAGGGGCCATCGATGGCCCCCTCTAACTCCGAAAATATGGGCGTTAGCGCAAATCTCAAAGTGCAATAGAAAGCTTGCGTGAATTCAGTAAGAAATTACTTCGCATGTTTTAGTGCTCAGGTCAATGGTTTGACCTCCAGAGGTCAAATTAGGTCAAGATCGGCTATTTTCACTCGAATATGCAATGATTAAGCAAACTGGGCATAACTCTTATGTCATTAGAGCTAATGAGGCCTGGTAAAGTACATTTGATAGAAAATTGCCAGTACTTTTTCCGCTATGTGGAACGTAAAGACCTCCCGCCAGTGGTTTGACTTCCAGAGGTCACCTCGTGACCTAATATGACCCGAGGTCACTAAAGGTCAAAGAGTAACCTTGCCGTTTATCAAATGAAAGCCAGTGACAAAACAAACACGATGGTGTTTGTTTCACCACTCTAGCTTAATTAGGTCAAAAGTTATTGTCAAAATACTGTTTTTGACCTCTGGTGACCTTGGATGACCTTGGAAAAGTCAAAGGGTAAATATGACCCCTGGGATCCGTGAAAGGGTGTCCAAAAACGCTGTTCTGAACAGTCTGAGTATTTGCAATCATTTTTGTGGCTTTTATATCATGAAACAACTTTTCCCTATGCTTTTCCAATGGGAGAGGTCGCCTCGTGACCTGACCTCAGGGCACGAAATCGAAAAATCCCGGATATACACCTTGTAGACCCTGGAGGGGTTATGAAGTGTAGGAAGTTTCAAATCGATCGACTTTGAAATGTAGCTCTTACAGAGCTCTAAAGTGAAGTGAGGTGACCTTGGTTGACCTCGTCTGGTGAACTGACCTTGGGTGACCCGGGGTAAAAAATTTCAGGGATGATGGGAAAATGATGCAGTGAGAGGTAGAGCCCTGAACCGTGGTGCTGCGCCTCGTCGTTTTTCTGCTATCCCGGAAAAACCTTAGGGGGCCATCGATGCCCCCCCGGTGGGGCGAGGGTTAAAAGCCCACAACCGTCATTCACTTAAAACGTCTGCTTTAGATATCAATCTTTGGATGAAATTTATTGAAATATACAGCCGACCATTTTCGGTACTGGTGTTACTGTTAGGATCCTTTTTAAACACTGGAGCGGCACGGATTCGAACCAGGCTCTTTCACGGACGAGAGTTGGCTTAAACCAGTGTCCCAGAACTGGTTTTAGGCTACGGTGCTTTGGCAAATATAGTCCACGGGTGGGAAATTCAGAAGATATAATACTGTGTAAGTAAATTCAAATACACATTTAAAACCTTATTAAAACCTGTATTTAAGGTTAAGGAATATTATTTTCATTAAAATTTGTTTATCACAATATATTTTACCAGCTAATATACGCCCAGATTATCAAATTTTTCTAAAATAGCTAAATTCAAGAGTGCTTGGAAAACTGAGTAAAAGTACCACAGAAGTGAGTGGAAACTTCATCTTTCCTGGGTGTCGCTCTCCTTCCAGCATCCTGGACTTTGGTACACTGGCATAAACGCAACAGCAGCAACAACAACGTGTATTTTTTAGCATACTAAACCTTCGCTGCTTCTTCCTGACATCTCACTCGATTGGAGGTAGTCTGAGAGCTGCAATAACCTTCATACTCTTCCTTACCGAATAATTATTCGGATTTTTTTTGCTATATCACCACAAGACTCAGTGGCGAAACAAATCAGAAGGCGAGCATCAGATTACCGAGGGCAATAGTATCCCGCCAATTTGCGGTCGTGCGCTTCTCCTCTCATTTTCCCTCAGGCTAATTGACCTTTGCCAACGTCCGACCCACTCGTTTCATGTTCCGTCAATGACGTGTGCGCTGTGCTGAGTTTACCTCGACCCCGCGTTTGTGCCGGGTGCACAACCATTTGTGCACCCGGCACAAGAATGGGCTTATTTGGGTATTACTACCGGGAACTTGTAACCCTGACAGAAACGGTAATATAACAGTATCATATTATCAAACATCTTAGTCACGTGACTGTGCTTAACTCGGGAGAGAGACATATCTCAGAGACCTTGCCTGTCTAGTGAGGCATGACTTTCTTAAGAAAAAAATTATCAAACATAAGCTTACCCAAATATGAGTGTTAGTGAGATATCAGTTTATTAGTTGCGAGGGTAGGTGATCGATAGCAACCGACGAACCACACGTGCTGTTGCGTCATCACGAGCATATGAGCAATATTCTGCAAAAAAGGCTGAAAGCTATCTAAGTTAACAGAGTTTACAAGTTTACAGTGTTTTCAGAGTCAACTGAAGAGAGGCGCTCACAGTATGTGGTCGATTGTGGTAGATGAGGTCACTTCACCAAGGTCAGAGAAATGCTCACACAGTGGGAATCTTTATCAGTGCACGTGTTCCACGCATTCCGATATAGAAGCATTCCTTCACCAGGAGCTGCTAACTCATCTTCCAACTGCTGATGTCTGAAGGGTTTCCTCTGGGTGGTGGAAGAACCCATTGAGTCCTGTAGGGACTGGCGCGTGTTGATCCCTCCATTCACCGTCGGATATTGCTGTCACTGGGAAGGTCAAGTGAACGTTCTTGTGGTCTGTGCAGTGTCCCTCCCTTTGGATCATTATCCGTTATCAACGATCCACAGGGCAAATTGTGAAATCAGTTTTTGTGAACTGCATTATCAGAAGCGTTCGATTCAACTGGCTACAATTAAATGTGCACGCCAAGAGAATGGTCGCTTGTATTGATGGAAGGCTTCTATTCTGAGATTCACGTAACTCGCAAGCTCGCGAAAAATAACCCTGGCACGTTTACCCTCTGCAGTCGGAGTGCCCTAAGACTCCAAATATCCTCATGCGAACGAAAAGTAGCTAACGGCTGTCGCACTGATTGTGAGGAGAGCAGTGTCTTTTATCCCAACTTGACCTTGCTCACGCTCCTCTGCTCAGGGGCGTCGTTACGGAATTCTTACTGGGGAGTCCGAACTGGCGAGAACTGGGGGACGAATGGGAGGCGATTTTTGTGTAGATTGACTGTGTTTGAAAACGCGAAGACAGTGCACTTCACTATCACATATACGTAGGTTTACACGGGAAATAGGGTGAAAATGAAAATTACCTAGGTGGAGTTTCAGAATTTCGGGGGACGTCCCGCGGATCACGAGTTAGGGAGACGCTTCCCCTCCTCTGTCCCCCGTGTTCATCCCCCATGCCTCCGCCCAATAGCTCTCCTTTTTCTCGTACGTTCCACGTGCGCGTGCGTTTTGGCGGGGTGAACAGGGTTTGGTTGACGGGCATTGTCGTCTTCCATGCCATCTAGAAGAACTTTGTCATGTGTTGGGTCAGTCCAGAGAGTGCTTCTTTTATGATGGAAAGCTGTCCCCCGTACTGCCTGAGGGAGGACCATCCATTGTCCGTTAGTTTCATGATATGCCCATCTCCCTTCCTTCTGGTAAGATTGCTGCCCGCCTGTGGGTGCACCAGATCTATCAGCATGTTTATTCCGCCTGGAATCGTGCCTTCTCGACTCAAAACAAAACGGACTGATGCTATTTGGCAACCTCACCCACGTAGAACTGTCCCAGTACGATGATGTAGGTGAGGGTGATGGAGACGATGGCAGTCAATGTACTGCGCCGCAGCCGACAGAGGCCCAGATCGCCCAGTGTCTCCAGGTCGCGGCTGACTGACTCCTTGAACAGCTGCAGCTCCGGCAGCAGCTCCCCCGCTGCAGCCACAGCGGCTGCAGCAGCAGGTCGCGTGCTCTTCCAACTTGCTGCAGCAGCTGCTGAATTGTCTCGCACGGTAGCACCAGACTCATCACGCTGGGGATCAGAAAGAAAATCGCTGCCACCGAAGAGATGATGGTGCTTCCGATGATGATGTTCTGAACAAACATCATGAACATGCAGGCACACGTCAGGATGCCGTACATGACGGCAAACAGCAGCTCGGCAGTCATGATGTCCACAATGTTCCTGGCCAGCTGAGCGGCCGCCGCTTGCTGTGTCCTCAGCTTCTGGAAATGACTCAATTCTGGCGCTTGGCATCCCTCCAGTAGGGTAGAAAGCTCTACATTAATGATGAAAAATCCACGACTCACTTCTTGTGTGGAAAACCAGAACTTGATTTGGATCAAGAAGAAGGCCAGATTTAACAACGCGGCGCCGATGTCCGCTCTTGCGTATCGCATACACAGGGCGTGTCCTCCACTTTGACAGGTCCTTAAATCATGTATCAGCTCAGTGACCAAAGAGCCCGCTGCGAAGCAAGAACAGATGACAATAATAAAGTAGGTGCTTCGACGAGAGTACTTTCCAGAACGAAAGAAGCCTGGCATTTGCTGCATCTCAGAAAGCATTCCATCCACCCTCTTCATCAGCTGTGTGAACTTGACATGCCCATAGAACAGTGCCGCGCTCGCCGACATCCACATCAGGAGGATGCACATAGTGAACCCAGCCGAGGACGAAAACGTGTGGAAGAAGCCTTGAGTTGCAATGAGATGTGGCAGCCCCTTTTGAAACTCCCTATATTCAAGATCGGCAGTTGCAGCAGTAAGCACGCCGAAAACGGTGATGTTGAAGAGCAGCGCGCTACAACCGCGTGCTTCATGCACGCCCAGCGGTCGCAGCAGCAGCAGGGGCAACCGGGAGGACAGTGAGCACGGCAGCCCTCCTTCTGCGATCTCTGCATCCGCCACTGCACTCTTAGACACGACCAAGCGCGGCATCGCTTCACTGAAACGCCTCTGAGCTGAAGTTTCTTCGTGGTGTTGCTGTGAGCTCGCTCAATTGTAGTTACCCCGTGCCAGGTCTGGGTCAAATAGCCGGAACGGTGGTGCAGCTCAGGGTTGTCTAGGTCGTTATAGGTTTTGAACGCTCATGAAACGTATTTGATGTCCTTTTATAAGTTCATGCGGAACAGTTTTGAGCAGTCCTGCAGCCGTAGCAGAAGCTAAACTCCCACTGGTTGTCTATGTTGACGGTACTGTCGGTGTCCCGACTGGTCGAACAGCAAGTGAACCAATGATAATGTGAAGCAGAACAAAGACATCGCTGTGTTCTGCAAAGAGCACAGCGATGTCTTTCAGTGGAAGGTCGATTGGGTAAACCCTCAAGTTCTAGGCTGCTGGCGGTTTCTAATACGAGAGAGCGGTTTTGGTCATCGCAAGCAAACAAATGTGCGCCTACCAGCGAATTTGTCAGCCAGTCTCATAGTAATTATAAAGAACATACAACTCAGATGGGCAGTAAAACCAAGAAAAAGGAATCAGAACGCCCGCTCCAATCCAAAGTGTCTCCCAAATTAATCTGAAAATATCCTGATATTAGACAAATTAGGAAAAAATCAGAAAATATTGTAACCTGCCACTACGGAATCAACGGCGGGCCCAACTCCTATGCGTTTTTGGTTCTGCTAGGAAAGCAATTATTTTCGGCAGCAGACTGGAAATTTATTGACCCCCTCGCGTTTTTTTCCCTTGCGACGCCCCTGAAAGAAGGCATACTGGGACAGTCGGTGATGTTCTAAGGCTTGTATCTCCCCTCGCCCGACCTTAGCTATTGTGACACCTCATGCAATGATAATGGCGGCCGAGTTCAAGTCTGTTGGACACTTTGTTGACGCTCTGTTGGGGGGAGGGGGTGAACAGATCCATAAAAGCACATAAACTTTCGCTCGCCCTACACGAGTGCATTGATACAATGTTTGGAACCGTTAACAACGCAGACAAGTTTAAATCATACATCATGATTTGTTGTTTGTCGCAGTCTGTTAGCGTGTGCGCTCAGCTCGGCTCTGTATGTGTAAGGTGTCTTGGGTTCGAGTCCACCCAGAGACAGAATCTGGCGCTATTACCCAGCTGAAGCTTATTTGTTTCCCTTCTCCTTCCAAAGTCATATACCCTCAGGAGTTCGTGCGTCGTTGCATAGTTGTGCGACTCATGAGTCAGAGTCAGAGATCAACTCAAAATCTGACTCAATTGGCTGTGAGTTGAGTTGAGTCAAACATTAAAGCCGGTGAGTTGAGTTGAATTGGTTCGCATTACATTCAAAACTAGTCAAGGAACACTGACAGATAACGAGGAGATTGCACATGGTTTTAATGATTTCTTCAGCTCCGTTGGAACCACTTTAGAGGAAAAGATTCCTCCCTCGGACAAAGCGCAGCTGACTACTTGCAGCCCCCTACATATGATGAATTTCGGAATAATCTCTCAACAAATAATGAGCAAATCGAAAATATAATAAAGTCTTTAAATGCTGTTGGAGGAGGAATAGATAGGATAAGTTCTAGGATCTTAAAATCGACATACCAATGTTGTTTAAGTAATTTGGCACACTTCTTTAATCTCTGCTTATCAACTGGAATATTTACAGACTTGCTAAAGATTGCGGTGATTATTCCGATTCATAAATCTGGAATCAAAGGATAGGTTCAACAATTATCGAGCTATATCTTTACTTCCAATCTTCTCTAAAATTCTGGAGAAGATATTACATCAATACATAGTTGAATATTTAGACGCAAACAACATTCCTTACAAATTACAATTTGGATTTCGGAAGCTACATAGCTCCTACATGCCAATTGCCTATTTATACGACACTGTTGCGGAATGTTTAGAAAGAGGTGAGATTTCTTGCGGAATTTTTCTAGATCTAAAAAAGCGTTTGATACTGATAGTTTTGGAATACTCTAAGAAAAATTACACTTTCTTGGAGTTCGTGGAAAACTTTATGACATTGTGTGTTCATACCTAAAAAATAGGTGTCAAATGACTAAATTTAATTATATACTCTCAGATCGAAAAATAGTCACCACGGGAGTACCACAGAATTCGGTATTGGGCCCACTTTTGTTTATTCTATATGGGAATGATTTATATCGTGTTTCGGAACAGGCCGTCTTTTATCATTTTGCCGACGATACAGCCATTGTAGTAACAGCGGAAAATCAAAACCTTCTGCAACAAAAAATAAACACTCTTCTACCAAAAGTAACGCAGTGGTTTCAATCAAACCGTCTGTCGCTTAACGCTGAGAAATTACACTACCAAATTTATTCTAAAAGCGACTTCACCGACATGAAAATAAAACTGAATAGAGTTGAAATAGGAAAAGAAAAAGTGGTTAAGTATTTATGTAGGTGTCCTGGTAGATGATAATTTGAAATGGGATGCTCATGTGGCCAACATGGCAGCTCTGATTAGTAGAAGCCTGAGAATAATGAGAAGAGCAAAATATTATTTAGAATCACGAGAACTTATCTGTCTATATAACACTCTTTTGCTACCATACTTTAATTACTGCGCAGTTGTATGGGGAAGCCATTATCAAACGCATTTAGAAAAGCTAATGAAACTTCAAAAAAGGGCAGTTCGAATAATTATGAAGAAACCTTTTTACCATCCAACAAATGGACTTTTTGTTGAACTTAACTTGTTAAAACTCAATGATATTATTACTGAACAGAAAATTATCATTCTATCAAAATTGTTAAGCCAATCACTACCATTTGCCATCTCATCACTCTTTCAATATCATCGTCCTGCAAACACTCGCCTAGTACAACATTTTCAAGTTCCTTTAGCAACAACGAACGACAGATCATTTTCAATGTCAAGTTCAGCTCCAAAAGCGTGAAACCAGATAATATGTCCGATTTTTCCAAATATTTATGATGTTCCATTGCAGAAATATACATTAAAGAAAATTATCAGAGAACATTTTAGGAACCAGTATCGATCCCAGGAGGGGAATCAATAGTAAATGGATTCAGGTAAAAAATCAAGCTATCAAGTTCTTTCTCTTTTTCATCTCGCTGCCTAGTTTTCTAATAGCCTGTGACTGACCAGTTTTTTATGAGTTTATGAGAAACTTTAACCCACTAATACCAACTTTAGAGTAACCAAGTTTCTCTCGAATGTTACTAGTTCTACTATTCTTTTCGAGAGAGACTTGGATAAATACTCAGTAAAAAAACTTTTGTTTTCATTTGTAAAGCAAATAATAAATGGAACGGGGAGTGGTGCGACTTTCAAGTCAGATATTAACATACCTGTCCCAAATTTACAACTGGAAAATTTGTAGTTTGGTCGCATGGGTACGGAAGGGCACTCCTGCCTACCTTTTAAATGGGAAGTGGGTTAAAAAATGACACTAATGAGCTGAGATGAGTTGACTAAAAAGTCGGCGAGTCAAATGAGCTGACAAGAAATGTTACTCAACAGATACATAAGTATAATGCTACATATAAGTGTTTGAATATTCCTACATTTTCCAATGCTTTTAGCTACATCAAGTATCCTGATTAGTTGACTATCATTCCACAAACGTAAAAAGTTAGATCTCTAGAGTTGAGTCGGAGTAAGAGTCGGAGTTGAGTCGGCTCACTGAATTTCTGGTGAGTGGAGTTGAAGTTAATTCAACCGCTTTCTGCTTGCGACATAAGTTGAGTCGCCTTACCAAAATTCTGAAATGCACAAGTCTGCGTCGTTAACAAGCACATTGACGAGGGCCTGAGCCACCTTCGCCTTGACGGGGAGGGGGCTGGGTGGGTAACCGCCCTTTCCATAAGGCCTAAAAACACACTAGTTAGGGAAAAGAGGTACTCGGTGTTAGGTAGCCTGACCTAAGCCCTAAAGAAGGTATTTACAACGAAAATTGTCAGGTCAAATCCAAGGTTTCCGGTGGCCGAAGCATGTCACGGTAGGGATTTAATGGGATGTAATGGAAATAAATTTTTTCAGATGTATGCTTGCCATAGACGAGTTATAACAATACTATATCCACTTTTGGAATTATCTCAGTAAACCACTTCGAATGATGTAGAATAGGCACAACCCTAGCTAGATCAAAATTAAGATTTGATTTTACCTAGGGTCAGGTCAAGATCAAATTGGCTCAAAACATAAATCATTAGAACCACATGGATAAGGCAAACCCAATGACATCAAAATAAACGCTATATCTCTATTCCTGACAACGGTTTTGAGCTTAAACCATAGTACCATTGTACGATGTTTAGGTTTTTAAGTGGCTCGCTACGTCTAGGGTTTTATTTTATTTTCCAGGTATTTTTTAAGAACATTCACTGTTTTTATGTCTCTGAGCTCGTTCATATATCTCCTTACGAATGCATGAATGACCGTGTGATGAGTCTTGTACCCACTTTTATGTTTCGTTTTAAGCAACTTGACGTGTCGAGTGAAAAATCATGTTGAATGGATCTCAGACAAGATAAACTACAACTACAACTACCCATGTTTATTTCCAATGGAGAGCTCATGGCTCGTACCTAACCTTACGCCATCGATATGTTGATATAAGAAATCCATAACATTCTGTAATGCTTAGTAGACGCATTATATGATATCTATTTTATATTGTTATATCAACCCTGTTTTACTTATATTATCTTAATTTTTTTGGGAGATGAGGTCACTTGTCCTGCACTAGTGACCTGACTTGAAATGACCTGGACCCAAAATATCGACCCAAGCTGTAAAATTTATTTGATAAAATAATCATTCGGGACGGCGGCTCTGCCCACTGACATTTTAGGGCATCTGCAAAAACCTGAAGGGGGTGACTACCCTTCTCTCTCCGTCAATGCACATATTAAACTTAAGTAAATATTTGTAAATTCGTCGCAAAAAACATATACAAGTATACATAAGCCGAATATGTAATGTGTATAAACTGGGGTCAATTATTATGGCGTGGCAAATATCAATATACTGGCAAATCCGCTCGCTTTGATAAGCCCCACTTCGGTTGCAAACCCGCTAGCGTCGCTGCGCCCCGCCTTGGTTGTAAGCCCCCTTGATTCGCTGAGCCTTCCCTTTGTTCCAGCAAAAAAATGGTAAGCCCACAATGAACTATTCATCTAGTGGATCAAATGAGATATAGCCTGATAGTTGGGAATCGGGCCACCCTTTGAGCTGCTCTTCACTTATCCTAAGTCATGCCAAGCTTAGTGATGCGGAATTCCATTGGGTATGGCCTATGATGTCCTGTGCCTGGGACTCTAACAAGTGCCAACTGCTCAGGTCATTTGGCGTCGCCAGCTCTCACCCTGCTGAGGTGTATGTTGGGGATCAATAAGCCCCTATTCAGTTTTCCCGCCCGAATTAGCGGCTTGGAAGGCCGACGCACTACTACTGCGCCATTGCATCTCCCACATGATGGTGAATCGAAGTCAAATGAGCAGTTTGCCTTTTGGGACAGCTGTTCCGCTCAAATCCGCCAAATAAGTTTACTGTGTTGAACACATTTCTCGGCCTTTCCCAAGATACTTGCGGCGAGTGACGTCACAAAGCTGTGACGTCTCCTCACAGCTCAGTTAGGTGCGTGCGTCACAGTCGTAGAGCGCCAAACTAATCCCTAGTCAATGAACAAGTACACCTGTCTGTGGACTAGCTTTGGGAACTGCCAAATAAAATATTAATTTCGTGCAGCTTGAACTGTGTGAAGACAATACTGTCGAAAAGACACATTCGACATCACCATTTTCTGTATACTTGCAGTAATAGAGATTTCTGACATCCCCACTTTTCAACATGCGCTATGGCCGGTCCAGCAATTGATTCGGCACTGGCCCGGCACTCCACCCCAATGTTGACCGGTCACCATAGCAACAACAGCACACATGCCGTGCGCCACATGCTGGCGGCAGTGGAGCCCGAGAGCAACGCCGAGTACAGACAGTCAGGCCACCATGCCTCCGGGCAACCGAGCCCCACTGGGGCGCTGCACGCGTGAGTAGCTATACTCTTGAAAGCTGAATGTTTATTTATCGTGATCTTTAAGTCCCCGTTATCTTCCGTTCCTCCTCAGACCAGTATTGCTTTTGTTCTTGTTTGTTTAACACCCAGAAGGCGCCAGACCATGTACGCAAAGGTGGTAATTGTAATGTTTACTTCAGAATATCCCTTTTTTCTGTGTGCCAGTTTTGATTACGAGTGTCAGGACTTTTGATAAAGATGGCTTAACAAGGTTCAATTTCATGTAGGTATAGGAAAAGCAGGCGTTACAGAGAAGGCGAAAGCCGATGTCCCGATTTAGTGTTGCGGGACCAATGCAGACATACTATTGCGCCCGGGTGGCCATTCTTGGCTCTCTTTTAGTGATGGGCATGTCGCAACAGTGTGTATTTTATGCGAGTTGAAGGCAAAGTCAAATCTAGGCTTGAATTTTACATTTGAGCCTAGAAAGACACTGGACATTTAAGTCCCTTGTTTGGGAATCAGACCTCCATTAATCTCAAAACAGTTTTCATTCCGAACTTCCCTCATGAATCTCTGGTTCAGCAACGCATTAACCAAGAGAATTTTGAGCCCGGTCAAATTCTAGAATAAAAGAACTAACCGTGGTGAAATACCGAAGCCGCAATTTGCCAGAAGGCATGTCATAATTCTGCGTTCCGTCGACTGAGGACCAGAACGTATCCTTCTGCCAGGGTGTGGATTTCCAAAATTCTTTGGGGGTTCCTAGCCTAAGATCTTGGTAAGGTATTGTGTAAAAACCATGGATATCAGTATTTTAATGCCTTTGCGAGATCTTTTGATAGAACATTTGTGATGCTCTAAGCCATCTCATACCTATTTATATGTACTATCTGGGAATAAAGTTTCTTTTAAAACATTCCAACTCGAGTGAGAGTATAAGACTGGATGAGCGGTTTTACCTCTTCCTCTTTAACTGAGTCCACAAAGAAGTCATAAATTTAATGAACATCTTGGAATTATTTGCGGTACAAAATATATAAGGTGCCAGCTTTCTGTGAGTCAAGGCATGTTGAACTTAAGGTTACGAGAGGTCCAATGAGGCATCATAGGGATATATCTAGATGAACCTTTCCAGGTGTCTTCAGATAACGATACATTGGAGCTCAGGGAAAACACTTTTAACCATCAGTAAACTCATGACACACAACAACGGGTATTTAATTTATTGATAGCTCACAAAACTAGCCTCTCACTCTATCAATTTTGGGGGCTAAGCAGCCTATCCGTGTGGCTTGATCATACGGATAAAGCCGCAAAGGCTGGAATCATGCTTTATTTCACATCCACTTGCATGTTGATTGGTCCCATGGATTTAGCCGTAACCTAATGACATAGGCGGAGTCAATGGTCATAAAAATGTTGCAAAAATTATGAATTAAGCCATGTGACACTTGCAAAATCTAATTAACACACAAAGAAGTTATAGGCAGCTGCAAAACTACATTCATTTAAGTTTACGTCTACATGAAGCGGGACTCTAAATGCATGTGTATTTAATCTGCACTGCAGATTTCACCCATTCGCGGAAGTGCTCAGTGCACCGGTGACATATCCCAGGACATGCGGCCCACGTACCGTCTACTTCAGCACCTTATCGGAAACCTGCATGCTGCATCCCTCATAGCACTATCCATTCGGCTGCCCAGCTGTTGCCACCTGCAACTCATTCCAGGAAACGGTCTGGGTCACGTGACATAGACTGCCGCAGGGCAAGCGCTAGAACACCGGTGTTGGCAGGAATGCCACTTTGCAGTGGCTTCATTTCGAGAAAGGGGAAGAAGGGCTGGAGCTTCCCCTTCCATTACCTCGGATCACCTATGCATTAACTATAGAAACTCAGACATTTCAGGGGGAACTTAGACCCCTAGCCCCTGCATCCACCACTGCCACTGTGCTATGGTTTTGCCGCCGTATTCACCGAACGCAAATGGGGGCATAGCAGCGTTGAAGGAAGAGAAAGTCTGTCCATTTCTTCCGAGTGTTGCCGATAGATGTTCACCCAAAACGATTATATGAACTCAGGACAAAAAAGTTTAACAGTATTTTCAAAGCGTTTTGATGTTGTAACATGTTAATGATTCATACAGCCGCATGATTGTGGTGACTTTTTCACGACTATTTTTTTTAACTGACCTTATCTTTCATTTAACCCGCCAATTTCTACAAGTCACCTTTAAAACCAGGAGCTTACCTTCTGGTGCAACAAGCATAGGCGTCGGAAGAGGGGGAGCCAGGGGAGCTAGCCCCCCACATTTTGACGAGAAATATCCTGATCTCAGTCAAAATGGGAGAAAACCGGACATTTTCATAACTAGCCTCTGCGGAGGACAACGAGAAGTCCAGATTGGAACAGTTTTTGGTTCTACGTGGAAATTTTTTGTCAGTATCAGGTTGAAGTTTGGTTGGCTCCTTTACTTTTTCCGGTGGCGATGCTTATGGCAACAAGTATGTCAACACCCATATATCAATTCGAAAAGTGTAGGTATTAGCTATAAGAGGTGTTCTATTAGCCATTGAAATGAATTATTCAATTATTATCTACGAACCCTCTCTTGATCGGACGTAACATGCTACATCGGCAGTGGACCAATCAAATGGTTTTCTGAGGCTGCTCGAAGTAGAAGAAATGCTGTGAAAGTAATTAGGTCTTCTAGCTTCTCTGTGCTAAAATCACATGACTAATGCAAGACATCTGTTCAATGGATGCAAGCGTATTAAAAAGGGCTGTAAGAATTTGTCATTTTCAGGAGCAACCAAAAATAGTACCTACAGAAGCTGCAAAACCTACGACGGGAAAACAGGTCTTGTTAGGTAACGTGAAACGCAAGACGTGATATTTTTCACAGTTATCCTCACTTCACTTTCAAGGAGAGTTAATGAAAATTAAGTCGTGATTAAGGGTCTTAGATTTCTGTCAATCCCATCAAGCCTATATCTAATTTCTCAACTCCAAAGACAGAAAAACTTGAGAGTCACCATGAATAAGGTGAACCATAAACTGCCATTGCGCTTGTTTTTGTAGCGTTTTACAAGGTCATCCAGAGTTGCGGTATAAGAATGTCTCGCCATTTTTCAGAAGTATTCGCCCTATTGCTTCTGGCGGGGCTGACGGTGTCACAGACCGCGGGAGACGCAGCAGGATGTCCACCAGGAATGGTAAGTCGCCGAGCCGGAAAAACTCGAATGTTGCGCATGTGCTTGCCTGACCTGTCTCACCGGATAGATGGACTGGACAAACAAGACTCAGTCGTAAGAGTGTCACCGCAGATTTCTGCCCGGTAAGCCCAAAACAACCAGCACATTCATATTCCCATTTTTCTTGCGCCTGGTAGGCTAGATACATTTTTGCATTTTCGCACAACCCTTTTGTCATATGATATAATTATGTGGTTTTTGGAAACATGAGAAGGGAAATCTTGTGTACAAAAACTCAGTATTTTTGAGACTCCAACTAAAAAAACATAAAGAAATATGATACTAGTCTAAAGACAGGGGGAGCCACGTCCTTTTTTCAGACCGGGGGCTCGGACCCCAGCCCCTTTTCTCGAAGGCAACAACTACTCTGTACTTTTGACCCATCTGATAATTCGGTCAGGCTGAGGCTTTTCTGGCTACGGAGATGGGTGCCTTAGTGGATAGCCTTAAATCTCCTAAGCCACCGATATCGGATTCAAATTTTGGCGGAGCCTCTGAATAAGTCGATCTGATCCCCCAAATCCCTCCCAACAGGGTGGGAGTTGGTGACGCCGTATTTCATTGGGGTTTGGCGCGTCGTGAAATCCCAACCATTATTATTGTCATAATTATACTTTTCTGGCTCATACTACTCGCTCTCTCTCTCTCTCCCTCTCCCTCTCCCTCTCTCTCTCTCTCTTACTCTCACTCTCTCACTCTCTCACTCTCGCACTCTCTCACTCTCTCACTCTCTCTCTCCTCTCTCTCTCTCTCTCTCCTGCGTGACATACAGATGGACTATAAATGATAGCTTCTATCCCATGCTAATAATAGGTTAGAAGAACACTACTGCAATTGAAGCATATCACTCATTTATGGCATGAGGAACCCATTGCGGTGAGGTCCTACGGAAGATGTGACGTAGAAAATTAAAATCTACACCAAATATTAATTCAAGATGCCTAAAAATGGGCAAGCTTTGAAGTTAACTAAGTGCATTATCAAACGTTGATAGGTTTTGGAGTGCTGCGGTGAGGAGCATGATGATAAGTTGATAAGGTGTTCACTGGCCTGTCCCCTCGAATCCGGATGTAAAAACACTGAAGATTGTATTTTCGGGCACAGCTCTTCATCAGAATCAAGTAGTAAATCTCACAAATTATCAGTCATAGTGTAGCCAGACCTCGAATTGAGCTTCACACAAATGCCTTTTAGAATGATTTGTTTAAAAAATTAGATGTTGTGACAACAACGATCTTGGTACCTCTAACATAAGAGTTATGCCAACAATGCAACAAAACTAGACCAGTATTTGTGTGACAGACTTTTTTTATTATTTCAGCCAAACACTAGCTTTTCATTAATAATGAAAAATTTGTTCCATCTTATTTTTATAGTTGATTGCAGCTAAAATGCTAACAATAACTACTTATTTAGCACAAGTACACGCGACACTAGATGAGTGCAATGACTGCAAATTTTCCCATTTAGTTCAGCCTGATTTTATATTTTACTATAAATGCCTCGCTCGAATTATTTAATTAAGATTGTACTTAGTGGCCAGGGTCAACTTATCCCTAAACTCAATCCATTGCATGATATTAGTTGATATGGCTTATAATTGATAAACCCTTTTTCCCAGCCTGTACCTATGGCCCAACGTTAGGCGTCGAATGAGAATACGTTTGGCTGCAAAAAAGTATTATCAATAATTATTTGCATATGGTAAAACCCCAAACCCAGTAGGTACCCCTAAAATCAATCCATCTCCTCACACTAGTTAATCTGATCAATCATTAATTAACCCTCTTCCCCAGCCTGTACCTCTGGCCCAACGTTAAGCGTCGAATGAGTATACATCTGGCTGCAGAAAAGCATCATCAATCAATGATTAATTACCTAAAAAACGAGACATGAGCCGTACCTTTCACCTAAGCCCATCACTTCTGACTTGTTAAACTGATTCAACAAGCATAGCCTGTTCGCACCCTTGGGAGTTCTAGCATATTGCATTCAGTTCCGCGTGTGCTCCGGCTAGAGATTTCGGAGCGACGCGAGACTGACTGCGACAGTGCACTTCCAGAGTCGTCGGAGAGCAGTCTTTTAATAATTTGTATGTCCCGTTTCTTTAGCAAATCGGGAAACGTCGGTCAGCCCAAGGATTGCAGGGCTGGGGTCACGTGCTCACGTCTGCTCAGTCCCTTTACAATGCGTGCGTCAAAATTTAAAACTTTCTGAATGCGATGTCTTTGAGTGACATTGCAACCTCCCAATACAGTTAAGAAATACTGTATATGTGGAAACACAAGGGCCTGAATAAGAAGTTTTTTGTCTCTGGTGGGATTTTGCAGCTTAAGCGATGTAATCTGAGGATGCCGTAACAGCGACGAGTTACTTGCGACACTTGTTTTTCCCAGGTCAGGGCTGAGGTGGCGTAGACACCGAGGATCTTAGCATATGATGTGGGTTTGATGAGGGTGTAACCGAACTGAATAGTGAGGGTCGGGTCACACCTGTTCCAGTTCGACTTTACAACGAGCTCAGTTTTGCTGGGGTTTACTTTGCGCCGATTCTGGAGTAGACCAGTCGCGGGCTAGTCTAAGCGTACTTTCCACACACAGTTTTAGGTGGCAGATGTTTGCCAGAGTGTCGGAGTCTAGGAACTGTATGTACATCATCCGCGTACATGATGAGCTTGCCCGAAGACAAGTGAGATGCCAGGTCATTTGTGAAGATCAAAAACAACTTTGGTCCCAGGAGTGAGCCTTGGACCACGCTGTGCGTCACTGGTAATGACCCAGCTCTGCCTTCCTAGATCTTTTGAGTCCTATTTGATAGCCAGTCCTCGAACCAGTGTTTGTCTATGCCATACCACCCTAGCTCCTGGAGTAGGCGCGAGTGTTCCACGCTGTAAAACGCGCGTGATGTGTCAGCTGTTGAGAGGGTAGTGATGTGTCCTTTATCCATGCTGTCCGAGATGAAATTAACCGTTTCTAGCATTGCTGTTTCAGTTGAATGTCCCGATCTGAAACCGTGCTGGTTTTCGCACAGTATGTGGTTGTTTCCTCGAGATAGGACGATAGTTATCTTTATCTTTATCTTTAAGATTTGTCTTTATTTTCCTGCAAAGTTATTGACCCAAGTCTGAAAACTGTTTACCCTGGGCCCCGGTGGGCCTCCGAGCTACCTCTGCCCAGGGGGGTGTTGAGCACCCCCCTCAAACTTGGCCCCTATGCGGGATAGTGAAAAACGTGAACGCTGGTGGATAGCTCATACAAAATCCTAAAGAAACTATATCACTCACTTTTTGGCTCAGGTCAATATTGAGGTCATGACAGGTCAAAGAAAATGGGATTTTGAGTAGAGTTTTGGGCTCTAGCGTCTGACAGAGTTGAATTAGAATCATTTATTAGGAGCCATTCCGCTTCCTCTCGTCACGGCAAATCGAATGATGTATTATACGACCATACTAGGTCAAAACACAAAAATGGCCTGACCTCAGGTCAGGTCAAGGTCACTTTTAACCTAGCATAGTCAATATGCATATCAATTGACTCGCAACAGCAATCTAAACGTAATCATATCAAAATAAAAGCTGTATCATCGTTTCAAGCAAAGATATTGATCTAAGTCAGAAAACTGCTTAAGTAGCCCCAGATGACCTCTCAGAGGCCGCAGGTCAAAAATTGCAACATGAACCTGGAAAGGGGCCAGGATGATAAGATTTCGAGAATATGAAGGTATTCTCCGCTGTATATACACAAATACAGCCAAATTTCTGCTTTCCCGATGTATTTGCAACGGAGAGGTCATGGTCTGTACTTGACCTTAGGTCATCGATATGAAAAAGACCAGAATATATGTTGTAGCACTCGGTGGGTGCATTATATGGTATAAGTTTCAATCCGATAGTTTAACCCATTTCTTACTTATGCCACCTTAAACACTTTTTGAGGTGACGTGCACTGGTAAGCTGACCTGAGATGATCCAACCTTAAAATTTAGCGACAAATTACGAAATTGATCAAATATAAGGTGTTACAAGTACGGTGGCCCTTCGCGCCGCTGATTTTTCATGCCGTCGGAAAAACCCGAGGGGGTATTAAATCACCCCCCCCACCGTAGCGGGGGTTAACTCTCATCCTCACAAGGGGGTGTTGCTGCAATTCCCCGTCCTAAGAATTTTCAGATATGCGCTGGAAACATTTGAATTTAGCTCTTGTTCCAAGTCTACTTTTGGTGTGCGCTGAATTTTCATTCGCGTTCAAAACTCCCTCTTAGAAGTTGAAATGGAGTATTTTAGGCAGCTTTTAGATCCAGCCGCCAGGGACGACTGACGGCTAGACCACATATTGGCAGGTACGGCATTGACCACATTGACTACGTATTACGCGCTACTTAAATGGGCCACATAGCTGTAAAGTAGAGGAAGCGAAGTGAACATGTTTTTGGTCTCTTGAAGACTTTATTATTACGCGATATAGGTTCTTTATATAGATGTTGTCCAAGTTGTTCCAATTACGGCTGTTTGAGTCTTATGTAAGTCATCAAGGGACTTGTTATGGAGACCCCGACCCCACCATCCGAACGAGCAACTCCCATAATAAAGGGCTAATTTAGAAGGCAAAGTTTAACGTCCCACAAAGTACAGGGACAGCCGCATCGCTCAGGTCACCCTAGCATCAGTCAATTACCAACCGACCTACATCGGGTAATCTATTTAGCGCCGGAGCGTCTTAGAGGAACCGATCCCAAGCCTGGACATGCACTGCTACCGCATGTTTCTGAGCATCAGGCCGGGTCCCAACGCTCTACCAACTGAGCTACCGGGGCGACTATTGCCCCGTATTGCTACTGCCCGCATTGCTATTTTAGTCCAGTCAATTTATTAAATTTAACATGGGGGACTTCGACATGGCTTCGATATTTCTTTCGTGGAAGTCATACTAAGCAGTGAATATGGGGCTGTCCTTGAATTGTATAATAACTGCACGTGTCTATGGGCATTTGAGCAACAGGGGTCACTGCAAGGGACTTGCCTCCAATCCCTGCAACAGCCGAATACCATGCTCTCGGCATATACCTACATGCAGTGCAGACAGTGTTGCAGAAATGAGGAAGATCGACAGGAATGGGATGGATAATTAAAGGAAACACAACCACATCCATATACACAACTCTGCCGCCAGCATCCAAAAACATTCTCCAAGTGATTCGCTGCAATTGTTGGACAGGTGGCCCGGCTCGCTGCAGCTGCAAGAAATGCGGACTCAGCCGTTCCCCGTCATGTGAACGTAGCAGCAATGGCACGAATACCATATCTGCTGAAAAAGATGATTAAACGTCTTGTGATAGTTGTAATGAATTTTCAGATAACAGCTGCTGGCAATACATTACTAGAAGCTTCTATTATCTATTTCCTGTACGCTTATCATGGTGATATAAAACACATTTACGCTAAAAGCAATTACGATTGCCGTCTTGAGGATGTTTCTTCCATAATGACTAAATTGCGTTTAAAATGGTATCGCGTTATCACCGAAATCGAGATTCCGTTGAAAAATTTAAGCGATGCAATGGTGCCCTACTAGCTAAAAGCGGCTAACACGGCTTGCACGTGCATTAATATCAAAGCACCTCTTGGTAAAATAAAAATCCCCTTTCTCACAAATTCACGAAATGATGGAGCCGGTGATGCCCGGAGTCTATGAGTCTCATCTTGCTTCAGGGGGCAGATCAAGCATCAAAAACTCCACAGTATACCCCCCCCATTTTATTCTTGACTATTGGAAAAAAGGTTGTGACTCCGCCACGTGACAGGTTTTGCACATGTCGGTCATGACTAATAAGTTAAAAATAACTGACCTTCTACCTTTAAGCCATCATTACCTACGTATAAAGAAAGCCTAAAGGAGCTGTGTGATGCAAACAGGGCCAGTGAAAATGAGCGGTTTTATAGAAAAGGTGGAGGCGCCATGCCGGCTCAGGGCATTAGCACCACCGTATCAAACACGGATACCCCTGAGACGGAGGACACGTGCGAGAAGTTGGGTAGATTAGTAATTGAAGGCATTTTCATGTTAGATACAGCAATTATAACTCATGAATGGTAGCTGCACCAGCGGACACCATTGGGGAGAAATTGAAATTTCTCCGTACTGGAGGGATTTTGAACATATCGGTGTAACTGCTATCACAATGGTTTAATCCATATACCACTTTCTGGACAACTAAATCATGTTATGTGAATTATACAACAGGATTTCAATTAAAATGTTATGGCTCAAAGTTCTGCTATGGGACCACAGAGATAGCAATGTCACACGTTTTCTGCTCGGGGCACAACTGCACGTGCCACTGGGTACACAGAGCGCGAGCTGCGACGCAACTAGTACCACAGAGAGTTCTGGTCTGGCTTAAAATCATTCCGAAATTGCGTTAGTGTGGCACATAGGAGCACAGCTTTGGGCTCGAAAGGGCATGTTTTTTTAAGCGAAGGATCTCAGACCAGAAATCTTTTCTGCCACGACCGCATAAATCTGTCGGCCGACACCATCCTGCTCATGCATGCGTACGGCTAACATGTTGGCCAACTTAAGTGGCCAAGTTATTAAGCATCTGCCCCCATGTTTCTTGCTCGAAAGTTATGTAAAGAGGGTTACATTAGCCTAAAAAGACATTTTTTGTAGTTTGCACGTGCATAGTGCACGTGCAATGTACGATTTCCCGCACTGAGGGACAGCAGTGGTTCGAGCGATATCCTTGCCATTTGCATGAAGTCAAAACCCCAGCCTAGCGAATTCTAAGTAACAGCTGTGGGGGCTTTTATGTCATCCGGTAACGTATTAGCCCATTCCTGCATATGTAGATCAGACCCTTGCTCCCGCACCCACATGGTCTGATGGTGAAACGGCTACAGTCATAGGTTCACCTCACTATTCTGTGCCCCAAAATGAAAATGACGAATGGAAATCGAACATGTCGAGGTCCAGCTGCAACTTGACTATAATAGTTATTGGGTAAATATTTTAAATAAATTGTAAATACCGTAACTTGACAGGGGAGGGGGAGGGGAGGTGGCGAACAATTTTGCCTTTAGTTTTGAAGCAACTGCAATACTCAGAAAAATATATCGGGCCACGTGATATAGCCTCATTTGGTGAAACGCCCTAAAACACTAGCAATGCTTTAGATTCCGAATGAAGTTTTGCGCCTTTCCCGAATCAGCAGCGAACAATGTCCCACCCGATTCTTTACTGGATATATTTTACGGCAGTACATTGGCAGTGTTGTCAAATAGTTCCGTGCCGCAGCCCCCACCCCCATCGATTACTCACAGGTCAGGCTCCGTTCTCCTCCCGTCAGTAGATACCTGCGCCGACGCTGATAACATGAACGAGCTCTGACACTGTTCCCCCTGTGCCGGAGAGAAGCATTGAATAGTGGCGAGGATTATTGAGCCAATGCGGAAAAATCATGGCTCGTGACTTCTGGAAAAGGATTTCTAAACAAATGGCCACATCCAATCCTTACCACATTACCATTTTCATAGAAAAATTTCCGTTGAATTTACCACAAGTTACGTGAACGCACCTCCACCAATCAGCGGCGGCTGGCATCCAGCAGCGGCTGCATGCCCGCGGGGCACAGAGGTGAGAGAGGTCACGGCCGCAGAGCACCGGCACGGAATTCAAGCATCGGCGAGAAGTTGCGTGACCTGGCGTTGCGTGCGAAGTGTGGCGAAAAATAATACTAGCGTGTATAGCTGATGAGGAGGTTGAGGTCGGCTAACAGGTGCATGCTGTTGAAATGAGGGGGAGGGGCTAGGTGTAACAGACATACATTGACGTGAATATTATAGATAGGCATATGGGTGAGGTGTTTGTGTGGTAGACAAGGATGATAGCGCTGAAGGATAAATGTGGGTTTATAAAAAAGTGGGAGAAAGCTTCTTGATTTGAAGGATTTTGACCATTTTATAACATTAAATGACTACTCGGTAATGGTGCAGAAAACTTATTTGGGATCAGATCGCATCTCTGAATGAAATATCACCCCCGGATATTCTGAAAAACGCAGAACAGCGTAAGTGCGTCAGCGTCTCATGGCCGCGGGCGTCACGTGCAACTAGTGTGACAACGGTAAAAAGTTAGTTGCCAGTGTACGGTATTTTCGAAGGCACAAAGTTTAGAAATGCTCTGGACTGGCGTTTTCCCCAATGTGATTTTTAAAGATCGATACACAGTCGAAAACGTGCACCAAGTTTGAATACCGGTACCTACATGCGAAAGCTTTACTCGGCTTCTTTATAATTCACTCATCAAGCACCTGAGGTGACATTATGAAAAATATCAAATATCTTCAATCCATTTTTACTAATCTATGGGGTTTGACGACGCACCAACTGCCAAGGTTATACGGCGTCGCGAACTCTCAGTCTGTTGGGAGGGACCTGGGAGATCAGATCGACTTGTTCCGTGGCTCTGCCGGGACTTGAGGCCGGGACCAGTGACTTCGGATACTTTAATGCTATCCACAGAGACGGCGGATTCCATTTTCGAGAAGTGGTGCAAGATTTTCTGGAGGGGGCGCCTTCCTCCCCAGGGGGCGCCATCATCTCTTGGGGGGCGCCTTTGCTATCCAATGGCGTTCTGCAGAAACTCTTTGGACTCGGCGTGCGAGGCCACTTGGGGTGGTTTATTTCTAATATTCCGAAAAATAGGTATTTTAGATTTCGCGTAAACTCAGTCGTATCGGATTGGCATCAGCAACAGAGTAGCATAGCCCAGGATTCTGCGATATTCATAGCCTTGTTTGCAGTTATGACCAATGATATTGCAGACACTTCCCGCAAACATACGTCACGTGTTTTTCGTTGAAGACTTCACAATATGTGTGACAGTGTCTACTACAGCAGCTGCGCAGAGGCGGCTGCAGCTTGGCCTTGACATATTGCAGCAATGGATCACACGCAATGGACTGAAATTTTCAAGTTCAAAGACATAGTGCATGCACTTTTATAATAGACATTGAGACTGAATACCCGATTTTGTAAATTCGCGGAAATCCGAGCGACGTTGTAGCAGAAACCAGATTTATCAGGCTCACACTCGATAAGCTTTCATATGTGCCACACCTGAAGGATTTCCGCAAAAACATGTTTCGATACGCTGAAAATACTGAAGGTGTTGACGAGGATGAGATACCGTGCAGATAGAGAAATGTTTCTCATGCTATACACGTTATACGCTTATCGCCTATATATACGTTATGCGCACGTTATACGCTCATTGTTATACGCTACGTTATAAGCTTCTTATGCTGTATAGATCACTTATTCGTCCTAAGATCGAGTACGGCTGTGTCAGAGCCGCATGACGAAATCCATGGAGCGAAGCGGATTGAGATTTCTCAAGAGGCTCTATTCTGGCCGTTTGGCGGTTCTGACAGTTGATACCAGGGCTCTGCAATTGTGTAGGGTGATTGCCCTTTTACGCTAGACGCCCAAACTAAGACCCCCGAATTTAAATTCAAAATAGTTTTTGAGAAATTTTAGAACAAATGTTTTCAATTTTGCATTTTTATCATTTCTTTTTCTTAAGCGACGAACTTGAAATTTGCCTCCTTTTAAATAAGCAACAAGGCCACCTAAGAAAAAAGTTCGAACTGGTCCGACAATATTTATTACGCCAAAACGCAGTATTTCTAGTACAAGCAAAAAGATATTGAAATTTGACAGCCGACTTGTAAGCTCGAAATGTCAGAAGGCACGCTTCAGTTAGTTTAAAGACAGCCACGTGGAGGCAGCTACGTCAATTTTCTTGTGCTTAGGCATAGTTTCCAGTGGAAAACGTAAAATTCTGACCTAGTTTTTGCCATTTTGCCGGAGGACTACATTTTTGCTCATTTCATTTAAATCTTAATCTCTCGCGATCTAATGCGCCGATTTGACTTTTCATTTCAAATAATGAAAGAACATTGCTTCCGCTTGATAATATTCGGAGATGGATATCGTGATAATAAAATTCATTGTCTTATATGTATAAATATAATTTTAGTAGAAAACCTTTTATTTGCAGCTTTTCGGTTCAGAGCACATGTCAATCACAAGCTCAGAATTGACATGGCTGAATAGGAAAATTAATAGCAGTCATTCAATTCATTTACACTACCCACTTATCTCCAACGGCTTTCGAGTAATTCGTCCGGAAGGGTATTTCAAGGAGCTAAATTTCTCGGAACATGTTTGCTTCTCACCATGGTTTCAAGTCCTCAAAATGAATGGAAGTGGATGCAATTTGGCATAAAGCTAGCTTAGGGTCCTGGGTCGCCGATACAAGTGATTCTAGGCGAATCTAATGTTTGGTTCGTCTTCTAGAAGCAGCTTTATACCATGCCTTTTCTGTACGAACACAACACCCGGCGCCACGATCACGGCATCGTTTTGATTGCGTGATACCGGCCAGTGACCTCCTGACGGGTCACAGGTGTAGGGTTAGTGGGAGTCGGTACAGTGTGGCGCAGTGGTCTAGTGGTTAGAGGTCCTGTCTCGTGATGAGGGGTGCGCGGGTCGAATCCGTGGTTGACTGCGGGATATTTACTATTTATTTCAAAGAAAAGAATGATGGCACTGACCTACAGGTTTATGAAGAGATACATTGAGAATGAAATATGGTTGATTTCAGCACATTGTCATGCGGCTCTCCTGCGCCGGTGGGGGTTATCCCAGGTCGCAGACCGGGCTTGCGTATGAGGCCACTCCTTAGTCCGCGAAAAAGATTATCGATATGTCCGTCATCTCGCTATCAGAATAGTAACAGGAGCGTTCCAAGCTTCACCCATAATAAGCATGCTAGTGGAAATTAGTGAAATACAGCTACAAATGCGCAGTAAGATACTCGCATTGCATTAAGCCATTAAAAGGAATGTGGCACCCTTAGAACGTGATTTTAACTGAGATAGCCAAGTTGTAAAGCAAATCGGAAAACCAGGTGCTCTATATATCATTTGTCTTGGAACTCGATTTTTCCGTAGAAAAAAGTAAAACCTACCCGAAATGTACCTCTCATGTACCTCTCGCCAGGCGGCCATTGTTGTGAGCTGCTGGTGTGACGACATATGCTGACATCACGATAAGCATCAGCCAATCGAAGCCCTTGAAGTGTTTCGAGTATGGTAGTGGTTGCCAGATCATGACATCATCCAGAGGCAGATATTTATTCATTTTTCTAGAGGAGTATTTTAAAAATAAAAGCATTGAGCTTGTTGTACATTTTTCAGAGAAATCATGAGTGGTTTCATTATTTTCGTCTAAAAGTACGCCTAATTACACAAAATTCCAGGATTTTACCAAGGTGCCACGTTCCCTTTAAGATAAGTCACCAACACGCCCCACATACCAAACATTTTTTTGGCGACGCCTACCTCAGTCAGATAGACAGTGGCTCGCGTTTTGCAACCCGTCACCAGGGAGTGAGAGTCTGTGCCTGGCTGGCACAGGCTGGTATCGACAGCAATCTCGTCGAACCACATGAAGCAGCTGTTATTGAACCATAGCTCATCTCGACAGTTAACACGAACACAACCTACGCCAACAAAGCAAAAATTTGCCTCCTGAACCGACGCGCCAATATTTTATGAACTTGCTTGCGGAGCCGTTCGAAAACCATGTCTGTTTCTATATAGACGGTTGCAAAAGAAAGTGACAATGGCACAGGGTGTGCATTTGTTGGTGACGATGTAGAGAAGTTTTCTAGTTTGCCTTACGAAGGATCCATTTTTACTTCAGAGCTGTACTCCTTTTTTTGCTGTTTGGACCAGGTGTCTAAGCTGATGGTGAGGAAGTTTGCGATTTTTACCGATTCGCTGTCTTATCTGCAGACATTGAAGCCATTTTATTTCTATAATGCGTCGTCACCTTGGCAGGCCATGCTGAAGATGACTGGATCTTCTGTGTGCACTGATTAGTCCAGTAGGAAGACACAGGCAGTTTGGATGGCTACCATCTCAGCCTGAAAACTCGAGCAGAGCGAGCCTGCTGGTCGCCTGAGCTCATGCTGGGCTCTGTCTGGTGACTCGATGAAGACCCAGCTCCCCCGCTCGTGACCCCTCCGTGCACTGACCCGTCGGTCCACACCCATGTGGCACATTGAGTCAGGGAAGCGAGGTGGGGGAGAGCTACTCGCTTCTTCCGGACAGGTAGCGCTCCTGATGTCAGTGGGCCCACGTCTAGTTGAAATGTGACTCACTCTCCTGATACCCACAGTGGAAGACGTCGAGGAAGGAAAGACTCGATGGGGAGGGAGATGCCTGCTTGATCCCACATGTCTTTGCCCACCTGCCGCCACCCGGTCACCGAGGAGAGTTGAGAGGGCGCTTTCGCCTCCGCACGTCTTCACAGAGGGTCTTCAGGCGGCAGGGTATGGAATTTCACCAGCAGTCGGGTCGCGAGTACCCTCCTTCTGGCCGCTACGCGGGGAGTCTTAACTCGGCTGGGAGTGGAGTGAGTGCATCCTGGGCACATATAGCCAATGAAGCTGAAGTGCCCTTAAACACCAATAATCATCGGAGTGGGTGCATCCAGTGATGATACGCGCCGACGCTCTCATTTTGCGTTCCAGCAGCTCGACATGAAATGGCGGTGTGGCGTGGAGCCACGCTGCGGCCGCTTACTCCATCGCTCCTCTCACGTAGCCAGTAGCGACGGTTCGGAGGTGCTGTTCGTGCAGCCCCCAGTTGCAGCCGGACAGTTGACGTAGGTGGGAGATGCGGGGGGTGGACCTTCTCCCACAGTCTCTTACAGTGTGGACCGAAATGGAGGAGCCGATCGATGGTGACGTCAAGTAGCTGTAGGGTGTCTCCAGCAGTGACAGACTTCCCGTCGACCTTAAAATTGAAGGGATCGGCGTCTCTGGCCCACTGGGACATCACCAGTACTTGGATCTTGGCTTCTGATACCACCATTTTGTGCTGTCGGGTCCACTTCATGAGGGTGCCAGCAGCAGCTTTATTGCGCCCGGTCCTTGGCGACTTGGATGTTGTTGCCCGTGCAGAGAGCCGCCGTATCATCGGCGTACATGTAGGGGAGCATCCGGGAACCGCGCAGAGTGCGTCTACCAGCCGAGCCGCCCATACAAAATAAAACTGGCGATAAGACACTTCCTTACGGCAGGCCAGTTCGGAAAATGCGCTCACTGGAAAGCACACCATTTAGTTCCACCTGGACTCTTCGGTCCCGGAGTCACTGCCAAATCCAGGCCACCGTGCAATTTGACAGCCCCATCTACAGCAGGCGAACGCGTAGCAGGTGGTGGTCCACTACGTCGTACGCGTGCGCGAAATCAAACGCGACGAGGACGTATTTCTGCGCGGTCTGTCCATCGGGAGGGCGGCTGTGTCTCGATTTGGGCATGCACAGTGCACGCTCACCTCTTCTCTTAAGTGAGTCCTGAACTTGACCTGAAGGCGATGGTTGATGGTATAAGTGGATGGTCAGTGATAAAATATACTCGTTTTATCAATCTAAATGGTCTTTTCACTTCGATCTGAACACTGCACATGATCATTAAACGCGCAAATCATAGCCAATAAACGAAAAAAATTACCAATTCATCAAGAGAGTACTTGGACACGTTGAAGCTGTTTTCTTTTTATTCTAGTAGGTCCCATTTATGTCACAAATCACACATGCCTATTCCTGCCATGATCTATTTCAGCATTCAATCACATGGCTACCAAAATTATCTTAACCGAAAACCGAATACCATAGGCGCCCTTTGGGTGAAAAGTTGATGGTAAAGTGCCCACTTTGAGGCTCCGCGTTTCCCCCCCCACCTTACTAAAATTCTAGATCCGCCCATACGCGGATCCAGGGGGCAAAGGGGAGGGGCAGATGCAGCCCCCGATCGATCCTTGGCGCCCCCTGAAATGGTCACGGCGCCCCCCTGAAAGGTCGATGGCACTCGCCTGAAGTGGCGCTTCCCACTCTCCCCCAGGATGCGAAAATCGGTGCTCACCGATAGGATTTTACGCCCACCTGGTAGGTTTTTCCGGTCAAAAGTGGCGCCCCCTGCTCCGGATGGCGCCCCCGGGAAGGTGCTCCCCCCTCCGATTGGCAATCCTGGATCTGCCTATGGATCCGTCACTGTTCAAGAGCAAACAATTCACAGAAAAGGCAGGAAGATATCAAATGTTAGCGGGGAGTGGTGCGGCCAAGATAATTGATGATGCTAACAAATTGTTTAGTTATGTGGATAAAATAATTGGGTCGCCACACGGGATTGGAAGGGGACTCCTGCCTTCTTATGAGATGGGCAGTGTGCTAAAAATATATCGTCAAGTCAATATCAAATTATCAACATTTAGTTTTATACAGTGCACTGTTCACTGCAGTGATACAAGAGTGCTCTGTCCTTTTTCTGTGGGTTTATGACACCCGGTAGGGTTCGTTTTAGCCTCAAATATGGCTTTTGTGGTATTTATTTGGCCATTTGGCCGCCCCGGTTGCTCGGTTGGTAGAGCGTCGGGCTCCGGCCCGCTGCTGAGAAGCATGCAGTGGCAGTGCATGTCCAGGCTTGAGATCGGTTCCCCTGAGACGCTCCGGCGCTCAATCCTTTGGCCGACGTAGGTCGGCTGCAACTGACTGATGAGAGGGTGACCTGAGCGGGGTGGCCGTCCCTATGCTTTGTGGGAGGTTAAACTTTGGCTTCTAAATAAACCCTTCATTGTAGGCGTTACTCGTTCGGGTGGTGGTGTCGGGCTCTCCGTGACAAGTCCCTTGAGGACTTTAGTGAGACTCAGACTCCAACAGCCGTACTGGGAAGAACTTGGACGAAATTGATAAAAAAACAAGATTTTTTAGTGCAAATACAATTTGAACCTTTTGGCCTTTTCGCAAACCCGGTTTGGCCTTTTTCCGTTGAAAAAAAACCCGCAGTCCTGGGCAGCATCTCTAATCTTTAGAATATGGAATAACAAAAATTAGGAGACATTTTTTAACACTAGCACGTCTAAATTTTATTAACGCCCCCCTCCAAATGGGGGTTTGATCCCCCGAAGACATTATAATGGCCAGCACAAGAAAATCTCCACCGCCCCGCCTCCACTGAGTTTTCCTTAAAAAATGTTCTGCTGTCCTTTCCAGGGGGCGCCTTTCCTATCCATGGGTGCTTATTCTTTCCAGAGGGGGCGCCTTTGCTCTCGGGGGGGGCGCCTTTTGCTATCCAGGGATGCCTGTGCTAACCAGGGGGTGCATATGATATCAAAGGGCGCCGTTGATCTTCTTCGGAGGCGTCTCTGCTGTCCAGGAGGCGCCTGCGCTATCCAGGGGCACCTATGCTATCCAGAGGGTGTGTTCTGTCCATGGGGCGCTTTTGGTATCAAAGGGCGTATTTGCTGTTTTGGGGGCGCCTATCCTATCCAGAGGGCGCCCCTGCTGTCCAGGGAGCGCGATTGCTATTAAAGGGAGCTTATGATATCCAGAGGGGTGCCTTTGCTCTATGGGGGTGGGGGCGCCTCTTAGTGTACAGGAGTGCCTGTGCTAACCAGAGGGCGCCTATGCTATTCAGGGGCGTCGTTACTCCTCAATTGGGGGTGCCTTTTTCTGTCCAGGGGCGCCTCTGCTGTCTAGAGGTCGCCTTTGCTATCCAGAGGGGCGCTTTTACTCAAGGGGGTGGGCACCTTTTGCTGTCCAGGGTGCAGCTTTGATGTCAGGGGGCGCCATTCATATTTGAAAGTGTATTTTATTTTACACATACGCTTTTCAAGGGCGCCTATGCTATCCAGAGGGGCGCCTTTACTCAAGGGGGGCGCCTTTTGCTTTCCAGGGCGCAGTTGCTTTCCAGGGCTACCCCTTCAGACAGGCGATGTGTCTGATTTTCTCTTGACCGGCCGGGGGCGCCGGCAAAATCCGGGGTGCCACCCAAATCCGTGAGGGCCTCCCCGTACGAGGTCAAAACCAGGTGTGCAAAAATATACTATTGTACACCATCATTTTTTCAAGGTGTGCAAAATGACCGAGGCCGTCGACGCGCCCAAAAACACCACCAATGATGATGATCAAGGTGTGCAACTGCACACCCTGTCCTGCGGAATCCGCCGTCCCTGCCGCCGTTGTTCTCGGGGGGGGGGTTTCTCTCTTATCTCTCCAGGGGGCGCCTTTCTTATCAAAGGGCGCCTACGTTGTCCAGGGGGCGCCTTTTCTCTGCGGAGGGCGCCTTTTGCTGTCAAGGGGTGCCTGTGCTAACCAGGGGGCGCATGTGATATCTAGGGGCGCCGTTTCTCTTCTTCGGAGGCGCCTCAGCTGTCCAGGAGGCGCCTACGCTTTTCAAGGGCGCCTATGCTATCCAGAGGGGCGCCTTTACTCAAGGGGGCGCCTTTTGCTTTCCAGGGCGCAGTTTTGATGTCAAGGTGCGTCATTCATGTATGAAAATGTCTTTTTCACAGAGGATCCTACCTCTTCAGGTAGGCGGTAATTAGGCTTGATTTTCTCTGACCGGCCGGGGGCGCCGGCTGAGGCCTGGGGGGGGCGCCTCCTGGACAAAGCCAAAACAAGTGGTGCAAGAAGATACTTTTGCACCACTTGAAAAAAATCGAGTGGTGCAACTGCACCACTTGCACCCTGGAATCCGCCGTCCCTGGCTATCCACTCATCCATCCATCCCCCCGTCTTTAATCCAACAAAGATAAGCTGCTGTTTATGTGATAATTATTTTATATTGAAATCCTTGCTACGAAAGGGAGATCGTGCTGTGTTATCTTTTATGGAACATTACGGTATACCAAAAGAAGTGGCGCAGTACCACTGTGCCTTTTGCTCGACTAGGCTACGCTATTTTTGCCGAACTATGCACACAAAACATTTTTACCCTGTGCCAGTGGATATATGCGCTGTATGCGGATTCTTCTAAAAAATAATACGCTCTCGGCGAGTATTTGCAATCGAGTTAACATCTACTCGGTAAGTTACCCGCCCATGGTTTCGAACGTACGCGATTACCAGATCTTACTGGGGCTAGATCCTCAATGACAGTGTAACTTAAGTTCAGAGGATACTTTACTTAAGAGGATTGCGAGTTCATGATATATACGCATCGCACGAGTCATTCACTCGCTAGAGTCGGGTGCATCGCTCTCACTACCCTGCGCTCCGAACCTAGTCTCGCGTGTCTTTCAGAACTCGCGGTGATCGGGTCGGGAATCCGCAAACTCCGAGTGCAGTACCCTTGGCAAACAGAAGCGCGTCCGGTTCGTCAGCCATCTTTGATTCTAGCAACAGTTAATTGTGCGACATTGACGTGCGAAGTGTTGTAACGTTTCGTTGCGGCGTGAAATTAGAAATGTAAGAGCAGAAAGGTTTCTAGTCCTCTTATTTGGCAAACTGTGTAAGCCCAACACAACAACACATCAGGAGACAACTTACAGGAGTAGGAGAGGCTCAGAACTGATCTGGAAAACTGCAGTTTTCACATGGGACGAAGATAAGTGGAGAACTCAACCGCCTTAAAAGGAATGTGGCACCTTCATAACGTGATTTTAACTGAGATAGCCAAGTTGTAAAGCAAGTAGGAAAACCCGGTACTTAATATATCATTTGTCTTGGAACTCGATATTTCCGTAGAAAAAGGCCAAAACCTAGCTGACACCAACCCCTCATCAACCCCTCGCCGGGCGGCCATTGTTGTGAGCTGCTAGTGTGACAACATATGCTGACGTCACAATGAGCATCAGCCAATCGAAGCCCTTGAAGCATTACAAGTTTGGTAGTGGTTGCCAGATCATGACATTATCCACAGGCAGATATTTATTTATTTTCCTAGAGGAGTATTTTTAGAAACAAAATATTGAGCTTATTGAACATTTTTCAGAAAAATCATGAATGGTTTCATTATTTTTAGCTAAAAGTACGCCTAATTTCACTAAATTCCAGGATTCGACTAAGGTGCCACATTCCCTTTAATGTGACGCCTTTGATCATACATCACTGTATCACGTGAAAGATTACCATCAGCAGGGGCGTCACTAGGCAATTTTTGCCGGGAAGTGGGGACGGATCCCTGACTAAGAATGACCGGGTGGGGGGGGGTTTAAGGCGAAGTTTGAACATATGTTTTGCTTTTGAAAATGTTATCGATGTACTTCACTCTCCGTTAGAATTGGAAGCAGTTAGGTAGGCCCGCTAAGATAATGATGATAAAATGTTGAACACCTAAATTGAATCCCAGGTTTTTAGGCGTAGGTCCTCCCTAATTTGCCAGCTGCAGGATCACGCCGTCGCCCCCCAATCTGCCCCTCCGCTACCGGGATGATGACTCCCTGAAACTCTGAGAATGTGAGTTAGGTACACACTATTAAATAGTTTATGACACGCTCCAGTAGCAGAAAAAGGCATGCGGGCAGCAGAGATAATTGTTGGGGTTTAACGACGCACCAACTGCCAGGGTCATACGGCGTCGCCAACTCTCACCCTGTTGGAAGGGATTTTGGGGATCAGATCGACTTATTCAGAGGCTCCGCCGGGACTTGAACCCGGGACCGGTGGCTTAGAAGACAAGGGTGCTATCCACTAAGCCACCTCATCCCCGCGCGGGCAGCAGAGACGCGCGGACGATGGATTTACTCGCTGGCATTACACGCTAGGTGCGGGTACGCAAAGGGGGTTACTCGCGGTGCGTGGATCAAGAAACTCGGTGGCTGCGAGTTAGTTACACGACGGGAACGAGTTTTTTTCACCCGCCGGCAGAGTGTTAAAAACGTCTGCGGGCCGAAAGCACGCGAATGACGGGTTTACTCGACGGCGTAGGGTAAAAAAACTTTGTGTGTGGCTAGGAAAAATCCTTTACATAGCATAATACAGGATATATCCGGCTGAAATGATACCACTCAAGGTAGCAAGCCTTGGTGAAGTAACTTAAACATGGAAAATATGGTTTCAATTCTGGAACTTGAGCACACATCAGAGGGGCAAGCACCTGACGCAAAAATCTGGCACACAGGCTTCAAACAATCTCGATGGATACGACAAAGACACACATGCAAGTATCGCAGCAAAAAGTCAGAAGCAATGATATATGTTTCCAGTAGAAAAACTACATGTGTGGCCAAAGAGTAATACTTAAAAAGTACAACTTGATAACAGTCTAAAGATTGGTTTAAGATCAATCCAATACAGTAACTAATTACTGAGTCACAATACGATAGTCCCAGTTAAGGTATCTACATCAATGTCCAGTCACTAAGTGAAGTTATTGTTTTTTCCACAGGTGTACTGTGTGTCTCTTCAAAAGTGTTCATCACACAGTTCGTGCGCTGCAAGTGATTCTTCAAGCATCCCGGGGAAATGTCCGCCATCGTAAGTCATACCTGTGATGGAAAAGTTTCGCAGCGTTTCGGCTAGGGGCACAACTGTGAAATGATAACAAGTTCCTTGTTCTTTTCCAGAATCAGAGATGGGAAGTTGTGCAGTATCAATGAGGAACCGATAACAGCCTATGTTCGAGCTTATCCCTTGAAGAACATTGAATAAATTGTGGTTTTAAAAACAGTACCAGGTCATCAGACGATCGCTTATAGCCTCGCGTTGGAGGAGTAGGTTTCGACCTCAGTGACCATGTGCTGACCTGCTAGAATGTTTTTGCGTCCGCGGTGTCTTCACAGCTCTGAATAAGGACTGTGTTAGGGAACACATTTATTGATTTTGTGCCAATTTTTTCATCTTGAATTTGATGAAATTGGCCCGGTAACCTATCATCAGCTGTGGTTGGACAACTTATTTGAAGTTCCGGGTTACCGTTCCATACAATTTTGTGTTAATGATCGATAGTTGCTGTTTATCACAGTCTTGTTCTCGCTTTCACCGGTAGCACAATTCGGTTAAAGAGCTATTAATACCCAGTTCTTCACAGGTCGTTACACAGCCCTGATCATTGTGCTTTCAGGCAGAGGTACTGCTTGTCTCAGCGACAGTGCGTAACGGCCGGAAAGCAGTGTGCTCCGGGGCCCGGCGGTGGATCTGGCGGGCCCGCTCCTCTAATCCGCTGCAGGCCCGGACAGCACTTCTGCCTGTCTCTGGGTCACTGCGTGACGGCCGGGGAGCAGTGTGCTCCGGGGCCCGGTGGTGGATCCTCCGGGCCCGCGCCTCCCGCTCCGCTGCGGGCCCGGACAGCACTTCTGCCTGTCTCTGGGCCACTGCGTGACGGCCGGGGAGCAGTGTGCTCCGGGGCCCGGTAGTGGATCCTCCGGGCCCGCGCCTCCGCTCCGCTGCGGGCCCGGACAGCACTTCTGCCTGTCGCTGGGTCAGTGCGTGACAACTGGGGGCTGTCGTCCACGCCGGGAGACACCCCCGGATCCCATCTGCACGCAGGAGGGAGCCGTCTACTGCATGTCGGCGCAGCGCTGCGTGCCGTCTGGAAAATGTTCCAGCGGTGTCCAGCCGACGACGCCACCCGTGACGTGAGTGTGCCATTGGCGGACGCAGGGGGCCATTCCAGCCATGCCTCCCCCAAAGCGCTGGAGGGGGCCAAACTATATTTTGTCCCCCCGAAGGCCGGTGAATTTTTTAAAAAAGTGTTTACACTAGATCTGTCGAGCAAACAAATCTTCGCTCCCACCCCCCTCCCCCCAGGAGAGCGATCATGTGCTTGGAGAGGTAGCTTATATTAAGTCTGTCGAGCACCCAAATTACATGTCCCCCCAGGAGGAGAAGCAGGCATGGGTTTGCCCCCCCAAACTCGGGTCTGCGTCCACCCCTGGAGTGTGCAGCCTACAGGGATGTCTAATTCCTGCTAGAAACTAAAGTCCTTCAAAGGCACAACGTCGCTGACAAGATCAGAGATGAACCGTTCTTGTTGGTGATGGATCTGAGCACATTAATACGTTTGAGTGGTAGGAATGGATGCAGGGGATTCAACCCAACTATGCCTGCCAAAGTGACAAGGTCTTGATGATTTCAGGCTAATTCTATAAAAAAGGAAACACCAGTTTTTTCTAGCTATCTTTCCCCCTCCACCTCCTAAAAACGCCGATTTAGGTCCACCCCTGATGAGTGCTATCTCGCTGGATTAGTTCCACCTTGACACTCGCTTTATGATTCATATGCTATTAAAAACATAAACATGCCCATTTGCGGTCTGGATATTTTGCTCTCCTTTTGATTCAGGTTTTCAGAGGCTAGAAAACCTCTGATCTTGCCAACGTAGAGGGGAAAATCTCAGGGAAGTAAGAATATGGAATATATTCAAAAACCAAAATTAACCTAACCAGATGCAAACAGTGTCTTCAATGCAGTGTAGAATCACATAACTGTACCTACCCTTCTCATTCTGTGCGTTTGCGAAAATTATTTTCTCTTTCGTAAGAATCAAATATCCTTTTAGTTCAGGGAAACCTCCTTTTCTTGGGGTAAAAATTGGTAAACATCGGAAAAAATGTAATTTTTCTGAGCTCTGCAATTTTTATTCAGAACATATCGACCGGCGTGCTTACATATCAATGTATGCACGTAGGTACATAAGCGTCTTTTACATATTTGCCTGCACAAGCGCAATTGTCCTGCACAGCTGTTCTTTGCTGGAGATCACCAAACGGTAGCGTATCTTTAGTTTAAGCAAGCTCTGCTGTGCTAAGAAAAATATTTGGAAGGATGGTGTGCGTGCAGAAGAGGATAATGAATAGCCCTTCCTAGCCTAACGTATTTTCAGTCAAAAACGTACTTTGTAGCTCTGCTGAACTTAAGATTTTGGTGAATGTTGACAGTTTTGAAAACAACCAGCTGGCATGAGTCATCAACAAAATCCTTGCCCATGAGATGAAGCAAATCAGTTTGAATGTTTACTAGGTTTCGGCCAGATCAAGCAATCAGCTAGGCGTAAAATGTTGAGTCTTGCGTTTATTTCATGTAGTGATCAGGACTGGGGATCTCTTCTCGATCCAGGGGGAATGAGGCTCTGGGTGGATTAATACTGACACGGCAATACAAGCCCTATATAAAGCCTATGGGAGACCTAAAACCCAGAGGGGTTCTGACCCCAAATCACCCCCCCACGACCTCCACCCATGGTAGTAATGTATGAGAAGGACCGAGCTTAAAAAATACCCGTGTGTATTATGTTTCGAGCATCTGTATCCATGAGACTCTAGCCTAAGCAGAGAAAAAAGGAACCAAGGGATCGTGACTGATGTCGAAAGCATCTTAGAAGACTTAGCACTCACATTTGTCTCAGTAACTGTCTGATCGGATCGTGTAATCATATCATTATGACAGAATCCTATGCTTCTTGTTCATCCTTGCTCAAAAACTTAACTCATCGCGCGTTGTTGCACCACGCGCAGCCCATAAAACAGCCCCCCGAAAAAAACTGTTAACGGATCAATGGCTCATATAAGCTGAACTGACGCAGGGCAACGGTGCCTGGCTCTTTAACGGCTAGAAGTAGAAGCACATAGCGCGGTCAGTCGGTTCAAGTGAAAATTGGGGAGGCCGCCTCTTATTGGCTTCTGTATGTTTTGTATGCTATAAAAAACAGAACACACTTCCCAGATGTCAATTTGAAAAAGGATTACAATGAAACAGGGGTAACGTCCCATGTGACGTCACGATCCATATCGACCGGCCGCACTTGGCACCCTAACTGTTGCCTCGTTACCCTGGATACTCTGTGTGCCGCGCCGACGTGGTAACGCAACACAAAATGACATTGTTGCTGAATCGCTCCACGGCTGTCGTTGCTTATCGGACAGACAAGCCCGAATACGTCCAACAATGCAGGAGACGGGCGCGCCGGCATCGAACAGTGTGGCGCTCGCCGCCATCAATACTCCCGCACACGTGCTGGCTAGTTCTATTGTATTGTATTGCTTTTCAAGGACGTAGGTGTTTGCTGATATGAGAAAATTGTGTTTCTTGTACATAACGAAGGGCAAACAACCGAAAAAAAACGCTCAATGTTTTTCTTATATTCAGTACCTTTAAAATGACTATGGGTGTAGGATCATCCAGAGCATTGGAAGGCCAAGGTCTACTTAGAAGTCCTTTTTTCCAGTCAACGCCATAGGGTCAATGGTTAAGATTTCAAACATTGAAATAGGGGCATGAACCCCCTGAACCCCTGTTAAAACGCCTATGGCTTACGCCCAACTTTTTCTTATGAGAACTGCTTTTGATTTACATTTTTGCGTGGGATGGAATATTTTTGCACGGCGCTGAACATAAAATTTGATTGTTAACGAGTGAAGTTATGATAATCTCTCATGTACTGAAAGGTGGATGATGCATATGGAAATACGGAGGCGTACGTGCCCGTTTAAGTGGAGGTAGCCTGGCAGCCCCTGACTCATATTTCAAGCTAGAGGTGCAAGGGCATTCCCCATCATTTCAGTTTTACTGTTTTTACTTCAGCTCAGCTTTTCTTTTCCTTGTTTTTTTCTTATTCTACCTATTGACTGATGTCTTCATTTGAATCAATCCGTTTTTTTGTCATACTCCTAAAGAGATGCCGACATAAAGGTAATGTGGAAAATGAAGCAAGCCTCTCTAAATCTTCCTTAAACACTCTATGGCAATAATATTGCATGTTTTGTTACGAAACGTTTTCGTCGCAAGACTTTGCATACTTCTTGAAAAATCTATTCAAAGTTTCTCTCTAGTTAAGAGTATACTCATACGGGATTTTTACTCTTAAAGAACCTCCTTGGGCTAAACAGTCGAAACCTGAATGTATTTTAGGTATTCATTTCGCTATGATAACACACTGAGGATGATTCAGCACGTTTGTATTTAAAGTTTTTTAAACTTTTTGTCAGCAAGGTGGCAGCCAGAGCCGTAGACTTAGTCTGTGATAATATAATCCTGAGACAATAACCGTTTTGTCTATGAACTCGCTTCTAAGAACTGAGGAGCTGCTTGCCAAAGCTCCCAAACAAGTGACTCCTGGGAACAAAAAGCATATATGTATGTGCGTAAAAATATGCTGGGCATTAACATGTTACATATTATAACCAGGTTTGCAAATTATTTTTATTCTTTTACTGAAATGAAATTGTATTCCAAACGTGAAAATTGAGACTGCGCTTGCCGTCAGAAAAACCAGCTTTGAAAGTGTAAAAAAGGATGAATGACCTCTGCATTATATTTATTATATATGATTAAATACATCCGCCTGCGACCGTGCGTTTCTTGCCCATAACTCTACTTGACAATTTTCACACGTAAGAGGCAAGCCAACCACAGGCTGGTGACTAACTCTAACTCTGCAGTTCCAACTTTGAAAGTACGCTGGAGATTATTCCCTCTAAACAAGAGTATTTCGAGTGCTCTTTTTAGTGAGATCAGAACAAGAAATGCATCTCAGTTTTCCTTTTTAGAGGCAGACGTATAGGCAAGACGGGAAAAGGTATGCTGATGAATGACTAGCACTGCAGTATCGTTTGTAGACATGAAAGCTATTCTCTTGCTCCCAGGTCATGATTGAAATATTTAATAATATCCTGTGGAAATTAAATGTGTTTCCCCAAACATTTCCAAGGTACGGCCATTCCAACTCCACCCCACTTTCCAGGTGTTTGGAAGGCTTCGTGTGGTGTATGGCGGCGTCCGCTTGTCTGCAGACGACTCAGCCCTGTGTGGCAAGACCTTCTCCCTCGTCCGGCCAGGAATGCCAGGCTGGCACCACTTACTGCATAGCCTCTGGCGAGTGCCAGGCAGCAACATGCCCGGTGGACGATAGTCCAACGCCAGCTCCACCGCCGGTGGGTGCTGACTGCACGCGCGCTCAACTTCTCTTACAATCGCTGGTGTGGTCTGCGAAGTGAAGATTGGGTCGCGACGGGCTCGATCGAATGTGAAGGCTTTGTAGATAGGCCAGTCATGCTCTGTGGATAGATATGGTCTGTGTGAGCATGTCATTAAAACCTTCAGGAAAATGATGGAATTCCCATTAACACAGATCCAGCTTTATTATAGGCAATTTATACCAACAAAAAGATGCTCTCGCTGAAATCTTTTCAGAAGCATGTCAACATGTAGCACTTGTTTCAGTTGTTTTGGCATATTTTTCTTATTTTTATTGAAATGAGAATTAATTTCAAATGCCAACATTGAGATTCCGCTTGCCATCAGAAAAACAGCTTTAAAAGAGTAAGAAATCATGAAGCACAAATTCCCTGGCTTGTCTTCTTAATGCCTAAAGGCTTATAACTGAAATCAATGTGCAGCACGCTCATTAAGCCTTTATAATAGGTGTCCCAAACGTTTGAAAATTTTCTGTTCCAATACCATGAATTTATGGCACACTAATATACGCCTCTTACCACAGCTTTTAAAACGTAAGTCAATGCTAGATGATCTTTGATAGTTTTAAGGCAATGTTTGGCCCACCAATCTTCATTGTGTGGATTCACCATTATTCGACAAAGCTACCAGGTGCAATATCTTTATTTTAAAACCACACGTAATGCACAGGTAAACCAAAATTGATCGAAAAGTGTTGCAGGGTGTTGCTGAATTGGTAGGTTGTCGGAAAAATTAAACACATTTAGTGATTTCCATTTGTTATGGAGGATTTGTTTCCTTGTATAATTCTTCTTTTGTGTTTTTTCATAATTGTAACGTGAAAAATGATAAGTGGCCAAAATCTATCATTACCACAGGGAGCTCACATTTAACTTCGTGCCCATCATGGTTATTGCCTTTCTGTATTATATCCTGTTACCTTATGATTAATCAGAACAAGTTTGAAGAAAAAAATGAAAATGTCACATACTGATGTTAGGTATCAAATCATTTTATGATAGGTATCACGAGCATCGACTTTAGACAATCATTGGAAGTGCCTTAGCCTGAAACAACGTCAATATCAATTTCATAAAAAGAGATAGAATACAAAATAGTTTTTTTCAACTCAGCCATGGACGTATTGAACTAAATAAAACGGATTCGAAGACATTGCAATAAAAAACCGAACGATTTTAATGATATTCAACACTTCCCTTGCCTATTATTGGTGGTGCCCGGGCTTTCCAAGGGGATTTAAATTCACACATGTGAAATGTATTCATCTATTTTATTTTCAGTATCCTGCTAAAATAGATATACATAATTGTTTTACGTAATTATAAGGCTAGTGTGCCTGGCTTAAAATACATGTTGCACCTTTGGATGAAGGGTGTGTATATAATTTGCTTTGTTTTTGTTTGTTGTCAACTTTCTGAACAACTTGATCAAAAATGTATTCCGTGACAAAATCTGCTCTACCTTTTGTCTCTAGCTGTTGTTTCTAGAACAAATGCTTTCATAAATAGTACTGAAAATTCCATCGGACATTGCATACGTATTTTCATGACATAGATATTAAGGAAAACGTTGCCTCTGATCGCTATTTTTGCTACTTGTTCATTAGTTGGAAAACCTGGTGCAGATTGCGTCATACAGAATTTATTCTTCTGCTGTCTATTTCACAGTTGGGTGCTGTCTTCTCTGGGAGCAGAATTTGGGATAATATTTGGTGACGTCAAGCAATTTGATCATTTGGAGTGATGCAGAATTTCTCAGTTGAAATGCTCATAGAATTTTAAGTTTCTGAGTGCTGCTGCGAACTAATGAGCTACATTTTCGTCCAGCATGCTAAAAGTAGCATGTTTGTAAGGGCGACCTCACCCAAACATTTCATTATATATATTTAGCGAGTAATTTTACGCTTTTCAAAGAAAATTCTATCAGCATTACGAATTTTACTGGAAAAAACTTCAAACCATCCATCACATTTTATTTTAACAACATATCCGTTCTCCACGTCGGCGCTTTCTATTCATACATGCCGCAATGAGATTCAACAAACTGACATTGGTTGTTGTTTCTAGGAGGAGCTTGGCCCCGCCCTCTCCTGCCCTCCCACTCTGATCTATTGCCTTGGGACCGGTGCCTGCATTCCTCATGACCTCCCATGTCCTTCCCCGCCAATACGCTGCACCGACGGCACGTTCTACTGCGTGTCCTCCGGCTCATGTGTTCAGACAGGAGAATGCTCTCCTGGTGAAGGACGCCCTCCTCAACAGTGTCCAAGCGGTCTGATATACTGCATATCCTCCGGCTCTTGTGTTCAGGCAGAAGAATGCTCCCCTAGTGAAGGACGTCCTCCTCAACAATGTCCAAGCGGTCAGACCTACTGCATGGTAACCGAGGAGTGTCAGCTGGAGGGAGAATGTGACTCGGAGCAGCAGGCGAAGTGCCCTCCGGATAAGGTGTTCTGCCTATCTGTTGGTGCTTGCCTGACGCCAGAGGGCTGCAGAACAGTTGCAAACAATGCAGATACTGGCGTGTCAAACGAAAACGACTGGAGCAGTGCCAACAGTTACTCCGAGTCGGAAGCTGCTCAAGACTTTTCAAGTACTCAAAGTGTTGACAGCTATTCAGATTCTGACTTTTCAGATACCAGTTCCAGCAGTGAATTCTCGGACTCCAGCGTAACTGATAGTTTTTATAGCTCAGGCAGTGATGACAGCTATCCAGACTATAGCTTTTCAGACAGCGATTCAGGCTCACAGATATCGGAAAGTTATTCTGAAGGGATTGGTAGTGCGGAATACTCTGATTTCAGCTCAGCTGAAAGTTTTTCGAGCTCAACTAACGGCCACTCCAGCAATTCCTACTCCAACTATGATGAAGAATCCTTAGAAGCTGGCACCACCGGAAGTTCCTGGGATTCGCCTTCGTCCGCCAGCTATTCGGAAACAGGCACAAGCAGCAGTGTCTGGGACTCCAGTGATGAACAGTATTCAGATTCAAGTCAAGCCTCATTCATCTCAGATGCAAGCACCGTCGATACATATTCTGATTCGAGCTCCTTTTTCAGTAATTCCTACTCTAGCTATGAAGATGAATTCTCAGATTCAAGGTCGACAGAATCTTCCTGGGAGTCCATGTCATCTGCGAGCTATTCAGAAACAAGCGCTGGTGATAGTCTGTGGGACTCGAGCAGTGAATATTATTCAGAATCAAGCGCCCCTTCGAGCTATTCAGAATCAAATTCAATGGACATCTTTTCTGGCTCTGGCTCTTCTTACAGCTATTCCGAGTCAAGCAGTGTTGATTCCTTCTCTGGTGAGAGCACAGCGGTGGACTCTCTAGATTCTAGCTTCGGCAATGGTGATTCGGAGAGCAGTTCAGCTGACCTAGACAGCTACGCAGACTCCAGCTATGACATAAACACCTACTCAAGTACGTCGGACGTATATTCGGACTCAAGTACCGCCTATAGTTATTTGAACTCCGATGGGAGCTCGTATAGTATCTCCTCAGATTCAGACTCTACTGCACTTTATTCTGATTCTAGTGCTTACAGCTCTATGGATTCAGGTGAAGATGGATCATTCGAATCTAGCTCAGACAACAGGAGCTGGAATTCATCATCTACAGAGGTTGATTTTGGATCTAGTGAATCTTCCAGTTACCCAGGGAGCTGGAGCACTACCGAAAGCTATCCAGTCTCGTCAGATCCCACTTCTGCAACCACTATGGCCGAATCAACCACTTGGATCACCACCAATATGACGGCAAGCTCTAATGAAACCGAGACCATTTTTTCAGTTGGAGGTGATTCAAGTTCGGGAACAACTCAGGCCTCAGCGCAAACAAATTTCTCCACAAATGGCGTGGTGGCAGTGGTCACTGAACAGCGTGATTCATCTTTAGAGGCGGGTAACCAACAAGGTGCATCCACTACAGAAGGAGTGACGTCGACATACAGCAGCGGCTCCAGCACCACCGAGGCATCTCTCAGCGACAACTACACCACCGGTGCAAGCTCATTCAACGTCAGCAGCGCTCCCACGGATGCTGTTCTGGAGACCGCTCTTACCACTATTATAGAACCAGATGGGGACAGCTACGGAACCAGCGAGCGTCCGCGTGATGACAGCTATAGCACTACCGGCGAGCCATATTATAGCAACTACAGCTCGGGCGAAGGCTCCCTCGATGACAGCAGCATCACTACGGAAAGTTCTTACGACAGCAGCTCCAGTGCGTCTGAAGGTCCGTACAGTACAGAAGAACCTTATGACAGCAGCAGTGTTGCTACCGAGGTTTCTAGTGAGGGCAACTCCAGCTTTACCGAAACTCCCTATGACACCAGTAACGGCGCAACAGAGGTTTCCTTTGAAAGCAGCAGTGTTCCCAACGAGGAGTCGTATGAGAGCAGTTATAGTGTTACAGATGTCCCATATGAGAGTAGCAGTATCAGCAATGAAGATTCAAACGAAACCAGCTACAGCGCTACCGAAGAACCATATGACAGCAGCTACATCACTACAGAAGGCTCTTATGAAAATAGCAGCATCATTACCGATGGTCCACTTGAAAGCAACAGCAGTGCTACTGAAACCTCGTACGATGACACCTACAACAGCACGGCAGGTGACACCTACAATAGCACGGCAGGTGACACCTACAACAGCACGGCAGGTGACACCTACAACAGCACGGCAGGTGACACCTACAACAGCACGGCAGGTGACACCTACAACAGCACGGCAGGTGACACCTACAACAGCACGGCAGGTGACACCTACAACAGTACGGCAGGACCATACGAAAACATCACTGAATCTACCGATGTTGCGAACACCTCCAGCACTGGCACGACCACCATCTTTCCTGATGGAAGTTTGAACCATACGGAAGTCCAAAACACCAGTTACAGTACCACCGAGGACACAGGCAACAGCGTTGGTACGACCGCTGCTTCTCATAGCAGCACTTCCTCTACGACTGATGTATCGACGGATAACCAGAGCCCTTCCAGCGAAGCAAGCGTTGGTTCGTTCTCTACCTCATCAACTGCAGTCAGCCCTGAAACGACTTCACTCAGCCCTGGAGATAGGAACAATGCAACAGAGGTAATTGCAATCGAAGGTAGAAATATTTCAATATAATATTCAAAATTGGAATGTGAATACCTTTCTTCCCTATATCCGAGCTCTAAACCCATTCAGCCCCGCCCAGTACAGCCAAGGCTAAGGTAAAGTATCAGCCGGTGGTGAGAGGCCACTATACAGCTGATGCGCCACCTGAAGACGCGTGCATCTGTTGAAACCCTTGATTTTACTTTGAAATTTTTGAAGGCTCATGGGCCCACGTTGTAAAGCCGACACACCTCGCTTGATTTTGAATCGGTGATATTTTGAGGCCAGTTTTCCAGTGCTGGTACAAAACCGAAGGTAATTCACAGTCCTATAGGCAAAGCAAGACCAGCAAACGCAACTTCAACACTTTTGGAAGTGTCGATTTCACTGCTCTCATGTACAAAGCACATTTCCGAGTGAGTTTGACTGCATGAAAAATGCATGCTTTTGTGAGTCACATCCACAGCCAATACACCCGTCTTTTCTGTTTCTGTGATGCTATGCCGTTTGTATGAGCGGATCCAGGATTCCCTATGGTAGGAGGGACTTTGGTCATGGGAAGGCTTTCGGGTTCGGAGGTGGTGCCATTTGGGTCTGGAGCGGGCGCCATTTAGGTCTGAGCGCCATTTGGGTGTGAAGCGGGTGCCATTTGGGTCTGGAGCGAGTGCCATTTACGTCTGGAGCAGGCGCCATTTGGGTCTGGAGCGGGCACCATTTAGGGTCTGGAATGGGCGCCATTTGGGTCTGGAGTGGGCACCATTTGGGTCTGTAGAGGGCGCCATTTGGGTCTGTAGAGGGCGCCATTTGGGTCTGAATCAGGAGTCATTTGGGTCTGGAGTGGGCGCCATTTAGGTCTGAGCGCCATTTGGGTGTGAAGCGGGTGCCATTTGGGTCTGGAGCGAGTGCCATTTACGTCTGGAGCAGGCGCCATTTGGGTCTGGAGCGGGCACCATTTGGGTCTGGAATGGGCGCCATTTGGGTCTGGAGTGGGCACCATTTGGGTCTGTAGAGGGCGCCATTTGGGTCTGTAGAGGGCGCCATTTGGGTCTGAAGCAGGGGTCATTTGGGTCTGGAGTGGGCGCCATTTAGGTCTGAGCGCCATTTGGGTGTGAAGCGGGTGCCATTTGGGTCTGGAGCGGGTGCCATTTACGTCTGGAGCAGGCGCCATTTGGGTCTGGAGCGGGCGCCGTTTGGGTCTGGAGCGGGCACCATTTGGGTCTGGAATGGGCGCCATTTGGGTCTGGAGTGGGCACCATTTGGGTCTGTAGAGGGCGCCATTTGGGTCTGAAGCAGGGGTCATTTGGATCTGGAGTGGGCGCCATTTAGGTCTGAGCGCCATTTGGGTGTGAAGCGGGTGCCATTTGGGTCTGGAGCGGGTGCCATTTACGTCTGGAGCAGGCGCCATTTGGGTCTGGAGCGGGCGCCGTTTGGATCTGGAGCGGGCACCATTTGGGTCTGGAATGGGCGCCATTTGGGTCTGGAATGGGCGCCATTTGGGTGTGAAGCGGGTGCCATTTGGGTCTGGAGCGGGCACCATTTGGGTCTGGAGCAGGCGCCATTTGGGTCTGGAGAGGGCGCCGTTTGGGTCTGGAGCGGGCACCATTTGGGTCTGGAATGGGCGCCATTTGGGTCTGGAGCGGGCACCATTTGGGTCTGTAGAGGGCGCCATTTGGGTCTGAAGCAGGGGTCATTTGGGTCTGGAGCGGGCGCCATTTAGGTCTGAGCGCCATTTGGGTGTGAAGCGGGTGCCATTTGGGTCTGGAGCGGGCACCATTTGGGTCTGGAATGGGCGCCATTTGGGTCTGGAGTGGGCACCATTTGGGTCTGTTGATGGCGCCATTTGGGTCTGTAGAGGGCGCCATTTGGGTCTGAAGCAGGGTTATTTGGGTCTGGAGTGGGCGCCATTTAGGACTGAGCGCCATTTGGGTGTGAAGCGGGTGCCATTTGAGTCTGGAACGGGTGCCATTTACGTCTGGAGCAGGCGCCATTTGGGTCTGGAGCGGGCGCCGTTTGGGTCTGGAGTGGGCACCATTTGGGTCTGGAGTGGGCACCATTTAAGTCTGGAGCGGGCACCATTTTGGTCTGGAATGGGCGCCAGGAAGCACCAGAGACTGTTTCAGGGAGTGCCAGGGTTGTTTCAAGAGGCAGTGGGGACGGTGTGGAGGCTCCGGATAGGTTGATCAGGGAGGAGGGGGCTGATGACCCCTTTTCCCCCTTGGATCCACTTATAGCTGGTTCTATACTTTCTCTATAATCCATGACTGTCACAGATATCCACGTATCGTCTGAACAAGCATTTCAAGCTCGTTGTTCCTTTTCCACACAAACTAGCTTTCTATAACTAACTGATTTTTTATTGCGTACTTCAACACATTTTTTCTCCCTTATTTTCTTTCAAACAGTGTATATAAATGACGCGATAGAAAGCACTCGGTGGCATATTCCAAAACACTTAACTCGCGCTGGTAAGGGGGCCCGATAAGGTTCTTCACAGATGCACAGAAAAGGGCGCGCACTGCGCTGCCGTGCTTAGCATACCTGTCGCCTACTCATTTTTGCAGCCTTTGAAATTTGGTTGAGATCCAAGTAGTATTCCGTCAGGTCACCAGTTCAGATCAAGTGATCTGACCACCAAAAATGGTTATATGTGTAATATTAAGGACAAACGCGATCTATTGATTTGATATTCTCATCACATAATAGGGTCACCGAGTACATCAATTTGTCCTAGCCGGATTTTCTATATTGAGGACCTGGGGTCAGGTTAGGGCCATGAACTCTCCATCAGAAATGCATGGGGAAATTAGCTTTAGTTTGATCAATTCGCAATGAATGACGAGGGGGTATGGTGGTGTTGTGGTTAGCACGCTCGCTTTCCATACGGCCGACATGGGTTCAAGGCCCGGCAGGTTCCCTGAACAAAGAGAAATCCAGCTCCCGAGAAACCCTTCCGACAGGAAAAGAATAAGTTACACCATATGACCCTGACAGTTGCAGTGCCGATAAGCAAGAAAAGTTGTTATTGCAGTGAATAACGATAGGGCTTGTATTTTAAAGTCATTTTGTATCATTTGCAACTGCGGTTCACATGGTATACGTTTTGTTCTATGCTGTCATTAACATGACCATGGGCGCTGAAAGTGGGGGATGGGGGGACGTGTCCCCCTGTTTGCCAACCAGGGGATGACGTCCCCTAAATTTTTGAATCCATCGTCATTAATGCTGCCAGGTAACGAATATGCTCATAATTCGCCTCTCCCCGGTCAGTACCAGCCCGGGTCCGTCCCCCCTGTACAAATTCCGTGGCGGCGCCTCTGGACTTGACCTTAAAGGGAATGTGGCACCTTCATAACGTGATTTTAACTGAGATAACCAATTTTTAAAGCAAGTCGAAAAACCCGGTACTCCATATATCATTTGTCTTGGAACTCGATATTTCCGTACAAAAAAGCCAAAACCTACCTGACACCAGCCCCCTCATCAGCCTCTCGCCGGGCGGCCATTGTGGTGAGCTGCTGGTGTGACGACATATGCTGACGTCACGATGAGCATCAGCCAATCGAAGCCCTTGAAGGGTTTCAAGTATGGTAGTGGTTACCAGATCGTGACATCATCCACAGGATGATATTTATTTCTTTTTCTAAAACAAAACAAGTATTACAACAACAACAACAACAAGTATTACAAGTAAACAAGTAACGAAAACAAGTATTTTAAAAGCAAAATATTGAGCTTATTGTACATTTTTCAGAGAAATCATCAGTCGTTTCATTATTTTCGGCTAAAAGTGCGCCTAACTGCATTAAATTCCAGGATTCCACCAAGGTGCCTCATTCCCTTTAATAATTTTTGGGGCTTATCGGCCCACAAACTGCCAGGGCCATATGCCGTCACCAACTCTTTCCCTTTTGGAAGGGATTCTCAGGAGCCAGATACTCCTTGCTCAGGGAGTCCGCTGGGCTTTGATCGCGGGTCGGCTGTGTGGAAAATGAGCACGCTAACCACTGCACTATCGCGCCTCCATTGACATGACTTTAGATTACCTAAGAAGGTCGTAAGATGGTTATTAGATCAGCCTTGGAAAGAGGATTATGGAGCTCGATATTTGTCTAGCTCTACTCTGTCAGCAAGTGTAACATAAAAATACGTTTCCATTGCATTTTACAAGAACGTACTTTGACCTCAAGTGACCTCAAAAGTGACCTCATCATAAAAATTGTATAAACAAGTTCGTTAGGGATAAAGATGGGCGACTATCTAACATCACTTTCTGCTTCTCGCTACCTAACATGGTTGTTGAGACCTTGGGGGAAGGCACCCGCCCTCCGAACCGGTAAAGGTGGCACAGACCTCGTACCGGCGCGTGTTAATATCTCAACACAAAATTTTCCTCTGGATGTGGAGGTAATGATCTTCAAGGGAAAACTGTCATATCTTCTTTGTCTGTCATGTTTAGTTGCCTTATTTTTTTCAGGTTGTCAGATGTTTAAAGCTCGTATGAATACGAGTGCCACACGAGTCGTAAGAGGACGGTGGGGAAATTTGTCAGGCTGCCAGTGCACGCACGTCTCGTGTTTTGGTATGATGCAATCAGTGACATTAGTTTCGGTACGTTTCAGGTGGACCCGGAGCTTGTTGCGAGGTTGAAAGAGTGCGAGAGCGGCCAGCTGTAAGTAAGCTGTGATGTGTGCCGATATTTTTAAAAGTCATATGTACAACATATTTGTTGAAAAATGTAACGTATAGTCATGGTATCCAAGGTATGTACATTAAGTAAAGGTTCCTCTTATAACTATTTTTGTTTTGTTTTATGTTCTATGTAAAGGTCACCTCATTTAAACGCTAACGTCAAGGTCACAGGTCAAGGTCATATAATAATTTTCAAGGCCATTGACTACAGAGAATCCGGTTGGATGACGCCAGCCGGTATGACGTATATTATGCTCTGACGTCACATTAAAGTTACTTCATCTTAACTTTAAGGTCAAGATCAAGGTCAAAGGCCTAATTCAAAGTTCATGAATCAGGGTCAAACCCTTACTTCCAGCCGAACGATTGCTATGAAGCCAGGTAAATATAATATAAGTTATGGTGAACATCAAATTGTGACGTCATAGGTTGATGATCTTAAATGACCTTGACCTCATACTTGAAGAAAATTTTCATGCGACTATATCTCCTTGATTTTAGTCCGTTTTCAGTGTATTTGCTATTTGTTCGCATATTAACTGCATTTGCAAATAGGTCCGCAACATGGCCCATATTTGACCTTTATTGCCTCGTGTTTGACCTTAAAAGATTTTGACCCGAGTCAATGAAAGGTTGCTATCATGTAGATCCCCGTAGCGCTAAGAACTCCAAAACACGCATTTCCCAAACTCACTTGGTTTTGTATATCTCAGGGGAGGGCACTTCAAGACCCTCTCCACCGCACGTGTTGAGTATGGAGGCATGTGCTATTTGCATTTCGAGAGGGGCTTTGCCTCCCAAAAAAAGTGTTAAGTCTTAAATTATCAACAGGAGAAAGGAATGATTTCACAAATCGCATTCGATCTCATAAAAGAACCACGTACATGCAGCATTGTAAGGCGTTTTTTAAAGCTATGTATACGGAAATGAGGATATCTCCAATGCTGTATTACGGCAGCTTTAGCGCAATGATACCGGTCTTTGAAAATATTCGTTGGAAAGTGAACATGTGCAAATGTTTCGAAGGCACTGAAGTTCTGCTACATGCTGTTATTGTGCTTTATTTTTAATTCCACTCTCATTTTAAGTACCCCAGCTTAGAAAAGTTCCCACGCTTCACTCTCGAGCATCACATTTCGATGACGCTCTGGTGGCCTCTGCGCAGGTTCTGCCCTGCCACAGACACGTGTCTACCACCGGGAGAGAGGCGGCGCCCTGTGTGTCCGCCCAGTCACGTGGTGTGCCCGGGCCAGAATTCTTGCAGCTCTTACCGCGACTGCGAAAGTAAGCAAAGTGTTGTGGGGAAAGGATTTGTACGTGTGGTTTCAAAAGGCAGTTTACTACACACCCAGACGGCATCAAATTGATACGTTCCATTTTGATGCCGTCTGGGTGGATTTTATAACAATAACAGACTGTGGGGATCTAGGCCGCTGGTTTTTAATGGGGAGGAGTAACAGAACACAGAGTCGTGAAAAGCAGTACTTTTAATAAAGCGGCAAAAATGGGAGATTTCAGAGTTAAATACTTTTTCCTTTCATCCATGGGTCCCCTCCTGGTATCCCAATATCTTTACAGAAGCTATTGAAAATGGTTCTAGCTTCCATTATCCCAGACTTGTGACTTTACTGCTCCACTTGGGAAAATAATTTCATCATTGTCAAAGCCATATAGCTCCCAAATCCTCTTGAGTTGCATTGCCCTGAGTAGGCCAGATCATCCTCTCAGAGAGTGCAATTGATCAGAACGAGCGCTCGCTTCAGGCTTCACGAGCTCCTTCCCAGGGTCATTGGCTCAAACTCGGACCCAGTGGTCGATACACGGGTGATAGGGGCTCAATCCCCCCCGCCCGCCCGCATCAATTACCTGAGTGCCTATAGTTAATGCATAGGCAGAGGCTGGTTTGCGGCAATGGTAAAGTAGGCTCGAACACCCTAGCCCCCCTCCTCCCTCGAATGAAGTCCTGGATCCACCACTGCTCAGACCCACAGCGGCTTTGATTGATGTGGTGGATTTGTAGTCCAATCCAAACCATCTGATGGGATTGAGTCCGAACAGAGCGGGTATTTGACGACCGGATATTAGAAATTGCATCGATTACTGATCGGATTGGACCATAAACCTGCTCAAAATTTGCGCATCACTGCTGGTTTCTCTGGACAGCCATGTCACCGTAGGGTTCAGCCTATATGGTAAGGGTGAGAATGGCCCCGAAGGATGGATTCATTCGGGGTCTATATCAATGTATTAAGGTAGACATATTTCAATAATTTCTGTTTTTGGACTGCTACCTTTTTTGGTGGGCTTTCATGTTGAATATTCTCAAAACTGTAGCCACCTAAGCGGAATAAAGACCAGGTTTTCTCTGCCTTTATAACTGTTATTTGCTGTTGACGCTCACAGTATTTATGGCATAATAAGGATCAAGTTTAACCAAATATTTTTAATTCGTTGAACCGACCTGGGAGTGCTGTAGTGAATGATCTTTTTTTCATAACCCAAGTACGGACTGTGTTGACAGGACATGGTTGAAGGGGAACTTAATAATGCGTTTGTGGAAGAGACCGGTTCCACCAACCACCCGTCAAATAAGTAGCCCAAGCAGACACTTGTTATCCTACAGTCTAACAGCTGTTCAAATTTGCCTGCACCAGCTTGGGCATGATATTTCAGGTCCTGCGACTGAGCCATGGAAAACCAGTTCAAATATTTATCACAATTACGGATGGTAAATGTTATCGTACCGTGTGTTCAGAAAAATAATCTTGCATTTTTGTTCGCTTCAGAAAAAACGACTCTTATGGCATTTATTTATTCTGCTATAAAACACAGAAAACGGTCCGCATTTCTGTTGTATTGTTTAAATAGGTATGCGTTTAAAGTATCTATATATCGCCTCGAAGGACATGTTCAATGTGAAAGTCTTTTGCTGATGGAGAGATCTATCTTTTTTCTCATTTTGAAATGGCTTTGAAACGTCTGTTGAAAATATGACTCGTTTCCCCTGTGAACACCACCTGATAATAGAATTTATATTATTATCCATAATGTAGTAGTGATGTGATATTCCTCTGTTCTTTCCTGCGAAGTAGATCATGATTTTAAAGAAAGCCAGTCCTCGTTCAACATATTTTGTATGGTGATCAACTGATTACTGGTCGGGATATCGGTGCCAGAGGCTGTACCTGTCCAATTTGCCACCCAATATAAGTGACCCGACCTGGCCGGTCGAATAAAAAACCCGTTTTAAACCATGGATAGGAACAGTGGTTTGCAGGGGAGAGGCTGACGACACGCACACATCCGATAAACGTGTTAACCTACAGTGGATCACTAATAGATAAGCACGGTCATCCATCGAACATATCTGAACAAAAATATTTCACAAGAAAGGGCCGCCCTACTGCTGTATCTACCAACAAACTGCACGTTTGTCTGAAAGACCAGGGCAGCCGGGTAACTGCATTGACTTGTGTGTCAAGCCTATTACCACTGGCGGCGGAACTGGAGGGGGCACCAGGGCACCGTGCCCCCTTAATAAGAAATGTTAACACTAGCCCTATGGCGATGACTGGAAAGAAATGGATTGAAAAGTCCATGGTGCCCCCCTTAAATTCGACGTTCTGCCGTGACTGCCTACTACGTCTTTCTCCTAATATTACAGTTTTCATGATAATCATAGAGCTAATTACTTCAAATACAGTTCGTTTCGCAACAAAGTGCTGGTTAAAAAAAGACAGAATACGATATTTTACTTTCGATGTTTTGGAACCTATTTTTGGGCAAAAACTGCTTTTGTAATATAGCCAATAACTACAAAAAACGTGAAACAAAGATTGCACAGGTTATACGTTTGAAATATCCTCATAAATATAACTAAAATCAAGAAAAACCCCAGGTAGGTGTTCTCCTGGATTTTTATTTTTCATTTATAAGCGGAAGCAGTATGCAAAAATAGCTAGCTTAGGCTAGCTATCTCCCGTTCTCCGCTAGCACCACGTGGTTACGGCAGTTAGTGCATCATAAAGCTTACTCATAGAAATGACCCAGAAATTTTATTTATTGCTGCATTTCCTGGCAAGTGTATTGTGTGGCTATCTTGCCTGTGATATATCAAATCGAATGACAGGAAATGTAGTGAGGATGATGGCACGAAGGGTGAAATACTTTCTGAGCTCTTGCTGGGGTTCCATCCATGCTCTTTTCTGCTTCTGTGCGTTTCCACCTGGCAATGGTGCTGTGGTGGAGAACCTCGGACGATGTGGTTTGCCCGCCAGGTGAAGACACAGGTGCAGCCTGGACCCTGCCGGTGCCTGCCACCCAGAGGGATGAGAACCCTTCTGAAGTCACACTTCAGTCGCTGGTGCCGTCTGACGCTGTCAAGGTGCGATAAACAGTCAACATGCTGGTTGATTTATTGGGTGACATTTTGCGCTAGCAGCCGATTAAAAAACTTTGTCAACTGCTTGGGTTTGATATATGATGATATTTTGTTGATTTTGCATGGATATCTGAAGTGCAGTCTTTATGAGCTTTCTGATAAGCCATGTATCATCCTTAGACATTGAATTGGCATTGATATGTGTTCTAAATGTGTATAGTGCTAATTTATTTATATGAGTGCGTTTTTTTTCTTCAAAATTTTACTACGAACCAAAGAAGGAAAAAACTATCAGGCCTTATGGGGAACACATGTCATCACTCGAAGGGATGCTCTTGTTTTCTTTATCGGGCACTTTTTTCTCGCTTTTATTATAAGCCTAGTTAAGGGTTCAAACAGCCTTCAGAAAAGGGCACAATAGTCGTTGCCGAGTGGAGGGAAACCTCCAGGTATTCTCAGATAGAAGGGCACTGGTCTGCAGACGAGGACAATCCAAACAAGACATTAGGAGTGGCCGAGGGTGAAAATGGTTTCCAGCTTGTCTTTACTGCAAACAATACCATAAAATCAATTTGATACTTTCTCTGGCAACACATGACTTTACAGTCTAGGCTTCTTAGGTAGTTCGAAAGTGTCAGAGGTTTGAACATTTTTCCACCGAAACAATTTTTAAGGATAGGCTGCCTAGAATAAAACAAGTGAAAGGCAGCAAGAACCCCGAGCGTCGCTGATGTGGTCTCCATGCCCGGCCCACAGACCCTGCTGGAAACGGGTAACCAGCTACGTCTGGTGGTGGTCTCTGCCTCGCCTGGGTGGTCCACTGGAGATGGTACCGCGCTGGAGGCTGGGACGGAGCTGCTCTTCAGCGGCACCGTGCGGTACAGACCACCGAACCGGGGACTTTGTGGGAGTGAGCTCCGTCCAACTCCGCCAGGATGTGGGTGAGTGAAGATTCCGACAGGAGGGAGCGAGAGAGAGGGAGAGGAGGCAGAGAGGATAAGCGTGGAGGGAATCCTTAAGAAAATGTGCAAATTAATTTGTTTGCAAGGGATTGGTGATGGATCCAGCTGCTAGAGCAGATAGAACGAAACAACATTGATATAACTCGATTCGAATGATTTTGAAGCTGGTCTGACATAAGATTCCATGATAAGACATTTTCACTTCCTTATAACCCCCACCCTAGTGAGCCATTGATCCACTCTCCACCCAGTGGTGACAAGGGTTAAAAAACAGAGATCTCGGCTTCTATGCGAAATAGCGAAGCACCGCAAACGCTGGTAAATAGGCGGTACAAAATATGATAAACTATGCTAGTCACTTGTTTGCTCAGGTGAACATCAAAGTTATGACAGGTCGAAGAATGTGACATGTTTGAGACTGCTTTTTGGCTCCTGTGTCTGGCTGGGTTACGTTAGAGTCAATCCTTATGTTTCGTTAGTTTCCTCTCGTTACAGCAAGTAAAATGATGTCCAACATGACCATGTAAATAAATGTACAAATTAACGTGACAGGATATCATGTCGAGGCTACCGTGACCTTATATGGTCAAAATCACTAGTGGATCCAGAGGGGGGCTAAGGGACCATGTCCCCCTTCAGAATGACAAAATGTTGGTAAATTTTCTTCAAAACTCTATGCTTTTACGATTTTTCTCGAGATGCCCCCGCCCCCAAACGGCGTTCCTGTGTCCGTCAGTGGTCAACACGCATATAAATTGACTCACAACGAAAATATCAGCATTATGGTATCGTAGTGAAGGCTCTACCAACATTTTGGCAAAGTTATTGAGCCAAATTGGAAAATAAGCTTAAGCAGTCCCAGATGACTGCCCGGAGTTCACAGATCAAAGTTACAGTATTACCCCGGGGCTGGACTTAGATCCCACGATTTGGAGAATTCGAAGTTTTTAGAGCTGCATCTACAGAAATGTAATAAATGTGCCACCAAACTTTGATTCCCCATGCATCTCCAACGGAGAGGTTATGATGCGTACCCTGATCATATGTCATTGATATAAAAAATCCCGTTATCACAACTTGTTGTAATCAGCAAGCCTCTCATTGGATATCAAATATAATATTAACAGATTAAACATGTTTTCGCTGGTACTACTTGAAACATTTTCGGAGATGAGGCCACTTAACCTATCCTGGTAAACTGGCCGGAGAAGTCCCAACCTTAAAATTTTGGGAAAACTTGCGCAATTAACCAAGAATAAATTGCGCCAAGAAGGGCGGCACTCTGTGTTGACATTTTCTGACACCATTTAAAAAAACACATAAATGGTGTTCAAACACCCCACTGGGGTGAGGGGCACTCCATTGACAGAAGGATACCTATACATGATGATAAATGAGTTATCATCGTTGTTGAGGTTTAAATCGTGTCAAGTTCAAAGGTTATTTTGATCCCATTGGTACATGAATTGTTACCTTTTAAGGTGGTTATCTTTTCATATGGGCATTACGTAAGTTTGGAATTTGCAAACCTTGGCCGACAGACTTGGAGACGCAGCTGGTGTACACGCTGGTACAACACGTGCTGCCATCTATGGAGCGGCTGGTCAGTATAAGTCCAGCAGAGACAGTGTCCGTGCTGCAAACTCAATCTACTGTGATTCATCTGTCAACGCTCGTTGCCGTCGAAACCGGGAAACTCAAACAACTCACAGGTAAGTCCTCCAGTGAACGATGACGTGTAATCATTGAATTTCATAGGCATTGTCTAATGCCATCATGGGAAAAGATAAGCCTCGAATCTTAGAAAATTATCAAAAGTTTCTACTGGAACATCATATTAGACGTTACTAAAGACTCTTCCCTTTGAAAGTCCTGAAAGTGTGCAGTAGAGCGTTATTACATGCTGAAAGAAACAAAGCGTTGAAGTCAGCTCGGAATAGAATTAGAAACCGACATCAGAATAAAGCTATGATACATTTCAACGCCGGAGATAACCTCACCTCACTTTTGCAGCGTCGGTAGCCGATTCGTTGGGCAGCAGTACGGGTGACGACTGCTCCTCCAAGGGCTACCAGCGGCTGTTCTCCCTGTTCGGTGATACCGTGGAGCTCCACATCTCCTACGGCAAGCAGTTCACACGGCGAGCTAACGTACCCGCCGACGTCTTCTACTCCAACTCCGACTCTGAGCCGGTCAGGTTAGTCCCTGCTGGGAAACTGTCTGGGACTGGTGAGCAGGGGGGTAGCCAGGATTTCGCTCAGGGGGGGGGCGGCGCCCCGAAAAGGGCCACTGCGACAGCGCCAAAAGGGCCATGATGGATAAAAAGGGCCCTGATTTTTACAGAATAGTGCTGAAGAGGGCTTAAGAGGGCCCTCTCTGGTATGAAATTTCAAATTTTACCACAGAGCATAGTGCGGGCGAGCCGCGCTTTGCGCGGCCCGTGTCCTCAGGGGAGCCCTTCGGGCCCTCAGGGGAGGGGTGGCTGTTCCTGCTGCCCCCCTCCTTGGCTACGTCCCTGATGGTGAGGGAATGACACTCCATGAAAACACTAGACACATTCATATATACACCCATAGTTATGGCATTGCCAAATAGTATTTTAGGGGAATCAAAAGCTCATCAGATGAATCACGGCCATCGAACCCCAGTTATTGCGAATCAAGGGGATTAAAAAAACAGTATTGTCCATCTGGCTTTTATCCCATGCCTCCAGATAAAAGTACAAGAGTTGAAATGAAACTTGTCATAAACACAGAGGAAGAAAGTAATCTACCCAATTTGTTTATCACATAAGCCGATCCAAAATGCTGCGCAATGCCCCCAGCGTCATTTAGGGGCCCCGTGCCGGGGGTGTCAGATGCACGACCTCATAGGGCTACTGAAATGCTCCCTTTGCTTGTATGTTTAAGTGTATTGATGCAATATACTGTATGACAGTAAAATATTCCAGAAGGGATATCGGACTAGTCGTTTTGGATAACAGCTGTTGCCTTTTCCAGCTGGATTCCTCATGCCCTAGAAGAATCCCCGTTGACTCTGAAGCTGACATGGAAAAACTATTCTTCCGCCACCTCTATGGTGTGGAACCCACTCTTGAAGATCCAGGCTCGGGCGAACGCCGAAGGAAGGTTCAAGCTACAAGTGAAGGCCAGCATTGCTGGCACTGCTGCATCTGCCGAACAATGGATTCAGGTCAGAGCTTGGTACTTGCCTCAATATCAAGGATGCTGCGTATGTATGTTTTAGAGGTAATATACAGTCACGTATAAGCACTTCCCACATTCAAAAGAGTGACCCAAGTCTGGAAACAAGTTAGATTTGTCTAATAGTATCATGCCTCAAAGTCACTGCACCACACAAAGCTGTATTTCCAAATGTTTCACTTCAGTGCGTTTTCCCCCATTTGCTTCCACACGAGCGTTTCACTCACACCTTTTTCCGACCAGGTGCGGGCTGTGAACATGGCACCCGAGCTGGCGCCGAACCGGCCCGCCCCGCCGCCGCTGCTGCTGCCCATGGGCACCGCCTCAGTGACGGTCTCCGTGGCGGAGCTGCTCGGCGGCGCCTTCTCTGACGCTGATGGCCAGACTCTGGGTGCGGCCGTGCTGCGTGCCCCCGCCTCCTCTCTGGGCCGCTGGCAGTGGTCCCCAGCGGGGGCCGACACCTGGGGACTGGTGGAGCTGTCGGCGCCGCTGCCGCCTGCGGCTGACGTCTGCGGCGGTCTACCGTCAGCCGGGCCGCTGGCCGAGCTGACGCGACAGCTGACGGGGGCGGCCTCCTGCGGCGGATCCTCAGCGAGGATGGTACAGCCGGTGTCGTTGACGCCGCTGTATCTAAGCGCGGATCACCGTGTGAGGTTTACGGCCGAGGACGCTGGTCTGGCCTGGTCTCCGCGGGAGGCTGAGGAGAGTGCCGTTCTGGAGCTGGTGGCCTGGGACGGCACCACGAACCCGTCGCCAATCACACTGCCCGACTGCGGCTCGGTGAGGGAGGAATATGGGAAGATGGTTACACCCCCTCTGTGAGATGGCGTGAGTTTTTGCTAACCAACCGTGGCTTCACAAGCCTTTCCAATGTACACGCCATTCACCAGTGTTTGTTATACCAGATTGGTTTCGAATGGATTGTTTTGCTTGATGCGCCTGATGAAAAGTGGGAATTTTTCCGGCTTATGTTCCTCCATCAGCTTGACCTTGTAGCGCCTATGCGCTCTGTTCCCGAGCGAGGTCCCGGTGTAGTGCCGCTGTCACCCCACACACGCGAACTTATTCAGTTCAGACAGAACGCTCTCTCATTGGATAATAGGGATGACTACAAACGGCTCAATCGTGAGTGCCGTGCAGCGATACGCGCGGACAACAGAAACTTCTACAACCGAGAGATAAGCAAGAAAGGCCCGAGCCGATTATGGCAGATCTTGCAGCCTGTTTTAGGTAGCCGGAAAGCTAAACCACAGCCGTTAAATATAACACCAGACGCACTGAATGATTACTACATCTCGGTAGGCCCAATCACATCAGCATCAGTACCGGCGGCTACCACTTCAGTCCCGGTCCGACTCCCGCGCGTCACCACCAGCGGTTTTAAAGTCTCACCAGTCGACATACAAACCCTCAGTGCGACCGTTCGGAGCACGGACTAAGCGTAGCAATGTTTAAGAAATTTTTCACATCAATCGGCCACTTGCTTTTGGAGATAGTCAACGCCAGTTTGATTACCGGTCTGGTACCAGCATCGTGGAAGCACGCACTAGTCACCCCGATACCGAAAGGGAAAGTGTCGACGAATCCCGTCGATACCAGACCCATCTCCTTGTTGCCGGCTATCTCCAAGGTAACAGAACGCATTGTCCAAAAACAACTCACAAATTATCTCGAAACAAATTACATAATCTCCGACACACAGCATGGTTACCGAAAACACCATTCAACCGAAACCGCGTTGAGCGTAGTTACTGATAGGGTACTTAAAGCTATGGATGACGGCGAAATTGCAATTTTGGTGCTTTCGGATTTGTCCAAATGCTTCGATGTGGTTCCACATGCGACATTACTAGAGAAAATGACCCTTTACGGCATAGACAATCACTGGTTTGAAAATTACCTTGCTGAGCACACACAGCAGGTGCAGATGCGGACTCAAGGCGGGTTTATCACCTCAAGGACAAAAAACAACAGCATGGGTATTTTCCAGGGGGAAGTTTATCTTGTGTGCTCTACATGCTCTTTTCTAACGATTTAGGCCTCTACGTAGAACAAGACATCACTATTGTACAGTATGCAGATGACACACAGATACTTATCACGGGAAAAAAGCAGAACCTTCATTCCATTATTCTTCGCATGGAACGCACCCTCTCGGCACTTTTCAACTGGTTTTGTTTCAATGGAATGAAGCTGAACGCAACAAAAACACAGATGCTTGTGCTCGGAACCCCGGCTATGCTCCGAACCCTACCTGCGGTAACACTTAACTTCTGCGGCACTACAATCACTGATTCTAGAGTTGTTAGAAACCTTGGTGTGACGATGGACAGGCACCTTAACTTTGAACCACATGTAGACGCCGTCCGCAACAAGTGCACAGGCATCTTGTTGGCACTTAGTCATGCCCGCCAGGTCCTTCCCAGACATGTAATGGTTAGCCTAGTCCAATCTCTCGCAATATCAATCGTTCGCTACTGTATATGCGTTTATGGTTCATGCAACGAGACGCAGGTTCGAAGAATTCAGAAAATTATTAACTTCTGTGCACGAGTTGTCAGTGGCCGTAGAAAACGTGACCATGTATCAGACGTATTGGCAGAGCTGGGATGGCTAAATGCTCAGCAACTTGTTCGATACCATACTGCTTGTGCTGTGCAAGGTGCCTTGTCATCCAGACTTCCATCATATATCGCTAACACTCTAGGAGTACCGATTCATACCGTGCATGACCATGCTACACGCCAGGCCAGCAATCTTACATTACCGCGTATAAGGACTGAGGCGGGAAGACGAAGGCTGTGTTACCGTGGTGCCAAATGCTTTAATGAAGTCATGTCATGTTTTAATGGTCATTTCATACCATCCAGACGTTCACTAAGGACTGCGATATCAAGTGTAACATGAGAAGGCTGCTCATGAGTTTGTATTTGCTTAGACTTTTAGAGATGTTTCAGTCGGTGGAGTGTTTTAGTGCATTTTACCTTTTAATCCCTTTTGATTGTGTTCCTGACATTTACTGTGTTCTTGACGCGGCAGGGTGAAAAACCACAGTTCGAGTGGATCTCTGGCTAAAATATATCTGTATCTGTATCTGTAATCAGGTGTAACATTTGAAAGGCAAATACACTAGATAAATTTTTCTTCAATAATCTCCAATATGGCCAAATGTCGAGATATTGATTTAATATTTTTCCGCTTTCAGTGTCCCTTTGCTGGCTTTCCAATAAGAACAGCTTTGATAATTCAAAATATATCTTCTGAAACGTGACAATGTGTGTCAAATTCCAGCTATAAAGACGCCTTACACTGCACCACCGCTGTGTGTCCGCAGCTCTATCGCTAACCGTCCCGCTCGTGGTCGACAGTTCTGCGGGGGGCAGGGCTCCCTGAGCTCGGGCCAGCTGCAGGTCACGGTGCTGCGGTCGGACTGCAGCGGACGACCAGTCTTCTCGACACAGCACGCGGCGTCGCAGGACCAGTGCGGGGTCTGCGGCGGAGACGGCCAGTCCTGCATCGACTGCAACCAACAAGTCAACGGAAGTGAGCACGGGAGCGACGGTGGACTGAGAGAGCAGATAGAGAGAAGGAGAATGTTGAGGAAAAGTGGGACTGAAATAGAGGCAGGAGGATAATGAGGGAGGAAAAGGCGGGAAAAGTCATCGCGAGAGAGAGAGAGGGGCGGGAGACAAATATTAAAACAAATAGATAACTGGACATGGTAGGAGGTCAGAGGCTCTAAAAGCAAATCTAACATATCAACTGGCAAAGTAAAAGTTTTGAGATCAAGTGTCTATTTTGCTTTCAGGCATGCTGTGATCAGCTTATTCCTACGACGTTTATGACATACATCTTCTCTGATACTCCATAATGTTTGTACATTCCACTAACTGGTAAATTTCACACTGATCTGATCACGTGACTTGCAGCGGCGGTGACCGACTGCGGCCGCTGTGTGGGCGGAGACACCGGCCTGAGCGCGGAGCGCGACTGCGCTTTCCAATGTCAGCAGAACAACCTCATCAGACTAGGGGACTCGGAAGTGTGCGCTCCTTCCCAGCCGACGGCTGTGCAGCCGTGTGATAACGTCACCAGCTCTGGAGCCTACGTCAACAAGTTAGTGGCGACTGGTTAAGGAATTACGATTCGGCTTGCATGCTCTGTTACGTCGCCAGAAATGTTGCGTGATGCAAGTGCAGGGTAGCAACAGCATGCAAATACCAAAAGTTGGGTTAGATTGAGCTATTGATGTATTGAAATTTGGCTAGAATCTGGTTTTAACGAGTCCAATTTCCCATGTCATATCTTAAACGGTGTTTTTATGTTTTGCATTCGTTTTAGCTCTTATGTGACGTGTATTTCCCCGTTTCATTAATAAGCAATGAGTATATCTTCAAGAAAAAATGACGTGGATTGTGTGAGCAGGAATGGTTGTATATTATTTTTAAACACAATGTTACTAGAAGAGTATGTTTAAAATTATTTGACAATTTTACATGTATATTTCTATAAGTTACAATAAATCACGTATTGTGGGTGCGATGGTGGAGTGCCAGCGTAGCTGGCTTGCTCGCAGCCGACCCGGGTTCAAGGCCCAGCGGCTTCCCTGAACAAGGAGCAAGCTGGCTCCCGAGAAACCCTTCCAACAGGGAAAGAGTTGGCGACGCCATATGACCCCGGCACTTGGTGTGTTGATAAGCCTAAAAAATTATCATTGATAAACACGTATTCTGCAATGACTCAACGACTAAAACTAACTTTATGTCGGTTAGCTAACGTTGCATCTAGATGCCGTGGAAGGCTTCAGATCACAACAAATATAATGGTGAGATGTGTAATCAACATTAAACAGTGAGTTACCCGCTCCTGCTTCCCCTCCGGCAGTTGTGGACACTGCGTGTTGGGCAGTACCGGCCGGGCTACCACCCACGGCAAGGACGACTGTGGCGTGTGCGTGCCCGATCCTGAGGGAGAGGTGGTATCGCTGGCCGCCTGCCCCGTGGAGTCGTGCGATGGGGTGGTGGGCAGCCCCCGCAGGGAGGACCTTTGTGAAAACTGCCGCGACCCTGGGGCCAGCGACTGGAGCCGTGAGTTAGCTAACATTATGTGGAACTTTAACGTCATTTTTCCAGAAGTAATATTACATCAACTTAAAGGTTTTTTCGGGATTTAGTTTCTAGTAATGTATACAAAATTATGTATTGGATATTTCGAATCTCTTTGATGATTCATTATTAACGGATGATATGGCACTCTGACATACCATCCGTTGATAAAGAATCGTCAAATATATTCGAAATATCCAATAAACAATTTTGTATAAGCACACTACCAGAAACTAAATCCCGAAAAACTTCAAATTAGCTAACATTTTCACTCCCAGACCGTTTAAATTTGTGGGGTTTGTGAGCAGCTGATGTAGTTACTTGACTATCGTTAGCGGCTAAAACTCATATGCTAGAGCTGGAGCCTTCAAGAGGATTTGTATACCTGTTGATTTCACGATACTAGACAAATTATGATATGATTGCTCATATACGTTTAGGCATCTGTTTAGGCTTCCGGCGCACTATAAGTGTTAGCTGTCATCAGGCTAATCACATCTTATTTAGACCTGTTCTGTGTTTGGTTTTGAATGCGGTCCGTTTGCAGAGTGTACGGAGTTCGGCCGTCCGACCCCAGTCGTGGACCTGGCGGAGGCTGTCGGTGACTCCCCGCTTACCCTGACGGCTCCCCTCCGGAAACAGGGCAAGCCCTGGGACCCCGACATGGTCAGCTGCTCCATACAGCACTCCGACGGGAAAAATACGGATGTGAGAATGGGGACTGGGAAGTTTTATTTGGGGATGGCTTATATATATATATCCTGGAGGTCCGAAAGCTTTCAATATTGTTCCCTACTTTGGTTAGGAAAACATGGTTTAGTATTAATAGACAACCGAGGCCCGTTTTCCAGTTTCCCAAAGAGAAGTCAACAACTTAAGACTGACTAATATGAAGAATCTGCGTTTCTTGTTTAATTTCAGGTGTATTGTTTAATGAGTGCGACTTCGGGTGAATTATTTGGTCTTAATAATTTTTCACATTGTTTCGCTTAAACATTTTGTTTTTCCTCTTAACCTCTCTGTAACATTCAAGTCTAAGTCAATGTCAGTACGTGTAAATTGTCTCTAATTTCACCTGCCTTATCATCACGTTCGGTGCCGACCCACGACTCCTATGTGAACAGGTGAGTACCTTCCCAGCACGTAGTAGCGTGGTGCGTGCTGACGGCTCCAGCAGCAGCAGCCTGGAGGTCGGGGTGAACCTGCCGGCCACGCTGCCGCCCGGCGAGTACACCCTCAGCTGCGGGGAGATGCGCGCCGCGGCACCGTTCCACGTGGTGAACAGCACGGGGCTCAGTCTAACCTCGCTGGAGCCGCCGGACTCGGATCAGCTCACCGATATTATGGTAACAGGGCGCAGAAGCATGTCTGATCCTCGGTTAAACGCGTAGCCTCACGCCAAAGAAACGTCAACGCGAGCAAATTATTTGATGGAGGAATATGTTACAGCTTAAACGTTTTTCTAACAACTTGAATTTGTATTGACCCAGAATGCTCCAATGTTGACACTATTGCTGCCCCTTTAGTTATCTGCACCTGTCATTTCATGGTCTGGAAGATATGAACTCATTTTAAAGCTGTCAATTTTAGATATACCTCACCCATTGAAAACACCACAAAGTCCCCTGCTGTCCTCAGTTAAGCGTCGTTCCCTCCGAGCCTCCACCATCGGCGGTGCCTTTGATGTTGGGACTGCTGCCGCCCGCCGGCGTCTCGCCTGAGGTTATTTACCTGACTGCGAAGCCGCCCGCTGACCGCTCGGGCACCAAGGGCAGCCTGGGATCGCTTCAGGCGACGGTACCACGTCTGCCTGCCGCAGGCGTTTACAGAGTGGCTGCCGCCTACCATCGCGAGGGAGTGCTGGCCCGTCTCAGACCTGGGTTAGCTTGCCTGAGCTATGTTCCATATTTGATATACGAGCTGATGCAACATATATGAGCTTTACTTTTTCTCTCATTGAGTATTGGTCCTAGTTACATGCTAAATCGCTGTACCAGTTTGCAATTATATGCAATAATGGTGGTTTCAGTTTGGTGATGAAAATGTGAAGTCCTGTAGAACGAAATGTGCAATAATCTAGGGCAACGAGGATGGTTTAGTCTCAATTTCACGAGTCACCTTGTCTGGTGACTAGCAATGTTAATAGCGAGGAAACCAGTTCTTGCAGGTTAATCTAAGTCACTCCCGCTCCAGGTGTCAAGGACCCAGCTGCTCCACCCAGGAGCTGCGGGTTTCCGCTCCTGCGCCGCAGCTGATGTCGGGCAGCTTTGAAGCTCCGTTCCGCCACATCAGTCTGACGTTCGATCAGGCGGTGATGTCGACCAAGAACGAGTGTGAAGACCTGCTGGACCCGACGTCATTCCAGCTTCTGGCGGACTCTGGTGAGCGAAACCTGTGTAAATCGAGGCGAATTTAAGCCTGAAAAGACGCTTTGTCATTGGCTGGTGACATTTGTCAGATTTGCCATTTAGGTGATGTCGCTCTTGCTTTTCTATCATAATGTTGTAAGCTGTGTGAAGCCGTGCTACGTCTTGGAGGTAATTGGGAAAAAACCTTAAACACCTGCAAGTACTTTATCAAACCAAGGCTGCTAAGTAATTTCTGTTGAACTGCGTTCGCAAGCAATCAACTTGTTCCACGAATGGTGCATCACGAGACTATTGGCAAACATTTGACCTAGGCCATAAACCGATGCTTATTGTGCAAATTCCTCACATCCGCATAGTTTTACTAAACGAAAACCCTTCAAAACGATCTGTCCTCTTTCAGAGTGTATGCTGCGGGCGGACCGCCTGCTCATCCGTCCCGGCTCTAAGATGGCGGCGCCCAGTGGCAGCGTCCTTGAGTTGACCTTGGCAGAGGGCAGCGGAATTGTCAGCCGTGCCGGTGGCGGTGGCGACCTCGCGGGTGTTGCGTCTGGAACCGTCACCGTCAACTTCACTCACGCCGCGGCGGTGCGCGGTCCAAAAACTAGCACATGCAACCGGTATCCCGAATGTTTCTTATATCTCACGGAGTTCTGAACTCTATGTGTTTATGATAACAGTTTTAAATCAATGTTTTATAGCTATGTTTTATATCATGAATAAAATGGAGGGCATTCTGAGTATAATTCAAATATAATCCAGCCAATCGATGTAATCTATTATGTTATGTATCCAGCCAATCTATCCACACTACCGACAAATTTCACTCTTACGAAAACATTAACGTTTCTTAGTTCTATGATCATCTCTCTTTCTGATACGATAAGCTTTTATCGGACTAAAATACCCTACATAGCTTCCACTAACCTCGACTGCGCCCTTCCGTCAGGTGATGCCGGAGTTCTCTCTGTCCGGCCCTGCCGAGGCCTGTTCGGGCGGGAGGGCTTCATTCCGCGCTGCCAGTGTACAGGACGTGGGCCGCCCTCTCTCTTTCAACTGGAACATCTCGCTGAAGGCGGGCACCAAGCTGGACAGTCAGGCGTCTACACTGACTGTCTGGGACGGCATTAACGAGGCTATCGCTACCGCAACCACCCAGGACACTGATGGAATGTCCGTTTACTCCATCGACACCAGCAAGGTGCCTGTACCGGCCTACACTGTGTGCTGATGCTTTCTGAATTCATTAACGTGAAATGAAGAAGGGTTTCCTATTATCATATGTTTATTCATGGGACCGTAAATTTAGTTAAAGCTTCCATAAAGACTCTCTTTAGTCAGCGGAAGGTATTTTTCTCCATTCAGACGGATCTTCAAATTGTTAACCCTGTCAGTGTCTTGCGGTGCAGTATGTATCTGGTGATGTTGTGCGGTGCAGTATACGCCCTACTAGTCTTATGCGGTGTCACATTCATCCGTGCTGTTTTGCGGAGCACCATACCTCCTGTTGGTGTTCTGCGATACAGCGCTTATCCCGTGGTGTTGTGCTGTGCAGCGTTTATCCCGTGGTGTTGTGCTGTGCAGCGTTTATCTCGTGGTGTTGTGCGGTGCAGCGTTTACCCCGTGGTGTTGTGCGGTGCAGCGTTTATCCCGTGGTGTTGTGCGGTGCAGCGTTTATCCCGTGGTGTTGTGCTGTGCAGCGTCTATCCCGTGGTGTTGTGCGGTGCAGCGTTTATCCCGTGGTGTTGTGCGGTACAGCGTTTATCCCGTGGTGTTGTGCGGTGCAGCGTTTATCCCGTGGTGTTGTGCGGTGCAGCGTTTATCCCGTGGTGTTGTGCGGTGCAGCGTTTATCCCGTGGTGCTGTGCGGTGCAGCGTTTGTCCCGTGGTGTTGTGCGGTGCAGCCTTTATCCCGTGGTGTTGTGCGGTGCAGCGTTTATCCCGTGGTGTTGTGCGGTGCAGCGTTTATCCCGTGGTGTTGTGCGGTACAGCGTTTATCCCGTGGTGTTGTGCGGTGCAGCGTTTATCCCGTGGTGTTCTGCGGTGCAGCGTTTATCCCGTAGTGTTGTGCGGTGCAGCGTTTATCCCGTGGTGTTGTGCGGTGCAGCGTTTATCCCGTGGTGTTGTGCGGTGCAGTATAAGTCTTGCTAGTGTATTGCGGCACAGTGCTTTTGATGAGGTGTGGTGCGGTGCAGTGTTATTCTTGCTTCTGTGCGGCACAGCATGCTCCCCACCAGTGTCTTGCGGTGCAGCATTGTTCAACCCACTGGTGCAGTTCGGCTTAACATTCACCGGGTAGTGCTGGCGGTGCATTTTGTATTATACATAAGATATCTGCCGAGGGAAGGAAATTGGTAATGGATATTAACGATATTGTATACGTCCTGTACACATACATCTGGTGTCAGCGTACGATACTGGCTTTTCCTTCAAATTGCAATCTTCTTCATGCCATGTGGAACAATTTTCCTGCAGGATCTCTTTTCCTGGCCCTCCTTGTATCCAAAGCTGCAAAGTGGACCTTATCTCACTGCAACCTTAGCACCACCGCTCAGGGACGAATGCTAGTACATCTAGGGGACCAGTGTACGGCGCGCACGGCAGTGTTATCGACTGCCGAGAGACCCTCATATCAAGTCCTCCCCCGCCCTAAAAAGCAGCAGAAATATCTCCTTATTCGTGCCATTCGTCTTCATTGTCTTCACTCATGGCGATATCAGTACGGACGCATCACGCATGCGTGCATCACTCTCGGCAGCTGGTGGTGGGACAGTTCAGCTACCAAGTCTTCGCCAAGGCCTACACCTGGCTGGGTGCCTCCCACCTACTATCGAAAACCCTCAACGTGGCCGAGTCTGGCCTGTCAGTTACTGTGTCTGGGCCTTCTCACATCAGCCTGGGCGGAGTTTACAGCTTCCGCGCAGAGGCTACCAGCTGTGGCCAAGACCAGCAGTCGACCTTCTCAGTAAGTACCGAGGATGAAAAGGGGAGATGTGGATAGCCTTAGCACAAGGCTTATAAATAAGGTTTGTGGCAGACAGACAGTCAAGATGAAGTAGCTTCGGGAAGGATGTAGGGGTTATGTCCGGCTCAACCTATGTATATTGCAAGCTGCACAGTCTCTTCAAAAATTTGCTCACACAACCATAGATTTCCTCGTGCAAAGGATATTTTTTACGCTTGTGCATAAGATGTTATCTTTGTCTTCCTTTTTTATGCATTTTTCCGCGCCTGTTTGTGTGCGTTTCCATGACGACTGTTTGGTGTCGTCAGTACTCCTGGCGGCTGCCAGCGGTACCAGTGGCGGCCCTCCGGGGCGTCGACAGCCCCGTACTGCAGCTGGATACGGCCCTGCTCGGCTGGCAGGCCCAGTACACTCTAACCTGCGTGGTGACGTCATCGTCTGACGCTACCATGGCAACGGTGAGTGAAGTCACCTCTCACAAACGACACACACACAGAATATTTGATCAACTTTGGTTGATATTCAGTTGATGTCAGCTTGTATTACACAATAATGGAGATCATCTGGACCGTACATATCCAGGAAAGTCACATAGTGCTCTTGATCGCAATTCCTTCGCAACTCTAGTTTGAGTAAGCAAGGCGGAATTTTCACAACATCAGCCATCTTCCTTAAGATCCGCTCCAACTTCATCCACGGTCAGAGACTCTCATCTGGTGCGTGCCTGTTGCGACAGGGTCAGCTGAAGCTGACGCCGCGGAGTCGCGGTGTGGTGGCCCGTCTCCCGGCCGAGCGGCGTACTGTGTCGGACGGACAGCCCGTCTACCTGGACGGCTCCCAGTCCGAGGACCTGGACCGCAGGCCGGGACAGCTCGGCTACACCTGGAGCTGCCAGCAGGCGGAGACCGGAGCTGGCTGCTTTGTTGGTCCTGCTACAGCTTTGAAGCGGCTGGAGACCAAGCTGGGACAGGATAATCTATCCGGCCCCACTCTGCGCATTCCGGCTGGACTGCTGCCTGCTGAGGCGTGCGTGAAAACTTTTTCTCTCGATATTTTTCTTGGAAGGATGGAGTGTTTAAAATGGAATTAGGAAGAGTGAAAATTGCAAACCTGCCAAACTTGTTTTAAGTGGTAAGCAATAATGAATTAAGAAAATATTACTGAAAGTGAGGTCACTGTTGGACTTATAAAATGGTGGAAAGAGGTTGTGTAATTTAAATTCAAATATGTATTGATGGTTTCTTGTAGTTGCAGTTGATGTTATTTAATTTAGAACAGAACTTGTAAAATCTTCACCTCAGAATATATGACTAGATTTAATTCATCCTTAACTTTGGCATTGCAACAAAAGGTTTAATATATTATTTATGAAAAAACTGAAATTCATCCTACTTTCTCATCTTCATAGGCAGAAAATTATGTCTCCTGATGCTCTGTATCACACCGCTCAGTGGCGGATCCAAGGGGGCTAGGGGACTCAAGCCCCCCCCCACCGATATTCTCGAGCCCCTGCGAGGGGCTGCCCGATGTACTGTCCCGAAGTACTGGGCTCGAGTCACCTAGCCCTCCCCCAAGTGAAGTCCTGGATCCGCCACTGACACAACTAGTTCTTATATAAAAACCTCATTTAGGTCACGTCGCATCAAGTTTAAACTAGGAACTAGCCCAGTCTTCAAACATGTTCCAGTGAGTACCGGATCTCGCTGCGTGTGGAAAAGGCCGGTGACGTGGATACCACGTCCATGCTGATCACCGTGGACCCACGACAAAGGCCCAAACTCTGGATCACACGCAGTCAAGACGCTTACAACCCACGGGAGCCCATCTTTGTGAAGGCCCAGGTGAGATTCACTCTTTTTCTGTTCATGTCTGCGAATATATAAACATAAACACGGAATTTGAAGGAGCTTACATCTAGGGTATTGTTTACGCTTGTTACCTTGTTATACTTAAACTTGTTACCGTTACACTGGTTGCACTTTACCCTGTGCCGCAATGATGTGACTTTTGAAACCAACTCATGGGATTTGAAAATTATATAACTGGTTGACTTGTATTACTTTAGCTGAAAATTTGCTGTTATGAACCATGATCACAGCAAAATAAAAAAATCTGGCTAATTCCAAAATTCAACACAATGGCGACAAAAGCCATTAGTATATATGATTTAAAACCAAAGTTCCATCTTCAAAAAATCATTTTGCAAACACGGTACATCTAGGGCCCAACGTCGCCTAAAGTAATAATGATGGTTTTTATGTAAAAATAAGAGCTCTTAACCCGCGCCCCACCGAGGGTCCGGCGCCGCCTTCGCCCCGCCGAGGGCCATCGATGGCCCCCTCTAACTCCAAAAATATGGAGGTTAGCGCAAATCTTCAAAGTGCATTAGAAAGGTCGCGTGAATTCAGTAAGAAATTACTTGCTATGTTTAAGCGCTCAGGTCAATGGTTTGACCTCCAGAGTTCAAGTTGGGTCACGATAGGCTATTTTCACTCAAATATGCAGTGCTTAAGAAAACTGGGCATAACTTTTATGCTATTAGAGCTATTGAGGTCTGGTAAAGTACATTTGATAGGACAATTCCAGACCCTTGTCCACTATGTGGAATGTAATGACCTCCCACCAGTGGTTTGACCTCCAGAGGTCACCCCGTGACCTAATATGACCTGAGGTCATGAAAGGTCAGAAAGTGACTGTGCCGTATACCAAATGAAAGCCAGTGATGAGACATACACGATGGTGTTTGATTCAGCGCTTCAGCTTAATTAGGTCAAACGTTATTGCCAAAATACTGCCTTTGACCCCTGGTGACCTTGGATGAGCTCGGAAAGGTTGAAGGGGAAATATTGCCTCTGGGATCCGTAAAAGGATGTCAAAGAACGCTTTTCTGATCAAGCTGAGCATTTGCAATCGTTTTTTTTAATTTTAGATCATAAGACAGCTTTTCCCCGTGCTTTTTCAATGAGAGAGGTCACCTTGTGACCTGACCTCAGGTCACGGAATCGAAAAAATCCCGGATCTACACCTTGTAGACCCTGGGGGAGGTCATGAAGTGTAGGAAGTTTCAAATCGATCGACTAAGAAATGTAGCTCTTACAGAGCTCAAAAGTTGAAGCGAGGTGACCTTGGTTGACCTCGCCTGGTGATCTGACCTTGGGTGACCCGGGGGAAAAATCAGGGATGGTGGGAAAATGATGGGGTGAGAGTTAGAGCCCTCAACTGCGGCGCTGCACCGGGTCGTTTTTCTGCTATCTGGAAAAAACCTTAGGGGAGGGGGCATCGATAGCCCCCGGTGGGGCGAGGGTTAAACAACACACGGTGGTGTTTCCATATAAACCAAGGCTTCACCTAAACACTCGCAGCTTAAGCAATAGCTTCTTCCATCATAGCATTAGCCGGCTTGAACTCTGCATTGTTAACGCGACTGCAACACTGCAGGTTTCGGCCAACTGGGCCGTCTCGGTGAAGTGGCAGACGGACTTCCCTCTGCCAGAGGACGTCCTGCAGGGCGCCTCCTTCCAGGAGACCACGCTTAGGGCGGGCGTTCGCAGAGCCTCCTTCGACCTGGTGCTTCCGCCACTGGAGCAGGGCGACGACGAAGATGAGGATTGTAAGTTGGACGACTTTAACCGTATTGATCTCATGGGAGGCCTACTGTCACAGGCCTACTTCGGACAAAGTTTGGGCAGTGATCGTATCCTTCTGATCCCCACGGTTTCTTTACGTATTATGCAGAAGCGCAGGATATGTTTTCAAGTTGGTAGGTGGAAGGGAGGGTGAAGGATCGTTACCGAGTTTACCGGCCGAACTGGCTCTTGTCGCCATGATATGATACAAACAATGTTTTTATCTTCATCTGTTTAGCCAAGCACGACGTAAAATGATTTTTTGTCCTTCCTAATGCAGTTTTCCTCTAATGCCCGCTGTATAACAGAAATAGTAGCACCATTGTTAAGTAACATGAATCTCAACTTCCAAGGCAACACAATGCTAATTTGAGAACAAAGCCGTCCCAAACCCTTCTCTTCAGACACATCACCTTCACCACAGTCAGTCAGTTTCTCTCCCGGCAGGCACGGTGTGTGGGGAGGTAGTACGGTTCCGCCTTGTGGCCACCGCTTTGAGCGATCCTGGGCAGATCCAGGAGGCAGAGGTGGATCTCAGACTGCTCGCCGGACCCACACGCGGTGAACTGGCGGTACGAAATGCCCTACAGACACCTGCTGACTTTTTAGCCAATCTTGATAAGTTTTTTGTGGCAGCTTAAGAGATTCAAGCCCGTGCATGAAATATTCTCTCCATTAGTATGTCCGCAACCACTGCATTCGATAATGCAACCATTAGAGCCGACAATACCTATTTTTGTACGTAATATCTTTATAGTCTTGCTAAAATAATCAGTTCGAATAATTTGAAGCTCATTTTAGGAAGGCATAGTTCAGTGTTAATGGCTGAAGGCTGAACCACTTTCAATGTAAAAAAAGAAAGAAAAAACACACAAACAAAAGATTGCTGAATTATTTTCAAGCACCCGTTAACTGCAATTTTGAAGACAGCCCAAAAAACGGTCGAGGCATGTATTTGACGACTCTTCGAATAGATTCTCGCTCATTTTCACACTCGCGGCCATCGACAGTAAAACTTTGCGCCAGGATTTGAAAGCATTCCTGGATTGAATTGTTTTTGTGCTTTAGAAGAATTTTCTCGCTGCACTGTCAACGTTGAGTACTGATTACGATCAGGTCGATCCGGGTGAAAAATTTATGACATCGCTGGATGCCACGACCGGATGGACAGCACCGTCTCCAGACCAAGCTCTCAACTACCAGTTTGGATACATAACAACAGATGGCAGCAATGTCCCGATGGTAGACATCTCCGGAGATGTGCCACAAACGGACCTCCTCCTTCCAAGCGGTGAGCAGCCCATTAACTCCAGTCTGTCACTTTCAAGCATATAGAACCTTCATGCAGTGGCGGATCTAGCCGGCCGGTTTGGGAGGGGCAAAGCATAATCAAAAGTCGAAAACAAAAACAAAAAAACGTCACGCCGCGAAAGCTCCACTACAATATCACTCGCCGGTGGAATTTTGGGTATTTGAGCTGAAAAGCAAAAAAAGCTTCACGGGATTAAAAGTGTGGGCTCGAGATACTTTTTCCAGTCCAAGGCCCAATATTTTCACTGAACATAACTGGTTCTGTTTGAAGTTGAGAATTGATGCACCAAAATCTTGCTTATAAAATAAAAAGGAGTCGGGGAAAAAGGAGGTCGATCACTTGAAGGGGGGCAAAAACATAGTTTTGCCCCGAGCTTTTCCGTTTGGGGGGCAAATGCCTTTTTGCCCCCCTTGGATCCGCCACTGCCTTCATGTCCATAATATTCAGTGTCTCGTTTCACAAAACTTGATGGGTTTCAGAATTACGTACATCACAAGAGGATAAACAAGGCTAAACCAACCCAGTAGCTAGAACTGGATGAAATGTCCGTCTCCACACGCTGCACTGCAGTGCTCTGACTGTGTTGTGGCGTGGTCAGATGCTACGCGGGCGTTCGTCAGGGTGTGCACGGCGGATCAGATGTGCGACCTCGTCTCCAGCGCCGTCAGCCCCCCTGGTGGCACCGTCAGCGGCGACAAGGACGTGCGGTGAGCGCGGGCTGTCTTGGGTGTTCTGCTGTGTGCCATCGACCAGGGACGGATCCAGGATTTCGGTAGGGGGGCGGCCAGTTTATCCCCGTGAGGGTGGCCTTTCGTACCATGTGCGGCGCCTTTGAGGAACTGATGTTGATTTGTTTGCGATGTCATTTCAAACATCGCCTGATTTGTGTTGCTCTGATTGTTGTTGCAACATCGCCTCACTGATGTTGCAGGAAGCTACCCTACGGCGGAAAAATAGCAAAAGATCGTAAAAGACGGGCGCCTTACCACAAAGTAGGGGGCAGCCAAATGTGAATCAGGGCGGTCCACATTGAAGTGATGCGCCTTACGGCTGCACAAACGGCTAATGGTGTAGAAATGTCACGCAATCATGCACTACAAGAAGTCTAAAGGAGTCGAGGGCAGTCTATGTTGCAGTGGGGCGGCCTGGAGCTTAAAAAGGGCGGCCAACAGTAAAATAGGGGTACCCAGCCACAAATTAGAGGGCGGTCGGAGGTGAATGAGGACGGTTCACGTTGAAAAGGGATACTCTAATGCTGCTGCAAGAGCGGCCTATAGTAAAGAAATGGGAGCTCAGCCATGCCTTAGAGGGTGGTCAAACGTTGATTAGGACGGCCCATGTTGCAATGGGGTGTCCCAGGGCTGAAAAGGGGCAACCAATCGTGAAATGGGGTGCATCGTAAGTGAAATAAGGGTGCATCACCACAAAGTGGAGAAAAGCCGAAACTCACTTGTTCAAAATCAGGGGCAACCCACAGTGGAACAAGTCAACCTAAAACGGCTTATCATTTGCCTTAGTTCCAGCCTTTTTTGTTCGTACCTAAGCTGTAGCCAATTTTGGGTGCATCGACACCCAGAATCGAGAGGGGTGGCCTCCGAGTCCTAGAGAGCGGGTCGACCCTACGCTTCGCCCCCCCTCCACCTTGGATCTGTCTCTACCATAAACACGCCCTACCTTAGCTTTGATCCTTCTACGCTGTCATTTATCACAAGTCATCGAATGTTTTGTTTAAAGCCACATATGTTTTCTCATGTCAAGCTAGTGATATAGCTGCTCTTCTATAGACCTCACATTTAAACACGCGCTCTCACCTTCGGCAGGGAGCTGGGTGAGATGTTCGTGAGCGCCACGAGGAGTCAGGTTGGCCCCGCCGTGTTGGGCTGGGCGCTGGCTGTTTTGGACCGTCACCCCGAATCCTCCACTGGTGAAGAGAATGGAGCCGATGCAGGAGTCACCGCCCTGGTCGACTATGGGGTTCGTCAGACAGTCAACGCCTTCATTGTTAGGTAAAAACGAGTTTTACTTGGCACATGGGCGGGTGGTTGATGGATCAGTTCTGTAAACATTGAAGGAGGTTTCTTTTTATAAGCCTGGTTCTCAAGATATTTAGATGAAAAGGTCCTACATCTTATCTTTCAGACTGATTACGCGTTATCCAGTTTAAAAATATTTCATTATCAAGGCAACCTCACCATGTTTTTGTCACTCATTCTACATCCCATCAAATGAGGTGTTTCACCTGCTGAAATCTTTTCAGGTCCGGCAAAGCTAATGGGCGGGCAAAGAGGTAAGAATACTCGCATAAAACTGTGAAAAGAATGTCTGAATTAGAATTCCGAACCAGATGATCTCTTCGCTTGTGCTGCAGTAGCGTCAGGTGTCCAGATATCTCGGTGTGCGTCTGGATGTCTGACAGACAGATCTACCTCAGCTCTGGGAACACCCTGTCCTCCTCCACAGCCGGGCCGTGGAGGAGGGAGCTCAGCTGAACGGGCTGCTGTCCCTGCTGGTGCAGGAGATGCCGGCGCTTGCCGAGTTGCAGGACGCTCTGACTCGACATCTGCTGCTGATGGTGGTATCCCCGCCGTCTGTCGCAAGTATGCAGCGGGTGGCACGCGTTTTCTTTTCTTCTTCTTTTTGCGTTGGGTTTTACAACGCACAAACTTTATGGTTATATGGCGTCAAAAAGGAAGGGAAGGAAACTAGGATCTGGTTACGATAGATTTTCGAATCCTGTGTGTGGGTTGGGCCCCATCCTGCGACACTTTGTCACGTGATCGAGCCGAATGAGCACGCACTAACCGACTGCGCCACTCAGACTCGAGGTGCGCCGTATGAAATAAGGAGTTAGGCTGAGAGAGATCAACAGAAGAACTGCTCGCTAAGTGAACGTTTAGCAAAGTTGGGACTGACATTCAGTTGCAGTTATGTCAAATTTCGATTTGTGTGTAGAATCAAGCCCGTGTTCATCTCTTCTACTCTCTAATTTTATCAAGAGCTGCATATTGAGTCCTCAACAATACCGAGCGTACCTGCGACAAAGTGGAATATAGAAATATCAAGCACACATACTGATACGGTGCTGAACGACGCTAACTCTGGTTGGTTGATCCCACCACCAGAGAGCAGACCAATGCCGCGTCTGGCCAAAACTCGGGCCCTGAGTCGTCGTCGTCGTGCCGTCGCCAGCGACGCGGGCTCCGTCAGCCCCCTTACTCGCGAACAGGTCAGCTACACACCAACAAGGGGGAACCAGTGTTTGGGCACGGAGGACAACCTACAGGACTGATACATACTGTCAAAAAAAAACGCTCGGAAACTCACCTATCCCACTATCATTTTGAAATAAGACTTAGACCCTCATTAACAATCTCGTATGCTGCACATGTTCATGAAATGTTCATAAAGGTGAAATATGTTTTGGATTGGATTGGAATAACTTTAGCTACAGCAGTGCTCTTTGACTCCAAAATAATTATTCGCGAAATAAATAAATAGCTCTTTGTTTTCCTTTCAATAAAAACGCTCCGTTTCTGTCTGCTTGATACGAGTAAAATATATCACTAGATTATGATTGTGTTGTGAGCAGAACATAGCAAAAATCGCACATATTTGCCGTACAATCTAACATGTTTTATACAACAATGCACTAGTCTCTGCCCAAACAGTTAATCCCCCTACCGCATGCGCCCAGGCCTTTAAGCTGGTGTACGCCGCGGAGGGGGGACTAGCTCGGTCTGCCAACGCTGCCTCTGCTGGTCAGATGCTCAGCACACTGTCTACAGCCTCTGCCGGCCTCTGCGCTAGTCTTCCATCTATCAATAGCAGCCCACTGGTTAGTGATGAGCTTACCGGCCTTGGTCGCAAAATCAACGCAGTATGATTGAAGATGCTGCCTTTCAGCTACATGCTGTCGTCGATACCCGTGCAGGACACTGTTTATGTAGTTGTCACGCCATTTTTTCCGGCGGAGAAGTGTAGATGGTATGACCTGTGGAGGTCAGTACGAGACAATATTCTCGCATCCATTCCATCCCATCCCATTCCCGTATGTCCTGTCCCGAAAGAATGTATCTAAGAAGTGACCAACCCCATTTCGTTTTAAATGTTTTTTTTCAGAAAAAAGTCCAGTTCTGTCACATCCCGAATGAAACCTGGGGTATTTCCCTTCGTCCCATTCCATTCGATCCCGTTCCATGATTTCTATTCCGTTTTCCGTCCCAGGCAGACCTCGAGTGCCCTGTGCGTGGTGCAGTGTAACTGCTTTGGACTGATGTTTGCTTCCCTCCGCAGATGATGCGCGGCAGTGTGGTGGAACTGCAGGTAGCTCGCCGTCAGATGGAGAACCTGGGCAAGACCTGGTGGCCCACGTTGACGGCCAGCATCATCGGTAACAACTCCCGACTGCGCGGCAGCTCCGACTGGGCCCAGTACCGCTGGGACTGCGGCACTGACCCCGAGACCGAGCGCACGGTCACCTGCCGTGACCTCTGCGTGGTCAGCTGGATCAGCGCCGACGACCTGCTGACCCTCAGAGCTGACCTGCTGACTGACCCGGAGGCGCCGCCGCGCAGGTGAGGCTGCTGCCAGCAATCAGCATTGCCATTTCCGGCACCAGCTAAGGGATGTGAAACGCTTATGGATGTTTACGAGGGAAAGGGAAAGGGGGCAACCGTGGACCAGCGAAGCAAAAGCGCACAAGTTGTGTGTGTTTTTCCCAATTTATAAATCATATTTGAGGTGAAACAAGATTCAGCAAAGTTTGCGGCGCCAGACCCAGCGCAGAGAAGTGGGTACACAACTTCGGAAGCGCTCGGCGAAACTGTCGACACAGCGTCTCTACGCGTGTTTTATAACTTTGTCAATCTAACATAGGCAGATCCAGGATTACCGATCGGGGGGGGTGGGTGGTTGGGAAGGGTGCCATTTGCACCAAGGGGCGTCGCTTTTAAACGGTAAAAAAACATCAGGTGGGCCCAAAATATATGGGGGCACCGATACTGGTACCATGGTGGGGTGCGGGGGTGGCATTTTAGGGGGCGCCATTGAATATTTAGGGAGGATGGAGTGCCGTGACCATTTCAAGGGGTGTCGAGGATTTATCGGGGGAGAAAGGCCCCCTTGCCACATGCATCTGCCTATGCAGGTGTATGCCTCCTTAGGTTGGGTATATTCAAGCTCGGTGTAGAATACGAAATATCGGACTGCTCTTTTATTTTTCGAATGCCAATATTTCCAAAATGTTGGCTATTTATTCGTAAACTTTGATGTAAGTTTTCTTACGCGTTTCCTTATATTGTTATTATTTTCTGTTTCGAAAATAGAGAATATGTGAACTGTTTCTATTTTAATTAGAATGCAATGGCAGGTGGTTTATTTTTGCAGTTATATTGTAGGGCACATTTAAAATGCATGGTGGCTCTTGGAACCAGTGTCCGACGAGTGAGGGATATGCAGTTCTATCTTACACTATCCTCTCATATGTTATCTTTCATTTTTTGTTTACCAAGAAAAGACAATTGGCACCCTGAAGGATCGGTTTCATGAAAATAAGCATTCCTAGTGACGATTCTGCCGTATCTGGATAAAAATGGATGTAGCATTTCTATAATGATATTTAAGCTATGATAGCCAGGACATAGAGCATATCGTAAGCTTCTAGTTTTATCTATCCTATCACCTACCATTGTGGGAAAATAGAATGTCTTTAGAGCGGAAGGCGGCCTCACCGACTCCGTTGGGCCTAGACATCAGACAGCCGCCGACGGCTTTTCGGTAGTTAGGGCATTCCACGACAAATCGACAAGTCGATAACACCCTCATGTCGCAGATTTCGGTGTATTTTTTGTCAGGGGGCTATTGATGGAGCTTATGACGATTTTCGTATTCATTTTCCTCCCTGACTTACGGTTTGAAAATTATAGCCTCAGGCATTTTGACCATACCTACTTGCATGTCTTTTTTAAAGACGAAATTTTACCTGTATGCTTCTACAAATGCCATAAAAACTTGATCTAGGTATCTTAAGGACGAATTACTAATTCTGGCTCATGAGAAATATAATTCAAAAAATTAGATTTTAAATATATTATACATTCTTCAATTTTTCAAAATATATAAAAACTATTTTCCGAGGTTCGTGCGCCAGCACGGCCCGCCGTCGCTGCAACTATCAAATGTCTCTGGTCACGAAAAAGGTGTCAATGGTGGAATTGGTCGGACGCGAAGGTAAGGATGTATTTAAAACAATAAATTGTAATCAATGTCCCATTCCTTAACACCCGCACTGGAGAGGCGTCCGACACTTCCACCCACTGGAAGGGGGACTGGTAGGCCCCCTGAGCTCTCGGAAACTTAGGAGGCTCAGAAAAGCTCCGGTTGAGGACTGGGTTGAAACTGTTGAAATCTATGTTATGACTGATCTTAATTGACCTAAGTCAGTATCGTCAAGTTCAAACGAGGTCATAAAGGTCCAGTACTAGCGGTGCTGGGTATTCATCCAGAAATACCGTGATTAAGCTCAAAGAAGTCCAGAATGCACTGAAAACAGAGCAAGGTCATAGTGAGAACGTCCAAAGAAATGTAAACTTAATTTTTGGGGTTAAGGTTATTCAAGGTCATTGACCTATGACGTCACAATATGACATATTCCCTTTAATTACACCATAACTAGCACCATAGCAACTGTTGGACGGGAAATGAACATTGACCTTTACCCATGACATTTTAATTTGGACTGTGACCTTGGCCTTTACATTGAATTATCTTAACTATGACGTCGTGGCATAATATACGCCATGCTGGGTAACGCCATGCGACCGGAAGCACCGGACCAATGACTTTGAGAATGCTGGTATGGCCTTGAAATGTGACCTTGACCTTCATGAGGGGTGAACTTGACATATAATCTCGTTTTATATGGCGCTATAACGTTGCCAGTTGGTCTTTGATGCGTGCGAACTGGTGCAACCGCACGATTACAGCGATCTCAAAATAAAGTGTTTAACTTTGAAAGCCTTTAATTACAAAATTGGGGCCAATTTTCAAGGTTATTTGACCAATCGACGTGCCATTGAATATTCTCAAAAGTAGCGAAATAACGTTTTTTTGGCCACGAAGGGTTTTCCGGCCGCCTAGAAAGAAGTAGGTGGGGGCCTCCGAGACTCCCCCTCCAGTGTGCTTTTTAACACGCGCTGGTATGATGGGGCCGGGCCACCTTTACTGGAGGGGGGTGCCCATCCTCTTACGATCTCAGCGACCATGCTTAGAAGGGGACACGGAAAGCAGTTTTCCATTGCTTGCTTCGATCTCTACCGAAAATGCTTCAACAAAAAGTACTCAAATTAGCTACTGAGCTCAGAAAACGCTTCGATAAGGCAGTCGCGAGAAAAGGAACATTGAAGATTGACAAGTTCGTACCGGTTGATTTCAAGACCGTCACTGTCCATGAGGTCTCGAATGATGAGGGACAGAAGGTTCGAGTTTCAAATTGAATCTGTGGAGTTTAATTGCACCATGTGATGGAGTCGTTCTTCCGATCCGTGGGTCAGATCTTAAATAAAGCAGCATGTCTTAATCGTATATGTTCGAAAATTAGTTGTCGGCGTGTACGCTATGTGGCTTTTTGTTTGTGATGTGTGCTTTCTAATATAAATTGAACTGGGATACATGCAACTTTTTAGGGTATGGGTAGAAAAAGAAAACTAAAACAAACTAAGGCAACAGTAATAATCAGCTTTTGACGCATAATCCTCCCACTACATTTTCCAGCAAATGCATCAGTGTCAGAATTGTTCCGAATGTTGCGGTAATACGTTCAGTTTTTTTCGGAACGGCTCAAATTTTTATGTTAGCAATAGTAGCCTTCACACCACATCTAGTTCATTCGCAATGTCACCGAAGCGCAGTCTTGTTCAGTTCTCCCCTCCCCGTTACCCCACTTCCAACCGGACGCGTCTATGCGGCGTGCCGACTGCAGGCTGGGTGGCCGGCGACGGTGTTGGGCTTGGTCTGCGGTGCTGGTTACTGATTTTTCTCTGTAGTCTCCATTCTTTTTATTGGCGTTGTATGTAGTTTAAGCAATGCTCTTTTACATGAAGTTGTTTTGAAGTCAATAAACACAGAAAATATGTATGTTTATCTTTGCAAAAGTTTGGAATTATATTTTATACATATTCGTGCCAATTAATATAATTAAACTTACATATTTGTATTGTTGAGACCTTTGTTATTATTTTCATGTAACCTCTTGAAGGAATACCTTTGATTTAAATGGATAAAAACTCAAGCGAAAAGTCCGATGCACGCGCCCGATGCTGGATTGCCCGAGGCTATAACTCCAAAACCATTATCCGGACAAGACTAAAAATACCGCAGTCGTTTTTGGCGCCACTGAGAACCCTAGTCCCAAATTTTTATGAAAATCTGAGTTATGAGGGTGTTATTTCAACCCATCGATTTGTCGATTTGTCGTGGAATGCCCCAGTTACGGGGAAGAGAAGGGAAGGCTTAAGAGTGGTATGGCCAAACAGAAGTATGTATGTAGGTTTATGAGAAGCTGTTAATCGGCAAGAGGTGAGTGAAACTAAATATTTTTAAGTATGTGAGAGCAACTAAAAATTAAACGAGGAGTTCTCGGTATGCTCTACGCGATGGTGATATTCCCTGATGGTGTCATGTAACCTTTGATGTTGACGTTCCCAGGGGCGCAGAGTACCACGTGGGTCTTCTGCAGCCTAACACGGCCCAGCCGTGTCAGGCTATGAACTGTGCCGCGTTACATTTGATGGTGACGTTCCCAGGAGCGCGGTGTACCACGTGGGTCTTCTGCAGCCTGACACGGCCCAGGCCGTTCAGTTTACGCAGAAACCACAGTATAACTACGTCGTCGAGGTCTCACTCAACGAGACCACGAGCCAAACTGCCAAGGGGAAAACCCTCGAGGTGCGTGAGTGTTGAGCTGAATCCTTATCGGGTCCACTGCGTTAGTGCTGAACTCGCTCACGGAAACGCTTTTATAGGCGGGTGGATGGCGAAGCAAACTCGTTTCCGCAATTGGGTATCGCGTGGGAAGGTGTTATGTGCCGTCTGAAATAAAAGCAAGAGGATTTATCTGGTAGCCATTAAATGGCTAAATGAATAATAAACAAAATTATATATATATATATATATATATATATATATACCTACTAAATTTTAAAATTATATATATATATATATATATATATATATATATATATATATAAAGGAAACAATAAACAGGAACTTATGACTTCTGAAACGCGGTCGTATTCAACGTCACTTGCATAAATAACAGCTTACTGCCAGCTTTCACAAATATGTATACATTAGGCGGCACCGTTGTGACCAGCTCCTCCACCCGGCAGTGTCGGCTGTGGAAGGATGAAGCCTGGACGGCCGACGGCTGTAGCCGAGGGGCGAAGTCGGAGGCGTGGGTGCGCTGCCGGTGCCGCCAGCTAGGGGAGCTGGCTGTGTTCGAGGTGGACGCCCCCGTGACCACCACTTCCACTACTGCCGCCCCCACCACCACCGAGCTGACGTCCACAACAGAAGAACTACCACCCATCGTACTCACTGAAGAGAGAAACGTCACCCTCAGGTCTGATGTCAGCAAGGATACACAGATGGACTGCGCTTTTATACGCTGTTTTTAAGGAGACGGTTACCCTTAAACGTATTTTTAGGGGCGGGCCCAGCAGTGGCGGCACTGTCATAGAGGCAAATTAGGCACTGCCTAGCCACTTTTAAATGTCGAAGTAGGCATGTATTTTATGTGGAGTAAATGTAATTTGACTTGATGTCAGAGCCGCATGACGAAATCCATGGAGAGAAGCGGATTGAGATTTCTCAAGAGGCTCTATCAGAGCCGCATGACGAAATCCATGGAGCGAAGCTGATTGAGATTTTTCAAGAGGCTCTATTCTGTTCTGGCCGCTTGGCGGTTCTGACAGTTGATGCCAGGGCTCTGCAATTGTGTAGGGTGCTAGCCCTTTTACGTTAGACGCCCAAACTAAGGCCCTAAATCTAAATTCAAAATAGTTTTTGAGAAATTTTGGAACAAATCTTTTCTAATTTTTCATTTTTCTCCTTATTTCTTAAGCGACGAACTTGAAATTTGCCTCCTTTTGAATAAGCAACAGGGGCTACCCTAGAAAAAATTAGAACTGGTCCAGCAATATTTTTTACGCCAAAACACAGTATTTCTAATACAAGCAAAAAAGCTAATGAAATTTGACGGCCAACTTATAAGCTCGAAATGTCAGAAGGCACGCTTCAGTTAGTTTAAAGACTGCCACCTGGAGGCAGCTATGAATGAATTTTCTTTTTTTTTTTTTTTTTTTTTTTTTTTTTTTTTTTTTTTTTTTTTTTTTTTTTTTTTTTTTTTTTTCTTGTTTTTTTTTTTTTTTTTTTTTTTTTTTTTTTTTTTTTTTTTTTTTTTTTTTTTTTTTTTTTTTTTTTTTTTTTTTTTTTTTTTTTTTTTTTTTTTTTTTTTTTTTTTTTTTTTTTTTTTTTTTTTTTTTTTTTTTTTTTTTTTTTTTTTTTTTTTTTTTTTTTTTTTTTTTTTTTTTTTTTTTTTTTTTTTTTCTTACCCCCCCTTTCACCTACCTACCTACCCTTCTTGAATTTTTCCTTGTACTGTCATATACCTACTACCACATAACCGTTTCCACAATCCACCGACATATGTTTGCATATTTTTTCATTTGTATGATATTAAACATTTAAACATAAATATTATTTTTGCTCATCGACTTGAGCTTGCCCCTTCTCCAGCCGACCTGCTGGAATCGTCCCTGTCTAATATCAGGTAAAGAGCCTGGGCGACGTCCTTACCTCTAAGGCAAGCGTGTCTAGGCTGTCATAATGTTCAAGCTCCACCACTGGCGCCCAGGGATGTGCGGCACGGTGTGACCATCCCGTTCGCTGCTCCAGAGAAAAAAGATGGCACCCATGTACCAAGGACGCATAGAGGCGATGTTTACCTCGAACATATAGCACAAAACAAGCTTTAGAGAAATGGTGCCCACTTAGTGATCAAGTTTGCAGATATAGGCTCTATAATCAGGATACACGGCATTTACAGGGCTTGCTGTTATGGAATTTTTGTGTAGAAAATCGCTCAAAAACATATGAAAATAGGCTCTGAAAGAAGACGGGCGACCATTTGGAGGTATGGGGTCCTCTTCGACTAAAAAAACATAGCCCCTTGATGGCAACCAGGGGTGTAATTTTCCCCAAATCTTTGGGGGTGCTCAGCCGGTGCGGGGCGGCGCAGGGTCGGCAGCGTTGTGAGGTGGCACCCTGCATGCGTGGGGGAGCATGCATCAAGGCAGCAGTGATGAGCCGGGGCGATCTGAATCAGGTTCACTGGTAACACGGGGGCGGCATGAATCAGGGCAGCAATGCTAAGCCGGGAAAGTGGGGGCGGCACGTATATTGAGGGGTGCTCAAAACAGGATTCGGGCTGCTCAGCCCCCTCCCCAAAAGATAGAAAACTACACCTTGGATGGGAGCCACGTCTAATTTAAAAAGTCCGGGGTTCACCCTTAGTGTTCTAATTGCATGTGCAAACACTTAAGTTTTACTTTATGTGTTTGCTCAGCACTTTGGATCCCAGGGGAGGGGACTGGGGCAAGGGCGCCGTAGTGCCTCCAAGGCCTAAAATAGTATCTTTTGGCCCCCAAAGGACCACATTTTTGCCATTTTTTCTAAAAGATAATATTTGTTTTGCAATTGTTCTCAATTTAGCCCCCGCCCTTCCGAAGCGTTGGTTTTTTATCCTCCAAAAGTTCCTCCTGGATCCGCCAATTGCACTGTGGGGATCAGACCAGTGATATAGGTATTTTATTTCTATCCAGGATTGAAGGCGACTACCAGATGATCGTGGCGCCCCGGAGGGAAGAGTTTGAAGACAGCATCAAGGCTCAACTGGAGGAGCAAATGAACGCCACAATCATCAGGCTTACGACTTATGAAGGTGACAAACTGGTAGTCTCTAATAGTTGAATAACTATGGGGAACTCTGATAGTTTGCTATGATGAAACATGTTTGATATGCCTGCCGTGGAACTATTTTTCTCCTCACTATGCCATGAGGTAATCTTACCTGGGTATAACAGCATGCTAATCTTCTAAAGTTCCAAAACTACTGTCATTGCTGACAAACAGGTTTGAAACATGCAACCAAGATTAAGGCATGGTGCAACTGCAGAATTGCACTACTGAGCGCATCTTTTGGCTGCAAAATTCCTTTGCGATACCCAGTTGAATCGTTGACTTCCTTTCGCTTGACATGGGTCATTGGTACTAATTACTGAAATTCAGAGTTATTACTCACTATGGTATCAGTGATTTTAAGACTAATCCAAAACGATTTTGGTCCTTTTTGAAAAGTCTTAAAGGTGGAAAAAGAGACTAGCTGTGCTTCGCAATGGTTATGAAGACGTGGCAGACGACAGGGAACTACAAGTCGGTGGCTCACAGTGGGAGGACGTGTTTTTCAGTGCTCAAGAAATTGACGGAATTCATCCTGTTCTAACTTACGCTCGAAGTTGATATTGCAATGGCGTATTGTTATTTTTCTTGGCTACATCGCGAACTGATTTTCATTCGCCTCAGACATCTGTGGGATAAGACAAAGCAAGACAAAATATGAAATATTGAATGTGGTTTTGTCCTCCATGCTATTTTTGCGGCCTATTTTTACGCTTGATTTTTCGCTTCGACGCACGTGATTTTGGACGCCGCTTGGGACAAGAAGTGTCTGGAGCAGAGTGTTTAAAGATTCAATCCACTTTCAAGGCTTTCTAGTGGTGATGGCCTTGGCCAAGTTATCTTATTTCAAAAATAAAGTTACGGAGACAAGATAAAAATTATAACATGAAGACAAGATTAATACAAGAATAAAGAAGTGACTTATTTTGAGCTGGATGTGGATACGAAAATGAAACGAATACGAAGTCGAGCATCGTCGATTTCACCTTCATCTTCCTCAGTTTTGTTTTTAGTGCATATGTGTGTGTGTGTGTGCGTAAGCGTTTGGCTGTCTGTGAATTGTGTGTGTGTGTTTGTGTGTGTGTGTGTGTGTGTGTGTGTGTGTGTGTGTGTGTGTGTGTGTGTGTGTGTGTGTGTGTGTGTGTGTGTGTGTGTGTGTGTGTGTGTGTGTGTGTGTGTGTGTGTGTGTGTGTGTGTGTGTGTGTGTGTGTGTGTGTGTGTGTGTGTGTGTGTGTGTGTGTGTGTGTGTGTGTGTGTGTGTGTGTGTGTGTGTGTGTGTGTGTGTGTGTGTGTGTGTGTGTGAGAAGCCGGAAATCCTTATCCTTATTCTCCTCTTCATCCTTAAACTACCTGGAGGCAGCGGGCGCATGCGCCTTGGGCAGCAGCGACCCCTCCAGGTAGTATTCCACCTTACTTTACCCTCATCCATCCTTATCCCTACCGTCTCCTTCCATAGTTTGCATCACTTCATGTCCATTACGACGGTGCTTGAAAAGCCACCTCATGTGTGTAAGTGTCCGCAGCTAATACAAAATACAAAATAATACAAAATAATACGAAAGGCTAGTCTACTAAATCAAATATTTGCAGCTAAATTCACAGAACCCGAAGTAGACATCCTGCCGGACGCACCTCACTATGATGTACCACTGTTTGATTATATCGAGTGTGACGTGAATAGGGCGAGGGCAATATTAGACACTGTTTCAGTCCATAAAGCATGCGGTCCGGACGGAATCAGTGCACGGATCATATACGAGTGTCGTGATCCTCTTGCCGTGCCGCTCGCTAAGATTTGTTCTTTGTCACTGGCCCAGGGAATCTTCCCGAAGAAGTGGAAGCAAGCGAATATAGCATAAGTGTCGCTACCGGCAAAAAGTGGGGGCCAGCCAAACTTCAACCTGATGCTGACAAAAAACTTTCAACATCAGGACCAAAAACTGTTCGAATTTGGGCTCCTCGCTGCATTCCGCAGCGGCTCGATATAAGAATGTCCGGTTGTCTCTCATTTTGACTGAGATCAGGAAATTTTTGGCCAAAAAGTGGGGGGCCAGGCCCCCTGGCCCCCTTTTCCGACGCGTATGGAATATAGTGCCAATTTTTAAGAAGGGATGCCCTAGAGACCCCAAAAATTATAGATCAGTATCTTTAACTCCATTGTTTGGAAATATTTTAGAGCGAGTAGTCTATGTGTGCTTGTTGGGGCATGTAAAACCCATTTTATCGCCGACTCAACATGAATTTGTTTCTGGAAGATCGTGCGCATCTAACCTGGCCACACTTTTGGGCGCGGCCTGGGACTCTAACTTGCTTGGCTACCAAACAGATTGTATATACACAGACTATACAGCCGCTTTTCAGAGCGTAAACCATTCCCTTTTAGTACACAAACTAAAAAATTCCTACAAAATTTCCGGTTCAGTATTAAATTGGTTCTCATCTTATTTACAGAATAGACAGCAGCGAATTATTGTCAACGGAAAGTGCTCGGAGTGGGGCCGGGTTATATCGGGCACACCGGAAGGTGGATTGCTGTCGCCTCTTTTATTCGCGATGTACGTAAATGATCTTCCGGATGAGATTTCCTCCTCCCATTGTCTCATTTTCGCTGACGACTTGAAAATCTATCGTCAGGTCAAGTGCGAGACTGATACAGCCTTGCTCCAGTTCGATATTGATCGAGTGTGTCGATGGTCCAAACGTTGGCGATTGAATCTAAATCCGGACAAGTGCAAATACTTCTGCATGACGTTGAAAACAAAACCGGTTCTGGCAACGTATTCTGTCGAAAATATAGAGTTGGAAAGTGTTGAAAAAATACGGGATTTGGGCGTCATTTTAGACACAAAACTCACGTTTGGTCCTCAAATTGAAAACATGGTGAAAAAGGCCAACAGAACTCTTGGTTTTTTAATAAGATCATTCCAAAAATCCGGTGAAGGAGGAAATCTCAGCCTATCAGCTGTTCTCGTATCTTACTATGCACATGTTCGTTCGGTCCTCGAGTATTGTAGTGTTATTTGGGGCGGAGCAGCTGCTGTTCACTTGACTAGAGGGGCATTCCAGGACAAAACGACCAAAAATATTTCAATTTGACACCACCATGTCTAGAAAAAATCTGAAACTTTGTTTCCGGGGTAGTTTTGGGCCAGAAACACGCCTGTGAGAATCTTAGCCCCCTCCGACCAACGGTGACCGAGTTATAGCCCGAGGCATTTTCGGGAGGTCACGTTGTAGACTCATCTTTGATGCTTCATAACTCAACAACGCATCACTTGATTAACAAGTTTTGTATATCATTGAACTCGTCTTGAATTATAGTTTATTTTGAAAAAGAAAATGTTAAAATTTGAAAATTTTGCACTTTTAATTTGTTTGACCTTTTCCTTTTTGACCTAGCTTGACCTTTTCCCAGTTGAAATTGCCCTTTTAGACACCTCAAAAATGTTTCTTCATAAAATATCTTTCGATAGCAAAAATAAAAAAATGCGTTCTTGCTATAAGTTCCGAATATTTAGCACCTAAGGTAGGTATGTACACGGTTTTTGACCATTGCGGTAGTACAGCCTTATGTTTAACGCCGCAAATATAGCGATTGCTTTTGTAATCGGTCGCTGGAAATCATACTCCATTGTCTTTACGAAATTTTAATCGTACAAGTATCCGAATTTATGACAATTAACACGCGCCCACCCGAGGGGGTGGGCAACCGGCCTCCTCAGGTCTCTACAGGTAGTAAAAAAATACCTTCGCGCAGCGCCACCGTACTCCATCTACCTCTAACACAACATTTTGCGACTTCTGGAAAAATAATATAGGTCAACTGGGAGGTAGTAGGTACCGTAAATGCTGAAGGCCAGCAGGAAACTCAGTGGTGAGGGGGTGACCTGAGGTAGACGGTCGTCGTTATGCCTTGTGGGACTTTCAACTTTGTTTCCTTGATTAACACTTTATCGTGGAGTTGCTCGTTTGGGTGGTGGGGTCAGGGTCTCCGTAAAAAGTCCCTTGATGACTCTAGTGAGACACCTACTCCTAAAACTGCCTCCTTGCCGCCCCAGTAGCTCAGTTGGTAGAGCGTTGGGCTCCGGCCTGCGGCTCAGAAGCATGCAGTGGCAGTGCATGTCCAGGCTTGGGATCGGTTCCGCTGAGACGCTCCGGCGCTCAATAGCTTACCCGACGTACAGGTCGGCTGGCAACTGACTGGTGAGAGGGTGACCTGAGCGGGGCGGCCGTCCCTGTGCTGTGTGGGACGTTAAACGTTGGCTTCTAAAATCAACCCTTCATTGTGGGAGTTGCTCGTTCGGATGGTGGGGTCGGGGTCTCCGTGACAAGTCCATTGATGACTTTAGTGAGACCCTGACTCCAACAATCGAACTGAGAACAACTTGTACAAAATGTATAAAAAAAAACTGAACTGGCAACAACTTGGGCGATATTTATAAACAGAAAAACTGCAGCCATTAAAAGTGATAAAAGGGATTCCTTGTTTCGAGGGGAGACGAGGGCAAATGAACTTATTAATAATGAACCTTTCAGCCTTAAACGAAATTTTACAAAGATGTCGCGACTTTATCAATAATTGAAACAAGTATAACTTATCCTATGAGCACCACTAACTCACACAATTACATCGTTCCCGGAGATGGAAAATAGTATCGATGCAAGCTGATCCAGTGCAGCACAGCATATGTTTGAGAGGATTCATGCAATGTAAACAAACGTGTCTGAAAGGCTTTCATTCCCAAAAAGTAATTTGAATCTGCTCATATATTCGACAAAATGTCCTGAAATTGTAACGCATTCGACTTGGTCGCTTGAACAGGTTGCCTCATGATATTTTTACAAGGTGATCATTTCATAGCTGACACGGATCCGAGAATCCCAGATAAATAATGACACAGTGCACTGGGAGTGATGCCGCTAAATAGCCAGTTTTAATCATTACCGAATATGTTACATACAATCGTTTGGTCGTGTCGCCTTTGAGGTTGCTCAAGGTCACAGTATTTCTTACGGGAACTAAGTGGAAACCTAAATTTTGTGGCATAATAGGTGACAGAGAAGAGCAGTAGAAAGAAAAGTTCAGCACCATTGGAACACTCTTGTTGAGCCCAAACGGATTATATATCTTATAATATTGCCTAGTCAAATGTCAAAATTAACCTGCTTTGACCTAGGGCCAGGTTTAGGTCTGTATGGTAAAAAGAATATTAATCAAACTGCAGTGGTAAGTCAGACACGACAATGTAAAAATACAACCTCCATTGCAATTCTCGAAAATTCTCAATTCTCGCAAGTTATCAAAATTTACCAATCGCCCCATGCATTTCTAATGGAAAGATCATGACCTTTGCCCTGCTCCCGGTTATCGATATAGAAATCCTGCTACGAAAAATTATCTTGCTAGGCGATCTTACTATGCAATGCGATTCTAACCACGATAGGCTAAATTTGATATGATTTATGCACCTCCCAAAGTTTGAGGTTAGGTCTCTTGACCTGGGTTGGCGGTCTGACCTGGTATGACCCAGACCTAAAATTTTGCCAGAAGCTGCAAAAATTTCGAGTTAGAGGTACATGAAGTACGGTGGCGCTGCGCGAAGGTGTTTTTTACTACCTGTGGAAACCTGAGGAGGCCGGTTGCCCACCCCTCGGGTGGGCGCGTGTTAATTGTCATAAATTCGGATACTTGTACGATTAAAATTTCGTAAAGACAATGGAGTATGATTTCCAGCGACCGATTACAAAAGCAATCGCTATATTTGCGGCGTTAAACATAAGGCTGTACTACTGCAATGGTCAAAAACCGTGTACATACCTACCTTAGGTGCTAAATATTCGGAACTTATAGCAAGAACGCATTTTTTTATTTTTGCTATCGAAAGATATTTTATGAAGAAACATTTTTGAGGTGTCTAAAAGGGCAATTTCAACTGGGAAAAGGTCAAGCTAGGTCAAAAGGAAAAGGTCAAACAAATTAAAAGTGCAAAATTTTCAAATTTTAACATTTTCTTTTTTCAAAATAAACTGTAATTCAAGACGAGTTCAATGATATACAAAACTTGTTAATCAAGTGATGCGTTGTTGAGTTATGAAGCATCAAAGATGAGTCTACAACGTGACCTCCCGAAAGTGTCTCGGGCTATAACTCGGTCACCGTTGGTCGGAGGGGCTGAGATTCTCACAGGCGTGTTTCTGGCCCAAAACTACCCCGGAGACAAAGTTTCAGATTTTTTCTAGACATGGTGGTGTCAAGCCTTGGTCGATCTGTCCTGGAATGCCCCTAGAGTCGACAGGGTGCAACACAAATTCCTTCTATGGTTGAACGCAAACTGTCGGGACCAATCTAGATCACTATAGTACAGCGACCTCATGAATCATTTTAAGGTCATGTCATTGTCATCGCGAAGAAGTCAGCATGATTTGATGTTCATGCGCAATGTTCTTAAAGGTAGGATCGACTCATCTTTTTTAGTACGCCGTTTCTCATTGTATGTGCCCGTGAGAGCAACGAGGCAATTAGCGTTGTTTAATGTGCCATACGCAAGAGTGAATACCGAGAAGGAAGGATTGTTTGTTAGATTGCCTACAATCATGAACACATTCCTGAACATCCGACCACAAGCAGACATATTTCATGACACCTTCAGCTCATTTCGAGCAAAGGTCATCTCATATATAGCCACATTATAGTTAAGATTGCACCTGTCGGTTCTAGTCTTGTGTTTTTTCCCAGCTTTTAGTTTTTATGTCTTAGGTATACTTATATTTTTATATTTGTAGCGCAACGTTTTTAGCATGACGTGTTTTATCTTTACAAGTTTTGACATGCTTTTACTTCTTAATTTTTACGGAAGTTTTTTAACTTCCTGCTTATGTGGATCTTATGTGTGTAACACTTCCTTAGCCTATTTTGACATCCGATTTTTATGTGACTTTGCCTGTAAATGGGCCTTGTTCCGTGGGCAATATGATGAATAAATGAAATGAAATGAAATGAACCGGTGACGCACTGCCCGGTGCCTTTTGTTAGGTTCCATCATCGTGGACATGAGCGTGGCCGTGCCGTCGCCGACGCTGAAGACTATGGACCAGAGTCCGAACACGCTGCAGCTGCTGTCCCAGCTGGTGGAGAGCGGCGACCTACGACTGACCGACCTGCAGGTAATGTCTCACTGCAGCTGCCATAACTGGTACTGAGCGGCGACCTCCGACTGACCGACCTGCAGGTAATGTCTCACTGCTGCTGTCACAACTGGTACTGAGCGGCGACCTCCGACTGACCGACCTGCAGGTAATGTCTCACTGCTGCTGCCGTAACTGGTACAGGGCCGGGACCTCTAGCTGACTGACCTGCAGGTGGTGTCTTTTGTTGTTACTGTCATAAATGATAGGGCATATTGGCCAGCCAACCTGGTCCACTGTTGTTGCTTCCAAAACACACACACACACACACACACACACACACACACACACACACACACACACACACACACACACACACACACACACACACACACACACACACACACACACACACACACACACACACACACACACACACACACACACACACACACACACACACACACACACACGCACCACGCACGCACGCACGCACAGATATAATATATATATATATATATATATATATATATATATATATATATATATATATATATAAGTTACAATGATGTTTAGGCGAATTTCAAAAACTAAATTTATAAAAACATTATATTGCACCACATAAAAGCGTTTCGTATTCACTTCATCAGTATGCAGCACAATACTTACAAATCAAATCACAAATCAGTATTGTGCTGCATACTGATGAAGTGAATACGAAACGCGTTTATGTGGTGCAATATAATGTTTTTATAAATTTAGTTTTTGAAATTCGCCTAAACATCATTGTAACTTATATTTGTCACTATGAACACAACATATATATATATATATACAAACTGAAGTGTAGGTTATGTTGTGCATGTATGTACCTTAGAGTGAGGAAAGGCGAGGCAACACATTTCAGTTCAGCAGCTAAAATGATGTGCATTGCAAGTATATATATATATATATATATATATATATATATATATAAAATATATATATATATATATATATATATATATATAAACATATATATATATATATATATATATATATATATATATATCCACAAAATATTGACTTCTATCGTTTGTGGTGCAATCCATGCTTCAACATCAAGATACCATGTTTTATCACAATGACTGAACCACTGGTCGCTATTCAGCCGGTGGCCCTGACAAGGGGCGGTGAAGGGTCAAGGCGTACCGGAGAGGGCAGCATGGACTTCTCAACTCATTGTTGTCTAGTCGACGCCACATATTGGTGTCAAAGGTAATCAGTTAAGGTGTGGCAGTCCGCCCCACATCCTTGTGGTTCTGCCTATGCCATTGACGTATGACCTATGACCTACCAGGGTAACCGCCTGGTGATTCCACGCGACGGTCTCAACGGTGTCACCAAGGACCCGGTGAAGGAGGCGGAGGACGAGCAGACGGCCATCATCATTGTCTCCGTAATCGCTGCCATCATCGTCGCCGTCGTCATCGCTGTAATTGTCGCCGTTTGCATCAAGAACAAGAAACGCTCCAAAGTTGGCACCGAAACGGTAAGCTGATCTGGAAGCATTGTGTGGTCGTCATGCTACAATCGAGGTTTATGTGTTCTGTGACGCGTGTCCAGCATAGGCCTCTGAACTTTGATAAAACAATGGAAAATCATGTCGAGGAAAAATCCTGTCGGTCGGGCGAGCTCTGGACATACGTATTTAGAATTAAATACATGTTTTCAACCATTAAATGTTAGGGCTAATATCCAGTAACATTGCTTGCTGTTAATAGATGCTGTACATATTTTTCAGATGTTTAGATTTTATGTTATTATTCACTTTATTTACAATATTTTACAGAATTTGATGTTTTCTCCAAATCACTCCAGCCAAACAACTACATAGTTTTTTTAGATTTCCAGTCCTTTATGTAGCATATGCAATTCTGATGCGTATAATGCGTGTGATATTCTTTTCTTCAATTTCCAATTTTCCATCACTTACGTATAGCTGTTATAGGTGTGCCCCAGCACTATTGCTAGCCTTTAATCTGTGCTGACGGTTCTTTGGTCGGTCGGCAGAGCCCCACCGACCGCAGTGCCCAGCAGAACACCTACAAATCGTTCCAGTTCGAGCACGTGATGGACGGCACGGCTGCTTCGCTGGAAAAGTACAAGAACTCCCGCCTCATGGATGACTCAGACCGGTATGTACGCCTTGCCGTGCTACCTGACTGTCTGATTGTGCTTCATAACTGCCTGGTCGTGCTTCCTGACTGTCCAGTCGTGCTTCCTGACTGTCTGGCCAGGCAGAGCAAGTGTCTCGCTCTGACATGATGTGCAAGTGTTGAAAATCCATCATTCTACCTAACGGAGGGAAAACGCCATGCTATGAAAAAGTAATAGCGCTGCTTGTGAAAGAGCTCCTGTTGGGTTGGCTCTCTGTTTGCAACAGAATCAGCTTCTCAAAAATATCCGGCCGGTTGCTCCACAAAATGACTGGCCCTTATACTTATTTAGAAGGGGACACGTCCTCGAAAACAAAAATCATCAACCGTAAGTGTTTTAGTGTTACAAGCTTAGCGATATAATTTCAAAATTAATGGGCTTATAAGCCCATTAAAAATTGCCTTGCCTTTGATTCTTGTCAGAGACATGGCATCTTGCATGCCTCAGTAAGAATATCGGACGAGCATCAATGTGCGCCAAACACGAGTCGACAGAAAAGTAAGTTGTCTCTAAGAGGAAAAGCAACGTGCAAAAACAAGTTGAATCTTCATTTGCATTGTCAAATATCAATATTTGTCATATCATGTGTCAGATATTTTACTAGATGCCTTGATCCTCACAAGTTTAGCGTTCGCCGTTTAACTGCGGATAAAATAAACAACTTTGCATGTAGTAGCATGGCTTGCCATCGCTAGTATCTATCCCTGAACACCGACACACATTTTGTCAGGGACACACTTCTCTGCATTAATTAATCGCTTTCTTGTTGCACTCCTGAAATTTATACGACTATAAATATTAACAGAGAACGGAAAATTACACTTTACACCACAGAGTGCTGGCTATTTTCAACGGATTCTGTTTCTTGCTTGGCATTGGAGTTTATGGAATCTGACTGAGCCAACACGGCATCCTTCCCATCCCTGACTAGACTTCGAAGCATCAAACATTTTTGTCTTTCGTACAGAATTTGCTGAAATCCTTCGCTTTTTCTCCTCCTCTGCTCTTTTCAATGTTCAAACTCTTTCTAAAACTGCGCCATAAATACAATCCATACTTCACATCTCACACCTGCTTTTTCGCCGCGTAAAGCTTGCCGTGAGTGTGCCAGCCTAACCGTTGGCATGACAACTGAGACCGGGGGCACCGACGGACCGCAGTCTGGGGTCGCGTGCCGACAGGTACCTGGCTGAGACGATGCGGGTACACTCGGCGGCGGCGCAGCGTAGAGCCAGTGTGCCTAAACCGGCACGATACGACACGCCGAGTCAGGAGCAGCTGGACGCTACCAGGCCCATCCCAGAGAGCGTGGTGAGACGGCTGCACGGGGACCGGACCCACCCGCTTACACCGTGCTTACTCAGGGGCGTATCCAATGGGGCGGCTGGGACAGCCACCCCCCCCGGGGCCCGAAGAGCCCCCCTGAGGACACGGGCCGCGCGAAGTGCGGCTCGCCTGCACTATGCTCCTTGGCCAAATTTGAAATTTCATACCAGACAGGGCCCTCTTAAGCCCTCTTCAGCACTATTCTGTAACAAACAGGGCCCTTTTTACCCATCAGGACCCTTTTGGGGCTGTCCCAGGGGCCCTTTTCGGGGCGCCCTCCTGAGCGAAATCCTGGCTACGCCCCTGTGCTTACTTGTGTACAAACAGACTTTATGTGCACACAGCGTTGTAAGATTAAAGTCAGCTGATGATTTAGGGTTGTTAGTTAAACGCTGCGTAGCTGCTTTGCATACGTGCATGCGAAGCATCTTTTTCTGACCTGCTCGCTCGAAAGCTGTTTAAGAAAAATTAGATTAGTTGTTTATCCATTTTTTCTATTTTCCATGTTTAAATCTTATTATTATTTTAATACTTCTTTCCATGACATCAAATTACAATCTATAAAAGTGGGACAATGTTTTTGAAAGCTAATGAACTTTTGGCTTAATTGCTGTAAGTATTAACGACAGTTTGCGAACACATGTACAGTCTAAATCTTCGGTTTCAGTTTATTCATCTTTTTGTGACTAACTAAATTTAAACAAAATTTTGTGTTTTATTGAAATAGATGCACTAGACTTGGAATAGCAGGGCTAGGGGGCCTGGTCCACAGTTTTTAACAACAAAGCCCCAATTTTAGAATTTTTCTCGAAGAAACGTGGAAATTGTGCAACCAGAAAGTGCGGAGGGCAATAATCAGTCGAAATCCGATAAGTTTCTGGTTCTAGAGTGGAAAGTTTGTAATCAGCAGCAGGTTGAAGTTTGACTTGGCTGCTTACTTTTTGCCGATGGTGAAGCTTATGAATATATAGGGGAAGTGGCAGAGTACGCACCTAACTTCTAAAGGCTTCACTTTTCTCCATAAGTCTAACAGCTAAAATTTATGTGGTTATTTAGCCGAAGAATTGTCCATGTATGGTCCATGTTTCAACTCGATGTCTCTGAAAGGAACTCAGCACGAGCCCGTCAAAAATAAAAGGCGCACTCTTGCCGGAGTGGGTCGGCAAGAGTACGCAAGAGAGGAGGATGGAGTACGCACGACGCCCCGCTGTGCTTTAGGTGCATGGGCCATGTCGCGAAGTATTTTTCGCCAAACTAGGAGATTGTATGATGCATATCGTTCTGAATATACAAGAACTATGTTGCAACGTTTGGTTTTCCAAATATGAGTTACGGACTCTGTCCCGAGTGAAAATTAAATTTTCCTATCTCTTAAGCATGCGCACTCTTGCCCAATAGTATACTGCGGCTCTTGCCGGACATGCTCACCTGGGAAGAAAGTCTTCATAAACATGCTGGCAGACGTTATAGCGTAAGCTCCGGTCCTGGAGCAAACTCTTAGCTCAGCTTCGACTGATGCCAGACCGTAATACAATTTGTTTTGATAATGGAAGCATGGTCTACAAGTTTACCCAGTTAAGAAATATTACATCAAGGGTGCCCAGAAACTTATTTTGTTCGGTACTCCCGTGGAAAGAACAGGAGCACGTTGAATTTGGTGTGCAGCCTAGGCATTGACCTTGCTTTTATGCCAGGGTATCCACCATCTCAGTGGTTGCTAAGTAACCAAAACAGCTGCTGCGTACTCTTATCTCCTGCGTACTCTTACCCGCCCTTACCCTAACTTATAATGACGATACGTGCAGCAAGCATGCCAGAGCTCCATATTAATTTATCAGAAGGTGTTCAATCGCAGTAAAACTACATCAAAACTGTACAGGGGAATTCAACTTGCGATGCATAGTAACTGCAATGTGCAAAAACAAAATGTGTAAGATAGTCCCCCGACCTAAAAAGAGAAACCTGGCCCTTGCTTTCATACGTCTTCTATCGACACGTCCATATCTGTTTTGCATCTTTCAGTTAGACTGTAGGCATGCTTTGCTTGGTTTTTTATTCGTGCCCTGTCGTTCCAATATGACCTAAGAACGCTGGGTAAGCCTTTTGGTTGGTTCACCGTATTCGAATACATGTCCGTCACTTTGCTTAATATCTGCATTGCTTGACCATAACTTACATCGTGTTCACTTCACACATAAACGTTTCTCTCCTCGTTTTCTGTCTTCATGTCAGCTTACGATGCTTCTGAATTTGCAGCTTGAAGCCCAGGCGCCGTAACTATTGGACCGAGATAGGTGGGTATACTGGGGTTGTAATCGTCAGCACCGATTATGAATTATACTGCATGTTGTGCAAAGCAAAGGCAGGCAGCCGCTAATATGTTTTTTTATAGAAAAAGAGGTGGACATGCAATTATATCTCCTCGGGAACATGACTTTTGAATTATGGGCAGTTTTCATTCTGCCTGACTGAAAGCGTGGAAAGTAATTTTTACGGTCGAAAGCTTCGAAATAGGGAGGGACACAGTGGTAGGCCAGGCCACCCACTTCATCTGAAAGTTCTTCTTCCTCCGCTTAGAGTAAGATTAAAAGCTTGGCGAATAACACAAGCCCAAGGCAATGTCGGCCGAAGGTTTGTTGCTCAAGCCATGATCCGGGAGGGCCCGAGTTTCAGGCTTTATAGAGTGCAGGTAGTTTCTTGTCAGTGGGCGTTTGAAGATTTACCCCTATATCTCCCACGCTTTTGTGCAGGTGGGGCAAGACCGGTGTATGATGTGATTTTCCTGAAATTTATATTTTTGCATGGTTTCATGTGTCGTTTTGTGGGTGTTGCAGTATACATTTGTTTGTTCATCATATACTCTGGGTCATAGGCAGCTATTGCTGATAGCGTTATATGCTCCCAATTTATCAGTTGCATCAATAATCCGTTAACTAGCTACGCTTCATTCTGTCGACCAGCATGATTTTAAGGCATGGATACTGAATTATAGTTTGAGGTAAGGCTGGTGGTGGTTTTGAATGCATTAAGTTAAAAATTTCAGTAAGCGAAGCGGCCCTTGAGCAAGATACACACACACACACACACACACATATATATATATATATATATATATATGTTGATATGTTCTTGACATGATATATGATAGATGGAAGAGACTTGAGACTTTTTATAATTTACTTTATATTTATCTTTTTACAGACGTTTCGAAGTCAAAGCACCTTCGTCAGTATGAATTGTAAAATTACATCAAAAAGACATTAAAACAACACACACATGAAGCACCATAAAACGAATAGACAAGATTCTTGTTAAATTCTTGCTAAACTGTCTTGTCTATTCGTTTTATGGTGCTTCATGTGTGTGTTGTTTTAATGTCTTTTGATGTAATTTTACAGTTCATACTGACGAAGGTGCTTTGACTCCGAAACGTCTGTAAAAAGATAAATATAACGTAAATTAAAAAAGTCTCAAGTCTCTTCCATCTATCATATATATATATATATATATATATATATATATATATATATATATATATATATATATATATATATATATATATATATTTTTCATTTAAGCATATTCCATTGAAGATTGTTGCGTTCTTTGCTTTCACCAGTTTCTTTTGAAGTCTTAGTATTTTGTTGATCGTTAATTTAATATTGGACGGAATTGAGTTGATGAGCTCACCAAAGTTCATAAAGTCACAATAAATCGACGTTTCGAATCTATTAGTTGATTCGTTATTCAAGATAACATGTAAAAAAACTGTCGCCGGTCGATTGAGTTCCAAGATAAATAAATCGCATTTGGAAAACATTGAGCACATTGCGAGGCGTGTGACTGGCAGAATTAACACTTACAGTACGAAGATTCATTTTGCTATTGTTACGTTAAACACTATCATTATTACATATACCAGTTAGCATTCACTTTGCACACATCATTCAATACAGTTCCCTAACTAAATGAAACAGATACAAGTTTATGAGTCAATTTGACATCATCAACAATACAACCTGCCTAATTCCCCCATAGTGCCATGGATGTGTGTGTGCTGATCTGTGCATTGATGGATGGTTTATGTCTGTGGATGTAAAGTGCTTCTTTAATGAAGAGTCTGTATGGATCGTTGTGAGTGTCAATGATGAATGTGTTTTCTGCTAGCATTTTGTGTGTGACTTGTGTGTTGTGTGTGTTGGCCATGTGATCCCTGGGTCCCCCTTCTTTGGCGTGTATGGTGAGGCGTCGTGAAAGGGCGGTGGTGGTGGCACCAATGTAGCAAGTGTTACGAGGCCTGCAATCCTCGTGTGGGCATACGAATTGGTATACTACATTGGTGCGGTTCAGTGTCTTTGTTTTGATCGGATTGTTTCGCATAATGAAGTGTTTAGATTTGCTGTTTTGGTAGTATATGTGGACTTTCACTTCCTTGTCGTCCTTAGGCTTAACGTTATTTTTATGATGTCCTTTAAGATCTTTTCATCAGTTTTATGCTCTGTGTTCATGAAGTTTCGATAGAACAAATCATGATTTGTTTTTTGTTCGGATGTTTTTCTCCCTTATCCATATCAAGTTGTTTACGAATTTCTTGATCAATCTCAGTGTTGGTATAACCATTGTTAACCAGCAGCTGTTTAAGTCTACAAAATTCCTGGTGTAGCAGTTCATAAGTGGAGCTGGTTTTTATAGCCCGTCGGATGAAGGCTCTCAAAGCGTTTTCTTGTATCTAGCTGGGCACTCACTTTTAGCGTTAAGTGTATGACCGATGTTAGTTGGTTTTCTATAGACACTTGTAACATATGAGTTGGGGGTAGCCTCGATGAGTATGTCTAAAAAAGGCAGGCAGTTGTGGCTGTTTTTTTCGTAGGTAAACTTAAGTACCGAGTTTTGTTCTAGTGCCTTAATAATAGTTTCGAGGTGTTGTTGGTTTCGTACTTCTAAGCACATGTCATCAACATATCGGTAGAGCATTGACGGGCATATCTCAGGATCTGAGAACACAACGTTTTCCAGGTGGGCCATGTAAAAGTTTGCAAGGAGTGGTCCGAGCGGTGAGCCCATGGCCACCCCATCTTTTTGTTGGTACAGAGATCCATCTGGACCTCGAAAGGCAGTCTGTGGTACATGCGAGAAGCAGTTTTTCCAGAATTGAGGGCGAGAGTGCCAGTGGTTTGAGTCCGTTGCTTTGTCTATTGTAAACTTCATGTTTTATTATATCTATGATTTCTCTTACTGGTACGTTCGTAAATAGGCTCTCGACATCAATCGAGACAAGTTCGCCCTGCGGTTTTTTGTTCTTATCAGGTCTAAAAACTCTGCAGATGAGTTTACGATGAACTTGGATGGTAAGAATGGTTTAAGTAGGTTGTTAAGTCTTTTGGCTAGCTTGTATGTGGATGTGCAGACTTGCGATATAATGGGTCGTAAAGGGTTTCCAGTCTTATGTGTTTTAACAGTCCCGTATAAGTAACCAGGCGAGTATTCCCCCTCGATTCTAGCAAAATGAACGTCACCTTTTACTGCATTTGCACTTGCTATTATCCGATTGACTCTTGCCTTATGCTCCTTGGTGGGGTCGCGCCTAATCTTCTGAAATTTTGCACTGTCTGAGAGGAGACTATTTAACTTTGCTGTGTAATCTTCTTTGTCTAAAATAACAAATATTGAAGACTTATCGGCTCTCCGAACTATGATACGATCGTGTTCTCGTAGTTGTTTAGCCGCTTCGCGTAGCTCCTTCGTCAATATTTTACTTTCTGAAGATCCTCTTAGTAACTAAGAGGATCTTCAGAAAGTAAAATATTGACGAAGGAGCTACGCGAAGCGGCTAAACAACTACGAGAACACGATCGTATCATAGTTCGGAGAGCCGATAAGTCTTCAATATTTGTTATTTTAGACAAAGAAGATTACACAGCAAAGTTAAATAGTCTCCTCTCAGACAGTGCAAAATTTCAGAAGATTAGGCGCGACCCCACCAAGGAGCATAAGGCAAGAGTCAATCGGATAATAGCAAGTGCAAATGCAGTAAAAGGTGACGTTCATTTTGCTAGAATCGAGGGGGAATACTCGCCTGGTTACTTATACGGGACTGTTAAAACACATAAGACTGGAAACCCTTTACGACCCATTATATCGCAAGTCTGCACATCCACATACAAGCTAGCCAAAAGACTTAACAACCTACTTAAACCATTCTTACCATCCAAGTTCATCGTAAACTCATCTGCAGAGTTTTTAGACCTGATAAGAACAAAAAACCGCAGGGCGAACTTGTCTCGATTGATGTCGAGAGCCCATTTACGAACGTACCAGTAAGAGAAATCATAGATATAATAAAACATGAAGTTTACAATAGACAAAGCAACGGACTCAAACCACTGGCACTCTCGCCCTCAATTCTGGAAAACTGCTTCTCGCATGTACCACAGACTCGCCTTTTCGAGGTCCAGATGGATCTCTGTACCAACAAAAAGATGGGGTGGCCATGGGCTCACCGCTCGACCACTCCTTGCAAACTTTTACATGGCCCACCTGGAAAACGTTGTGTTCTCAGATCCTGAGATATGCCCGTCAATGCTCTACCGATATGTTGATGACATGTGCTTAGAAGTACGAAACCAACAACACCTCGAAACTATTATTAAGGCACTAGAACAAAACTCGGTACTTAAGTTTACCTACGAAAAAACAGCCACAACTGCCTGCCTTTTTAGACATACTCATCGAGGCTACCCCAACTCATATGTTACAAGTGTCTATAGAAAACCAACTAACATCGGTCATACACTTAACGCTAAAAGTGAGTGCCCAGCTAGATACAAGAAAAACGCTTTGAGAGCCTTCATCCGACGGGCTATAAAAACCAGCTCCACTTATGAACTGCTACACCAGGAATTTTGTAGACTTAAACAGCTGCTGGTTAACAATGGTTATACCAACACTGAGATTGATCAAGAAATTCGTAAACAACTTGATATGGATAAGGAGAAAAAACATCCGAACAAAAAACAAATCATGATTTGTTCTATCGAAACTTCATGAACACAGAGCATAAAACTGATGAAAAGATCTTAAAGGACATCATAAAAATAACGTTAAGCCTAAGGACGACAAGGAAGTGAAAGTCCACATATACTACCAAAACAGCAAATCTAAACACTTCATTATGCGAAACAATCCGATCAAAACAAAGACACTGAACCGCACCAATGTAGTATACCAATTCGTATGCCCACACGAGGATTGCAGGCCTCGTAACACTTGCTACATTGGTGCCACCACCACCACCCTTTCACGACGCCTCACCATACACGCCAAAGAAGGGGGACCCAGGGATCACATGGCCAACACACACAACACACAAGTCACACACAAAATGCTAGCAGAAAACACATTCATCATTGACACTCACAACGATCCATACAGACTCTTCATTAAAGAAGCACTTTACATCCACAGACATAAACCATCCATCAATGCACAGATCAGCACACACAATCCATGGCACTATGGGGGAATTAGGCAGGTTGTATTGTTGATGATGTCAAATTGACTCATAAACTTGTATCTGTTTCATTTAGTTAGGGAACTGTATTGAATGATGTGTGCAAAGTGAATGCTAACTGGTATATGTAATAATGATAGTGTTTAACGTAACAATAGCAAAATGAATCTTCGTACTGTAAGTGTTAATTCTGCCAGTCACACGCCTCGCAATGTGCTCAATGTTTTCCAAATGCGATTTATTTATCTTGGAACTCAATCGACCGGCGACAGTTTTTTTACATGTTATCTTGAATAACGAATCAACTAATAGATTCGAAACGTCGATTTATTGTGACTTTATGAACTTTGGTGAGCTCATCAACTCAATTCCGTCCAATATTAAATTAACGATCAACAAAATACTAAGACTTCAAAAGAAACTGGTGAAAGCAAAGAACGCAACAATCTTCAATGGAATATGCTTAAATGAAAATATATATATATATATATATATATATATATATATATATATACACACATATATATATGTATATATATATATATATATATATATATATATATATATATATATATATATATATATATATGTACATATATATGGTGTTCAAAAATGACTCACCCTTTGAAAAACCATGCGCTTCCTCCCAATTATAAATTTTGTTCATGCAGATTATTTTATCCTGACAGGCGCGTATTCTGCAGTTTTTGCCTTGTTGTTCACTTTCTTGTGATCGTTAGTGGCTGGAAATGATAAGCTTTTTGCCCCCTGGCGGAGATAAGTTTTTTTTGCAGATACATTGTCTTATATTTTTTTCGTTTTCCTAATGATTCAAACACTACCCAAACAAACACCAGATAAAGCTGGTGCGCGAATGCTTTAAACATCAAGAGTGAATATAGACAAGTTTTTCAGGTGACGACCGAAGCCCTGTATTATTATACCACATAGTCACCTATAATGTAGATAATTTTCAGCAAATCAGCAAGAAAACAATACATCAGACACTGCATACCCCCAAAAAACAACAAACACCAGACATGGCTCACCCACGTGACCGGCCAAACAACGCAGCACGACAAAACAGAGATGCTCGAATCCCAGCAGCTTAGAAATCCGAATAAGATAAAATACGATATGATACGAGATACGGAGCACTAAGCGAGAAACAAGGCCGGTCTCATTTACACTTGCTCACTTCGGGTAATATTCCCTGACCTGTAAAATAAAACCTAATTTTAACACTTTCTTCAAAAAGGCTTGGATTGTAACATTTCCATCTCATTTCTTGTCAGATATCAAATATTCAGCACTGGATTTAAACGGGTCATTGAGGCGAGAGGGCAGGATGCAACAGGGCCAAAAATGTGAAAAATAGTATTTTTCAAAAGAAAATCTGCGAAAATCACTTGCTTGGCGAAGAGAGAGACATATTATTTTCTCAACCCCTTCCCCCGATTCGCTAGTACCCATTTTGACCGATTCACTGATTTGTTGTATTTTGAGCGATGATCATTCTGATCGTATTTACATTCTCCTGGTCAAGACCACAAAGCTTTATCCACGCAGAGATGGCAATGAATACTGAACAAGCATGAGTGTACCCACGCACGCACGATTTTGTCCATGTATATACACCGGACGCTGAACGCAGGCGAGAAAACACCACCCATCCGGCGTAAGTCAGCCACAGACATCTAACCGTGGCAGCGCTGATTTCAGGCGTCCTGTGTTCCAGAAAAGCAAAATTGAGAGGATGAAGAACCACCTACCAGGTACCCCAGAAGAAACGTGGGACGACTGAGGATGGGGAAACCACTGAGAACATGGGAAACAAAGAGCCTTACCACAGTACTTGCTCAGCACAGCGTGGCCTTATACGAGGCCATCAGGAGTGAAGGGTTCATTTTTTCTAGCGAACTGTTGTATGAGCAAAAATATTTACAGGAACTATTTGAAAATCCAGATGCTTTTGCACCGATAGACCTTATGTTACCCGCGGCACGAAGTGTTAATGTGTGGCTCTGACTGTGCTATCCCGATCATTACCCGTCAATGGTTCCTGTCCGTTAAGGCATAGTGGATGACTGCATGCTGAAAGTTCATACTAAAACAATATGTAAACCTCCTGAATTGTTTGGCAAAGTGTTGCCAGGCAGTCTCGGGTTTGCCTGCCGAGAACCCTCGGTCGTTTGTGCCGCTTGTCGACGACGCTCGCCTGACACAACCTAACTCTGCCAAATGTGATATTGTGACTTTGCTGAATACCTTCTTAGAGCATAGGTTCTGGTGTGTACCGTGTGCTTGTTATTGTTTAGATCTGTACCTTTGCCGAAGTGAAATCTATTTTTCAGGGCTTCTCGGATGTTTCACAGCGCTGGACAACCATGGTACACTGATATGTGCTCCCTTGCATGGTCCGCGCTAGCGTTATAGCCAGTTATCAAATACTGCTACCCAGTAAATACAGATGTGGCAGCCCTGTGTGGGACACTTTGTGTTACCAAATTTTGTCCAATGGACTATGAAGTGAAAATAAGAAGATAGCCAAACGTTTTTTCATCACCAATCACTGGACAACTTACGCAGTTTGAAGAGATTACTTACCATGTGCCGCTCTTGCCTCAACTGAATGCAAATTCATTTCTGCTTATATACGGTTTATTTCGATTTGAATTTGTGATTGAAATGGGTTGCGGAAGTTATCACGTTCCATTATACACTACATATTGTCTGGGCGTGAAATAATGTTAAAAACATGCCGTTGCTTTCGTGTACCGTTAGATAAACTGTGGAAATAAAACGTCTCGTCTATCTGAGCTGTTTGACGGGGCACAGCTGTCTCCCCAAACCCTCATATGAACCGAGCTTTAAAACCAGAGGCAATGTGGACACCAGTTGTCCAGCCGGCGTGGTATATCTGGCTTCTTTACGAGAGGGAAAGGTTGCACAATCAGTCATTGAAATCCGTGAATATTGCACCGAATGTGGTCTCTGTGCTAAAAGATCTCGCCTAGTGGGAAAATCTAAAACTTGGTTATGAAAAAACTGCTTGCAAAGAGATTGAGCCAAATGTTACACAAATCATTCCGTACTGAACTTCAACTACCACAACACCCACAACAACCAATATGTGGTAATGGTTAAAATGACGTGCATTTTTATGCCTGCAGTATAACCATTGACTCAAAACTCCTTTTCAGCTCAGAATATTTTTATATTTTTGAATTTTTTTAGAAAAGCTTTTATATTTCTAGATTTTTGCCTTCCTCACGGAGCTTTTATCAAATTCCTTTCCTTAATATTTTTTGTGTTCGATTTAGGTGGTTACATTTAGCCAGGGCTTCCCCAAACTGTGGCATAAAGGACTGCATCAGTTTTATAGACTCCAAATATTCTACGAAACATACTTATAGAAACCTATCGGTAAAGCATCGTTTTAATGTATCTAGAATTGTATTTGGCAGCTTAGTAGGAAACGAGCATGCTAAATACCATACAACATGTTCAACAGACATTATTTTGGAGGAGGCATGGAGTGGTTTGATAGGGATATTAATGGGGCTGCCTGCATCGGCTTGGAAAAGATAGGTCATATGATGAATATCACTTCAACTTCTTTCATTATGGCACAAGCGATATGCTACATTCTTCAGCGCGTATGTCATTGAAACCCCACAAAAAAGTTGTACGATTGTCAAGGCCCCACATTAGAAAGGCCACAAAAGTTAAAACACGCATGGAAGTTGAGCCACAACACCTTGTTCACTGATGACGCGATGGAAACCAACAACCGCGATGGGCACCTGCCTACATGCTATTCTAGTATGTCATTAGGAGTTGTTCACATATGACGTCAGCCAAAATTGGGGGTATTCGGACCACCTTCCCCTTTGTCAAATATAGTTATAACAATGGCTGACCCACTCCACCCCCTGCGTCAGAAGAGGTCAGAAATTGCCAGACCCCTATCCTCAGCAAAACTGTTGTGCACATCAAAAACACTAATGAAAGGCGCAGTGACCTGGATTTATATTTCTTTGGGAGTTGTCCGGGTACCGGGTACATTGGGGGACCCGGGGTACCCCAATGAAACGTTGAAGTGGTATTGAAAGATTGTTCAAATTTCGAGTTTCGTTTTCTTTTTAAATATTATCAATTTGTTGTCCCGAGTGAAACAGGTTTGTCAGAAGGCTATACACTAAGTTATACTATATCCTTTGTAATATGGTGGCTATTGACATTGTTTCAATTTTTGCACCCCCAATCATTTACCAAAATACATGACCCTGGAAAGACGCCACAAGATTGCAACAAGTAAAGTGTAAGAAAGAGCCTTGCCGAGGGCTTTTTCCCACAAGATCTTGCTGACACCTAATACATTTCAACTTCGCAGACTGAGTGAGAAATGGTTTGGACATCCACGAATAATAACCCGGTTTCTACATCTCAAAACATCGGTGCGTATTGTTAACGAGCGCGAGACCCGGACAAAAGACTTGAGAAACAGCCACTTCACTACAGAAAAGAACTATGTATGTGAAAAGAATACTAGGTAATAGCATAAATGCCGTAAAATGATAAAAGCGTACGACGAAGAAGCTGCAGCGATAGCGTACGGCTCCTTAATCTTTTGTTTGAAGAAGCAGCCGGCAGACATCGTCAGAAAAGTTAGACTCCTCACCTTCCTCAGAAAAAAGTCTGAAAATTTCAGACCCTCTTCCCTTCGGTAGCTGGCGTCATATGTGAACAGCCCCTTATAGTCAAGTGCAAAATTAGGCCACTACAAGACACGATGAGTTAGGCTGACAAAAAACACTTGGCATTCGCACAGAGAACAAAATGGCACCGTCACCACAACAGGCAGCGTTCACTTCATTGGCGCATACCAGTGAAAAAAATAGTTGACTACAATCAAAAGCAAATAACGCAAATATCCGACGACCTCGAATTCGCTTGAAAAAAGATCACGATCATTGGTCCAAGGCTTTTTCTTGGGCGGTTTTCCTAAAATGCAGGTTATATTTTGCACACAAAGAATAATTTGAACATTGGTATCCCATGTTGGCCATTCACTTCAATAATCTGGTTCTCTGGTTTACCGCTGATAAACCTTCTTCCATGGGCTAAGCTACGCACAATTTCACGCTGGTGCCTTCATCCCAGAAGAAGCATAGAAAGAAACACTGAGGTCAATGTCATTTATATCAGTGAGGCTTGTGTAAGTCCATACACAAACGGAACATTAGCGAGAGTCGTCAACAAGAGCCTCTCACACGACCAGGGCGCTCTCTTCAGCAGGAGTTGAGCCGCGCGGCCGGCAGCTGTGGTCCGGCGCCGCACCCTCCGCCTCCCGCAGCGGCACCGACGTCTCAGTGAAACCGTTGGAGGGAGGCGGCTTGGTCATCGCGCACAGCTCCCGGTCCCTGGAGTCGCTGTTGGAAGACTGCCGCCGGCGGTGCTCCCAAAACCTGGGTCAAGGGGAGGGCTGCAGGTCACAGGCGCGTGTGACCGCCATGCTGGTGCTGGCAAAAACGTTGAGCGATAGTGCCAGTACATACAATTTGAAAGCACGTGGATGATTTAATCACTTACCTGCAAATATAGAATTTGACGACAACAAAAGCTTGTAACATAACTTTTGGGCTTTCCCTGGCTATTATTTTCACCATTCAAGCTGCCACTTAATCAACATGTCCTTCCATTACTCTTGACAAGCGGCACCAGCGTAAACTATACACTTTCACCAATGGGCATAACTACTGGCGAACAGGGGCTCCACGTTTTGCTAGGAAGTTGTCCTGTCTCAACTGGGCTCCGCTTAAACTTACAAGCTGCATTGCAAGCAAGAACGGAAAAATACAAGAGCTCAAAATCAAAGGGTATTTGGATCTGAAGCGGAAGCTTTATCTCACCAAGCAGTCCAAGTTCCATCCACAACCCACCATTTTTCTTGCCAGTGGCGACTTATTTGCCTTTACCTCGCCCGGACTCGCCCTTCAGAGGGACTCTCACCGTAGGCGGTGGGGCACGAACTTGGTGTGCATGCCCAGCATTTCGCATTCCTCCATGGTCTCGGGCAGGTGTCTGCCGGCAGTCTCTGGCAGAAAGAAGCTGACCAGGGCCCCGATCAGCGTCAGAACCCCCATGACGATCAGCGGCAGCACTCGACCGTACTTCGACTGCAACAGAGGGATCGGACAGCGTCACAGCACCAGCAGCCGTACACATGGGAGAGGAGAGGCAACGGAGCGAGGGATGGTGTTCTCATAATCGCGCTCTTCTTGGTCATAATACAATTATCGTTGTATCTATCGGTTGAAAATGATACAGTTTTATGCCTTTTTCCATCAGTGGGTTTCACCCGCATTGATTAAAAGGTGGGCCACTAATTCAGCGCCAAACTCATTTAACGTGAGTGGCCGGCCCCTGATTGGATCCTGGCATCAAGGCCAAACGGGTTTTCAGGTCAAAACTATATATATATATATATATATATATATATATATATATATATATATATATATATATATATAGATGCAATACAACGCCGGAGTGGTACAGACGAGCTGACCATCACGCACCAGGGCGAGTATCTGCGGAAAGCCAAGCAGTCCGAGCCCAGCGAAGAACGAGGCCAGTGCCATAGCCTGGGACCTGATGACGGTGGGCAGCAGCTCGCCGGCGAACACGTAGATGACGGCGAAGCTACCGGCGATGCCGAACTTGCTGATCATAGCCAAGGTCACCGTCAACCAGACTGCCTCTGAAACAGCAGTAAAAGCCCAGGCTGTATCAGAAACAGTAGCACACGCCCAGACCGCCTCTAAAACAGCAGTACACGCTCAGCCCACCTCTAAAAAGCAGTACACGCCCAGGCCACCTCTGAAACAGCGGCATAATCCCAGCCCAGACTAACTCTGAAACATCAGCACAATCCCAGGACGCTTCTGAAACAGCAGCACAATCCCAGGGCCCCTCAGAAACAGTAGCACAATCGCAGGCCGTCCCAGAAACAGCAGCACAAGTCGAGGGCGCCTCAGAAGCAGTAATAAACGCCCAGGCCGGCATTAAAACAGCAGTACACACCTAGGACGCCTCTGAAACAACAGCACACGCATAGGTTAGGTTAGGTGGACACATGCACACGCACGCACACAGACACAGACCCACACCCACACAGAACTCTTCTCAACCAACGCCAAACACCATGACTGCCCCTGACAGAGGATATTCAAGGTTATGTAGTCAATCTCACTGGAATGAAAAGGAAATTAACGCATTTATCCCAGCTCCAACAGTCCTCTAAAGGGTAAATTCAAACACGGGAGCACAGCAGCTTTGTTGCTGGGCCAGCCCTTAAGCAATGGCGAAGCACATCTCTGACAACACTCCACCATGGTCAGGGGTTAAGAATAGGTTGGCAACAAAGGCAGACCATCTGCTTAGAGGGACGCTCTTCTTAAATTTCTGCTGTGATTTGAGACCGTGGGATTAATATGAAAATCAGAGTAGAATTTTTGAGTGTAGTGGGGAGTATATTTTGAACAGTACGGGACATAAATTCATTAGTGACAGCCGTAATATCATAACTATCAAACTCGTCTAAAACTTGAATCATTAGACTCCGTTCCTAAAATAACAGCAAATCATCACCACACACGACGCTAATAAACAGCGTTTGAAGACATCAGTTAGGTCTTCGCCTGGCTGGTGCACTGCTCACCTTTCGGTACCAGTATACAGCTGATGCAGGCCAAGCCTCCCGTCATCATGGTGGCACACAGACTGCTGCGTCGTCCCCAACGGTCCATTGTGTAGAGGATGATGAAGTACATAGGCACCTCTACCACTGCCCCGATGAAGAAGCCCAGGTAGTCGGAGACCCCCAGCTGGGTGGCGTTATAGCTGAGGCCATTGTAGACGATGGCGTTCACCGTCCAACTGAAGGCGATGATGAGGAACTTCTTCCTCACTACAGGATAGCCCATCACCACACTCCGGATGGAGACGTGCTCGGTGGTGACCGGGTCCGGCCTGTCGTTGAGTGCCTGAAGGCGGCATGGAAATTAGACTCATCAATGAAAGTAAAACATAAGATGCCTTTAACTCTTGCTTTGATGTCGCATGATACGATTCGGTAACTGTATTTCCAGCAGGAAATTCAAAATCGCGTTATTTCAACGTTCAAAACATACCGATGGTACGAGAAAGAAGATTGTTCCCTTGTTCAACACAAGGCTAAACAATTCTAAGCAGTGTTATTCCACCTATCTACTGTTGCAGATGAGTGCAGGATATGCACCGTCTTAAATGGTATAATGCATTGAGACTACGATCACCAGCCGTAAAGAGTACGACGCCCAGTGTACTGGAAGGGAACCGTTTGAATCAAAAGCTCGTGGGATATCGACCCGCTCTCCGTTTTCATCGGGATTAATCAGATAATGGATGAACATGGTGGATGTGTTATCATCATTATTATGTTTTTTAGGCCGCGTCGACTGCGACGATCATTTTTCACACGTTGGAGGGAGGGGGGGTGTTAGCTCCCGCAATGGCAACGCACCTACATTCCCTATTTCCACTTATATAATATAACCACCAAAAATATAAATGGTAGATGTGTCTCGCCATCGAAGCCATTTTCTCCATGCAGTAAATTTTTGAGAACCTAGAAAACCCCTTACATTTGGCCTCATAGCGGCATAGTGAGGTGAACCCAGAGAGCGTCAAATATTTGGTTTCGCATGTCATACCTGACAGTTTTAACAGTTCTGAGATAGAGAGGGGGATTTGGTAGTGTAGTGGTTAGGGCGTCTGCTTTTCATGCGGCGGAGCTGGGTTCAGGGCCTGGTGGACTTCCTGAATTCCTGAAAATAGTGATTTGACTACTCGGGAATCTTTGCAACAGGGACAACAGGGACTTCATACGAACTTGGTAGTTGGTGCATACGTAAACTCAAAACAAAATTATACTGTGCGTAATAGACAACGCGCCTGTGTTAGAATCACTTACCTTTAAACTATTCAAATAGTTTTTCGGCACGTGTTTTCTGTTGACCTTGGCCATTTTTTGAACGATCCTCTCGGCCTCCTCCATCCGTCCCTGCTGTACCAGCCAGCGGGGCGACTCAGGTACGACCCACCAGTAGCTGCAAGTAGCCAATGGAGTCAACAACAGCGTATCGCATTGCTACATCTCTCCGCTCCTGCCTAATGACACCTGAGTGTGGATAATGACGTTTGTTCTGGGGGGTAATGGTAGGACCAGCGGTCTGATGCGAAAAGTATTCAGCATCTTAGCTCTAAGTTTATCCTGTTATGAGGTTCCCACTGGGTCGAGGATTTGTTCATTCGTTCACGGCATATGAGCAGCAGAAACCTGTCTCCAATAGCAGTTATATCCTATAACTGCTTTAAGTGACAGTCATTGTTTCGCTACAGGATAACGTTGCTTAAAACGCTTTCAAATGAACCAGTTTTAGCAGGTCTTGTTTCTACCTTTGAGCCCACAGCATCCCTCTCCCGCTCTTCTATGCCTTTATGAAATAAGCTGTATTGACTTGACTTTCACACCTAACCTTTGTGCACCAATTCACACAACCTCAAAGAAAACGAGTCATTGCGACATACTCACACTATGAGCGTCAGGAAGGGAACCGAACAGGCGAGCGACAGGATGAACCAATGCCTGCAGAGGTAGGCAATGCCGGCCAGTAAGCGCCATCGCCAAGGCGAAGAACACGCAGATGACCATGCCGGCGAACGTGCGGTAGGACGGACCAATGATCTCCAGAGCTGCACCAGAGGAGTGTGACAGACACTGCCGTTATTTACACCGGCTCCGTAGAACGGTAGATTGTGTGTGCACTGCGTCGTCATTTTATATTCAGAAGCCGACAAGCTTAATAACCAGAACTGACATCCGTTTACGACTGTCATGCTTTTGTACCCCAATTTAATCACAAGCTGTAAGGAGAAAAAAGGCAAGGCTGTTTTGCAATTTTCACCTTTTAAGCGCCTGCAAGATCCACAAGTCAAGTGTAAGTTAAACCCCAAATTTCTCTCCACATGAAGGCGACACCTTGTGGCTTTGAAAATGGGTTCTTGTCCAGGCCTTAAAAATAATGATCAAAATCAACAGGCAGCTAAATACTAACATACTCTTATCTATATCAGGGGCGTAGCCAGGATTTCGCTCAGGGGAGGGGGCGCCCCAAATATGGCCCCTGCGACAGCGCCAAAAGGGCCCTGATGGGTAAAAAGGGCCCTGCTTGTTACAAAATAGGGTGCTGAAGAGGGCTTAAGAGGGCCCTGTCTGATATGATATTTCAAATTTGGCCACAGTGCATAGTGCGGGTGAGCCGCGCTTCGCGCGGCACGAGTTCTCAGGGGGCCCTTCGGGCCCTCAGGGGGCGGGGGTGGCTGTCCCTGGCGCCCCCCTTGGCTACGCCCCTGATCTATATGATAGGTGAACTGTCGTAAATATTATAGATAACAGTTTATAATGTATATGATATGATATGATAATGATCTATGATACCACCAATACCTTATTGAACCACCTCACTCCAAACATAATCACTTACAGAGAATGAAGGGAATCTGGTAGAGGGCAGGGAAGGTGAAGCCTACAGCCGTCCTTATGACCGTATACATGTCGTAGCTGACGGAGAAGGCTGCGACAATGGACAGCGGGATCCCCACCGTCATGATCACCAGGATGCTGGTCCTCCGACCCCACCTGCACACCACACCAACCACTCTCAGTGTCAGCGGGATCCCCACCGTCATGATCGCCAGGATGTTGGTCCCACACCAACAACTCTCAGTGGATTCATTCTGGGGGCTTGTCGACGCATCCAGAGGTCAAGAACATCTCAGGTTGGCTACCCACATATCCTTGATGCGACCAACATGGCTACCTGAAGTGAAAAACTTTTATATGAACTGAAGCTTTAAATTACTACCAGTAAATATGTCTTAATGAGTACAAATGCATGCCCAATATGTAACAATATAAAAGGAATTAAACTTACAGAAATTTGGAGTTTAATGCATTACATATAGTAGGGGAGACCGGGGCTGGTTGCATCACGGGTTGAATGCATCAGGGGCTGTAACTAAAAAATATTCACTAGATAACAGTTTAAGCGGGCCCACTAGAACCGCACACGCGCAATGTCTTTTTGGTGAAGAAACCAGCGAAGACGGTCGGCCGATACCAGGTGAGGAGGCAAAAACTCATTTTTTTAGGGTGAAAGTATTTTTTTAGTCTGTTACATTACGTTTTAAATGAAATACAAGATAACATGCACGCTGGTCATAAGCCTGGCAGGTTAAAGCGTGTTTCTCCAGTCTTCAATTGAGGCAAAGACTTTTGGCGGGACCTCTTGGCTTGTGCAATATTTGGCGCCACGGTTGATTCAGGGCAGGGACGGGGCAAGACGAATCATTTTCGCGGGGCAGGTTGAAACATTGTTGCAACCTACCCCGGTGCTTAGTTTTGTTTATAGGAAAATTGAATAGTTATAAGGATATATTATTGCAATAATTATTGGCATGGGCGTCGAAAGTGGGGGAGGAGTGCGTCACTTTCGAGAAGCAGGTGCTATATCTGTCACCAATGTGACTCTGACTCTGAGTAGGTAAGCTCGGAAGGGTATCCGATGGGAAACGTGCCTACCAAGGAAACGTGCCTCCGCTGAATGGGAAACGTGCCTACCAATAAAGCGAATCTGACGTTGTATTGTGTTTCTGTGCACTAATTCCTCACGATGCAAGCTGCCCCGGGGGCTGATGCAACTTACCCCGGCATGGGGGCAGTTTGCATCAGGTGCAGAGCTGATTTCAAAAGTTTATTGTGGTAAAATGTATTTGTTTTTGGGAAAAGATTAACCGTCATTTGATGGGGAAAAGAACTATATTTTGAATGGTGGTATCCAATTTTCGATAGATCTTGTGGATTATTAGCTACGGAGGGAAAAAGTGAAAAATGATTTAACCAGCCCCAGTCTCCCTATACTCTTAGTGCCAAACAGGGTAAAGGTTAATTATATTTGCAGTGATTATAAGTTGCGTACACTCTTATACAATCATATGCCCATTAGCTGCACATATTAATCAGCCAAAAATATTATCAAATACCTGATACAAAACTACATGAAACAATAATAGGTGCTGTTAGAGCATAGTACCCTCACTGCGACTGCTTGTTACGGTCAATCATTGCTGAGATAGTCATTTCTGAGATACCAGACAAACGCCATATGACTGTAGCAGACATGCTGAGACTTCAGCTACCTGAAGAATACATTTAATTTGTTACATGTTTTAAAAGAATACATTTCATTTAAATATAGCTCCAAAGCTCAAAACCAAATAAAGGTACTCAGCCAGAGGAAAAGTACCTCCTTATACCACAACCAACATGCAGAAAATCCTAGATAGATTAAAGCATATTAATGAGCATCATCACATTCATCTGCTCAATGGAAAAATTTGTGGAATCATCACAATTTTGTTAAGCTTGTATTAATGAAATTGGCTAAGGTAGGTACCAAACAAAGTTACCTGAAATTTACCTGACTTCACGGGCACCAAACAGCATATCTTTTTCTGGGTGCAAAGTCAGAACTTGCAACTCTCACCTTCACAGGTCTAATGTTTTGATATCTCACATGCAGTTGAATGAAATGTGTGCTCCAATTGACACCCTCAAAACCACACAACTCTCTTGGGCTCCTGAGATCTGGCAGACTTCACTTTGTCCGACGTTTTTCTGGCTGCGGCATAATGAATAAGAGTTGGTAGTGGGTTTAACACTGGCAACAAAACCTCACACTCAGATTTAGGTCAAAATTTACAGCTTCATGTGATCCCAATCACCTCGACCTCATCACCGAATTCGCAGCATCAAGCTCCCATACAGACAACAGCTTCAACACGTATTTCTGACTGTTTTCTTTCCGCAACTCATGCGCCAGAAACGCAAAACTTTGTGGTTACCCAAGTGGCGACCTGGGTGGTCCCAAATCGTTATTTCCATAGAGATCTACAAAAATATATTATATATATATTATTGTTCCATTAGTGCTAGCAACATGCCTGAATCCCGTGAGTCAGTTGAGAATAAAGTATTGTGCTTTATTGTCCATAAGATGAAGAATGTACCGTATGAAATGTTGGTCAAAATATGCGTTGACTTTTACTCGGCTGACCAAATTCAAGATGCAAAGACACTTCTTTGGGAGACTGTGATTAACAAGACCTATTCAAATCGAAGGGACATGCGAAATGTGAAGCGTAAGAATTCTACAGGTAGCAACAAAGAGCGTCTGGACTGTGAGGACATATTAAAAGCCCTGCAAGTCTGCGACAGGGAGGGCAGAGATCTACCGAAGTTTTATGCCGTGGACTTGAATTTAATCCCTCCTGTGACACCAGAACACCTGGACATCACTGTGTTGCTGGGACAGTTCAGTGCCATGCAATCAGAGGTAAGCAGCCTGAAAGAAATGATGAAAGCATTGGTTGAAAAATCTGGGGAGCTCAAGAGCTTAGGAAGCCACCATGCCGACGAACGGGCTTGTGACTCAAAAACGGCATCTCTGTCCTGGGCGCAAGTAACTGCGCAGACCAGATCAGCTAGCAATAATGCTAAAAACAGTAAGCATCCCCAACAGCTGAACCAGCAGTCTAAGCAGCCCTCAAAGGGACACCAGGAGCAGCAACAGCGGCAGCAACAGACCCGAAATCCGGGAAGCCAGGACCAGAGCCACAGCGCGGAGGCAGGAGGCGCCGATAGTGACGGGTTTATCACGGTCATGAGGCGAGGTAAGAGAAGACAGGGCATGCGCGGTGAGAATGATAGCACGCAGCTTAAAGGTGTGCCCATGTCCAACAAGCCCAGGGAACTTTTTGTGGGCAGGCTTGATTTGGACACGTCGGAGGAAGCACTTGTTGCTCATGTGAAGGGAATATTGGGCAATTCAGTGGAGGTAAAAGCGGTGGAAATACCGCACTGCGCTGCAAAGTACCATTATAAAGGCTTTAAGCTTTCAGTTCCCTCCGGCAGAGTGGGGGACGTAATGGTTGCTGATAAATGGCCTACCCATGTTACAATAAGGAGATTTTTTGAAGCAAAACTTGGAGGGCAAGCGTCAGGTAACACTCAATCACGGCCGCCACGAAGTCATAGTGTTGATAATATCCACAGCATCTCTAAATGAAAGTCTGCTCATATAACTGTAGATCACTGAAATCTGCTATGTATGAAGTGTATTCACTGTGTCTGGTGTACGATATAATTTTCCTGCAGGAAACTTGGCTGGCGAAATTTGAGACACCCTTGCTTAATAACATCCATAAAGACTTTTTAGGTATCGGGGTGTCCGCATTCGATTCTTCCAGCGGTCTGCTAGATGGGAGACCATATGGTGGAGTCGCTATCATGTGGAAGAAAGAGTTGCAGCCATGTGCAAAGATTAGTATAGTAAGTGACCGTATCATGGTTATCGATTTGACGACGCATGAGGGAACTGTTATACTTTTGAACGTGTATTTGCCTACAGACTACAGGGATCTGGACAGTCATGACAGATTCAGCATGGTGTTAGCTGAGCTCAGTTGTTATTTGGATCTAGTGCGTGTCAAATCACCAATTTATGGGATAATCGGTGACTTAAACGCAAACAGCCACGGCTCGCGATTTTATGAAGAGCTAGTTGTTTTCTGTCAGGAAAACGGGTTGGTTACTACGGACGTGGATTATTTAGGGAGATCCAGAGATAATTTCACATTCATAAGTTCAGCAACCCGCTCGACCTCATGGCTAGATCACTGTCTTTGCAGTCAGCGACTACAAACGTTCGTGAGTGAGGTATCCATCCAATATGGTGCTAGCTCTGATGACCACATACCTCTAATGGTAAGTTTTACCATAAACCCGTCGGAAATGGCACTACCGGAAAATGTAGGGCTAAAGGAATGTAGACCGTGCTGGAGATCAACAAATGCCTACTGCTTAGATCTCTATAACAACTTCGTTTCCGATCAGCTCGACTCGAAATGTGGGGCTGTTATGAGACAGCTAGTTCTGAACTGTGGAACTAACTGTGTACATCGTGGCCATTTAGAAATGCTTGAATACTTGCATTCTACTTTAGTAGAAACTATTGTGACCGCAGGTAGCAACTACATTAGCCAACCGAGGCAACCCGCGGAACAGCATCCAAAGAGCTATCCAGGATGGAACCAGAAAGTTAAATATGTACACTCATTGGCTCGCAACGCTTTTTCTCTTGTGGCGCTCCTATGGTTCGCCAAAAGAGAGGAGCTATTGCCAACAATATGCAGCAAACCCGGTTGTTATTTAAGTATACATTTAGACAATGTAAAAGAGATCAGAATCGACTACGTGCCAACAAATTGGCAAATTTGTTAGATCGTGAGCCCGCTAATCGATTTTGGGTCAAGGTTAAACAAGAAATGGCTAAAAATGTCCCACTTCCCTCCAGCTTTGGCAGCATCACAGGGGGAAAAAAACATTGCGAACTTATGGAAAGAACACTTTGCTTCCCTTTTCAACGATAGTGGCTGCATGAGCAATGTAGAAATGATCAATGAGTTACTAAATAAGCAATCGGATGTGACCCCGCCGGTGACGGTGGACGAAATTAGGATGGTTGTGACAAAAATCAAGAGTGGTAAAGCCGCTGGCTGGGACCTGATGTCACCTGACCACTTAAAAAAATTTACGGCCAGATAATTTTACAGTTATTGCAGCTTTATTTAACTCGATGATATACCACTCATATCTGCCCGAGGAATTAGTACTTTCTCTCATCATACCTTTGGTCAAGGACAAATCAGGAGCTTTAGATGACACATCAAACTATAGGGCAATATCGCTTTCTACAAGCATATCAAAGATTCTCGAGATGATTTTGGTGGAAAGAATGCAACCCTACCTAGAAACAAACGATGCACAGTTTGGATTTAAGACCGGACACTCAACCACACATGCAGCCTATATTTTGAAAGAGGTCACCCATTACTTCACGAAGCGTGGTAGCCCAGTTTATGCATGTTTTTTTGGACGCCAGCAAGGCCTTTGATCGGGTTTGCCACTCAAAACTTTTCCGTATTCTAGCAGATAGAGGGGTGCCAATATCCTACCTCAAACTGCTACTTTACTGGTATAGGTCACAAAAAATGAGTGTTAAGTGGGCTAACGAAAGATCAGACTCTTTTCAGGTAGAAAATGGTGTGAAGCAGGGTGGGAATTTATCACCATTGCTCTTCACAGTCTACATTGATGAACTGTTTGGTAAACTGCAGAGCCATAGCGCTGGATGTCGTATTGGAATGAGCTCAGTCAATGCACTAGCCTACGCTGACGATATCGTACTGCTAGCTCCTTCCAGGTCTGGACTTCAGTTATTAGTGCACGAATGCGAGCTCTTTGCCGACGCAATGGACATAAAATTCAATGTGAAAAAGACTGTGTGTATGGTATTCAGCCCCAGCAGACCTTACAGTTCTGGCCACCTGCTTCGCTCAAACCCACCTAGTGTAAAACTGAAGGGGGTTAATCTGAATTGGGTTGATAAATTTAAATATTTGGGACATGTGATTGAAAATGATTTGAGCTGTAGTGCTGACATGAGCCGGATAAAACGTTCAGTTTATTACAGTGTTAACATGCTGAAGACTACTGTAGGGTACGCTGATCGACATATCTTAGTAAGACTATTTCAAACGTACTGTTCAAACTTTTATGGTTGTGAGCTTTGGGCGACAAGGAGTGGTAGAGCTCTTCGGGAGTTAAGTTTAGCGTATCATTCTAGCATTAAGAGGCTTGTTAAGGTTCCCAAATGTTCAAGAAATCATCCGTTGTGCCATGAATTAAAACTTCTGACTTGCCAAATGCACATTGAATACAGACAACTTTTATTTATTAGAAGACTTCAATTCAGCAACAATAATATCATCCGGAGCCTACAAAATAGTGATGTTGTTCGCACTGGACTGCTTCACATCAACCACCTAAAGATAAGAGAAAAATATGGAATATTAGGCATGGATTTGAGCAGGGCATCAAAGCAGCACATTTATAATGTATTTTGGTCTTACCTGCAGCGCATGACTGAAAATGTTATTTAAGCTTAAGCTTCAGCTTGGTCTCATGATTAGTCAACGATATCTATGTGACATGTCACCATAAGTGTATATTTATGAAGAATGCGTGAATGTTGTGTGTACTGCGTGTTTCTCTATTATGCGCTGCACTTATATATGTACCCAAGTGGTATGAAATAAATGGCATTATTATTATTATTTATTATATATATTATATGTGATGGATCGTTCTTTTACGTGGCGGTAAGATCGTGGAAATACTTGTTTTGTGCTGGTAAGTGAAAATCGTGATCTCTGTCAATTCTCCGTGATTGGCTACCTAAGTTTTGGTCCCTGAACCTCATTTGGCTACCCACGAGCGTATGCGAGTTGGCGAGATTCTTGACCTCTGGACGCATCAACTGCCAAGGCTATATGACATTGCTAACTCTTTCCATGCTGAAAGGGCTTCTAGGGAGTCACATTTGTGACAACAATATTGATCCTTGTTTGGCATACGGTGCCCCTAAAACAACAAAAACAATCGCACAAATTTCTTGTTTGAAACAATGATGTATCAATATAATTATATCAAAAATTCAGAGTTTTATATCATAATTGTAATATTTGTTAATTCGCCGCATTATTTAGTAAACGTAAATTTTACTGATTTAGCATACATCCCGTCTGGCTTAACTGCAATGAGTGAATGCTGCACAATACACTTTATACCTGTTATGTGTACTGGTTTGTTGAGTCACTGCTATGAGGAAATCAAACCAAACCAAACCAGACCTGTGTGCACTGTGCACCACGAAAGTATGAGATGGATCGCAGCTCTTCCTCTACTTTGCATCCGAACTACATTCTAACATCTTGTGGTGGTTGTTTTTTGTGCACGTTTTGGTGGTTGTTTGAAAATTTGAAATGACAAAGAGTGAGCCATGACATAAGTAAAGACGAGCGAGAAGAAAACTGATGCGATAGGGAAATATATGTACCTGTTACGCCCGAAACATCACAGCCAGAGATCGCACTATGATGACTGTCAGTGCTGCAAAAATGCTTGGCGTTGATGCTAACAATACAAATATCAACAAGACGACAGCGTGGATGGTTGGATAAAAAGCCAGGGTTGACAAGGCCAATCGAGTTTTTAACCACTTTCACTGTCCTGACAAAGTTGTGCTTCGCTGGAATGGAAAGACTCTGACGCTACGGGGTCAGTTGGAGCCCAAGCGTGTCTGTGTCTGCCTGTCAGGTGTTGAGGTGGGCAAAGTCTGGAAGTCTCTGTGCATCCCTGGGGCTAACTCTGGTAAATGTGTGGATGACTTCAAAGTGCGGGGGAGGATAAGGAGCTGGGAATAGTGTTTGACACTACTGCCAACAACAGCAGACAGCACTTAAGGTACCTGGAGGTCTGGCTGGACACTCCCGTCTTGCGGCTACCCTGTAGGTAACAAGCAGCCGAGCTACTTCTGGGAACTGGTGTGAAGCAAGACATGGGCAGCACCAAGGACCCATGTGTTACCTTCCGCCGCCTGTGGTCCTAGTGGAGATATCCGGTCATCAACTACAGTGATCTGGACCTGATAAGCTTCGGTTCAGCAGCACCAGGACGAAATGAAACAGCAGGGAATGTGTTGAGCTGGACAGAGGAGGAGCTAGCCAAGGCGACGACCACAAGGAGTTCATGGAGCTGATGGTGGTCAGCCTGGGAGGAGAGGTGAAGGTTTCACACTCAAGCTGCCGAGTCCAGATCGGCTCGTTGGATAAGTAAGTGTAACTGCATCCTCAAGATCAAGCTGCTCAGTAAAATCCTCAAGATATTGGGGAAGGATCAACTTCAGGTCAAGTCCGTAGTCGAGTTCATCTCACTTTTCTATGTTAAGTACTGATTCAGTACCCCTCCCCCTCCCCAGCTGGCTCCGCTGCCAGACAGGACCTGGACTTCATAAGCTCCGCCCTGGAGTACAGGAAACTGAGCTCCAGGCTGGCCTTTAAATTACTGAGCTCTGCCTTCCGCCACATGTGGTATCTGACCCCGCAGCTCATCACCCAAGCTGCAACTGACACTGAGCTTGAGGATAGGCGTAAGGAGGAGATGGCCATGGATCTGCATAGCAGGGAGAGGGTGAGGATGAAGACTGGCAAGCCAACTTTCCCCGTACTTCCCCACGGAGCGACAGAATCAAAAGGCGGTATGCCATTTCTGGCCGGAGCTCAGTCATGACTGGTGTTCGACTTGCTCCAGCTCAGAGGCTCCCAGGACTGGCTGCTCGACCCTGTCTTCACCTAGCAGAGCTCTCCCGACTACAGGAAGCTGCAGCTTTTCACCCGGAACCTCGCAATCGTCAGCGACCTGGCGGAGCGGCAAGTCCACCACTTCATCAGGAGAGTGGATTCCGAGGAACAATATCAGACGCTGTTTCAGGTGGTAGAGGAGTTCAGGGGTAGGGGAAAATACTACCAAGGCCATTCTAGAGCTGTGCTATATTCAGCTCGTATTGTGTGCATACCTCACCTCCTGGTGAATTATACCTCCGAGTGATACCCGGCCCCTAGTCATGCCTCCTAGTGGGGGGGGGAGTTAGGGCGTACCGACAACGTAGGTCATACGGTTATGCTTCCTGGTGATGCCCCTAGTGATGTATACCCCCAAATGATCATACCCTTAGTGATGCCCGTCCTAAGGATGATATATTGAAACGCAAAACGTTGCAGCAAATCGCAAAACGTGAAAGTTACACTCTGAAACTCTGGGTTTAAATGAATACATGATTCCTCTGAATATGAAGCATGCGTGATTGTTTTTTTCTTAAAGCATCCTACTCAACAAATCAGTACACATAAAAGGTATCAAATATATCGTGGAACATTAATGTATTCAAGTTACGCAGACCATGATACGTGCTCAGTTTGTAGAAATCACATTCACAAAAAAGTGCAGCGAATAATCGAATATATAAATTAAAATCGCAAACTCTGAATTCAACAAAAAAGTGCAGTCAATAATCGAATATGTAAATTAAAATCGCAAACTCTGAATTCATAATATATGGATATGGATACGTTATTCCTCATCATAAGAAATCTGTGCAATTAGTATTGTTGTTTTCGGGGTCCCTATTGTTCAGGGATCCACCGGCCCTACAACCCGCGTTAGCCACATGGAAAGCGACAACGCTGACCGCTTTTCTCTCCCTCCCCTCACTATCAGCGTCCCCTAGAGACATTGTGTCCAACTGTGGAGGACATTTGTCACCTGTGCAGGACATTTGTCACCTGTGCAGGACACGTGCCATTCTACGGCCGCCGGTCATGTATGAAGTAAACAAGAATGTACCACTATTGGCAAACAGTCAAACAACGTTCACCAAATAGGGCAAAAACACACAAGGAGCTGCTGAGTCACCCGAATACGCCGCCCCGGTAGCTCAATTGGTAGAGCGTTGGGTTCCGGCCCGTTGCTCAGACACATGCAGTGCCAGTGCATGTCCAGGCTTGGGATCGGTTCCCCTGAGAGGCTCCGGCGCTCAATAGTTTGCCCGACGTAGGTCAGCTGGCAACTGACTGGTGAGAGGGTGACCTGAGCGGGGCGGCCGTCCCTGTGCTTTGTGGGACGTTAAACTTTGGCTCCTAAATTAACCCTTCATTGAGGGAGTTGCTTATTCGGGTGGTGGGGTTGGGGTCTCCGTGACAAGTCCCTTGATGACTTTAGTGAGACTCCGACTCCAGGAACCGTACTAGGAACAACTTGAACAAAATTTATATTAAAAATAAATAAAATAGATAAATAAATAAATAGTGTGTGGCGGAGAGTGGCATATTCTTTTATACCAGAGTTGGATCCAGGCGGCGACCCCTGAAAGTTGAATGGTGCACCCCTTTCAACTTTTCTTCCCCCCTCCAAGATGCGAGTATCGGTGCCCCCACGATAGGATTTGGCGCCCACCTGATAAGCTTTGCCGTCCAAAAACGACACCTCCTGGTCCGGATGACGCCCCGCGATCATGTGCCCCCCATCAAGAATCCTGGATCCGCCTATGCATTTTACCTCAGTGATGCTTTAGGTCCCCGGAAGCTCAAGGCTGGGAAAACGGGATTGTTGCTAGGCGCATGTCGCCAAGGGGAACTTGATGAGGTGGGCGCTGCTTCAGGTGTACGGGTAGGCCACACCCCTCCAGACACGTATCGGCTACAGAAGGCAAGATCATTGACCTCATCCCAACACCTCGCGTGTCTTCATTTCTTAGTTTGCAATAATGAAAATTCTTAACAAACATAGAAAACTCTGCGCAGTTTTTTGGGAAGATGTGTGAGGCTTTCGGGAGACCTACAATTAAATGAAGACTTAGCCGAATCTAAATGTAGCTTGCCGTCGGGTGGCGGAAAAACAAGGGCAAGAGGTTTTATTGTTGGTTTTACTAGCCACATATGCAACGTGCAATATCGAATTTCACATACTTCGCCAGTAGACGAGCCAAGCCCATGAGTTGCTCCAGAGGACATCGTAGTGCAAACAAAACGACTTTATAGGTTCAGAGGCATGTCAACCACCGCTACAAGCGGATCGAATTTCAATGAATTCCCTAATTGTTTATTTTAAAACACTATGAGGAGCAACAATGTGGCATGATATCAGAGCTAATGTAATCATGTTTGTAGCGACTAAAAGTAAAATGTCGCATTGCTCTGAAAGCATATATTCGCTCTGCGCCCCGCTGTACACAAAGTGAAACCCACCTTATCATTGAACGTTTTTTTAGGGTTCAAGCGCAAATGACAACTGCTTTGCAGCACATACACGCTGGAAAGCTGTCTGTCCCATCCAATAGGACCAATGCAACCGAAGTTTGCGACACCAGCCGATCGGGAAATTATTAGGAAATCGGTGTGAGGCACTTCCCGTACTGCATCTCCACTCCCGTTATTCAGCACCCTCCGTTCCCAAACCATGTCACGATTCGACTCTAGACTACCATGTCATGACTTAGAGGCAGAGAGACGAGTGTTTGAAGGGATTACAGTTCACTCCATTTTCCGTGTTTGGATAATGTATGTTATGTATGTACGTGCATTCAGCTGCAATATACGTGTACGGTTGCAATGCAAGCACATAGACTGGGACATCAAACAGAAATCGATAAAATAGGAGTAAATTTACAGAGAAAAAACAGAAAACGAAACCAATATGTCTGTGAATATGTATCCGCATGAAAAACTAAGACGGAGTTGAGGGTAAAAACAGGCCAGGATATGGGCTCACTTGTCTGCGACCCAGCCGAACAGCACGTTGCCGAAGAGGCTGCCGGTATAGAAGAGGGTGGTGCACAGGTCCAGGCGCCACTTTTTCGGCACAGACCAGGTCAAACTGAAACATACACCAAGACCAGGTCAATTTGAAACACACACCACACGGTTCTGTGATCCTAACTAGGGGTGGCTTCAGACACCGTTGGTTTCGGCCCACTGGCGGAGTCAAATCACCAAAATAAGGAAAACACAGCATCCAGAATTTTTCAACAAAAATCGTGTGGTTTCTGAGTGTGGCTCAGAATTCCACTCTGAACCCACCAATGCAGAAACTGCCTCTATCTGAGAAAGTGTCCAAGTATTACATAGATATTTTTCCCAAGCCTTCCGCAAACGCATTATACAAAGTAACAGCAAATATAATATGAAGTAAACTCTTAAAAATACATATTGCTACTCCGGTCCCGCTTGCATCGGGTCAGTTCTAACAGATCAGTTCAGACAAACCACAAGCTTGGGTTTCTTTCTTGCAAAGGAAATGAGGCAGAGAAGAGTTATCCATGCGCACAAAAAGTAGTACCTATGCTTATAAAACGCTGCTTTCCCCGTAAAAGGTAAGTTATTTTGGTAAACAGGTGCTTACAATGGGATTCTTTTATTAGGTTTTAGTTTCAACATAAGTTACAGTTTGGCATGCCAAATTGCACCTGTTTACCAATCTGTATAATAATAATTATTGGGGCTTATCGACGCACCAACTGCCAAGGTCATATGGCGTCGCCAACTCTTTCCCTGTTGGAAGGGTTTCTCGGGAGCCAGCTTGCTCCTTGTTCAGGAAGCCGCCGGGCCTTGAACCCGGGTCGGCTGAATGGAAGCCAGCTACGCTGACCACTCCACTACCGCGCCCTTACCAATCTGTCTTACCATCCTGTATGTAAGTTATGTAAGACTGACTGTAAGGCATACTTTCCAGTATGAACATACGATGCTGGACAGAAGCCAATGAAATGGTAAAAGCCAAGTCAGAATAAAAGGTGAAGTACGTACATTTTTGTGCAATGAGAAGACTCAGAAGCAGTGCTGGTTCAAAAGTGGGCGGATATACCTGCTGGGATGTAGCACCACCAGCCAGTAGGCACATTTGACCTATTGCACATATTCAACCCCTCAGTGCCTGTAATTAGCGGCATCCCCGCACGAACACATGCAAACATTTATAGAAATATCTGAACAAAACAAACAAAAACAATGAAACAAGAAGGGATACAGGTACTTGATGGATTGCATATCCGAGCTGTTTGCGGACTGGATTAGGCTGGGATTTACCATCGATTCAGGCAGTTTCGGGATCTGGATACGGATTCAGATAGTAAATGTAGTCAAATTTTCTGGACATAGTTTGGATTTGGATTAATCATAATGCTGGGCAAACGGATTGACCTAAATTGATCGCAAAAATGTCAGATATAAAAGCGGATTCCAGGTATGTACATGTTCGTCGCCGTGACGTAGGGAAAGTGGGGGATGACGGACACCGTAACGATGGTGTGAGTTTTGATGACTTAATGAGCTTGTTTCGTTCCTGTTTTTGCTGTAAAGATACCTCAGACATTTATCTACCACTGTGCAAGCAGCTATGTGTCTGTCATTATCGTATTAAAATTTGCGTAAAATTTAGAAAAAAGTAGCAAAGTCCATTTCGCCCCACCTAGTGGGGTAACATGAAATCACCATGGGGAAAGATGGACAAGATGAACAAAGTGATCGAACCAGGCCTTGAAATTTTCATTGCATTCACCCACTAAGCGACTGTCGTCCGCCGCGGGAAAGAGGGCATTTTCTTACTTTTTCCGTCAAAATGTCAAAGGAGGTCATGCCTTTTCTGATTTTTTTATAACGGAGGATTAAAGTATCAAGGGCTGTCGTGGAACTGTGCATAAGTTGATCCAGGGTCGCCGATCAGGGGACGGGGCACCCTGTCGGGGGCGCCATCCGGGCCAGGGGCGGGCGCATCAGGGGAGATGCGGGCCTGGCCGCCCCAAACGCTTTGTCTCCAAAGTGCCGCCCCATCCATGTGGGGCGCCGAAGTCGCCCATCAAGGGGAACAATGAGCCTTTACCTGACTTTTAGAGGCAGTGATACGCTGACTGCTGTCCCTGCACCCAACATGCCGCCCTCTACACGACTGCTGCTGCACCCAACACACCGCCCGAAACAATTTACTATAGGTCTGTAGAACAATCAATTCACGGCTTTCACCCCCCCCCGGATGCAAAAATGGCAGCCCTTTGGGTGAATAAATGCACCCCTGAGGCAAAATGCCGCCCCCCACGCCTGCGCCCCCTCTCGTCAGCCGCCCCTCCCCAAAATTAAAAATCCTGGGTGCGCTCCAGCCAGGGCTGCCACTTTGGAACGCAAAACCGATCAGGTGGGCACCAAATCCTCCGCAGGGCTTAGAGCGCCCTCCCGCTCTGAGGAGGGTGAAAGCAACACTTTAGGGGGCCATCAATATCCCAGGGGGCACCGTGACCATTCAGGGGGCGCTCCGGGTCGAGGTTACACTGACCCTGGATGACCCCCAAGTTTAATTACATGTTCTCCAGCATTTCGGGCCCTATGTGTCCACACCCCCTCCCTCCCAAACCATCAGCCAAATCCGTCTCCGCTCAGGTGAATAGCTGGGCCCCAAAACCATTGATAAATGTATTTATTTAAGCTTATATCATATAAAATCAAATATGCTGTTGTAAGGGGTAACATGGACACCATGTCCATCTTGCCCCACACGTAGTGTCCGTCTTACCCCACTTTGCTCTTCCTAAAACAAACTTGGACATGAATCGGACGCCATTGTGATTACACAGTCAGCGCAATCAGTGAACAAAATGTAACATCTTGAAGAGCCATGTTACGTAATACCAACAAAGTATCTATAGAAACATCCATGCAATGGCCTTACGAATTCGATTGTAAAATAACACATGAATTGCAGTTTTTACTTTTTGAAATTTGTATAAAACCTAAAGAGCTCACCGCACCCAAGGTTGCTCTGCGACCAACGCGCTAAAAGGAAGCGTATTACACGCTTTTACCGGTCTCAGCGCTGTCAGTTCGTCCCAAACAGGGGGTGTGCATCTTACCCACGGTGTCCATGACCCCCACTTTCCCCTATATTCTTGCCACATGTCGTTCTACAAAAGTACTGAATGACTCCCTGCTCTAGAAGTGTACAGCGCTCACCAAAGCACAGGGGTTCCACTGAAACGTTTATACGGGGCGAAGGGTGGCAAACTTTGGCGATCACTTCATCGCTGAATTAAATGACACTGACTGGAGAGACGGAGGTTTGGATTAGATCAGTACATTCCATTGTCACTGTACATTCCATTGTCCATTGCCCCATGGGACTCTGATGGTCTTTGGTCCGGGTACAGCCTCCGGCCACGTAGAGCCCCGTGGATTATTCGATTGTTTCACCAGTAAAAAGTAACGCACTTTCAAGATGCTCAGGTAGCGGATAGGCAAGAAATGCCCTTTCCCTAGCCTTCTTGCATTTACCACCCTGTTTTACAAATTGGGCAGCAAGTGCTCTCTCTTTAGTTGATTTGTTTAAGTAATGTGTTCAATACTTTACAGAAAGACCTGGGAGCAGTAAAGGGTATGGCTGCTGCCTGGAAGATGAGTCTGAATGCCTCAAAATGTAAGTCTTTCCAAAATATTTTTTAAAACGTAATCCCATCGATCTGGCTTATAAAATCAAAGGAACGACTTTGGAGAAAGTTTCTTCTATTAGGAATCTGATGATCATTCTTGACCAAAAGCTTACCTTTTCCAATCATATCAGCTCCAAGTTCGATTGTTTCCAACGCAAACAGACCACTCGCTTTATTAATCAGAACCTCACAGACGGCCTCCCCTAGATGTAAGCTGAATTAGAAGGCCGCCGTGGGGGTTTTAATTCTAATACCCGGTCGATTTTACAGCAGTGCTCAGTGATTTGGGCTGGAGCTGCAGAAATGTCACCCGGACCGTGTAGAAAGAATTCAGCACAAGTTTTTTTATGTGGCTTGCGAACCATGTTGACCCAACCTGCCCATCATTAGATTACGATGAATTGACAAGGTTTTATGATGTTCGCACTTTAGTGGCGAGGCGTGTGCACCATGACATCTTATGCACATGCAAGATTTTTAGAGCTCTCATCGTATCATCTCATATTATGGAATATTTCTCGCTTCATGTACTATCTATAACTACCAGGGACGATATAGCAACTTTCTTCGATGTGCCTTTTGGTCGAGTGAGAACAGTCAAGTGTGCTTGTGCGGGCACCTCGCGTTATAAACGAGTTTTTAGCTTACTCATTAACTAGCAATATTTTGACTGGTCCTATTGAACGACTTATGAAGTGTATCCTCTCTTTTACGATACCTCAAGCAGCTATTCTAGGTCAGTGACACAGTTTGATTATCTGTGCTTGTTGTGTTTGAAATTTTTAGCGCAATTTTAGTAGTAGGCTGTTGGTGATTATATGTTTCACCCTTCATTGACTTCACCTATAATTGGGTACGTGCCTGTTGATGATAAATTCAATGCAGCCATACAGTCAAGTCTGCTGGTCATTAAGACCAAATGGATGGCTAAAATAACCTTTGAGTACCAGTTACAAGTTTAGATTATCTTAGAAGAGAGTTTATTGGTAAGACACCATCGATTCACCACGGAAACGTGACCATCAGTGTCGAATCCTGTTCCTCGTAAAACAGAATAAGAAACAGCAAACGATAGTCGCTCTTGATGACAGACAGAAAGAAAAAAACACACGGAGCATGGCAAAGAAACGGTCTATGGCACCAAAACTCGTCCATCAGTCCACAGTGGAGAACAAGGTGACAGAACCGTGCAGTTGTTACAGAGAAGGTAACACGACCTACCCCCGGGTGAGGGCAGTTCCCTCGGAAATCAACAGCTATCACGATCGCAAGCATAAGCGCTTCTTCCCTGCGCTCGATACAATCACCTCGCCAGACAGATGTGGCACTCCCGACAATGAGGCGGGTTAGATGAGCCGCTCACGCTCAGACGAAGCCACGGGGAGACAGTCAGGGCTTTCTTTAACGATCTGGGCATGAGCTCTGCGGCAGACAGTGCGCTGTCGTCGCCACAGGCACAGGTGGAGGGGACTGAAGCGCACGGCCAGAGCGCATGCCCTCCTGAACGCCAGGAGGGCAGAGCCGGGGCTGGCGGGGCTAGGAAACTGATGGTGTTAGACGTGGCACGCAGTCAGGGGTAGATCAGAACAGTAGCGGAATGAACGAAGCAAGTCTGGGGCGCATATTGCCACACTGCAGCGATTAGTGATTGTTTCACATCAAACTCATGCCTGCAGACAAGACACAGAGCTCCCGTGTCGCACTGCGGTGGTCTGTGTATGTTTCACGCCAGACCCTCCCTGGCGTCACCACAGAGCTCCCGTGTCGCACTGCGGTGGTCTGTGTCTGTTTCACACCAGACCCTCCCTGGCGTCACCACAGAGCTCCCGTGTCGCACTGCGGTGGTCTGTGTCTGTTTCACACCAGACCCTCCCTGGCGCCACCACAAAGCTCCTGTTTCGCACTGCGGTGGTCTGTGTCTGTTTCACACCAGACCCTCCCCTGGCGTCACCACAGAGCTCCCATGTCGCACTGCGGCGGTCTTCGTCTGTTTTACACCAGACCCTTCCCTGGCGCCACCACAGAGCTCCCGTGTCGCACTGCGGTGGTCTGTGTCTGTTTCACACCAGACCCTCCCTGGCGTCACCACAGGAGTTCCCGTTTCGCACTGCGGTGGTCCGTGTTTGTTTCACACCAAAATCCTTCCCTGGCGTCACTACAGAGCTCCCATGTCGCACTGCGGTGGTCTTCGTCTGTTTCGCACCAGACCCTCCCTGGCGCCACCACAGAGCTCCCGTGTCGCACTGCGGTGGTCTCTGTTTGTTTCACACCACAGAACTTCCGCGACTTCCAGACGCAATGGAGTTCAGGCAAATTCTGATCAGACGCAAGGATCAGACGTTAATAGGTTATCCCAGTTTGCACAAAAGTTTAGGAAGGCGTATGGAGACTGCTGAGCCCCTTTTCTTAGTCCATCAGCTTCATATCACTGAGTTTTCAGCATTTTCAATCGACAAACTCTCTTTGTCCTAGGCATTTGAAGTTTGAGCTCAAATTTGGTGCTACTGATGGTGTCGTATTGTGGTCTCCGCAGCCGATTCGCAGTACCTATAATTCTGCTTTTTGCCGAACGTTAAGCACATATTTTGGTTCCCTGGCTCACGACGGTGTCTTCTTTTACCTTAGACGCAGTACCAGGTATCTTAAAGCCCTTAAAATTCCTTAAAACAACATCATTTATGCGACCTACACTGTAATAATCACGTGCCCAACCGTTGTCATTTCTGCTCATCAAGGTCTGTTTCCATTCAGTCATTGACGTTTTGGTGCTGGTTTTACACTGCAATATGCTCTGTCTCATTTCCTAACACAATAACCATTCCTGGTTCCAAATGACATTTATGTCATATTGCTATATTATTGTTATTGCCCATTTGTGTCATTGCAATAACTAAGTCGGCTTTATGAGCTTTCTTGAGGGTTGGTGGGGAGAGTACCCCCTTGTCCCCTTAAGATCTATCTGGGGAAAGTGCCCTAATTACGCACACCTAACAGAAAAATCGCAATTGCTCCGAGATGAGGCAGCCCTGAGCCAAGAAAAACTCTTAATGGCTTAGTTCGATGTGTTGCCTAACATCTGCCAGAATACGGAAGTTTTAGCTGTCATGGTCATTGCTCGGTAACAGTTTTACGAACAGTCTGCATTAGTGCGTAATTAGGAACAGAGTGCCTTATTACGCACACCCCGTCGAATCTGCGTGCCTAATTTCCCACAACTCTTTCTGACATGACCAAGTCATCGGATAACTATATTATCAGTCTTGCCATAGGAGAGTCTTGTGGGCCAGGATCTGGGAAGAAAATATCTGGAATAAGGGCAGAGAAAAGGTTTGGGAATAGTGGTGTAGTAGTAGGCCAATTGGCACGTTTAAAAAGTGGCGGAAATCGCTTAGATGGGGCCAGACCAGGGGATACCAAAGGGATCCCATTTTGTGGTGGAATTTGATGATGATGATGATTGGTGTTTAAGGGCACTTCAGCTGGAATTCAGTGGTGGAATTTAAAATCACTCATCGGTGTCAATAAGGCTCTAAACGCTCTGAGATCTAAAACACCAGCGCGGCGACACCATATCAGCTCATGAGCCATCAGCTCAACTCAGGGAGTCCTAGATCAGGTCAGCGGTTTTGAAAAAAATACAATAAAAACAGCTCTGAGGCCCCAGACAAGCCAGTTTAAGGAGCCCAACACAAGCTCAGGGTGCCACGATCTGCTCATAGTGTCTTAGACCAGTCCAGAGGGCCCCAATTCAGGTAGGGTGCCGCAAGACAAAGCTAGGGAGTCGCCAGATCACCTAAAGAGGTTCCTCAGATAAGTCATTCGGTCCGTTTATTTAATGTTTCATATAACAGTTAAAACTGTGATCATCCACGGGGCGCACCGCAGAGAAGTGGCGGGGGGGGATCCAATGGCGCACAGTTCCTACGTCTATGTTGGGCCATATCTCCGTTTTGTTGAAGGCTTACCATGCATAAACGTGCGGGTCCCTCGCAGCTAATTTGGACATCATGATATATTCATAGCCCTACTAGCATTTTTAGCGACGCCTATGGTTAAAAATGTGGCAGAGGTAGATAAACAAAACAGTTCTTTAACACAATAACAATTTTTTTCGAAAATAAATAATTTTCATCCAGAATGGATGTCAAATTTGACGTGAGCGCGATAACGAACATTCGATTTGTGCGTAATTAGGCCCATGCTCTGTAGACGCACAATCCATTTTGTTTTCAGTATTTGTGCTCAATCCAGCTGTGCATAATCAAAACAACCCTAAAACATCGAAAGACTGTTCCTTTTTGTACGTTTTGTCGCTGTAGGTGACAATCCCTGAACAATATGAATGCTTATTAAACGATGAAACTCGAGACATTATAATTAACAAGACGCCATTTTTCACGACTTTCAGAAAAACATCCTTCCATGAAACACTCGAATAAAACCACCGCCGCCCACTTAAACGTTTGAACACGTTGACGATGCAGCAACGAAAAACCACCGAGTGTGGCAAACATGGTGAGGTGGCTGGATTTGGATTATGCTGCCGTCTAAGGGCATTTTTCTTGCGATCGTGCGTCATTAGGCACTGTGCGTAATATGGACACTTTCCCATATGTATGCTACAAAATGTAAAATGTTTTTAGCAGATTTCTCAAAAATGTATTGCGGAAAGGTACTTATTTTAACATAAAAATACGGTTGTAGCATACTCGCCTCCATTTTTATCATGTAATACATTCTGTGACTAGTATACCTACTCACAATGTACACACATACACGCTATTCACAAAATGCATGCTTCAATTCACTTTCCTCGACCTCATTTCACCGATCATTTCGATTTGTAACCTTATTTATGGTTTTCGGGTGCAACGACAGCCTAGGTTATATGGGGCCCATTTCACTTCAATATACTTCGCCACCAGGCTCAGTAAATTCCAAAGACGACTGGTAGGGTAAGGGCAGGTAAGAGTACGCAGGAGATAAGAGTACGCAGCAGCTGTTTTGGTTACTTAGCAGCCACTGAGATGGTGGATACCCAGGTATAAAAAAGCAAGGTCAGTGTCTAGGTTGCAGAAAAAAAATTCAACGTGGTCCTGTTCTTTCCGCGGGAGTAAAGAGCAAAATAAATTTTTGGGCACCTTTAGTGTAATATTTCTTAACTAAGTAAACTGCTTCTATTATCAAAAGTATTGTATTACGGTCTGTCGTCAGTAAGAAAGCTGAGCTGGGACTGAGCTGCAGGACCGGAGCTCACGCTAAAACGCCTGCCAACATGTTTATGAAGACATTCTTCCCAAGGGTGATTTTCTGGCAAGAGTACGCAGTAGACCATTGTGCAAGAGTGCGCATGCTTAAGAAATAGGAAAATGGTATTTTCGCTCGGGACAGAGTCTGTAATTTAATTTTTATAAAAAATAATTTATACCGGCAATCCTAATAAATTTTTTACAAGTTTAATTATCTTTATCTTTTTTTCATTATAAATTATCATCAGAGTCTGTAATGCATCTTTGGAAAATCAAACGTTACAACATAGTTTTTGTATATTCAGAACGATATAAAATCAAACAATCGCCTAGTTTGGCGACAAAACACTTCGCGACATGGCCTATGCTCCTAAAGCACAGCGGGGTATCATTGCGTACTCCAGCCCTCTCTTTTGCGTACTCTTACCGACCCACTCCGGCAAGAGCACGCACGTGACTTTTTATTTTTGATGGGCTCGTGGCGAGCTCCTTTCAGAGACATCGAGTTGAAACATGGACCATACATATACAATTCATCAGGCTAAACAAGCATATAAAGATTTTAGCTGTTAGACATATAGGAGAAATGTGAAAGCCTTTAGAAAGTTAAGTGCGTACTCTTGCACGGACTTCCCCTAATTGAAAGGATATTCTTTGTTCTCAAATCATGCGTTGATATTATAGTTCACCGGCCCAATCTTAGCCCCAGAATTTATCACTACTGTGACGGTGAAGGCAAAAAAGTAGGCAGATCTTACCTTGGTCGCCAACGTTTCGTCGTAGTAGGTGGTATCATACTGCCAGCCGTGCCGACAGTTGACTACGGGCCATGTCTCGTCTGCTGTGTCAGGCCAGTGGTCCCCGTTCTCGTGCCAGACGGAGATAAAGTCGACATCATACATCTGGCACTGACTCAGGGCGCCGTCCTTCATCCGCGGCAACGACAGGTTCTTCCGCTGGCTGGCCACGGAGAGAGAGAGAACATGTGATCACTGCTTCCGGGTGAACTTGATGTTGCACTTGGGATATTTATCATTATGATAATCTGGATATACAGTCAGTTATTTCAAATAAACATTCAGTCTGCACGCGTTTACGGTGGAGTCTGTTTTAGTCTCTCCTGCGGCCGTTACCGTGCCATGCACAGTAGGGTGTGTAATGAAAATCAAAAGTCAAAAATCGAAAAAGGCGGGTGCAGGAAAGTTGCGAATGACGTTTTTGAGAAGATCTATGGAGAAAAAATCCAAAAATTTTAATATCTAGCTGTGCGGGATTTCGAATATATATAAAGGTCATGTTTTCAGTAAAAATGTCATTTTTACGTGTTTTTCAAATGCCTGTCACGAATACAAGTTCACGTTGAATTTAAATAAACATTAATTCAAATGTAACTTAAGGGCCCCTTCTATTCATGGTATAAAGATAATATCCCAAAATATATTTTTTTCTGGAAACAGGCTTAGGAGAATTCACCCAATTTTAGCATTATTTGCCAATTTGCTTCTTCGAGTGCAAAAACCAGTCTGACTGGACTAGGGCAGAGACCTCTGGTCAAACAGGTTGGGATTAGTGATCATTGACTAGGTCTGATTTTCAGACATAATTAATGGCCTTTTAGCTCGAATTAACATCTCCACAAGGTCGCGTGTTCGAATCCTGACGCCGGTCAGTTTTATCTGCTCTGGAGCCATAGCCCCAAGCACCGGAAAAAACATTTGTCCTCTAATTATCAATATTTCACTCCTGAAAAAGTGTATTTTCATTAAATTGGTTTTGTAGCAAAACGGGAGAATTGGATTTAAAACTACAAGACATTCTTACGAGTTAGTAATGCCTGCGTAAAGAATGACGTAAAGAGAAGCTTAGCATAGTCTTTCCTTCATTCGAAACATCAAAATCTGGCAATGATTTGCATCTATGTTAAGTGATCTATTCGACCATCCTGTATTGTTAATCTTCCTATCGTCTTCCTGCTCCCTTCATGACAACAAATACCCTCACCTTTCAGTGGTACATCATGGCGTCCGGCTCTGGGCCACGGCCTGCTACCAGAACCCAGGTACCAGATCTACACAACATCCAATACGTAGGAAAGGGGACAACTTTCGTTCAAAGCGAGCTCCCAACTATGAGGACTGTACTAATGTACCTGGCTTACCCGCAAGAAGGTAATCGGCTAGACAACAATCTGAATTAACGAAATTAATCCTCATAACAGATGGTTCAAGACGTTCTCCGCATTCTCCACAGTCAGTGGCAGCGGGCGAATGTAACGTTAAAGCCACTAGTAATCATTTAGAGAATGAAGGGAAAACAACCAAGCGCTTGGAAAAAGGCGAGATACATTCCCAATGGAAAACATCTTCGGCTCAGGCTGCATTATTTTTTTAAATTTCGGGACACTGCCAATGCCCCATTACCCATTGTTTGAGATCAAAATATGCAGAGTGGGAAAGGAAGGCCCAAATTACCAGCACATGCTCCAGAGATCAAAAACAATTATTTATTATAGCTATCCTTCCTACTTGCCCAAAGGGAGAAGTCGGGTGCGCTGAGCCGGCAGCCAATCAAAACGATCTTCTTGTGATGGCACGTCGGCCTACACCTGTTGGTCTTTGATTACCGAAGCTCTCGCTCGATAAACTTTCTTTGGGTCTACCACCAGGTAAGATTTGTCCTGCTCCATTTCTCCATAATCTACGAGATCCACCAGAAATCCGCAGGCAATTGCCGCCGTGACCCGGAAAGGCAATCCGTATCTGATACTTGCCTTTGCAGTGTTAGAGATCGGTATCTGATTTTTGCGACTGCTCGAAGAATGTACGGTGCCATCTTCCAGATTGCTAGGCGTCTCTAACAGTTCTATAGCCTTGCCTTTCACGTGATGTGAATGGTTCTGCCTCTCCTCGTCTCGTCTCTTTTTCTCTGCTTCTTTGCGGTGCTCTGTACTTAGCTTCTACCATGAGCTTTGCTCTGCCGTTTTGTTTCTTTCTGATCGACACCAACCATCCGATCGACCTGGGCCTTCCTTTCACACCCTGCATATATTGATCCCAAAGAGTGGGTAATGGGACATTGGCAGCCCGTGAGATCAAAAAGCTTGTCCCGGGACTAGAAAAAATATTGCAGCCTGGGCCGAAGATGTTTTCCATTGGGAATGTCTCTAGCCCTTTCCCAAAAGCTTGGATGTTTTCCCTAAATTCTCCAAATGATTACTAGTGGCTTTAACTTTACGTTTTCCCACTCCCACTGACTGTGGAGAATGCCGAGAACGTCTTGAACCATGTGTTATGAGGATGAATTTCGTTAATTCAGATTGTTGTCTAGCCGATTACCTTCTTGCGGGTAAGCCAGGTACATTAGTACATTCCTCATAGTTGGGAGCTCGCTTTGAATGAAAGTTGTCACCCTCTCCTACGTATTGGATGTTGTGTAGATCTGGTACCTGGGTTCTGGTAGCAGGCCGTGACCCAGAGCCGGACGCCATGATGTACCACTGAAAGGTGAGGGTATTTGCTGTCACGAAGGGAGCAGGAAGACGATAGGAAGATTAACAATACAGGATGGTCGAATAGATCACTTAACATAGATGCAAATCAATGCCAGATTGTGATGTTTTGAATGAAGGAAAGACTATGCTAAGCTTCACTTTACGTCATTCTTTACTCAGGCATTGCAAACTCGTAAGAATGTCTTGTAGCTTTAAATCCAGTTTTCCCGTTTTGCTACAAGACCAATTTAATGAAAATACACTTTTGTCAGGAGTGAAATATTGATAATTAGAGGACAAATGTTTTTCCGGTGCTTAGGGCTATGGCTCCAGAGCAGATAAAACTGACCGGCGTCAGGATTCGAACACGCCACCTTATGGAGACGTTAATTCGAGCTAAAAGACCATTAATTATGTCTGAGAATCAGACCTGGTCAATGATAACTAAACCCAACCTGTTTAACCAGTGGTCTCTGCCCTAGTCCAGTCAGACTGGTTTTTGCACTCGGAGAAGCAAATTGGCAAATAATGCTAAAATTAGGTGAATTCTCCTAAGCCTGTTTCCAGAAAAAAATATTTTGGGATATTATCTTTATACCATGAATAGAAGGTGCCCTTAAGTTACATTTGAATTAGTTTTTATTTAAATTCAACTTGAATTTGTATTCGTGGCAGGCATTTGAAAAACACGTAAAAATTGCATTTTTACTGAAAACATGCCCTTATATATTCGAAAACCCGCACAGCTAGATATTAAAATTTTTGGATTTTTTCTCCATAGATCTTCTCAAAAACGTCATTCGCAACTTTCCCGCACCCGCTGTTTTTCGATTTTTGACTTTTGATTTTCATGACACACCCTAAAGCACAGTCCACAGGGCTCCTGGTCCTTAGTACACAGGGCTCCTTGCTTTGTCCATCGTTCGGTATTGTATGTCTATTTACGGCTCTTGTGGAGAGGTGCAACTGCACCGTGTCCAGAAATTCCTAAACTTTGCAGCACGAGTTGTCACTGGTGGGAGGCGATATTACCACATACGCGATTTCGGAGCTTGGCTGGCTTACTGCCAAGCAGCTGGCTTGTTACTCGACAGTGTTTGCCGTTGAACGGATAGTAATGACTGGACTCCCGCAATATGTGTGGCAGACTTTTGGCAGGAGGGCCAGCCAATTGCACCAGCACGACACTCGCGGCGCCGCGTTGTGGACCCTCCCTTTAAAGGGAATGCGGCACCATAATGACGTGATTTTAACTGAGATAGCCAAATTATAAAGCATGCTTGAAAACCCGGTACTCAACATATGATTTCTCCTGAAACTCAAAACTTCCGTGGAAAAAAGCTAAAACCTACCTGAAAGTTTTCCCTTAACCCGTGGAAGCAAAAGGCCCCCAGGAGACCCCACATCCCACCATCCCAAATACCCGGCACCCAGGTCAGGCACCAAAGGAACCAAGGTCACCTCACCACTGAGCGAAGAGCACATCAAAGTCGACAATAAACCACACCAAACCCCCCAGGGTCTAAGGATATCCGGGATTATTCGGCCCGAGGTCAGGTCACGAGGCACCTCCCCATGAAAAGCATAGGAAAAGTTGTTCAATAAAAACCACAAAATGATCAAAACAGACCCAGAACAACGTTTACACCCACGGACACAGGGGCAATTTGCCCTACTTTCCAAGGTCATCCAAGGTCACCAGAGGTCAAAAACAGTATTTGCAAAACGTTACCAATTAAGCAGAGGTGAAACAAACACCATCGTGTTGTCTGTCACGGCTTCATATAACGCAAGCACTTCGACCTGTGACCCAGGTCATATAGGACGAGGACCGGAGGTCCAACCACGGCGGAAGGTCTTACGTCCACAGCGAAAAGACCAATTGCTATCAAATGACTTACCAGGCCTCAATAGCCAATGACAAAGATAGCCCAGTTCCAATCATCATATAAAAAACCACGACCAATGACCCAGGTCAAACCATGACCGACACAAAACACAAGAATCACGAATCACCAAGCCATGCACTCAGATTGCCAACGCCCATATTTCGGAGTAGAGGGGGCCCGACCCCAAGGTGGCGCCGACCCCGGTGGGGCGCGTTAATCTACCCTAGCCAGGCGGTCACAGTTTTCAGCTGTTGGTGACGAAAGCACTGACGTCACGGTGAGTAATCAGACAATTGAAGCCCTTGAAGCCAATTAAACATGGCAGTAGTTTCCGGACCATGACGTCATCCACAGGCAGAGGTGTATTTTCACCCTAGATGAGCATTTTAAAAATCAAAATGTTCAGCTCATTGTATATTTTTCAGGGAAATAATAGAGATTTTCATGATTTCCGGCTAAAAATATCCCTAATTACACTAAATACTTGGATTCGACCAAGGTGCCACGTTCCCTTTAACGAGAATGTGGCACCTTGGTCGAATCCTGGAATTTAGTGTAATTAGGGGAACTTTTAGCCGAAAATCATGGAAGTGTCCATGATTGCTCTGAAAATGTACACTGCTTAATATTTTTTAGTTTTAAAATGCTCCTCTGGGTAAAGAAATGAATCTCTGCCTGTGGATGATATCATGATCTGGCAACCACTACCATATTCAATAGGCTTCAAGGGCTTCCATTGGCTGATACTCACCGTGACGTCAGCATATGTCGTCCCAACTAGGGGGTTGCGCTCCGGCTTTCTAGCATAGGCCAAACATGGCAATCGCAAATCTGGCATTCGCCATGGCGATGACGTCAGCGATCGCCTAGAAATGCTTAGCAACGGATTGCCGCTGTGTATTGTAGAAAACGGGGCTCAGCAGATAAGTTACATGTTAGGGGCAATAATACTGCTTTTTTGTAGACGTGGGGTAATGAATCCTGGGTCTACGCCTCGCTAGATGCATCTTGAAACCGTACGAATGCCCCACGGTCCGTAGCCGATTTACATTGAATGAATGGGCGGCTCCACCTCGAAAGCAATTGCTAACGTCACAAACGTGAAAGTCTCCACAAACAGAGGTTGCCATTTTTTGAGAGCGGAACGTTCTACCTCTACATTTAAAGGCCTTGGTCCCAACAACGGCTGACAACTGTGGCCTGCTGCTAAGGGTACATACATGTGGGGTACAGTTCAAGTAGTTTTTAGCTTTTCTCCACGGAAATTTTGAGTTTCAAGACAAATGATAAATAAAGTACCGGGTTTTCCGGCATGCTTTACAACTTAGTTATCTCAGTTAAAATCACGTTATAAAGGTGTCACATTCCCTTTAATACGCACGGAGTCCGGCCGCTGGCGTCTGTCCTATCGTGGGTTGGCGGCACTAAACCAGAGTGGGCTTCAGCCGGGTGATCCGCATTTTAAGGCTAGTCGTAGGAGTTTTATAAAATATCCAGCGTTGTTTGGCTGATGTGATGTGTATTTTGGTGCTGCGTGATGTGCGAGTGCATAGGTGTTGATTTCATGTCTTTTACGCCATCTTTTATTGTTTTATCATGTCGACGTGAACAAGTGAAAAGCCTTCCTGAGTGGACCTTGTTTGAATACATCTAAAGCTGAATCTGAATCTGAATCACTGCACTAGTCCTGGCAACCGCAACATGGTCAACGGCTTTGCTAGAATCCGCTTTGGGTCAGGAGTCCAGTGTGGAGATCCGTAGCCCGGTGGTAAAACGTCTGTTCCTGGGAAAACGTATTTTGGCTATTGTACCGGATTTCAACTGCATTACATACCTACAAAAAGTCAGTTTTAGAGAAAGCCATGCTTTGTACTGGTGTCAAAATACGTTTGACTAGCAAAAGTGACAACAGCCGTCGGAGCGACAACCAGTAACAGGCCATATTCTCCCACCGTGAAGCATGAACCATGAAGCATTAAACCCACTAAAAAATGAATGACCAGATGTACATAGATTCGGCTCAGAAATGCTTAGAAAGAGGTATGGTCTTTATTGGCACTATCATTTGAAAGGAGAGTCCCACTTTTATAAGGGGTTTTGAACTGAGACAGCCATTTTGTAGAGCGTGTCCAGACACCGATGTAAGTTGGTGATGGCATCGTTGATCATCAAGGCCGAAGCATCGCTCACTGCCAGGACTATGGCCGCCTTCAATTCCTCTGTTGTCCTCAGCATTCCTGCATAGACCCGGCCCTTTAGCACCCGCACTGGAGAGGGGTCTGGCCCTAACACGTACTGGAGGGGGACCTGGTATTCCCCTCCTGAGATCTCAAAAACTAAGAGGCGTAGAAAAACGCCGGTTGGGGGTGGGTGGGGGCTATAATAATCCACATCACAACATATTTTCATTGACCTAGGTCGATATTTCAAAGGTCAAACGGGGTCATAAAAGACAAAGCTTGGCCGTGCTGGGAACCTATTGGAAAATTCCATAATTATAGAGGAAAAAACGGAATATTCAAAATAAGGACCAGGGTCATAAAGGGAAGGCCATAAATGATATTTCATAAAATTTGGGATCAAAGTCATTCACGGTCCCTGACCTAAGACGTCACAATTTGGTATGCCATCTATAATGTACACTATAACTAGCACTATATCAACTGCTGGGCGGGAAATGAGGATTGAGCTTAACACATGACCTTTGACCTTGACCTTTGCATTGAGCTACCTTAACCATGACATCAGAGCCTAATATACCTACGTCAGAATGGGTAACGTCATTTGACCTGGGTTACTGGGAAAACTGGGTCTAATGACCTTGAAAAAGCGGGTATGACCTTGATCTGTGAATTTTGACCTTTAACTTCATGTGAGGTGACCTGGACGTATCATTGTGTTTACCTGGCGTTATGACGTCACCACTCGGCCTCCAATGCAAGCGAACTGGTTCGACCGCGCGATTGTGGCTATCTCAAAATGCAGGTCTGACTTTGAAAGTCTATAAGTAAACAAATTTTGGCCGATTCTCAATTTTTGTCACCGATCGACGTGCCGTTAAAGTCTCTCAAATGAGGCTCGGTATAATTTTCTGGCTACAAGCAGTTCTTCGGCCAACTTGGAAAAATAGGTGGGGGGGCCTCCGAGGCACCTCCTCCAGCGCGCATGTTCAACAGCCCTACATGAAGAAGTCCAAAGGACTGAGATCAGGAGAGTTCGGAGCCCACGGCCCACTTGTCCGGCACACTTATACTTTGGATTTCTTCATGTGGGGCTACCTAAAGGACCGGGTGTATGCAGGAAGGTCGAGGACAACAGAAAAATTGAAGGCGGCCATAGTCCTGGAAGTGAGCCAGGTTTCGGTCGTAATGATCAACGACGCCATCAGCAGCCGACAAAGTTTTCGCTTGCCCATGGTGAAAAAGCGCCGCAGGGCTCATCTCGAGCATATTTGTGAGGGGTCATGGAGCAAATGAAACCCAGCTCACAATAAGCAATACAAATGTTTCTGAATTGTCATTATATTCTGATTCGAAATATACCTAAACATTGTCTCTACGTACTGTTCTTGCCTTCAAAAGCGAAAAACCCGGGTGTTCTTCTTTATGGAACACCCGGTAGCTATTTTTGGAATTCTTGGAATGGAATAACAAAAACTATCAGGTCGCTACGGAACCTTCACTGAAAAATGCCTAGGCTGAGTTTTCTCAATCGCTAGATGTTGCACGGAAATCAAATGCTGAGAAAAATCAGTCATTGTAGCCCTGACAAAATAATTCCAAGTCCTGTTTTAATCGAACTGACCGCTTACACTAAGTCGCATCAGGTTTTACCGATTGATGGGTATTGCACCCCTGTGTCCAGGGGCGTAGCCAAGGGGGAGGGGGCAGGGACAGCCCCCTAAGGGCCCAAAGGACCCCCCTGAGGACACGAGCCGCGCGACGCGCGGCTCGTCCACACTATGCTCTGTGCCCAAATTTGAAATTTTATACCAGACAGGGCCCTCTTAAGCCCTCTTCAGCACTCTATTCTGTAACAAGCAGGGCCCTTTTTACCCATCAGGGTCCTTTTGGCGCTGTCACAGGGGCCGTCTTCGGGGCACCGCCTCCCCCTGAGCGAAATCCTGGCTACGCCCCTGCCTGTGTCTGACCGGCTGTGTCCAGCCCTGCTCTTCACGTGAACTTGCCATCTCCCATGGTATCGACGACAGTTGATGGCGGACAAGATAAATTTACTTAAAGGTACATAGAAGAGGGATTCCTTCACGCCTGAGTGACGTCGCACAGGCGTGGAGGAATTCCTTCACATTTGAACCGTATGTCAAACTTCTGCTAATGGCGCTGCTCGCCTACGATTTTGTGAGAATTCACAATAATCAAGCGTATCCCAAATACAACAAATAAAGATTTAATTTTCGAGTCTGGACCTCTTCGCGCAAAAATTTTGGCGATTTATCATTTAGATGCCCCATGTTACATCCTATGAGGCATTAGCGGCGGAACTGGAAGTTGGGGGGGGGCACCGGGGTACGGTGCCCCTTTAAATCAGAAATTTTAACACTAGCCCTATGGCGTTGACTAGAAAAAATGGGTTGGAAAGCCCATGGTGCCCCCTTTAATTCGGACATCCCGCCGTCACTGTTATGGGGTGTGACGACACATCCGGTGATCTACGATTGCTGTTGAACGGGGGCTGGATGGCGGTGACTCCGGCGCGCCAGACCACGTCACCGCGGCGCCGTGATTGGTAACATGCCCCATCTTATCTATTTGTATTCGTTGATATTTATGAGGTCTGTTCGGACTCCACAGAAGATATGGGGTAGAGCTGTACTGTATTACAGTGCTTGTCAGCATGATCGTTCGGAATATAAGGGATAAAAGGCACTGTATCTGGGAAATTAAATAAACGGGAAATGAAATCCGAATGAAATAATTCCTGAATTCCTAAATGAATCCGAAGTTAAATAAACTGTACAGTTCATATTTAACCAATCACAGCCCATGAATGGCTGCTTAAAAGTGAACTGGTTGGTCATTATAGGGATGATATGAAACAACTTTGCCATGAAAAGGCACCCAAGATTGCCGTCTGCAGTGTGCGTTTTCCGTAATGACTCCATTACACTTATGGTTGTTTCCCCATTATCACCAGAATTGAGTTTCCATCATACAATTCAAGCGATGGTGTCCAATTATCCAAAAGTGGTTAACACCTTTTGCACGCGCAGTGAGAACCAATGGAAATATTAATAAGTAATAGCTTTTGTTTGCACAAACCCACGAAATGATGCAACACTATAATGCCCGCACACACAGTGTATGTACAGTCTAATCTTGCTTCAGGGGCGGACCGATAATCAAACACTCCACCACATACGTCCACTGTTTCCTCCTAACTTCTTGAATCTTGATTTATCCTGTTGACTGGGGTTGAGTGAATTAGCAACTGAAGGCATGTTCATGTTAGGTAGAGCAATTCTAAGCCATGAAGGATAACTGTACCAACATGCATCTTCCAAAATCATGCTAGTGTGGCACATATAGGAGCATGATCACCGGCTTTAAAGGGCATATCGCGCAGCAGGGGAACTGAGATAAAGAGATTCTCTGGAACGAGGATAAAAACCTGTGGGCCAACTCCATCCTGCTCATGCATGTATACGTCTAACATGTTGGCCAACATGAGGGGTTGGGTTATTTCCTTAGTTATACCTGTCCGCGCCTTGTTTTTACCGCCAAAGAAGGTCAATAAGCCAAAAAATGTTTGTTTGTTATTTACACATGCACAGTGAGCGTGCAGTTTGCTATTTCAAGTGTTGAGGTTCAGCATTGGTTCGAGCCACAGGCGTAGGGAACAGGGAGGGGAGGGGGCCATGGCCCCCATATTTTGATCCTATGACGTTGACTAGAAAAAGGACTTAAAATACACCTTCCCCTTCTAATATTCCGGATGTTCCTATACCTATGGTTCGAGTAGTACTCTTGCAATGCACATGGGTGAAAACTTCAGCTTAGCGAATTCCAAATGGAAGCTGTGGCGGCTTTTCTCGTACTCGGCCATGTATTAACCCATTACTGCACGTGCGTTTTACAACAGACAGGTTTAGCCGCCCAAAACTGGCACCCTCCGGTCTGGACTGCGCCCCACCCCCGACCACGTGCCGACGCCATGATAACACTTGACTCCGACACCGGCTTCGAAACAAAACAAAAACATTATTCCGAAGCTGACTCCCCCTCGATAGGAAATCCTGGACCCGCCTATTGGTAAGTATGGTAAGTATGTACACATACACGTCATTGCTAAGCAACTCAATACTATCGGTGGTGATGGCATGCTGGCGAGTGTCATGAGGTGTGCGCTGGTATGCAGCGCTGCAGGGCTATCTACCGACTGCTCAGTGTGTACGCCCTCATTACCGGTGGAGGCCGTATAACAAATGAGGGGATTCGGCCACTGCATCTGATTGGTTTGCAGACACCCCCCCCACCCCCCACCCTCTCCCTCCAACATTGATGCTGGACGAAATCGTGGGTTGGGTCATAGGCGGATCCAGGGGGTAAAGGGATCACTTGCCCCCCAATCAACTTTCAGTGTCCTTAAAAATGATCAAGCTGCCTCCTAAAAGGTCGATGGCGCCCCCAAGAAATTTCGCTTTTCACAGATAAAGTGCTGCATCTGCACCTTAACATCCGCCCCAGTGGAACTCCGATCCAGCTTTGCCGTGGTGGGGGGATTCTTATACCCCCTCTGATATCGGCTCCTATGTGGGATATAAAAACATAACAGTGATAGGTAGCCCATTATGAATCATAACAAAACTATACCGGTCACTTTTTCGCTCAGATTGATATTGAGGCCGTGACAGGACAGAGGATGTTACAAATTCGAGAATGTTTATTTGGCTCTAACGTCTGACTAGGTTGGGTTGCAGTCAATTTTAAGATATCACTCGACTCCACTCGTTAAGTTGTATCAGTTCGATTCCATAATTTTTTAGTTAATTTGACTGTTGTATGGCATGACCACACTAGGTCAAAATGTAAAAATAAACTCACCCAAGGCCAGGTCAAGGTCACCGTCTCATCTTACATAGTCAATGTGCTTATCAATCGAGTCAAATGATGATCAAACGTAATGGTATCAAAGTGATACAAGTAAAAGTATCTCTACCATCATTACTTGCTAAGCTATTGACTGGCGGTAAAGTGGCTCAGTGGTAGAGCATCTGCCTTCTGAGCCACAAGTCTCGGGTTCATGTCTCGGCAGAGCTTCTGAATAAGGTGATCTGATTCTCCAAATCCCTCCCATCAGAGTGAGAGTTCGCGAGGCCGTATGACCCTGGCAGTTGGTGGATAGTTAAACCCCTACAATTATTTTCAAGTTATTGACCCATGTCTGAAAAGCTGCGCAAGTAGTCCCGAATGACCTCTTAGAATTCAAAGGTCGAAACTGGCAACATGACCCTGGTGAGTGGCCTAAGATACTACAATTTCGTGAACAAGAAATTATTATCAGCCGTATGGACAGAAATGGAGCGATTTTCGGCCGATTCCCACATTCCCCAGGCATTTCCAATGGAGAGATCCCTTACCTGACCTCAGGTAATCGATATACAAAATTCGTTCGCACAACTTTTGGTACTCGGTGGGTCTATGATTCGATATGAATATTAGATCAATAGATTAAGCCTGTTCTCACTGGTGCCACCTAAATATTTTTGGAGGTGAGATCACTTAACCTGGCCTGGTGACCTGACCCTTAAATAAAAAAGACCTAAACTTAAAAGTTTCGGTAAGTTGCACAGTTCACCATCATCATCATTTTATTTCATTTTTTACATACAGAGGACAGAGGCAAGGGAAGAGAACAGCAAAACAAGACAAGAGCGAAGCAAGCAAAAGGAGCAGCAGAATAGGAAACATGTATAGGTATACAGTGCAGAACAAAAAGAAGTAGGCGTGCATACTACCAGATGTGAGCAAATAATGACGTAGGTAGATGGAACAAAACATAAAACCGCCAGCAAAGAAGCAACAAAAATGGAACGAAAACGAAAAATATCGGAAAATAAGAACGATACAAAACTCAAGAGGCTCACAGGACATAACAAAGAGATAAGCTTGACAGAACGATTGAGGATAAGGTGTTCCAAGCGGAGTAGCGCTTTCGTCGGTTTTCCAGCACCGTTTGAAAAGCTGGGGGAGGGGGCTCAACCACCCCCATTGGGACGAAGGTTGATAGACACCATGGTACCTCTACTGAAGAAAGGTTTTGACGAAATAAACCTATTGAAATAGTCAAAATCTCACTAAAATGTTCCAAATCTCACTAAAATGTTCCAAATCTCACTAAAATGTTCCAAATCTCACTAAAATGTATACTTAAATATGCACCACCTGGGCTCTTTTCGTACGCACCTGAGGGGTTTACCGTCTTCCTCTGTGGAGCCGAGATGGTTAGTAAATCCCTTATAACTCGGGAACCATGAGATCTAGATCAAAACAAAAGACATCAATGCGTTCGTCTTAATCTTAAGATTCAAATTATATGCAGCATGACTTTTTAAGGAAAAATTATGTCCTTTACCTTAACACGCGCCCCGCTGGGGTCCCTTGCATGACGCGCCCCGCTGGGGGGCGTTTTTCGCCCCCTCCTCCGTATCTCGTTGCCCACGAAAGCTAAAGGAAAATTATGGGCGGCGTTCGAAAGCTCTTGACAAGACGAAGAGATTTCATAGGAAAAAATCTTATGTCAGGTCAATATTGAGGTCAGCATAGGTCAAAGAAGGCTCCATAGGCTTACAACAGAGCAGTGTACGTTTCCCTCTCTAGATCTGCCCTCAGGGAAGCTAGAACAAATCGTTATGCAACACTGGATTCCTCTTATCGCGGCAAATCGAATGATATATAATATGACCTTTCTAGGTCAAATAGTCAAAATGAGCTGACCTCGACCTAGGTCAGGGTCACATAATAACCTGATATGGTCATGTTGCATATCCATCGACTGCCTGTGACAATATGAGCACAATTCACGCAAAATGGGAGCTTTATCTCAATTCAGTGAGAGGTTATTAGCAAAACAATCACTCTCTGCTCCCGTGACCTGATATAACCTTTGAGAGGTCAGATACTCAAAAACTCAACTTTAAGGCCAAGATCGTGGTAAGAATAGACGATTTGAGGATTTTTAGCTTAATCTATCCAGTATTTACTGAAAACGAGCCTATTATATTTTCCACCATAGACTTATAGGTAAGGGGGTGATAAAAAATTGACATCACCTTAGGTCAACAATATCGAAATTCTGAGATAGAAGATTTGTAGACCCTAATGACCTTATCATATTGTGGAAGTTTCAAAGTGATCGGTTAGCTAATGTTCCCTGGGCGCTGCTTCAAACTCGTAATTTGAGGTTTTGAGGTCGGGTCACTTGACCCTGAATAGCTCCTTGACCTGACATGACCTTAACTCAAAATTTTGGTCAGATGTGCAAAATTGATAAGAAATAAGGTACTGCAAGTTTCGTTGTTCCGCATCTCTTCGTTTTTGAGCTATCTGGGGAAAACCAGGAGGGGGGCGAATTTCGCCCCTCCCCCACAGCGGGGCGCTTGTTAAGTCAAGGTCAAATAGTGACCTTTCGAGGTCATGTTGCATATCATTTGAACTCTTCAGTCATGCTCATTATTATGATACTAAATTTAAGCTTGTATCTTGTTTCGTTCAAACCTTAAAGACAAATAATTAAAAAAAACGTGGCATTTAGTGACCTATGCTGACCTGGGAATGGACCTGACTACAAAATAGATGACAGCAAGCAGATTTTTCGTTTCAAGAGATTTAGAATTATGTTAGAAACGGCAGCTCTTCTAGGTTCTGAGTTATACTCTGGTTTCATCCGCCTCATTTAAGAAAAAAACATAATTGTTTTACATGCGTTTAGCAATGACGTCTCAACTTGTTGACCTGGCCTGACCTGATGTAAGTTTTTGGTCATAAATTGTAAATTTATCGCCCTAGAGGCCTGCAAAGGGACGCAAGTCTAAATTAAATCGGGCCAGAATCATTCGCGAAAAACCGAGGAGGTCCGATCGGACCCCCAGGTGGCGATAGGTTAATGAGGCACTGGAAGTTCTTGTTGCGATTGCGATTTTCTAATTCACACGATTTCCATACGATTTCCTAAGTTGCCCCAGACAGGAAAACATTCTCGTTCGCAGAAGCAATTCAGTTTTAATAAAACCAGCCGAAAGAACACGAGGATTGGACAATTATTCCTGGTTACAGCTGAGCTACCGGCGTCTTATCATTCAGTGCAATACCTTAGCAACATACGGTGAGGAAATGCCTTTAAGCAGCCTTTGAAGCCCAAGAAACTACAAAAGTTGTTCAAATCATTTTTCAGGCGCAGCATTGTGGTCCTGTGTGCCATGCCCAGTTGAAAACTATCCCTGGTCCCCAGCTTCAGGCATCGGTCTTTAATAATCCTGAGTCCCTCTTTTGGAATTGTGTCCAACACAGGGCAGTTACCGCTGAACTAAGCGCCTCTGTCAAATGTCTGCACGTGACACTCGTGTTCTTGGCATGGATCAATAGGGCAATGACAAGACGCCACTGTTTTCAAGGGACTTCCTTTGCTTCTCTTCTGTTTAGTAAAGCTGCGTTGCTTATACCTACAAACAGTGGCTCTGATTTGTTCTTAGCACACACCCGGTAACCGTCGTCAGGTTTGAGCTTATTTTAGGTTAAAGTGTTTCCCCTCGAAGAAGGAAGGAGGAAGGTGCTTGACTCTCACCAACAGAAGCCATATTCTTGGAGCGTTTGAAGATCTGAGTTGGGAAGTTGCCTGAGGAGCTGATGACCCAGGGCAGAGTAAAATGTAAATTTTTAACGCACTTTCGGTCCGTTTTCAGAAAAAGCAATGACTTCAACTAAGTAGCATTTTCTTACGGCCGGTACAGTTCCTCAAACACTTACGCGACGAACACCTGCAGGTAAGGCCGGAACGTTCATTCATTCTAGTGTTCATTTTGGTAATATTCTAACATAGAATTGAATGAATAAACTTTGAAAAATCTATTGACGCCAGTTAAGATAGGGGATAAGAAAGTTTTACTCAATGAAAGGAAAAAATGCATGATTTAAATGACGAAACTCACCGCATCTTTCTCAATAACACTCAATGCCATTTCGCAGCATTTCTATATTATCTTCCATTCCTTTGTCTTCACCTTTCCCCATCCTAACCGTCCCCTTCTATAGCTTCTTTTCGCCTCATACCCATCGCGACAACGCTTGAAAAGCCACCTCACGAGTGTGGAAGTGCTCGAAATACATGATACATGTCCATTGAGCGAACCAATTGAGTGGGCAGGCACCGGAAGGTCGCGGGAGAGAAAATTTCGCACTGATTTCGAAATCAATATAAATGTTTTAATGATAAGCCTTCAATCAATCCTTGTGCGTCTCTGCCAAGCTCAGATACACATACAGTATTACTGTGATGTGTATGACCAACAGCGGGAAACATGTTGTCACGTATTGTATTCAGCGAAACAATCCTAAACAGGAGGGTAGCAAAAACAAATGTGTGAAAGGCTTGAATTAGAGCTTTGTAAAATATAATAAAAACACTGAAGATAACTAAATTTTAGAAGATCGTAAATATGATTTCCGGATTCGGCATGCTCCAATGCACTAGAATATTACTGATCTGAAAACAATTCTCGAATGTTGTGTAATTCGTCCCCGGTTAGTGTGCTTTGCTACATGCACATAGTTCCTTGATGCACACAACCATTGGAAGATCAGATCTTAGCGGTAAAAAAGAAACTGAAAAAGGAATTTGCATTTGTTTAAGGAACGACAATGGTATGGGCAATGATCTGCCAAATTTTCATCATCGTACGTAGAGGCGTTTCTGTAGCAGTTGGCCGTCGAAACGTTACATTTGGACACCATCGCAATTCTCCCATGCGGTGTATGTACGTAATACGAGCAATTTACCCAAATAGAGAAAAAGGGAAATGTGAATCCTTACCCGGATCTAAGTCGATGACAATCATCTTCCAAAACCATTACAATCCAATTCAATCCACCAACCGTTCAGGGATCCATGGGAATATCTAATTAATGGCGCACTCTGCAATGATGCAGAAAAGAATCTAGGATTTTGGCCAAAAAACCGCACCCCGAGGCGCGGCGTAAACCACCTTTTCGCACTCCGAGGAGTGTTTTTCTGTTGCAATTGGGGGGGGGTGTTTGAGAGTTTCAAAAGTCTTACTAGGGAAACAGCGGCGCAAATTTGCCCAAAAGGGCACCACTGTCTGGATAGCGGAAGTCAAATAGTCGAGCGGAAACCTGCAGTTGCCCGTGAACGACCGGCAAACAACGAAAGACGCGAGAAAACATGTTTCGTCCGCCAAGTTCACCTTCCAAATTCAATACTCCGCAGCCACAATTATCAGTACCACAGAATTATCACATTTTGAGACTTTGAAGATGCCGTTGGCACCCAGCGTCCACAGTAAATCCGCTAGATCCAGGCGGGTTTACTGGCGGCCCTAAGGAGAGAAGATGTAACCCTCTTTTGCCCGCCTGAATTTGCCCCTGACTCAAACTTGTCCATCCGTCTGAAAACCCGCGTCGGAGCCCTTGGACTAGCCGTTGTGGGCGAGGGCGTTGAATCCGACCTGGCCGAAAATATTCCCGCTGCACCCCGCGACCATGTCTGACCACTTCCAGCCTGGGACTGCAGCTATCGTGAATGATAAATGGGCCTCTCTGCCTTTGGTTGACATCATTGAAGAGACACAAAGCCTCATTTTTGGATAGTGCACATCGAAAGCGATTGGTTGGGCTCAGTGACCCCAAGAAGGCAGTGTAAGAAGAGATGAATTGCATTAGCAGCATAAAATCAAGTTTTTGGTCGCTATGTGAACGGTATTAACCACTTAAACCAGTGCTGGACATTGCGGAATATTCGACTGCAATTCCGCGATTCTGCCATCGCGAAGTGCCCAAAATTTGGACTTAAAGCCATTCCAAATTTGACCCTATCATTCAAATTATCTGCGGCTTGACCTTGTAAGGTTAACTTATGACCTTGACCGGTCAAGGTAAAACAATGGACTTTCAAGATCATGTTACATATCACTCGGATCCTTGAGTCACGCTCATTTCTATGACACGGCATTCAAGATTGTATCTTGTTTCATACAAAAGGTATAAACACAAACAATTTCGTTGAGGAGCTGTTCAAGACGACAGTCGAATTTCAGATGTATTTAGCAAAGATTTTATTGCTCGACAGACCTAGTGTAAACACCTTTTTCAAAAAATTTCTTCGGCCTTTGGGGGCCAAAAGATAGTCTCCCCCTTCCAGGACTTTGGGGGGCATGGCCGGAATGGCCTCCCCCTGCGTCGGCCAACAGGGGCGGATGCAGGCCGACGGTATGGGGTAAATCGTGAAAAACATATGGTTTTTGAAGAAAATCGGAAAAAATCGCCATAAATTGGGCGGTTTGGGGGAAAATGCCTTTCCCCCATGAATCCGACAGTGTCCACCAATGTTTTCATTTGTTGCCAATTTCTGCCCATGCTAAATGGCCGGAGCGCATCCATCCCCTGCCCGAGAGTGAGACCGTCTACGGAACACCCTAGTTGCAATATTTCACTAATCTCAATATATATAAAATATTGAGAAAATGTAATATTTCAGGTAAATAAATGTGTTTCCATGCGACATCTCACGAGGCAAAATGTGATCATTTCACGTTTGATTTTTGGTAATTTTAGAGCTCTTTGGGAGCCGGAGCCGGACCCTTTCTGACGGCTCCAGGCTCCGGCTCCGATCAAAAGTGTTTCGGCGGCTCCGGCTTCGGGCAGAATGGTCGGCTCCGACCGGCTCCGGCTCTGGCTCCGGCGCCGCATCCCTGGTGATGACCCATATGTATTTCACAAGTGTCTAGCTTGTCGTGTCTTTTGTCACTACGGTGCCCCTACTCGAATGCTCACTTGTTGGAGATCTTTGAGCAAGGTGCAGGTGCCGAGTATAAAAACCCCTGTCTTTGACGGTTTGATTTTCAGAGAATATTGTGAAAACAAGTCCCATATGTGTTTCACAAGCTTCACGTGTGTTTCACGTGACAATGTCCGGAAGATGTTTCGCGTGACAAAGCTTGTCTGGAAGACACGTGTTTCACGTGGCAATGCTTGTCTGGAAGACAAGCTATGTTAAGTATTGGTGATGGTATAATGACATATATATATATATATATATATATATATATATATATATATATATATATATATATTCGTATAGTTGTGGAGCAGATTCTCTTTAATGCATTTTTCATTAAATACAATTGCTTGTTTAGCCGCAGAAAGTTTTTTAGACTTAGATTCAATAATACGAATAAATTTAATGTTATTTTTGGTATGTTTGTGCAAAGTCGTAGCAAAGGACATAAAATAGGTTTAAGTTTCACATAGTAATATTTCACCAAGCTTATGGCATGATCACACACAAAATCTAAGCTCTTTAAAAGTATTAATCAGTTTGAATTTTTGAATCCTAATATGAAAGCGCACAGTATATCGACAAATGATCCTTCATTACAAAAATACCAAGCAAACACCTCAATCACGTCTAACACATCACATATTACAAATAACAGGAATACAACACGCTTACAATGCTTTCTAAATATTCATCGAATATTCCTATCATATAGGGGAAGGTGTGTGAGTTGTTTGGTGTGGATGTTGATGATGGGTGACGTGTCTCGGATGTAAAGTGTTTCTAGTGTTGTGAGTCTGCGATGATCAGTGCACTGTGCTAGGACTGTGGTGTTTTCTGTCAATATGTTTCGTGTGATATCTGTGTTGTGGTACTCCTGCATGTGTCGTTTAGGTGATCCTTCCTGTAGGTGCATGGTGAGTCGTCTGCTGAGAGATGTGGTAGTCATACCAATGTAACATACCTTTCGGGTTGCGCAGTCCCCGGCCTTACATTGGAACTGGTATATTACAATGGTCTGCTTGAGTGGCGTGCTCTTCTTTGAGATGTTGTTTTGCATAATGAGATTGGATGTCTTAAGGCCGCTGTAGTAGATGTTGAGTCTGAGTTTGGTGTTTGGATCTGTTGTTGTTGTGTTTTGCGATATGATCTTCGTGATGGCCTTTTCATCTCGTTTCCAAGATGGTGTTAGAAAGTTTTTGTAGTAGAGGTTCATGCATGTTTCTGTTGGGGCGGATGAGTGCTCAGCATGTTTCTGAAGCATATTCTTGACCACAGAGTCAAACATAGTGTTGCTATAGCCATTGTTGACTAAGAACTGGCGAACCCTGATCAGCTCGCGATCGAACAGTTTCCAAGTCGAACAGTTTTTTAGAGCCCGGTGAATATAGGCGATATATATATATATATATATATATATATATATATATATATATATATATATATATATATATATATATATATATATATATATATATATAATTGGCCTGATAAAATTAGTGGACCGTCGTCTCAGAATTGAAATATGGTAGACTTTTCTATGTAGAGGCTCATATCGGTGGTAAACATCGAAAGGCATTATACAGGACAAACTTCTGCCTTGGGAAAATGCCTACAGAATTTGAAAGAGATTTCGATACTTTTATACTTCCGTACATTCCAGAACTTGAATTATGTTACCAGAGCTGATTTTGGCCTGCTGGTAATGTTTTTAATTACTACGCCAGTGCTTTTCTATGCCATACTGTTTACATTTTTTCCGACAACCTTTTGTCGCAAATAACGTCGAGACATTTTGAAAGATCAGTAAGGACTAGAATCGAAATCTGGCCGTCATCTAGCCCACGGCACACGTGGTCAGTTACAACAGTTAGTACGGTTTAAGCCGAATAATTCTTCAGGTGGGGTAGGAGTGAACGGTGTTTATTTTTGCCAAGTGTATACTAAGCTGACTATGAGCGATTCCGTTGAATCTCAACAATAGGAAACTAGTAGCCAGGGTACCCGGCACTGGGTTCGTGTGGTCAATCAAGGCCTTTTAGTAATCGCGGGCTCCCTATGGGCACAGATGAGTAACAGGCTTGTTGGTAGTTGCTGGCCGCTGTGGTCACAGCTGGACCCTCCATAGTAGTTGTGAGCCCTCGAGGCTCAATAAAGCCACAGCCAGGGATTTCGTCTGATAATAACTGGCTCTCTGTGGATAGCCGTGGGATCCTTGGCGCCTCATCTGGGTGTCTATAATAATCGGGGCCGGGCCTCCTGTAGTCATAGCCAGACCCTTTACAACAATCACAGGTTCCTGTTGCCAGCTAGGCCCTTCAGTAATGGCACTGACCCTCTACAACAATCGCGGGTTCCTGTGGCCAGCTGGGCCCTTCAGTAATGACACTGACCCTGTACAATAAACGCGGGCTCCTGTGGCCAGCTGGGCCTTCAGTAATGAGGCTGACCCTGTACAACAATCGCGGGCTCCTGTGGTCAGCTGGGCCCCTTCAGTAATGAGGCTGACCCTGTACAACAATCGCGGGTTCCTGTGGCCAGCTGGGCCTTCAGTAGTGGCACTAACCCTCTACAATAATCGCAGGCTCCTGTGGCCAGCTGGGCCTCAGTAATGACACTGTTCCTCTACAACAATCGCGAGCTCCTGTGGTCAGCTGGGCCCCTTCAGTAATAGCAATGACCCTGTACAACAATCGCGGGCTTCTGTGGTCACCTGGGCCCCTTCAGTAGTGGCATTGATCCTCTACAACAATCGCGGGCTCCTGTGGTCAGCTGGGTTTCTATAGTAATGACAAGTCTACTGTGGGCAGACGGGTACCCTGACAAATACCAAGTTTCTGTTTTACAATCGTAGGTCCCAGTCACCACAGCCGAGACCCTAACAGTTATCGAGGCACCTGGGATTAGTTGGGGCCCCTGCTGCCATAGCAGAGCCGCTTGAACGCAACCAAAGGCGATTGTGGTAGATCGGAGCTGTCTGGCCAAAGGCGACCCCCTCTATTTCTCGCCTGCAGCCCCTGTGAATCGAGCCTGGCGTCTTACAATGATCGCAAGGCCCCTGTGGCTATTAATGGCTTCGTTATGTACTTGCAAAAGGTCTTCAAGCTGAAGAACCTTTTTGGTAATCGCTAATACCCCGTAAACCCGGCTTGACATCTCTGAAAACTGCCGACTCCTGTGGTCAGTCGGGCCCTGTGGCCGCAGTTAGACCCCTAACCAGTATCTATGATCCTTGTGCTTACGGCCGGGACCCCTGTGGTCAGCAACAGCTCCATGTGGAACCGTGCTAATTCAACGATAATAAGGCACGTGCTGCCAAACGGACACTTCAAAAGCAACCATGGACCTTGCTGGTCATAGGCGCCTTGCGGGTCATACGATGATCTGCTGGTGACAAAGAGCCCAGCTGGGCATGGAGGGCCGAGCTGGCCGCAGAGGGTTCTGCGGACCAAGGAGGTTCCCGATTGGTCTCAGAAGGTTTCCGTCAGGCTGTATTTCACGTGGTCGCTGTTCTCGATGGCGGCCTCCGGGTCATCAGGAGGGAGGAGAGGGCTGCTGATAATCGGGTTACAAAAGATGAGAGAAGTTTCCATGAAGATGCTAGGCCAGTTCCTCGTTCTGATACAGGGCTTCAGACTTCACAGAGTCCTAGCAAATATAAAGGCATCATGACAATGACATCAGTGTGATCAAGCAAGGCATATAAAAAACGTCTTGATTGGCAGGGCAGCTTTCGAGAATTGAACACAAGCAAAAGGCTGCAATGTTTTAAAAGGCACCTTCAAACATCATATCGTCGTTCGCCCCCATTCCTCATCCCCTCCTTGGGCGCTTCTGGATCCGCCAGTGCCAAAATCTACGATATGAGCTCATATGTCAATGAAGCGGTTGTATAAAGGGCCGTAAAACCACGCATACGTCGTTCACAATCAAAGGATGGGCGTGGATATCGGCGAGTGGGCACTCACCCCAGTGTGAGGTTGGCGAGAGCCGGCACCAGGCACCAGTGGTCGGGGGCGCCACTGACGAAGACCTGGCTGAAGGCGATGAAGGCCGCAGGAAGGGTGGCCGGTACGCAGAGCAGCATAAACATCAGCTGCTGGTACCTGCCCCTCTCCCCGATCTCCTTCAGTGCGATATCAAAGTCGATCATATTGCTGCTTTAGGTTTTCGCCACTAAACGTGTCTGGCCAAATTCCGCTTGAACAGAGCACCGGATTCACTGTGAAGTCACTAGAAGATTGTAGTGAACGTAATCACTGAGAATTCACTGTAAATGTGTGTCTAGTTTAATCACTGAAAGTACACTGCATATTTGTCACGAGGTTAGGCTTCTTGGCCGGTGCTATCTACGGCTGGCAGATCTAATAGTGTGGCGATATGTTTTTCGGTCGAGGTGACTTCTTGTACTTGAACGAAGAGGCGGGAGCCTCCCACCGTGATAGACACTGATTGCTACTGGCACACGCTGCAACTGGTGTCGGCTTTTGTACACTAATTCACCATTCGTCACTGCCAGTGCAACAAAGCGGAGGTTGTTGACTCATTCTGAGGGCTTTCTTTGAAGCATCAGAATTGCCTCAGACCCACGCAGCGCCAGAGATCTTTCCTCTGCGGTCAGGTCCGTAGAGATGCCGGATTGGTTGATGCAACCAGCGTGGCAGGGGTGTGTCTCACTGTCGATAATACGTCATGGGGCGTTGCCGGCCTCTTTGAGAGTAGCCGATAAGAGATGGGCGCCACTTCAGACGTCTGTTGTCGACGGCTATCGATGTGGGGCGTACCCAACGGCTCCACGAAGCGACATCGTCCCTTTGCTTTGTGACCCGCCTCGCATCGCATCAGAAACGCGGCACGCGATCAACACAGCTTTACACTCTCTTGTCGCCACCTGTTTCTCTTTAGAAATGAACAGATCTTTCAGTGATCACATGATTTCAACGTGCTGCTCTTCTCTTCCAGCAGACAGCGGTACATACAGATGTGCCTCCGTCTTACGAGGCTTCCGCTCGCTCGCACGTGAGGTGGAACTCAGTCCGATCCAGCCGTCCCAGCGGAGCCCGAGCAGCAACTGCACGGCAGGTACACGAGGCTGAAATGTGCCCCGTCAGACCCTGCCAGGCGGCGTCACACGGTGGAGAGCACAAACGTGACCCGACTACTCACACAGACAGCTCTCGCAGTTGAAGCTTTTGGCGTCAGCACTGCCGATTAACCTCCCAGTCCTGTCACTTCCTGTCAGCAGCAATGACTCTCCACTCTTCCACCAGTCACAGGCGCCCTCCACAGCCTTGAAACAGAGAATGGAAACTATTCCACGAAATAACACACGGATAAGGACTCGCGCACAAACCCCTACGTGCGTTTCACGTATACTCTGCAACGGTGTCGAGATTGGCTTCACTGAAACACGGATGGTAGCTTTGCGGCAACGTGACACGCGTCCCACGCCCCCGCACGAGTGTTAGAGCGAGACAGGCCACGATGGTAATCTGGCATCAGGCGCACCGCCAGAAAAACTGACCACTTCCCTGCACGACTGCGGCGGCGCGTCGCCGACGTCGCGGCGCGCTGTGACGGCTGCGACAGTGGCGGCGGCACTGCGGCGGGCGGCACCGTGCCGGCGCGCCGCGGAGGCCGAATCTGCGAGCGGCGGCGGCGGCGGCTCCTCCAGCCCTCAGTCGGCGGCGCTGCTCTCAATAGACGCACCAATCGGCAGTAATCATCACCCGAGCGCAGATCCGCACAGATCGCACCGCGACCTGCTGATGGTTACTGACGTGACATCACTCACACTGACGGAACAAGTACGAACCGAAACTGTCGGTGATATGTTGCGCTGTTCTCATTCATCTAATTGTTGTGTAACACCACTTCTGGACTTAACACGTGCATTGTCAGGGGTACCCGCCCCCTCAGGATTTTCTGGAGAGCAAAAACGGCGGCGCGTAGCGCCGCCGTACTTGGTATAACTTTTCTCTGATCATTTTTACAACCTTTGTCACAATTTTAAGGGTGGGTCATCTCAGGTCAGGTCACCAGTACAAGTCAAGTGACCTGACCTCAAAAACGTTTAGGATAGCATAAATCAGAACAGGGTGAACTTACCCAATTGAAATTCATATCACAAAATGGGCTTATCGAGTTCTCTAAAAACATGTTCTGGTATTTTTCATATCGATGGGCTAAGGTCGGGTTCGAGCCATGACCTCTCCATTGGAAATACATGGGAAAATGGTTTTAACTGAATAACTTAGTACGGATGGTAAAACAGCGGTCATCTTAACTTCATCAGATTGGCCTTGTTTTTGTAGTTCTAATGATATATATGTTGACCTAATTTGACCTTGACCCGACTAGGTCAGGTCAAACGTCATATTTGACCTAATTTGACTTATCAAGGTCATGTTATCATCATTCGATTTGGCTTGCTGCGAGAATTGCAATAGTATAAACTGTTTTGCTCTATCTTTACCTACTTGTTCCGATGTAATGACCGAAAACCTTCATGACAAGATATAATCACAAACACTACATAGTTATATAAAACGCATTTCAGTAGACTCGATGGAACATGGAACAATCTTTGTCGTGCTACTAGTTGTTTAAATATTCGACATCATGACGCGTGAGTGTTTTCCTCCATGGTCCTCATTGTCGCTTGAGCAGGTCGAGCCAACCTTGGTACAATAAGTATTTCCCTATATTTCTATTTAGTTTTTCTCTTGCAGTTGCTTGAATTTGGATGGCTCCTTTAATTTGGCATTGTTTTGTTCTGGATTAAAGTGATCACTTTGCGTCCCAATCAATGTGTTCGGTTTCGTACGAATATTCGGCAGTGGCTTCGGTTGTCGGTCGGTTAGGGTCATTTCCCTCAGGGCTTTAGAGACTTTGTGTTCAGCAGCCCTAACCGACATCATTCTCCGCTTCTCCTATATAAATTTCGCAGCAATCGGCACTCCATTTAGATGGGGCCAGGTTTCTTCGCAAATGGAATTTGTCCTGAGTTTAACCAAAAGTGCCGAGAGTTTTGCGGCTTAAAGTACGTTCTAATCTTGTATTTTGCGCGCACTCTTCTTATCTGTTCCGATGTTCTTTCTTGATATGGTATTACAAGGGTCTTCATTCGTTCTTCAGCGTTGGGGCTTGGGTGTCTGGTTTTCATGGTTAGGTCCACTGCATCTCTTAACTCTCTTGATTTGTGAGTTCACGAACTCTTCTGGATAGTTATTATCCTCCAGCATAGATCGATGTGTTTGAGCTCTTTCTCACGTGCTGTCATCTTTCGCAAACGTTGAAAGCCCGCTGGGCTAGCGTTTGTACGACCGTTCTTTTGTGAGCCTGTGGATGGAGACTCAGGGATGATAGAGCTGCCCTTCTTGGACATGACTCTATCCCGTTCACCGGAAGGACACATTACAACGGATGTTTACTACAAAACGACTACAAGCGGTCGATACTTAAACTACCTGCGCCACCATCCACAGGCTCACAAAAGAACGGTCGTGCAAACGCTAGCCCAGCGGGCTTTCAACGTTTGCGAAGAGGTGACAGTACGTGAGAAAGAGCTCAAACACATCAGATCTATGCTGGAGGATAATAACTATCCAGAAGAGTTCGTGAACTCACAAATCAAGAGAGTTAAGAGATGCAGTGGACCTAACCATGAAAAACCAGACACCCAAGCCACCATCACTGAAGAACGAATGAAGACCCTTGTAATACCATATCAAGATGGAACATCGGAACAGATAAGAAGAGTGCGCGCAAAATACAAGATTAGAACGTACTTTAAGCCGCAAAAAACTCCCAGGAAACTTTTGGTTAAACCCAAGGACAAAATTCCATTTGCGAAGAAACCTGGCCCCATCTACCAAATGGAGTGCACGGGTTGCTGCAAAATTTATATAGGAGAAAGCGGGAGAATGATGTCGGTTAGGGCTGCTGAACACAAAAAGTCTCTAAAAGCCCTGAGGGAGATGACCCTAACCGACCGACAACCAGAAGCCACAGCCGAATATTCGTACGAAACCAGACACACGATTGATTGGGACGCTAAAGTGATCACTTTCGAATCCAGAACAAAACAACGCCAAATTAAAGGAGCCATCCAAATTCAAGCAACAGCGAGAGAAAAACTAAATAGAAATATAGGCAAATACTTATTGTACCAAGGCTGGCTCGACCTGCTCAAGCGACAATGAGGACCATGGAGGAAAACACTCACGCGTCATGATGTCGAATATTTAAACAACTAGTAGCACGACAAAGATTGTTCCATGTTCCATCGAGTTTACTGAAATGCGTTTTATATAACTATGTAGTGTTTGTGATTATATCTTCTACTTTTTTACTTGATAATGGGACCGAGATGGCCCCGAAAGCGGTCGTATAACAAATACAACCTTTGGCTTTGCGTAGCAGTAAAACTTTCAATAAAATCGTTCACCAAAGCCATGAACCAAACAGAGCATCTTCATTTATATGTTATCCCTATGACAGGATGTCTTGACCTCTAGTTACCTTAAATGTGACCTGACAAAAAATTGCTCAAATATTCTCGATAGAGAAGTGTATGGACTAACCAACGCTCTTTACAGTTTTTCGTTAGCTAGCGTCCTTTTCGAGATCTTAGGGGGCGGGCACTCGCCCTCCTGTCGGAGCGAAGGTGGCTCAGACCCCCGTCAATGTGCGTGCTAAACTTAGTCCGTTGTTGGGGGGGTGTGGGTGGTCGCACGCTGGCTCACGCAGCCGCGGGTTCAAGGCCCGGCGTCAAAAGGCAAGCTGGCTAAACCTTAACAGGAGGTTGGGGATGAGGGTGGTGCAAAGCCCCAAAATTACTATTAGTCCGTTGTAACATGTATGTATCAGTGAGCAGCAAACTCACTTCCTGTGGGAAAAGAGGAGCGATGGGAAGCAAAATCATAGGGGAGCGCCATCAACCTTAAGGGGCGCCGTGTCAATCTCAGGGTGCGCCGGGGGTCAATGGGGGCAAGTGCATCCCCACCCCATTACCCTCTGCATCTGCCCATGGTATGTCATACCAGAAATACGCTAAAACAATGAATATGCTCACACAAAGCGGAAAATAATTATACTAATACTATTTCCAATATGCAATGTCATCTACCTGTCTACTTTAACTGACAAGGTTCAAGCACAACCATTACCGCATGAAAGTATTAAACGTGTTTTCATTTTTAGATCATGTTTATGTTTTGGAAGGAAAATTTCCAATTATGGATCATTGTTTTCAGTGCGGGATCATAACTATTATTGGCAACTCGACTGCAGTTTCCCCCAATGACATGCATTTCCCTTTTAAAAGTTTCCATTTTGAAGAGTGTTTCCAATTATGGTACATTCCATGATTAAATGTGGCAATTATCATGAAAATTATTATTGAAACTAATCTATAAATGGGAGCGTACAACACAATTGGAACCGATCAGCTTCCCCCCCCCCACAACTTATCTCACATACAACAAAAGACAAAATGTCAATGTCAACATAGTTTGGATCTACCTAAATGTTTGTAAAGGGACCAGGTAGCATTTTACAGCCAGATCAAATGTAAATTTCCCAACACCTGATTTCACCTGCCGGTCGTTCTTCTGATAAAAAAGGCAACTACCGCATAGATATAAAATTATGTCTATTGGCCTAATAGGTACAGAGGTATTGAAGTCATACCAAAGAAAATCAGTGTATAAGTCAAAATCCTCTTTAACTCAGGCAGTTCAGTCGTTTTGCTACTACCACGGTAGTAACAAACACCCAACCACGTTTTCAAAGTCTCTTTCTGAGATTTTCTGTGATTTTCTGAGATGAGAGTGGGTCACAGGCCCCTAGTGCACTTAGTGTCCCCCAGTGTGTGTTTTAACACTTTGGGAGACCATTGCACAATTTCTATGTACAATATTGACATGATAATTATCAAAACCTCCATACTTTTCAGTCGCGCGGTGACTATTAGCAAATCACAAATCTGATCAGGCAAAATAACGAAGGCATAACAACTAAGAATGAAACAAGTTTTGTGTGAAAGTCATAGAATCAAAGTACTACATTCATCTATTAGAGCAGCACATTATTATGTTAGTGCACTTATCTCAGATATACCAATAAATATGCCTAACAAAGTCCACTTTTCAAATTTTGCAGGCTACATCACAAAACATTGCGAACTGTGTTGTCCTTTACTAGGTTCCAGCTATTATTTCTTCACTCATTAGTACTTTAGTAGCTTTAGGCTACATACTAAATTCAAAGAAAAGGACCCAATAATACTCAAACTTAAATATTATTTAACCACAAATGGACGAAAGTACTATAAGTATCGTTATCTTAATAAATATGCAAATATGTATTTAATCTCACATTTCGGGCATCAGGGGCTTCGGCAACACTAAATGGCCATGGGCTCATTTAAGGCAACTGTGACAGGGTTTAGTTTGAGCGGGGTTCGTTTTAAAAACACAGTACCAATATTGTATCACGATGGTACGCTGTGAATAAGGACAAATCAAATTAAAATATCCACACCTTATTGTATTAATGTGTGTTATTTAACAACGTACATCCATTGTACTAAACTATCATAAATGTTACAAATATTCATACATGGCACTGAAGGCATTAATATTGCTACGAGAGGAGGGGGGGTACTGTGAGTCTGACTTCATCGACTCAAATAGTTTTCTCAGCAGGGTGAGTTGAATGTAACAATGAACCAAAATCTTAATACAGCGAAAGGTGTTGGCTTCAAAGGCTTGGATAATCCTCAGAAGTTTCATCACAGCTGATCTTCGGATAAAAGGAGTTAAAAAAGCGGGTTGGTATAGCTCAGCTCCAGTTTTTACAGAGCTAGAACAACCCCTTTGGTATGAACATGATAATAGGAGGCACAGGTGTCATGACCACCACAATAATCATTTTGATCTCTTAAGCTCATGGCGATGATGGAGAAGATGAATGACCCAGAAATGTAACTTGCTCCCTCCCCCTCAAGCTCTGGGCCACCCTACGCCTCTGAGTGTATAGGTTAAGAACTAGTCTCTCTCAGCAGCACCTGGCAATATCTGACCCTGCTTAGCCTTTGATCTGCACATATGTATGACGGGACCGTGTCGTTTGCCAAGCTCATGCATGATGGCAGGCATGGTCCAGTCCCTGCTGAATAGCTGATCACTGCTCTCTCGGGAGCAGCTTGATTGCAAAGACCAGTGCAGATCCGAGCCTCGCACAAGTTCAAAGGCTATCCTGGATCATAGTGGACGACCGAGTCAGCAAGGAATTTATTAGCACTAACAACAAGTGGTTCCAAGCAGTCTCAGCATGATGTTTATTTCAGCATTAAGGGGCAGTTCAAGGGGGCGAAAATCCGGCCATGCCCCCAAGCGAAAAAGAAGGGACTAACCTCATTTGGCCCCCTCCCCCAAAAGCAAACTAGTGTTTCATTATTGATCAATGAAGGAGTACGTTTCCGTCAGTAAAAACATTTTTAATAGCTTTTGTCTGTTCGCAAGGTACCTCATAAGGCAGGAAATGTATTCACTGTACCAGTTTAATTCTGCCGGCCGCTGCCTCCACCACTTAACCATTTTTTTTTCCTTCTCACAAACAAAGGTTGGCGAGAAAATCGAAAGAAACAAGGCCCTTCCCCACCACCAAACTAGCCCGCTGGCTCCATCTCTGCCAGCAGAGAGGGCTTCCGGACTCCACCCGTAACAGTAAAACTCAATAGAGGAAGCAATATGGTTAAATGTATACAATCTCATGGTTTACTTCTTTACGAGCTTTCTCTGGAAAACTGCTGTTCCCAGTGGAAGCCGAGATGGGGAGCACATGTGCATGTATTCCATTTTCTTCAATTATTTCCTCATTCTGAGCTCTGTTGCTAAAGAATGCATCAAATAAATGTAATTTTAGGCCCTGCTTTTTATGACAACGACCATCACCAAAGCCAGCTCAAAGCCGTTTGGTTCTGTCTTTCTTAAGGCCGTTTGGATAAGTTCTGCCTTTTGGTTCTATGGATGTCTGTGGCGTTGGAGTTATTACAGTTGCAGGGGTTTGTACTGCACTTCCTGATCCCTCGGGTGTGGTTCCTGTGGTGTGTGTCAAAGCAGGGGGTATTTCTGTACCTAGAGAGCCGGTAGCATTTGCTAGGTTGACCCGTCCACGCTTCGCTGCAGGAGGGCCCTCGGGTTGTTCTGCGACTCTGTCTGTCTGAGCCACTGGTTGTGGCCTATCAAAAACACGTGTCTGCACCCTTTCTCAGCGGTGTCTCAGCGGTACCGCCGTTGGACTGCGACGCTGGTACCGACACGACCGAGTCCTTCGTTGAGTCTGTCTGGACACTCTTCTCGGTTGTGACCCTGTGTGGCGGGTCGGATTGAGCTTCAACATTCGTGGTCTCAAGTTTGTTGTCAGGCTGCGGCACTTGACCACCAAGCAGCTACATAAACTCACGCACGGACAGATGCATGATACCCCGCATGGATGAATCCATGCCAGCAGGTGGCTTCACATGCTGCGTCTTTCCCACCAGAGCGTCACGAAAAGGAAAGGAACGAGCAGCAGTCGTTTGTTCTGTCGTCGGTTCGAGTGAGCTACGTGTTTTATCCTAGCTGTGTCGTGGTGCGGCAGTTTCTCCGGGAGTCACCCCATGACCTTGGCCTTTAGCTTATCTCTCGGAGAGAAACTTGGGGCATGTACGTGACCACGCCTCGTGGTCCCCACTGCACACCGTGCAATTCGTGACGTCAGCCTCGCAAGCAGCTGACCCGTGGCCAACCGACAAACACTTCCTACATTTCCCATGCCCTTTACAAGACCTAGCTACGTGGCCATATCTCTGGCAGCGGTAACATCATGTGGGTCCGGCACGTACATACTTGCAAACACGCACGGAGAGCCAACCGACCCGGATATCCCTTGGGAGCTCCTTTCTGTCGAAAGTTACGACGAATGTATTCGTCGGCACGAGCTCACCACTCAATTTCCTGTTCATTTTTCGTATTTTGGTTACACCCTGCTCCTCCAGACCGATCAGAATATCCCCCTCCGTTGAATCTGTCAGCTGCCGGGAAGTAAGAACGCCTACAGCGCTCGACTGGACACCGCCTACTGACTTCAACGCGCCTAAATTAAAAAAGGCTTTTGGCAGGCAAGAGATTACGCGTTTCTACATCCGATGGCATGGTCACCTCCAATTTTGCACCTGAGTGTCGATTAACGTGAATTGCGTTTCCAAATTTTGTCAGGGTCTGAACAACTTGAAAGGGGTTAACCTTGCCACCCTGCTCAAAAGTGAGAACTAGAACTCTGGGAGTGGTATTGTCCCCCACAGGGGTAGAAGAGCCAGCCTGGTCTAGTCTAATTGGCGCGGGGGTCTGTCATCCGTGGAGTCAATCACAACGGCGGTATCAGAAAATTCAGTCAGGGTAATCCGGTTCGAGGCAGGGAATCAGAGTCCGTACAATCTGTCCAGTAGAAGTTGATGCTTGAGAGGACGCCATGGCAAAAGTATCTACCTTCGGCCTCCCGGGTTTCCAGCTACCAATAGCTGGGCCCGGGGTCTGGTACAAGGCCTTCGGAGGCAGGTGCGCCCATCACAGAGGGGCGAGAGATAGTCACGCAACCCCTCTGATCAGAACGCGCCCACCCCATTGACGCCATCAGCCCAGAGGGCCGGCAGGGCCACACATCAGGACGAAACAAAACGTACCGCCCATCACGCAGCGGAGACTGCGGTCCATCCGGCACGCGCAACAGGCCGGAGTCTCGCAAGTCGACAGTTTCTGAAACCCCGGCCCGTGTTGCGCCCGAGAAAAACTAAGAAACTAATACTAATAAAAACTAAGCTAACTTCGGGTGTTTGGCGCGGAGAAGAGCGCCGCGCCAAATGCCCGTAACATGATCCCCCTGACCAGCTGGACCGAGTGACAGTGCCCGTAAACACTGCCGGGTTGCTAGGCTGCTCACGGCAGCCTGCGGACGGCTTACCCCCGGTTAGGTCAAGATATCTGGGCCAAAGGGGGCGTGTTGGATCCCTCGGGACTGACCCGCCCGAGGAGGACCTCAACCCCCCAGGGTCCCGTCAACCTCGTCGCCAGGGCTCGAGATAGGCCTCGAGTGTGCGCCCTACACCCATAAAATGTCGAAGAAGGCAGATAACTGTCAGGGCCTACAACTTAAGTGTAAAAGAGGAGAGGAATTAAAAATAATAAAAAAATAAGAGAACAAAAACAAAAAGAAGCTACGAGTACATACCGGGAGGTGCAGGACAGAGCTGACCCGATGCAATACGGTTACCGACCAGGTAACAAAGGGCCCGTAAGGCAGCCATCAGCATCACTGCGAACCTCATCACCAGAGCTGCCGACGACAGATGCCAACTCTAACCGACCAAGGTCGGAAGAGGCAGCTGCCGCCGGAGGGTTAGAAATGATGTGTCCACGGTGATGCGACGACGTGCCTTCCAGGGCTGACTGGGGTCCCGGTCGCGTCACTCCCCGTTGCTTCCAGTCTTGACCCACTGAAAGAATCCGGCAGGTCAAGATCGGTCCCCCCTTCCCACCCAGGGGACCGAGTAAAATCCTCCCCTTCCCCCTCAGGGGTCTAATCTTGACCTTTTGGATTTTTTCGTTGGGTCAATATCGGAGCAACGGGGAGTGACGCGCCCGGGGCCCCAGTCAGCCCTGGAAGGCACGTCATCGCATCACCGTGGACACATTCTTTCTAGACCCTCCGGTGGCCGCCGCCTCTTCCGACCTCGGCCGGAAGCCCTGGCAATTTTCTATCAAATGTACTTTACCAGATCTCAATAGCTCCAAAGGCATGAGAGCTATGTCCAGGTTTCTTAAGCATTGCCTATTTTTAGTGGAAACAGCCTATCGTGGCCCAACTTAACCTCTGCAGGTCAAATCATTGACCTGAGCGCTTAAGCATACAAGTAAAATCCTTCTGAATTCACTCGAGCTTTCCAGTGCACTTTGCAGATTTGCGCTAACCCACGTACTTTTGGAGTTACAGGGGAGGTATCAATGCCTCCGGTTGGGCGAAGGTGGCACCGGACCCCCGGTGGGGCGCGGGTTAAATGGAAACCGAAAATTAGAGATAAATAGGTCACACCTTTATGCTTCCTCACGTCGGTGGGATATTAACACGCATTTACGGGGCACACCATACGGGCTCCTAAATCGAACCACGGTAGTACAAAACGGTAAACCTTGTTCCATCTTCTCCATCAAAACATTTGAGCCATTTTTCAGGTCACTTAAGCCACAATCAAAACATCCCTCATAGGATAACATTAAATTCAGTTTTCGGCCATTACATTAACAAGTAAAGATAGAGCAAAACGACTTAACTATATGAATCCTCTTAAAGCCAATCAATGATATATAATTTATTCTAGTCAACTCAATTGACCTACCTGAGGTCAGGTCAGGGTCAAATATATAAAATACATATCATTAAACTCAAAGCCCAGGCGAGTCTAATGCAGCTAAAATAAATGCTCTATCACCATCCGTTACTGAGTTATCCCGTAAAACCATTTTCAATGTATTTCCTATGGAAGTCATACCTCGTACCTGACCTAGGTCATCATATCAAAAATACCGGAACATATTTTAGAGAACTCGGTGGGGCCATTATGTATATGAGTTTCAATCGATAAGTTCACCCTGCTCCGACTTATGCTATCTTAAACTTTTTGAGGTCGGGTCACTTACCTGTACTGGTGACCTGACCTAATACCTAACCTTAAAATTTTCAGAAAGTTGTAGAAATGATGAGGAAAAGGTATACAAGTACGGCGGCCTACGCGCCGTTTTTACTATCTCCGAAAAACCCAGGGGCGGGTACCCGCCCCGTCAATGCGCGTGTTAATACAAGCTGATGCACTTAAATTGAATCTTCTGCGTTCTTTTTCCCTTTAGGCATTGATATGTGCATACTCCTGTTCTCGGTTACGTATTTCATCGCATCCATCATATCCCTCTTGTCGCATGACACGCAACACACTCGATGCACTGGCTTGTACAACGCGTTTGAAAGCTACTCAATTGTGATTGTTGAATTCTCTTTACTTGATTTTGCTTGTGGTTCATTGTGGGACATATATCGACCTTGCAACTCGATTAAACGACGGGTCCCAGGATTTCAGTAGACGTTATGCAGTATGTATTGGTTGTGACTAAACATAAACATTAGGTTTGCATCCCTCAATGTGAATGGTATTCGCTCACGATCCGTTCTCCTTGAGTTGGGTTCCTTGGGTTCCCCCTCACGAAGCGCCCCCCTTTGGGGACATTTCCAAACAGAGTAGGGTATTTTTGGTTGAAAAGGCTAGAACCTCGTACATCCATTTCTTGCGTTTTGTCTTCTCACAATTGTATAATCTGCCGATATATACATACATACATATATATATATATATATATATATATATGTATATATATATATAGTATATAATATATATATTTGGCAGATTATGATCATTTTTACCACCATTACCATCATCATGACATCACTGCCATACCTTCCCCGCCACTCTAGCACTCAGTTCAGTTTCAGAAGGCCAGAGGCTGTTGACCAATGAAGCTATGGCCACGTCTCAGATGGAGAACCTGCAGCATTCTCAGTCTCTGGGATCAGAATGCACGACACCCGACGCCAGCATTCAGCGTTCGTCATATTCGACAACACCGGCTCATTAGCTTTCAGGCCGCAGCTGCAGGCTTCTCAGCCTGGACATAGATAGCGATAACGTCAACTGAGGCCGAGGTAAGACTGGCCCGTGACCAGAAAGGCAGTGGGGAAGGTGAACCGGCCTCCGTCACGCTTTTCTGGGATTCGTCTTTGATTTGTGAGGAATGGTGACGTAACCAGAGTTGGAGGCCCGGCCAGGGACTGCGACATCACAAACCCAGGATGGTGCTACACTTCTCCTGAAGGTGATCAGTATCAGCAGACTTCTCTCGCTTTCTCATGAAAATTTTCATGCTTGAAGATTATTATTATCGTTAATGACCGGTGCTAAAATCTTTCAATTTTAAAACGTGGCCATATTTATGTTGCGTCAGTTTCAAGCTGTGAAGTTATCGTTTGATATCTGTAGCTGCCTTTTAACTGGAATCATTTTCGTTTAACAGTCGACACCTGCTGTCAGTGGCGGATCAAGGGGGAGAAGGGCAAACAGGCATTCCCCCAACGGAAAAGCTCGGGCAAAACTGTTTTGACACCCCGTCCCCCTAGCTGTCGACCTCCTTTTTGCCCCGACTCATTTTTTGGTTTAAAAGCAAGCTTTGGTGCTTCAACTCTAAACTTTAAACAGAACCACTAAACAGCGTAAACATTAAGCCTTGGAGAGGAAAAAACGCATCTTGTGGCCACATCTGTCGCCCCGTGATGTTTTTTTTGCTTATTTATTTTTTACTTTTGTGGTTATCTGCAAAACCTACCTAAAATGTTTCAAGCCGTGACGTTTTTTTTTTTTGCTTTTCGACTTTGACTTACTCACAAACGTACCGGCTAGATCCGCCACTGTCTGCTGCTGATTACTATTTTCAGTGTTTTTTTCATGGGTGCATCACTCTGCTACAAATCAACTGTCCCTACCAGTGTGAAACCCTGTCACGTGAGTAAATCACTTACAAGCACCCTTACAATTCTCATTTCTCGTTGTCAATGTGACCCAGTTTCAGCCAATGAAGCTTGGAGTAAAGTTAATGCTGAGAGAGTCAATCACAAGTATCCCCTGCCCTATAGCTCCCCCCACGGAAGGCACGGTTGGCACCGCAAACCGCAGGCTGAGTGAGATAGGGCAAGATTTTGTTTTGCAGTGAAAGTGTGGAGTCCTGCATCAGTGGCAGTGTGGAACCCTGCATCAGTGGTGGTGTGGATCCCGGCATCAGTGTCAGTAAAGGTCCTGCATCAGTGGCAGTGTGGAGCCCTGCAGAAGTGACAAAATAGAACCCTGCATTAATGACAATGTGGAGCCCTGCATCAGTGGCTGTGCGGCGCCCCTGCTGAAGTGATAGTGTATATCTCTGCATCAATGGCAATGTGGAGCCTTGCAGCAGTGAGTGTAAAGCTCTGCATCAACGACAATGTGGAGCCCTGCAGCAGTGAGTGTAGAGCTCTGCATCAATGACAATGGGAGCCCTGCAGCAGTGCTATCGTGCCGCGGCGCTGATTCACGCTCGCTACGCACGATGCCCATTGCCAGCTATCAAAGGGCCATCTGTAACCATGAGCTGGGCATGACAGTAGAAGGCGGTCGTCAGCTGACCAGCCGACAGCCGCCCGGATCGCCAGCACTCTGGTCTGGTCACGTGACACGCGCAGTGGGCTGCAGGTGCTGATGGTCACAGGCAGAGACGGCAGCGTACGACCTGGCTCCAGAAGAGTTCAGACATAATGACATTGTTCTATGCGGGAATGCCGTGCGACGCGACGAAGCAGTATCTTTAAAAAAACCACCAGAGCAAGCCAAATAAACCTGTCTACGGAAGCCATCCATTTACCCTCAAGCTATTACGTCACGGATGTTGTTCCACGATCCTAGCTATTTCAGGGTCCATTACCTAACGTACAATATTACCTAATATACAATATTTGAAGTGTGTCGGTAATGTGCGCTCGTTTAGGCTATTTTGGTAAGGCTCTGAAATTTGTTCTCATAAGGAGGAGCAGGCCCATTTCGTTTGAGAGCCAATATGAGACATTATCCAGGACAGAAGTTTCCAGCCCTACCAACATGATTGCCTCTTTTTTGCAATTAAGGGACACCATCACCCAATCATTGCAAATATATACCTTTTTACATGATATCTCCCAATTGATAATTTTTGCTTACGTTTCAGGTGTACCAACATTTCAATAGCTCCATCGGAGACCTCGAAAGGCGTGGAGAAATCAATAACTGAGACCACACATGCGTTTGGATTTCCCGAATTTTATTGTCAAATCTGACCTAATTACTCAGGACGTTTTCTAGTTTTTGTGTGTGGAAAATATAATAGTATTTTATAATTTCACACAAGAGAATTAACCAAAGTAAACTTTTAGATACGGTAAACTAAAGCTTTATGCACGAGCACCTAAAAATGCTGTGCTTCTATCCCGGTCAAAGATAAAGTTATAAACATAGGGTTTCTAAGTTGAAGTTAAAAGGAAGAAACTCGAATACTCAAGAAGAAAGTCCATAAAAAATACACTATCAACATCCGATTCGACTTTACTCCCAAGTCCTGCATCCTGCCAGAGTTAAGAAAAAATCCTGATAATCAGGCAAAATCCGGCCGATCGCAAATTTCAAGCACATTCAGTTCTCCAGGCTGCCTATGCGGTTAGATTTTATGGATCTGAAATTCAGACACTGAGAGTAAAGAAGAAAACCACCACTCTCTGGGAATGTTACCGGATATGACGAGCGATGAAGGAAAGTGGTCGGTGTCTCTGCCGCTAATTCACAAATCGGGCACTGTTATCTAAATGCATCAAGCTTCCTGCCGGTAAGTAGTCTCCTGCGCAGCATGGTATGTACATTTCGAATGCAGTAAGTCTTTGTTCCACACGTAGATAAAATACATAAGCCAGTCCTTGAGTACGAGGCAGACTGTAACAATTCATATCACATTCTCTTTCACAAGACATCTCGATATCGATCAAACGCATCAGAATTCGGATGGCTGTAATCCCTGTTTGTGGACTGGCGGTCACCTTGGCGCATTTCCGCGTGTCACGTGTTTGTTCCACCTGGTCGAGCCTCGCGCCGAAATCGCACGCACAACAGCAGCAGACATTAAACAGACCAGCAGGCCGGAAGTCGCTCCGAAACAGTGGTCCGGCGTCTTCCGATCAGAGTTGGCCTCAAGGTGACAACACTGTAGTGTGTCCGCCAGACGCTTACCCCAGTGATGGGCCGGAGCAATGAGGTAAATCGCGTGCGTAGTAACTACCCAGTCTAACGCCTTCGGCGACACTTATCCGCATTGCTGGCGACTATGTCGGATTGTCCCGCGGATTCTGGCGGCGACACGATAACGCGCCCTCGCCCAAATCGGCCGACACCGCGATGACAGCACAAAGGCGGGACCTAGTGCGGCGCGGTGAGGCCGGGAATGGGAGCTGTCGGGCCCATCCGGCGACACCATGTCGGCACTTTAGAGACGAGAGCGCCGCGTCACGCCTCCCAGCCAGAATCTCAGTCACCTGGCCCGCAGAGCGGCAGTTAGGCCCTGGGGTGCCACGGTGCTCTGAGAACAATGGGAAGTGTCGCGCCGTGAGGTGCCGGGTCGGTTCAGAGCGGCGATACGGAAGTGATGCACTCCTAACACGGTGTCGTGCGCCTGTCAACCGGGAGTGGCGGACCCACGGAACGAGAGGACGAACCGAACCGACACAGCTTAGACACTTTTGACGATTGCAAAAATTTGTAAAGGTACTAGCAGGCACGTGATGTTCCGGCAAAAATAATAAGTTAAAACATTTCGTAGTTATGAAAGAATATAGTCACCTATGTGATGTGGCAGTCAGCATACTTGCCTGGAAAGCAAGAGACAGTCGACCCAGGCGTTCGAGCTCAAAATCTGAAGGATGGTGAAAGTGAAGTTATTTCTCATTTTATAGGTCCTACAGACGAATTTATGATTTTAGCCTTTCGTCCTCGCTCACAAAGGTCACAAAACACAATTTCAAGGGCACAATATCACTTCTCGCTTCACATTTTGTATTTGCATTGCGGTCTCGTTAGATCAAATCATAGTGGTAACGATATGTAAACACATTTAAGTGAAATCAAGGTAAGCGCCCATATTACGCCAAAACTAACGAAAATCGTAATATCTTCAAAATTTTCGATATCTGATACTGAAACTTTGTTGGGTAATCGGTCATGTAATTAACCATTTTCAACATGAATCGGAATTCCCAAGCTCTTTGCGTTGTTCGCTCAAAACTGTTTTCCCAAAGGTCTGTATTTGTGCGCAGTTATGAACTAGGTGCTTAACTACGCACACCTGAGTCTCTGAAGTCCACACTGCTCCTAATACTTGCTTTCTTTAAGAAGACACTCCAGAAGAGTTTTATCAGTATCATACGCCAAAAATGCAGACGAAATGATTTCGATAGCAATTATGTTTTCTATTCTCATGGATTGTTATATATAACCTGCCAAGACTGGAGTGGAGATCTCATTTGTTTAGTTACAACGTCCCTGTGCAGTGCAGCGTGCCTCAAAAACAAACCATGACTCATAACTGAGAGCTACATCGACTGAGAGCTATAAACCCCCAGCTACATCGCATGCTGCTGCAACTGCACATCATGCTCTTGAACGTAAATGCATAATTTCAATTGAGGTACTTGACGATTTAGGCACGTTTTTTCTTCACTTTGCTGAAAAAACCATGAGATCACAAACTAGACGACAAACCGTGCGACGTCAAAAGAACGTTTGTAGACAAATCGGGCCGTGGGGAAGCTCGACGTTTACGAACCACCTCTCGCCAAGCGTCTGAAAACTTCGGTTACCAAATAAGTTCTAAAGTTCGTTAAAAGTTGCGGTTCGGTAGCATATAGGTGATGCCCGGAACAGGTTTGAAAATTTAAAATGTCCATATTTATTTCATTTTCACTACATAGAATAATGAGACCACTGAAAAACACGATGACATTTACATGTCGTCTTCCGGCAAGGTTGGATCTTGTAATAGATAAGATAGGATCAGCCAATAGTAAAGATCAAGGACTGTCTACATAAATTTGATGCTTTGACGATGATCCTATTCTTAACACATTAAAATTTCAATCATCTATGAAGAACACTAGGCGCTCAGACTTACCATACGGAAACATAGGGTCTCTAGGCCCAACAGCGTGAAATTCACGTACTTTAGCCAGGTCGGATGCCCAACTAGATAAGTATCAAAATAAACACTTCTAGCGGCGGCGGGCTTCGGCATCCATTTCATTTATCGTGCAAGCTTTCATCAATTACTGAACTTATCGAGTCGGCTCCATCTAGTAGATGCGCAGCTATCTGCTGCCTGGTTTACATCGTTCCCATGCACCTCATGCCCATGCACAAGCCACCCATTAATCAAGGGGGTCAGGGGACAGAGGATCCATACATTCAGGTATTTCCAGTGCTTCCGGACCAGCTGTATATATATATATATATATATATATATATATATATAGTGGATACAAGACTCAGAGGTGTTCGCTTTAATATTACTCCATGGCTGAGGTTCTTCCTGGGGTGCGTCGAATTCGCTAATGCTCGCTCCTCGGACAACGTTCATACTCAAATATTAGGTGCCCAATGTTCACACCGCTACAGAGGGACACCTGTTCTCCTGAGTGTGTCTCCTTATAATGCTAGTCGCAACCCAGGATTGTCCAGTCAGCAGATTTATCTTCGTGAGTGTTGCTTGTCTTCCAATGCTGCTGTATGGACTTGCAGGCCAGAAGAGTCAGGGCTGCATTTGCATTCAGGAATCATTTCTCGGTACTAGTCTGGGCAACCAGGAAGACCCATGGGCTTGTTTCCGTCTTCAGGGTTTCAGTCAGTGCATAGCTCACTAATGCCTGCTGGGCCATCTTGCTCCAGCGTTCGATAATTACGCTCAGGTTCTGTCCCCTAGCTCAGCGTAATATTTGGAAGCTGCAGCCCTTCTAGTTTTCTGTTCCACTGTCGGACAAGGCTGGTTCTCCGATCATCATTAACGGCTCCATGTGGTATCACATAGTAGGTATGTGATTTCATGCCCTTGTCACGGAGAAGGATCCGATAAACTACAATGTGATTTTCACAATGAATACCCGGCATGATGGCGCCCCCAGCAGTGACACCACAGTCTTCGTGCCTGATGGTAGTCCTTGCATTAGCGGATATATCCGTAATATCATGCCTTCTAAAACAACATGTCGTCATGCTCGTCTATTAACTGCCAGGCTTAGCTCAGTATTGGCCCCATATATTTTCCTTGTGGTATAGAGGTGAGGGGACTCGTTCTTCTAATACTCAATCCATGGTCAAATATTGCTTACAATGATCTCCTGGCTCGGTTCATGGAATTTTCGATCCGTTTTTGGCTACCGCTCGAGGGGACATGGCGATGCCTAGATGGAAGTATTCGGCTGCTTTACAATAACCTCTTCTCCCAGTCTCCACTCATTGCGCGAGCCAGTTCCATAACCGAGGATCCTGCTTTTGCCTAATAGAATGTTTTCAAGAATGCTGGTAGAATGATTGTCACTTCTTCACAGCTTAGGCCAAACTGAAAATTTGACCAGCGCCTTAATACAGCTAATTCAACAATCGGTTGCTATGACAACGATCTAATGTACCACTAACTGGGCGTCCTAACCAAACGGTCGCCGACGGTCGCCAACCGTCGGCGACCGTCGGCGTCAGTGCAGAGCGGTAATTTTGGAGGTTTGGCCGACAGAGAAATGTTCATCTTGGTAGCAATCTGGTAGCTCAAACTGCGACGAATGTTGTTTACCAACAACCAAAACTTAGCTGGCATCAAGAACTATTAAAAGAACGATTTAGGAAAAAAGGTAATCATGTCCAGTTTTCACGATTTTTCAGCATGAATTCCAATTTGAATAATTATTCAAAGACATTTATTACGTTTAATGACTAAAAACAAGAACAAATAACAAGGATATCGGCTCACGCAGACCGTCGGCGTCAAAAGTTGGACATTGTCAACTTTTCTGCGACGCGTTGCAACGCCGTGCGACGCGTTGCGTCAGTGCGTTTTGTGTCCTGACCGAAAATCCCGGTCGTTGCGGCAGATCGACGCTGTCAACACCTTGCGACGCGTTGCGTCTTGGTTAGGACACCCAGTAAACCTCGCAATGAATAATGGCTTCTCTGCCAAAATTATTTAGTGGTGGGCTAGATCCAGAGGCTCTCGTTGAAATTAGCACGTGATTCTCCAATTAACCTGGCCAAGATTTGTACTAACAAAACTTTCAATTTTGACGTCGGGGTATTGAGGTTTTGTTTAGGATGTCCGCTCTAGTTATAGTAGATCTCTATGGAAAAACAGTATTTTGAAACTCGATTAAATATAACTTTCAGCAGGATAAGTGAAGCCAGAGATGTGGCGAAGCCAGGAATGAAGAAGTACTTTTTCCGGATAGCAATACTGCCCACCAAAAATATGCCCAAATCTACATCTAGTTGGTTGGAATTCCTCACTATGTGCGTTATAGGGCCCAGAGGTGGAACCACTATCGAACAATTTTAATACGTTAGAACTGTTTCCGCTTCCTTGGCTAGTTGAAACCACTACCGTAACTAGCGCTACTTTTTTATCGCAAAATCGCTTCCTTCTACTCTGCTAAACCACTATCACTACATTCCTCATAAAACGCAACTACAACCGCATCCAAATATTATTTTCGATTTTTCTTTGAGAAAAAACATTTGAAGAAAAGCTACAGCCCATTTGCATATTAGTTAAATGCAATTACACAACAAAAAAATCCATTCCGTCTACTTGTGTTCTTCTGATGGGAAAAAGCTCCTTTCACCGTGCATACTCTTATTTTTCAAGGCAGTCCCCTTAATAGGCTGCCGGTAGTGGGAGGGTTTTCGCATTTTTATGAGTCTCATACCCACTACTCCGCAAATATAAGATTTACCTAAGTATTCCTAGCAATATTCTTGAAATTTATCTTAGCCAGCAAAAACAGATGTCTCGAAAGGAAACTTCTTCGGCAGACAACGCGAGTAATTTTCCTACTGGGTTCATCATGGCTTTGTCACTGGTGATGTGTTGCAGGCATTCTATATGGCAGATCAAGACGCTTCGTAATGACGTAGGTACAGAAGAGTTACGGGTTCCGGAAGGGGTCCCGAAGGCTACTCCGAGGGGTGTGACGCCCCTGACACCATTCATTTGCATATGTAGTACACACGCGGTCGTTGGACTCATGCTCTCATCAATCACACTGCAGAAAATAAGCAAGTTCCATGATGTCAGACTCAGGCGCTCGTTGCCCAAGACCGACATTGAACGACCTGAACACTAGAGGTGAAAAGCTTAGGACATCCGATATCTGCTTCAAGAAAGATCTTAAAAATGCTGAATTTACTTTACATCTCAGTTTGATCTCAGCCAGATATATTCATTCCAAATGGACAGCGGAGAGTTATTCCATTCTCACGCATGTCTGCAAGCCTTTGTGAAGCCCGAGTCTTTGACTTCCGGTGATCCGTTTGACTTGACTGTAAGGAGTATGATGTGGTGGGCCTGCTTTTACAACATGTCGGCGCGGTGTCTGCAGCATGCCACCGAAGTACACGTGTCGAGCACTGCGCCATTCTAAAAATAAACCGCCTCTCAAAGCCGCCTTTGCAGCATGAATAACCACACTCCCATCCGCCGCCTGGTTATTTTCATAAGGCATCAGCCAACACCCATGATAGTGACCCGCGGGTTTTATGACTTCTGGTCGACTAGTTTCTCAATCATTTATCAATGCAGTGATGGGAAATTAAAAGCGATTGATCCATTGGGGAAAACATGTAGGCATATATGATGTTCAAACTTCCTGCCGGAAGCGCCACCACCAGGAAGAGGGGGGTATTTGGTCCAAGTGCGCTGCCAGAAGACTACCGTGAACAGCTCCCAAAGCGCCGGCTGACAGGGACGGCGGATTCCATTTTCTAGCGGGTGTGCAAGATTTTCGGGAAGGGGCGCCTTCCGCCCCTGGGGAGCGCCTCCATTCCCAGGGGGTGTGCAAAACCGGGTGTGCAAAAATACACCTTTGCACATCCTCAATTCTATCCAGGGTGTGCAATACACCCTGCCCCCCTCCCCCGAATCCGCCGTCCCTGCAGACTGAAGTCATGCCTCGATTTCAAGGGAATGGGTCAACTGGCTGGGCAACCTCCGAGACTCATACGCCAGGAAGCAGTTGCAGAACGTGTCGTTCACTCCGCATATCTTCACTATCAAAACATAGATGATATTTTTGTATTAGTATCGTTTGAATGGCTTAAGAGGACTGTGTAAGACCCCACACCAGAGAATTGGGGATCCAAAAGCGTGCATTATGTTGGATAATGGCCGATCTAATGGAGGCGGATTTACCACGCAACAGATCATATAAATTGGCTCCAACCGTCGCTGAATGTGGTAAGTGCGTCGCTCAGCCGTAGAGCACCTCCTTCTGAGCCACAGGTGCCGGGCTCAATTCCCGGCAGAGCCTCTGAATTAATTGGTATGATCCCCACATTCCTCCCAACAGGGAGGGAGTTCGTGGCGATGTATAACCCTGGCGGTCCGTTGCGTATTTTAACCCCAACAACGCTCACTATTGCTCACTATTGCCAACAATATTGTTTGTGCTCACCATCCGGGAGTATGGCTCAGCAGACCGTTTATTTTGCACCCGCCACGCCCATGTCCCTTGAAACGTATGTGTTTACCCACTGTTTACACAAGTGATGAATGACATTGCAACGACGCAGCCAGGGGTGTAGCCAGGATTTCGTTTAGGGGGGGCGGTAGCGCCCCGAAAAGTTCCCCCTGCGACAGCGTCAAAAGGGCCCCAAAAATATCGCTGAGCAAAAAAAATGTCGAGCGCAGTTTTTGCGTTCGCTAATCTAAAAAGTCGCTTTAAACCAAAAGCAACTAGAATATCTCAACTACGCCATGGCAAACCATTTGATTACCTTGCACATTGCTTAAGAACCAGTCTCGTGCTCGGAAATCCAAAAGGCCTTAATTATTTGTTTCTCTTCGGAAGAAATTTGTTTTAAACGAAGGTGATTTCGGAGTGCACCCAAGGAGCATGATTGTGCGTAGAAAAGCTGTTTATTAGTATATCTCCTCAAATCCGGAATGCATAATAAAGCATAAACACAGTAATTATTCTGAACTTCGGGGTCCCAGCTCATACCATGATAAAGAACTTCTACAATACATTTTATGAAGATCCTGAGGAAGGGCTGTGCTCGAATATATAATTACTAAGTATTTTTGCTGTATTATGCATCCAGGATTCGAGGATATAGGCCAATTAACAACTCCAAATTTTCTATTTCTGGCGCCGGCCATCAGTGTTGATTATGCACCTACAGCGGCAGCCCATGGTGCAAAGCGCACGCTCACGTCACTTTTCCCCTGAGCGACCTCAACCTCAGTTGGGGAGGACCCTCGGACATCCGCAGGCCTCTGGCAACCTTGTGTTTGACCTGTACGCAGTGGTAGTACACCATGGCAGCCACCGGGATACATGGGTAGGGCACCAGGACGCCTCGAATTTGCTTACACGTGTCTAGCTGTGAAAGGGCTCCACCATTGATAGCGGGGTCTCCGGTAGTAGTAGTAGTAGTAGTAGTAGTAGTAGTAGTAGAGGGGGGGGGGGGGGGGGGGGGGGGGGGGGGGGGGGGGGGGGGGGGGGGGGGGGGAGGGGGGGGGGGGGGGGGGGGGGGGGGGAGGGGGAGGGGGGGATAGTAGTATACACTTTATTATGTAATAGCATATGCACAAAACAACATATAAAAACATAGCGGATAGGCGCAAAAGCTCACAGCTTAACTTTAAGCGCCTTTCTAACAGGCATTACAATTATCTATACTTAAAAACCTTAAACAAAACATCAACTAAACATAAGAAACTAGCCGCCGCCACGGCCACTGGTTGCCCCGCCTACGCGCCGGATGGCGAAGCACAGCCACCGCCCCCGCCGGACACCACACGACTGCGCGTATTTAGCGCTGACAATAAGAAGTTCTGAACGGCTCCGGCCACGGCTCGGCCCTGCTCGGCTTGTACTGTTGTGCCTGTTGCAATTATGTTCAGGAGCTGTGTTTGCTGTGTTTGTCTGGCGTCTATGTTGTGAGCTAATAGTGTGTTTAGAAGAGCATGTCGATGAGTGTTGTAAAGAGGACAGTTGAGAATAAAGTGTTTAGAATTTTATATGTGGAATCCGCATGGACAACCTGGAGTTAAGGATTTCCTAAAGTTACATATATTCTTCTGATAGCACAGTGGGTCCTGCTGGCAGCAAAGGGCTATGCTAAACACGGCGGCTTGTCCCTTAAAAAGAGGGCCCAGATGGTTCTGCTTATTCGCGAGGGCCCTGTGGGTTACAATGGACCCTGATGGCTTTAGGCTAAATGAGTTATATGGGGCATTTTAACCATAAAAGGTCTTGCAGGTCAACATTTACTGCTGTTTCAAAGAACTTTTCAAGCTACAGAGGTCTGTGGTGGGCTTAGAGGGTCAACAGGCTCTCAGTATCGCCTTTAGAGGACCCAGCTAACAAGAGAGGGCCCTGCTGACGATATAGAGCCCTATCGATCCCACTGGTTCAAAGGTTCCTCGGTTAACGAGGGCCTCGATAGAATGGGCCCCCCAACCTAAAACATCCCTGCTTGCCCCAATCGCCTTCTCACATAAAGAGCGCTCAGATGTTCAGACAGCGTCCTGCTGGCTATAGCTGGCCCTGCGAGCCGCAGTGGGCCCTGCTGCCCAAAGAGCCTTGCTGGCCATACTGGCTTTATCGGTTGCAGAGGGCTAAGCTGATCAGAACGGGTCCTACTGTCGACAGAGGACCCTGGAGCTACAGTGGTTTAGAGAACCCTCTTTTTCAGAGCGTTCCGAATGTCAAAAGATCCCTGCTTGTCAAAGAATGGAGTGGTGGAGAGGGCTGAGAGTACCCTATCTGACATGAGGTTCCACGGCGGGACACAGAGAGATAATGCGGCTGGGCTGTGCATCCTCAGGAGGCCTTCAGGGGGCCGACGCCCCAACAGCCTCTCTTTGGCTAAGCCTCTGTAGGGGGGCCACCTGACTAGAGAGGGTCCTGATGGCAATAGGGAGCCCCGCGGAAAACAGTTTGTCAAACTAGTTTGAATGCTATTGTAGTGAAAGAGGGTCCTCATATTCAGAGCGGGCGCTGTGGGCAAAAAGGTCCCTGCTAGCTACAATGGCCTTAAAGAGGACCCAGCTTGTCATACAGGAAACTGACGATCAGAGCTAACCCTATGAGCCGTAGTGGGCCCTGCTAGCCGTAACGCCTTTACCGGTTAAAGAGTATAGCTGGACCGCCTTACCAAACAGAGTCCTTCTGTAGAGAGAAGGCCCTGGGGACCACGACAGCGGTTCAGAGGACGCTCTTTTTTAGAGGGTTTCGATGGTCGAAAGGGCTTTGCTTGTCACAGAATGTGATTCTGTAGAGAGCTTGAGAGGCCCTGTCTGATATGAAGTTCCACGATGGGCCACAGGGTATGGTGCGGTAGGGTCAGTGCGCCCTCGAGGGGCCCTCCGGGCTCTCATGTGGGCCACTGCACCAGCCACCTCGCCTCTGTAGAGGGCCCAGCTCAGCATAGCGGGGCCCGCTGGCGATAGAGAGCCCTGCGTTAACAGTAGGTCATACTAGTTCAGAGGCTTCTCTGGTTTAAGAGGGTTCTGATGATCAGAGTAGGCCCTGTGGGCTATAGCCCCTATACTAGCCACGATGACTTCCACACTTAAAGAGGACCTGGCTGGTTAGGCAGGGCCTTGACGGCTATAGCTGGCCCTACGACTCGCAGTGGACCCTGGGGCCCAAAGAGCTCTGTAGGCCATAGTGGTTTTATCGGTCAAGGAGGGCCCAACTGGGCCCTGCTGTCAACAGAGGGCCTTGAAGGGTGTCAGTGGTTCAGAGGACCCTCAGGGTTCCGATAGTCAAAAAAACCCTTGCCCGTCAAAGAATGGAGTACTGGAGAGGGCTAAAGAGGGCCCAGTTGGACATGAAGTTCCACGGCGGGTCACAGAGCATGATACAGGCGGGCCGCGCGCTATCCTCGAGAGGGCCCTTCCGGCCCTAAAGGGGACCGCGACACCAGCCACTTCTCCTTGGTTACGCCTTTGTAGAGAACTCGACTGACCAGAGAGAGCCCTGCTAAAGATAGAGAGCCCTGCAGAGAGCAGTCGGTACTACTAGTTCAGGGGCTTCTCTAGTGTAAGAGAGTCCTGACCGTTAGAGTGGACCCTGTGGGCTTAAACAGTCCCTACTAGCCACAATGGCCTCATCACTGAAAGAGGCCCCAGCTGGTCAGACCGGTCCCTGGTGGCTATAGACAGGGCCCTGATAGCCTGCGAGTTGCACTGGGCCCATGGTGGCCAAGTGGTCCGGCTAGCCATCGTGGCTTTCTCGGTTAAAAAGGGCCCAGCTTACCAGAACGGGTCCTTCTGTGGACAGGGGGCCCGGGTTACCAGTGGTTCACAGGACACCTTTTTACAAACAGTTCAGATGGAAAAAAGGGCCCTGCTTGTTACAAAATAGAGTGCTGAAGATAGCTTAAGCGGGCCCTGTCTGGTATGAAATTTCCAATTTAGCCACAGAGCGGACGGGCAGGCCGTGCTTCGCGCGGCCCGTGTCGTTCGGAGGCCCTTCGAGGCCGCTCAGGGGGAGGTAGCGGCTGTCCTTGCCGCCCCCCTTGGCTACGCGCCTGGACTTTGATCTATGGTTCCCATTTGTGATCTTTGAAATTAGTTAATGTAAATATACCAAGGTAAACATTCGGTTTCTTATCGACAAATTATGGTCTATAACAAGTCGACGAAATAAGCGAATGCCGCCCTGTTGAATGATAACGCCCATCGCCGTCCCGGAAAAGCAGTTCAGCAAAGGTCAAATCCTGATAGCCTTTCCGGATGTGACGCTATGCTTCACGGATAGATACATTTTTTACTTCGAGGCTTTCAAATCAAGACCTGCATTTTGAGATCGCCACAATCGCGCAGTCGGACCAGTTCGCTTGCGTTGAAGACCGGGTGGTGACGTCATAACACCATATTAACGTGATATGTCAAGATCACCTCACATGAAGGTCAAGGTCAAAGATCACATGTCAAGTTCATACCGGCAGTTTCAAGGTCATTGACCCCAGTTCTTCACGTCAAATGCCATTACCCATATTTTGCTATGACGTCATAGTTAAGGTAACCCAATGTAAAGGCCAAGGTCAAATGTCAGGGGTAAAGGTCAATCCTCATTTTCCGCCCAACAGTTGCTATAGCGCTAGTTATAGTGTTTATTATGGGTAGTATACTATATTGTGACGTCATATGTCAATGACCTTGAACGACCTTCGCCCCAAAATGTAAGGAAATATTTTCCATGACCTTCCGTTTACAACCATGGTCCGCTTTTAGTATATTCCCGACTTTTCCCGCATAATTACGGCATTTTCCGATAGATCTCCAGCACGAACAATATTTTACTTTTAAGACCCCGTTTGACCTTGAAGATATTGACCTAGGTCAGCGAAAATTGATTAAGATGTAGATTACGATATCCCCCCACCCACCATCTGACCTGCATTTTTCTAAGCCTCTTAGTTTTTTGAGATCTCAGGGGGCCTACCCTCCAGTGCGCGTTCGTGCCAGGCCCCTCTCCAGTGCGGATGCTAAAGAGCAGTATCGGGCAGGGGGAAATAAAAGTTGATTTGCGCCGAGAAACCACGGCGTAAAATTTGAGAAGTTCCGGTCAAATGCGTAAGTTTTCCACCCCAGAATACATAAGCGCAAATATACAGACAGAGCAGAGCGGGGGCATCGCCTTCATCGGCGAGTGCCGCTTAATGGAAATGTGCCACCTTGGTCGAATCCTGGAATTTAGTGTAACTAGGCGTGCTTTTAGGCGAAAATAATGAAACCACTCATAATTTCTCTGAAAAATGTACAATAAGCTCAATATTTTGATTTTTCAAATACTCCTCTAGGAAAACAAAAAATATATGCCTGTGGATGATGTCATGATCTGGCAGCCACTACCATACTCGAAATGCTTCAAGGACTTCGATTGGTTGATGCTCATCGTGACGTCAGCATATGTAGTCACACCAACATCTCACAACAATGGCGGCCTGGTGAGAAGTACGTGAGAGGTACATTTCATGTTGGTTTTAGCTTTTTCTACGGAAATATCGAGTTCCAAGACAAATTATACATAGAATACCTGGTTTTCCGACTTGCTTTACAACTTGGCTATCTCAGTTAAAATCACGTTATAAAGGTGCCACATTCCCTTTAAGGCATAGGGCGAAAGCTCTCACAATGCATAAATCGCCTGTAGTGGAGGTAGCCTTTCATGTACATACATACCACATGCTATTGCGCACGATGCCACAAAATCACAACACTCCGCCAAGTTCACGTCCCGTCAGCATCGCGTCCAAACAGCAGAAAACCATAGGCCTTAAAAACCGCAGTGAACACTGTGACTGGTTTTAGGCAGTGCCGGATCTAGGATTTCGGTAAGAGGGGTGAACCCTCCTCTTTGCACTTTGCTATCAAAGGATGCCACGTTTGGCCCAAAAAGAGGCCTGGTACCGCATCCTGGTAGGGGAGGAGAGGGGGTGTTGGCGTGTTTTTTTGCATCGCAGACCTTGTGTTAACTGGTTTTAGGGGAGTATTTTAGAGCTCAGAGCTTCTTTTGGGATTTAGGGGGAGGGCTCACCCAGCGCCCCCTTGGATCCGTCTCTGATTTCAGGTAGGGTTTATCCTTTTACGAGAATTTCGAGTTCTGAGGCAAGCGATTGCTGAGCATAGGTTTTTCCCGGATGTTTTACTGAATGGTTCTCTTAGTTATGATCGTTACGTAAGATGGGGCCACTTTGAAATCGTCTTCCAACAGTGTTAAAGATTGATGAAAATGTTACTTGATTCAAGAATGGTTCTCGTGGAAAGCGTTAAATAATTTTCAAGAAAAATAAACATGTATAAGCAGAGTTTATTGGCTTAATATTTACGAAGATGCAAAAAAATTCCAGAGTTTTCTTACGCTGCGTAAATTTTCTAGTATGGCGCACGGCGGAAAATTCATAATGGCCTGAAACCTCTCTTCGTAAGAATTCGTGTATTGTATGTATGCCCCTCGTATCGGAACAGTGAAAAACTGAAAGTAGAAACATTTGCGTAGGTCTGCGCTGGTAAGAGGGAGGAAAAGTGCAAAACCTGAGTGGAGTCCCACAATTTCGTAGGGGCGTCACCCTGGTTCATGATTTGGAGGAATGCGTGCTCTCCGTCCCTCGCCTTGCTTTCGATGTCCTTAAACGTGCGAATACTATCGTTTGGTTTGTTTCAGCTAGCTTTGTTGGTGCCCAAATTCTACGCTCCTGAATTTTGAATTGGAATGGAACGCGTCTAGTTTCACTTCAAATAGGTACGTTCAAAAATGAAATGTGTTCTTCCATTGCCACATAGTACTCTCGTGGAAAGCAGTTGCAGACTGTCTGATAAGCATCTTTCCGACCTATGCATGGTGCTGAAGGGTCCATGATAAGATATCTAAAGTTTCAGGCCCAATCATCGTCGTTGGTAAATTAAGGCGCCAGGGTGGTGATGATTAACTTGATTGATTAGGTGTAGGTCTCTCAAGCGTCCCTCAAGAGGGACTGGCACCAGCGTCCCTGTCGTGAAGGCCCGTAGCCGGAAGCTGATGGGACCCACAGTGAACAGAGCCCCGTCACCAGACGCCGCTTGCCAACCGGGCCTCAGTTAGCAGGTCCAAACCCACTATCGGCGCAATCGTTTAGCATATCTATAGACATGTGGAAGAGAGGCTCTTGTTCACGGCCCCCATCCTCTCACCAGATGGCCACGAATCGATCTCCCTGGCCAGTCTGTTGTGTATGTACGGTGAGGCGTGAGGGGGAGGCGTGGTATTCAGCGGACAAAAGGTTTGTCATCACACGAGAGAAGTTCTTCTCCAGGCTTTTCCCACTGTGCTTTGCCCCTCTGTTCCCAGGCTCCTAATATCATCCAGCTTCCCCTCACGTCGTTAATGATGCTGTCTTGGTGGGGTTCATGGCTCAAACGAGGGGCATCCTAAATCTTGGAAGCCGGGATATAGCCATAAGGTTATAGAAGGTCACCACATCTTGCCTTGAAATCGGCGTTGCACCCGACACCGTTAAATTATTAGCATAGGTTTCAAAAGTTTGTTTAACACGCGTCCCGCTGGGGTCCCTGGCATGACGCGCCCCGCTGGGGGGCGTTTTTCGCCTCCCCCTCCGTATCTCATTTCCCAGGAAAGCTAAAGAAAAATTACGGGCGGCGTTTCAAAGCTCTTGACAAGACGAAGAGATTTTATAGAAATAATTTTTATTTCAGGTCAATATTGAGGTCAGCATAGGTCAAAGAAGGTTCCATAGGCTTACAACAGAGCAGTGTACGTTTCTCTCTCTAGATCTGCCCTCAGGGGAGCTAGAGCAAATATGTATGCATCATTGGATTCCTCTCATCGCGGCAAATCGAATGATGTATAATATGACCTTTCTAGGTCAAATAGTGAAAATGACCTGACCTCGAGCTAGGTCAGGGTCACAGAGTGACCTGATATGGTCATGTTGCATATCCATCGACTTCCCGTGACAATATGAGCACAATGCAAGCAAAATGGGAGCTTTATCTCAATTCAGTGAGAAGTTATTGGCAAAACAATCACTCTATGCTCCCGTAACCTGACATGACATTTGAGAAGTCCGATGCTCAAAAACTCAACTTTATGGTTAAGATCATGGTAAGAATAGACGGTTTGAGGATTTTCAACTTTATCTATCATGGTATTTACTGAAAAAATCCCATTCTATTTTTCACCATAGACTTATAATGGGGTGACCAAAACATTGACCCCACCTTAGATCAACAATATCAAAATTCCGAGATAGCAGATATGTAGACCCGAATGACTTTATCATATTGTGGAAGTTTCAAACTGATCAGTTCGCTGATGTTCCCTGGGCGCCGCTTCAAACACGTGATTTTAGGTTTTGAGGTCGGGTCACTTGACCTTGAATAGCTCCTTGACCTGACATGACCTTAACTCAAAATTTGGTCAGATGTGTAAAATTGATCAGGGATAAGGTACTGTAACTTTCGTTGTTCTGCGTCTCTTCGTTTTTGAGCTATCTGGGGAAAACCAGGAGGGGGCGAATTTCGCCCCCAGCGGGGCGCGTGTTAAAGTTACGCTGTCCTAGGTTAAATTTGAATAGTAACTAGTCACACTGTGAACACACATTAAAATGATCAAGCACAACACAATACACTCTCCTTTCACGACGATTGACTAAGCGCAACGGAGGAAGAACGGGTGTAATCAATGTCAATAGCCCTGTACGCGGCAGCCGTGTACAGTGTGGACATAAACATGCCTCAGGCTGCCTAGGCTTCACCTTGGGCTTCACCCATATGCGCCGTGACGTCGGGCCCTTGCGTAGGCTCCGTGAACACGCCGTACACAAAACTTGTGTTTGAAGTTCGGCACAGTCCCTACGCTCCACCATCAGCACGGGAGTGACTGTCGCAGGCGCGCCGTTTGTGTAAAACATTTGCATGTGTACAGTGTGCACGCTCTCCAGCCGTACACTGTACACATGCTTGTGACGTCATGCCCGTTTCGCACCAGGTTTGGCCACGCCCCATGCCCTAGTCTTGCTGAACGCTGATTGGCTGTACACATACCGTACACACTGTCTACACCGTCAACATGTGCCGTGAACACCCCTCATATCTTCAGCGCCGGTTTAAAACCCGTCCGATTCTAGTGCAATATTTGCTTTCAAGGTGTGTCGGACATGGTACACTGTAGGGAACAGGGTTTGTAAGAAGTTATTACAGCATATCGTTATCGATTTGCCGAAAAGGTGACTGCAATAAGGCAACTTTAGTAATATTATCGTCGATAACAACTGTGATAATCATTATCGAGAAACTTGTCGAAGTGCCGACCACTGCTAGACACTACTAGACGGAATCATAAAAGGAGGGGCCAAAACACTAGTACAAGAACGAGACGACACACCCGCCATCAATTCGTCACTTATGCCGGCTTGATCGCGCTGATCCGTATTCAATTAACTACGACGAGCCTGGACGCCGACTGACTCCGAGACTTCGATGCTGCACACGACGACCAATAGGACCAATTCCCGGCAACTTACCGTCGCGAAATTCATGGAAGGCCTCCTCTTTGCTGGATTAACTAGGCCGTTAAACCGGGCTCAAATTTACGGACCTTGAGATTTCCTCGGCTCTTACCACCATCGTAAAAGAGCACACAGAATTACGAAAAGTAAAACGGAACTAGCCCGCTATCGATCTAAGCAGCCGTCAATGATGACAGAACCAGGGGCGTATCCAAGGGTGCAGGAGGGAGGGGAGCACCCCCTTCCTCCGCAGTAGGGAGGATGGGGCACTCTTGCACCAGCGGCGCAATCATGGCGATGCATGTCTCAGGACCAAAGCACGAGACGATTCAGGTGGTCGGTGTCGGATTAATGGTTAAATTAATGGTTAAATTAACACATACGCTTCACTTCCAGAATCCACGGCATCTATAGAGCAGGACATGAATGTGTTTGACCCAAAATAGCGCCCTAAAACATACAAAATTAGGCATCAAAAGTGAATTGATGACTCTTTTAAGCCATGGTATCCCTCCTTAGCAGTCGCTTCTCCCCTAGGAAAGTCTAGGATCCAATCCTAGAGGCTGCAGCAGTTTTTGCCAGGTCTGAATAAGAAGCATTATAGCTGCCGCGGTAAATAGCTGGTACAGCCTTGGGATCGGACCGCTCAGAAAACTGTGAAGAGGCAATGCACTGGTGAAGGCCTAGGATAGCTTCCCTGAGACGCTGCGGCATTGAACATTTACCCGACGTAGTTCGGCTGGCAACTGATTGTTTGGAGGATAGCCTGAGCGGGGCAGCCGTTCCTGTGTTTTATGAGACGTTAAACGCAGGCTTCCAAATTAACCCGTCATTGCGGGAATTGCTTGTTCGGATGGTGGGGTTGCAGTTCCCGTGACAACTTCCTTGAATATCTTGAGACTTTGATCCCAGCAGCCCAACCTACAATAAGGTGTGCAAAATGTAGATGAGAACAAAATCTAGCATATCACTCAGCACTTGAAATTACTATAAGTGATTTAAATGACCCACAGTTTTGCGCATACTTTATTTGAAAGTGTTGCGAACATGTCCAGTGAGTGGAAGAACAAGGAATTCCAAGCCGTGTGAATTTAGGGTGGTTCTTGCAAGGTTGCGAGCTCTCCGGCTCCTGGAAAATCAGATAGTCACGAGTGTCTCAGACTCTAAAGACAAAATTTCTGTGCAACATGAATAAAACACTTTGGAAAAAACTGCAGCATTATATTCGAGTTTAAAACAAGAATAAACTGAGTTTGAGGGAGCTTGGCCGCTCAAGGCAGCCAAGTTAAAAATTTTCTGGCAGTGAAAATATTGCCGCTGAAGTTTAATTTTGTTTTACGTAAGCGCATCTTACATTTCGAAGCAGCCCTAATCTCTATCAGTCATAGTGTTCAGAATGAAATTCCAGGAACCTGAAGCGAAATAACCATTGCATTAGTGAGCTGAAGATGTGCCAGCGCGAGCCAGCTCTAGAAAAGTGGCAGAGGCATCCGCTGAGGCTGCCCAGCGACTGGAGAGGATGCGGGTGGGCCATCATGTGATCCTCGCACCCCGCGCTGACCACCTGTCCCTTTTTACCTTATAACGGTTCACTTTACATAGACACAACTCAATATATATACATACAACATATATATATATATATATATATATATATATATATATATATATTACTACAATCCTGTGCCCCGATCTGGAACCAATGCACTATGAGTGTTTCTGGCTCCGGAAGCTTGCCATGAACAATTTCCTTTCTGTTAAAGGAAAAATATTCAAATAGGGAATGATTCACTAAGCCGATGAAATACTAAGAAATGTAGTAAATGATATACATACTTTAACCTGTGATATTCACAGCCAGGAATACGCCGCTGATCGTATTTCCTGCTTCAGCCAAGTAATATCATTCGGAACCGAAATACCCAGACATGAAGTCCGCCATAGGTGCTCGTGACCTTAGAGCAAGCTCCATTTATTATGGAGCAAGGGCGGACGCAGAACCGAGTTTTTGGGGGGCAAAGCCATGTCTGCCTCTCCTCCTGGGATGGGGGGGGGGGGTTGGGACATGAGATTTGGGCGCTCGACAGACCTAGTATAATAAGCTTCCTGTCCAAGTACATAATCGCTCTCCTGTGGGGTGGCAGCGAAGATTTAATCGCTTGACAGACGTAGTGTAAACACCTTTTTCACAAATTCTTTGGCCTTTGGGGGCCAAAAGATAGTTTGGCCCCCTTCCAGCGCTTTGGGGGGCATGGCCGGAATACCCCCCCTGCGTCCGCCAATGTTATGGAGAGTAAAACAAAACTTGAGAATCGTTTCTTCGGATGCAACACGACAGACTAACGGCAAACAAGAGGACGGGTATTTCATATAGATACCACGGCGGGGACCCATGGGTGTGAGCACTTGAGCAGCGTCCAGTATTCAAATGCCGGTATTTAGTTGTCAACCCGTTTTAAGGTTCTTACCGATTTACTACCCTTTCAAGCTGTTCTTAATTTTCAAATAATCAGTACTTGGGTTTCAAAGGGTCGGAAGACCAGCCTAAATCTTGCATGAAATGCAAGATCCTTGGTGAACAAGCGTTCAACTACAACGTTTCGATAAGAACCGTATGCTACCCGCAGAGAGTCCGGTTAAATAGCGTCCCATTTCTCGGGACGTACAATCGCATAACTGCACGTTACCATACCTGTGCACTCCGCGCCTCACTAGCAACCACAGGTCTGCTATTTATACAAACGTTTTTCCAATCGCATGCATAAATCTGGCAGCGCCGGAGTGCTCGGCGGCGGCCTCTGAGCGGCCTTCGAGGACGGCGTGCCAACAGCTGATGTCACTGGCCCCGTGGGCCATCTGTGACGGCCCACTACCATTTACTGCACGCCCGCAGTCGGCGCCGCCGCCGCCGCCGCGGCTGTAAATCGGCCGCGAAGGCACCGCCGCAAGTAATTTGTTGAAAGCTTAGGGTGATTTTGGCATTCCTTTCGTGGACGCACTTCCAGTAAATTTGAATAAGAAGCTCCATCATTCGTGCAGGAAGTGTGAAAGAGCTAATGCTTCGCCCGGATGGGTCTTTCTTATCTCTCTTTAGGGTGTGAGCTGGCGAGAAAAAGTGGCACAGGGCGTAGTCGTACAGTGTATAGTTATTCACTGATCATTTTCTTTCTTGTGAATTTCAAGTCGAGATCGTATCCGGTCGGGTCATGATCCTGGGTTCAGTGATTTGACCTAAAAATGGCTGAGCTTGTTCTGTTTCTACAGATTTCAGCCAAATGATCTGGAACCATTAAACACCATGAGGCCACCTAAGACTATAATTCTGCTACTCGGAATTTTTGTATCCGTGACCTAAGGTTAAGTCAGACCCGTTGCCACTCCATCGATCGTAAGCCTGGCGGAACATATATTTTCCAAATGTCTGTTTTCTCGGTACATGCCCCTCAAATCAAAATATATGAAAGACAGCAGGATGTTTAGTTGTATGGATGTCGGGATCCTGATTTAATTCTTCGATTCGAAGTATTATATATAATAGTTTTTTTCTTTACTTCTGATTTTTTCCTGTTTCTTTAGTTTGCTTTGTGGCCTTTTAGGACTGAGAGGTTTGTATCCTATATAAATTAATAACCTACTAATACCCTAACTCTGATCGCTGTGGCTCCCTCGAGAGTAACTAGCTTGTCTAATTTTTCGGGGGAGTCCCGGGGAAAACAAACTAACCTTAAGTAGTTGGTAGAGCAGAAAAAAGTAATGGAGCGGGGAGTGATGCGGTCCAATAACATAGATATGGAATCCAAGTAGTCGGGCCGCATGGGTATGGAAGGGCACTCCTGCCTACCTCTTAAATGGGTAGAGGGTTAAAAAATCAAATTTATAATTGTATCATCATGCTTTCGTGGCCTACTCCCAAAGTTGAACCTGGAAAATGTGACCTATCATCCCAGGATTTTAACTGGAAGGTCAGCTGAGGGCCATCAAGTAATTTTCAATGATTCAGTTCCTGACATTGGATTAAACAAAGACGAGACTTTCTTTTTAGCATCATCGTGTGTGTATTATCACTGAGAGACGATTGATGTATGTATGTATATAATGACCAAAGCAGGCTACTAATAGCCAGTTTGTTTACCTAGAGGTCTGGCTAATCGATGAATTCAGCCGGGTTAAACCCAGGAGTGTGGATTTCTATCTCTTTGGGGATTCCCCGGCACCCACAATTATTAACTTGGCACCCCTGATGGTGATTTGGCCACCCCCAACCAAAATGTGCAGGAAAGTACTAATGACGTGCTTAAAGGGAACGCGACACCTTTATAATGTGATTTTAACTGAGATAGCCAATTTTTAAAGCATGCCGGAAAACCCGGTACTCCATATATCATTTGTCTTGAAACTCAAAATTTCCGTGGAGAAAAGCTAAAAACCTACCTGCAATGTACCCCAAATGTACCCCAGCCAGGCGGCCACAGTTGTCAGTTGTTGGTGTGACAACAGCACTGACGTTACGGAGAGCAATCAGCCAATTGGAACCCTTGAAGCCTATTGAATATGGTAGTAGTTGCCAGATCATTACATTATCCACAGGCAGAGGTTTATATTTCACCCTAGAGGAGCATTTTACAAATCAAAATATTGAGCTCATTGCACATTTTTGAGAGAAATAATGGATGTTTTCATGATAATCGGCTAAAAATACCCCTAATTACACTAAATTCCTGGATCCGACCAAGGTGCCACATTCCCATTAACCCGCGCCCCGGTTGGCCTCCGAGCAACCTTCGCCCTGTTGGGGGGGGCGTTTAAACACCCCCTCGAACTCGGCCTCTATGCGGGATAGCGAAAACACGCGAAGATAGCTTATACAATTCATGAGGAAAATATATCAGTCGCTTTTTGGCTCAGGCCAATATTGAGGTCATGACAGGTCAAAAAAGTTGGCATTTTGAGCAAAGTTTTTGGGTTCTAGCATCTGATAGAGTTGAGTTAGAATCATTTATAGGCACCATTCGCTCCCACTCGTCACGGCGAATTGCATGATGCATAATATGACTATACTAGGTCAAAACACAGAAATGACCTGACCTCAGGTCAGGTCAAGGTCACTTTTTGACCTAGCATAGTCAATATGCAAATCAATCGACTCGCAATAGCAATCCAAAGCAATTATATGAAAATAAAAGTTGTGTCATCATTTCATGCAAAGTTATTGACCTAAGTCTGAAAACTGTTTAAGTAGCTCCAGATGACACCTCAGAGGTCACAGGCCAAACATTGCAAAATGCACCTGGAAAGGGGCCCATAGGTTTCATTGTTTTATACCTAAAACAATGAAGGTATTATCAGCTTTATCCACACAAATACAGCCCGATTTCTGTTTTCCCTTGTATTTCCAATGGAGAGTCATGGTCCGTACTTAACCTTAGGTTATCGATATTAAAAATTCCGGAACAAATTTTGTAGAACTCGGTGGGGTCAATATGTGTTATAGATTTTAATCCGATAGATTCGCCCATTTCTTACCAATGCCAACTTAAAAAACTTTTTGAGGCGAGGTCACTTGACCTGCACTGGTGACCTGACCCTAGATAACCCAAGCTTAAAATTTTGGGGAAGTTGCAGAATCGGTCAAGAACAAGGTGTGCCAAGTACGGAGGTGCTTCGCGCCACCGTTTTTTCGTGCCGCCGGAAAAACCCGAGGGGGTGCTCAAACACCCCCACCGGGGCAAGGGTTAAAGAAGAGGACATTTTCAACAAATACGTGTTACATCATTATAATGACCTTCTGCATTTGACCTAAAACCTAATATTTTACCAAACAACGGAAATCCTCAGGCATAATGCGAAGACCAGCTGGTAGGTTTGGGGCAAGCCAAAGTCGATAAAAACGTCACGTGGTGAGAGTATGCCACTATTGATAAACCAACAAAACGTCGCGGGGTCAAACATGTGGCGACAAGTTGCGCGTTTTGCTCTCCAAGGCCCAACGTTTACGCCGCTGAAGTTGACTGGTTCATTAGATAAAAATACTCCGTTGCTTGTAATTTTTCGGTTTCACCATATAATTTTAGATGTCGTGGCATGACGTCTGAAAGGTGAAATGCGCTCAAACATCGACAATGTTTTGAGTTTCAAATTAAGTTTAGTGCCTTTTAACCATCCAACAGGGAACAAAGTAGCACGTGCTTCCCTCTTCTGGTATATTATCTGGTTTTACTTCGGCAGCGCTCTCATTAATTCACACTCTCTATAACTCGTCCAACGGTTTTATGTACATACCTACGTCTCTCTCCTCTCATTCTCTCGGTTATCTTCGGACCGGGTACCACACCTTTTCTCTCAGCAGAAAATCATCTCGCGACACTCCTGACTTCAGCGAACTCGGCCGCCGGCTAGCGAGTGCTGACTCTGCCGCCGTTTCGCCTGTACCAATAAGTATCGGATGGTGGCGCAGATAATCAAGCCAGTGTAGGGAAAAACATGGCTAGTAATGCTTGAAAAAGATCATATTAATACGTCTCCTGGTTTATGGTTTAAGCTCTAGCATTTTCATGGATAAGTTTCCGCTGAATTTCGCGCTCTACAAGTGAACACACCTCCACCAATCAGCAGCCGCCATCCGCTGGATGCCGATTGCCCGCGGGGCACAGAGGTTAGAAAGGTCACGCAGGCTGGTCACCGCTGACGCCAAGTTGAAGACGCGGTGGAGAGGGATCGCGTGGCGGATTACAAAACGTACACGTGGTGTGTTGAGAATGGTGGTCGTTCAGCCTGCCGTTGGACTGAGATGTAGGAGACATTCTGCACATGGGTGGCTGTATGTGTTAGGTGATTGTGCAGTGTGCCAGGGCATATTTTAACCTACAAGTGGTGGGCATTTGCCCACCAGTCCTCCATGCTATGTCCACCAGTGAACGCCCCTGAACTGCCCAGTGCCCACCAGTCGCCTGCCATTGATGACTAGGAGTGCCCTTTGGTGCGAATCATGCCCTTTTCAGCCGAATGCCCACCAGTCCCAATTCCTTAAAAATGCCCTGCAGTGTGCGGTTTCGATATCACTGGAAAACATGCATAAGAGTTCATTAAATGAGTTCGGTATATGAATACGCTTGGCGGGTAAAATTGCAGGTCTCTATTTCAAATCCTTAGCATTTTTTAGCATCAGGGTAAATTATGTATCTTGCTATATTTTTTATTGACAAACCCTCGTTGACAATACAAAAGGCAAGGGAAAGAAACGAGGAGAAAGAGTACGCAGCAGCTGTTTGGTTACTTAGCAGCCACTGAGTTGGTGGATAACCTGGTATAATATAGCAAGGTCAGTGTCTATGTTGCACACAAAAATTCAATGTGCTCCTGTTCCTTCCGCGGGAGTAAAGAGCAAAATAAGATTCTGGGCACCCTTGATGTAATATTTCTTAACTAGGTAAACTTGAAACCATGCTTCTATTATCAAAAGTATTGTATTACGGTCTTTCATCAGTAAGAAAGCTGAGCTGGGACTGTCTGCAAGACTGGAGTTCACGCTAAAACGCCGCCAACGTGTTTATGAAGACTTTCTTCCCAAGGGAGCATGTCCGGCAAGAGTATGCAGTAACCATTGTGTAAGAGTGCGCATGTTTAAGAGATGGAAAATTTAATTTTCATTCGGGACAGATTCCGTAATTCATATTTGGAAAACCAAAATTGCAGCATAGTTCTTGTATATTCAGAACTATATAAAATCAAACAATCGCCTAGTTTGGCAACAAAAAACTTCACGTGACCTATACACATAAAGCATAGCGGGGCATGGATGCGTACCCAACCCCTCTTTGCGTACTCTACCGGCCGACCCCGGCAGGAGTACGCACGTGGCTTTTTATTTTGATGGACTCGTGTCGAGTTCCTTTCAGTCGTCGAGCTGAAACGTGTACCATACATAGACAATTCTTCAGGCTAAACCACCTATTCAAATTTATAGCTATAAGAGAAAAGTAAAAGCCTTTAAAAATTAAGTGCGTACTCTTGCACGGACTTCCCCTACACACGGTACATTTGACATACACGACTGGCTGACTTTTCATGTGTGTGGATCACTAGACGTTTACGCTGATACAATGTTTATTTGAAGTGGCAGGACAAATAGCTCTGACCGTTCAATCGAGGAGGGTCCAATGTAAATCACAGGATGCATGAGGCAATTGACTAAGTAGATATGTCTATTCTAATGGCAGTAACATGACTGTATTCCTTAAGTATGGGCTACTACCCGATCACATTCTTTCGATGCCGCCACCACCCGGCATACAGGCTGCCAGAAGTCACTCTGCACTGCCGTCTAACCATAAATGTCCGACACTCTGTTTTGAGGCCACAAATTAGTTTGCATGCTACAATACTGCGCTGCTTATCTCCCGGATGACGATGCGTTCCTATTTAGAACTAAAATTATTGTTTATTGATGTTATTTGTTACACCGGTATCAGATTAAGACGTTCAGCATTCAGCTTTCGAAATATGCCTGATTTGTCGGAACTGGGGCAGTGAGGGACCTCACAAGTCAAGCTAAGTAGAAACGTTAGCTGAACGGTCTCGAATAGTGATCGGTTGTTGCTTGGACCTTAACCCATCACCACCTGGGGTCCGATCGGACCCCCCATCGGTTTTTCGCAAATAATTCTGAGCCGATTCAGATGAGACCCGCGTCGCTTTGCGGGCTTCTGGAGAGATCAGTTCGACAACTTATGACCAAAAATTGACATCAGGTAGGCCAGGTCAACGAGTTATGACGTCATTGCTAGGCCCATGTAAGGCAATTCCGTTCTTCTAAAATGAGGCTGAAAAAGCCAGTGTGTAACTCGGCTTCTACAAGAGCTAGATAAAGTTTCTAAAAATTGTTCGAAAGCTCTTGAAAAATCTGCATGATGTCATCCATTTTTAAGGTCAGACCAATACCAAGGACACCAGAGGTCACAAAGGTCGCGGTTTGCGAAATTGTTTGTGTCTATAACTTTTGAACCAAACAAGATACTGTCCTAAATTTGGTATTATAGTAATGAGCATGACCCAAGGATTTAAATGATGTGTAAAATGGTCCTGAAAGGTTATTATTTAACCTTAACATACAGTCAATGTCATAATGGGATCTTACAAGGTCATGTCGCATAGCATTTCAATCCTGAGGTCAAGGCGAACACATTGATGACTTTTTTATACTGGACCTCTGGCTCCTGAAGTTTAAGAGATTTTCTAAATGGGTCAAAACTTGACTCATTTTGACCCACTGTAACGCCACGGTTCCACGGATACGCTTCAAACTGGGATCCAGAGTAGAAGAAGATAAGGCGCTTCTAGCACCGTTTTAATTTGGCCGTATCACCTCCGGTTCCCGAGATTGTAGGGGGTCCCATCACACCCCAGGCAGTGGTGTGTATGAAAAGAGCCCAGGCGGTGTCGGGTTAATGAGTTGTACCATATAAGGGAATATAATGAATTTTTATACCTTTGGGAATGCCCGTGCAACTGTAATGAAATATTCATTTAGTGTTAAATTACCCTTTAAATTTTATTGATTATCATTTTCAGAATTCCAAAGGACTGTGTGCTGGCTAAAATACCAACAAAATTACATTTTCTTCTTTCATATGACGGTCATTTACTTTTGCTTCAAATTTGGGCAGCCCAATGATTTTTGAAAATCCACACCCCTGAATAGAGCACGATAAATTATTATATTTGCACTGAAAAAATAATTAAATGGCACCTCAAGAATTTTTTGCGATTGGTTCGGCTTGGTTCATGAGCCATCAATGAAAACGTAAACACAAGTTGACAGGATGTAGAGTGGCCTGTTTCCCCGAATCCTGGGTGTAAAATACACTAAGATTATATATTCGGGCACAGCCCTTCATCAGAATCATGCAGGTAATATATCACAAATTCTGAGCCATAGTGTAGCCAGACCTCGAACTGAGCTTCATAAAAACGTATCTAGAATGAATTATTCATAAAGATCTACTATAACTAGAGCGGACAGCACACCTGTGTTGACGTCAAAATTGGACGTTTTGTTAGTACAAATCTGGGCCTCTGTGGGGAAGCTCGTGACTTTTTACTGGAACACCTCTCTGCCAATCATCTGAAAGCTTCTGGTGACCAAATAATTTGTAAAATTCGTTAAAATCGTATGGCCACCACACAAATCTTTACTTGGTCGTGTATGCTGAGATACCGTTTACAAATACAGTAGAAGTATCATTTTCCTTGACATGATAGTTTTGCTTGCTTTATCTTATTATTTTATATTCAATAGAGATTAGAGCATTTGCGATACAATATAAGGACTGCAATAAAATATAAAGAAATCACCATGCTTCAGAGTCGTCAAAACTTCAGCGCAATAAGTTTTGACAATTTTGTCACCATTGACAAAAGTTTAGATCAGTGCGTCCAGAAGAATCACTACCAGGCATCACTACACATTTAGCTATTAGGAACGGTGACTGATATCACACTGATGGGCGTGCATTGCTTACCATCATCCTACTCCAATCGTCACGACTCCAATCCTTGGCTAAAATGGCACACGTAACTTATTGGTGCCGTGGCATTGTCATATTTTCAGTCAGTGCCCTGGTAAGAGGTTTAGCGTATTACCACGCGCCCTGCTGGGTCCCTGGCACGACACGCCCCGCTGAGGGGCGTATTTCGCCCCCCCATCTCATCTCCCAGGAACGCTAAAAAATTACGGACGGTGTTCGAAAGCTCTTGACGAGACGAAGAAATATTGTACGGAGTATTTTTTATGTTAGGTCAATATTGAGGTTAGCATATGTCAAAGAATGTTCCATAGGCTTACAACAGGACAGTGTACATTTCCCCCTTGATATTTACTCAGCGGAGTTAGAGAGAATATTTATACATCTTTGGATTCCTCTCACAATAGCAAATTGAATGATATATAATATGACCTTGCTAGGTCAAATGGTAAAAATGACCTGACATCGAGCTAGGTCAGGGTCACAAGGTGACCTGGTATGGTTATGTTGCATATCAATTGACTCCACGTGACAATATAAGCACAATGCAAGCAAAATGGGAGCTTTATATCAATTCAGTGAGAAGTTATGGACAAAAAAACCACTGTATGCTTCTGTGACCTGACACAGTAGCGCAACCAAGGGGGCATGCCCCCAAATTTTTGGGGCACAATTTGAGGTTAAAATAAAAATATGTATCAAAAATAAAAATGCGCTTCTTTTCAATCTCGGGCGGTCTCTGCCTCCGGTAAAATCATCAGCGGAGAAATGTCGGCTGCAAACCTTGCTACAGGGTAAGGGCCTCCAGTCGGGGTGCCTGTTGACCGCAATGATCCACAGTGCCTTTTTGGCTGGCTCCGCAGTAAATCTGGAAATGTTTCAACTTTTGAAAGCTCTGTTTCAGGTAGAGGCTACATTTAAAGCTCGCTGTAGCGAACATCACCGTCTCCAAATGCATAAAAGCATCCTTTATCAAAGTGTGTCTTCAATTTGTCAGGCTCAGGACTTCATACTCAGACTCACTTCAAGCAAGAAACGGATGGATGGGTAATTTCGATTTCACATAGTGCATTCGTTTCGGACACTTTCTAGGTATCCCTGCTTCTCTTATGGACTGGTGTGCATATCATAAATGTGATGCTTTGGACGATGATCCTATCCTTAACACATTAAAATTTCAATAATCTATTGAAGAACACTAGGCGCTCAGACTTACCCATATAGGAATACATCAGGGTCTCCTAGGCTCCAACAGCGTTGAAATTCACAGTGGCTTTTTTAGCCATGTCGGTTGCGGAGCATAGATAAGAATCAAAATTAAACACTTCTAGAGGCGGTGGGTTTCGGTACCTATCCATGATTCATTCATCGTGCAAGCTTGCGAACATGTTTCATAAGAGCGTTTGGTAGAATGATTGTCACTACTTTCACAGATTAGGTCAAACTCGGTTAAACTGAGAAATTTTACCAGCGCGTTAACAGGGGACCGTTTCAAGGGGCCGGAGAACCGCACAAAAACGAAACGTGGCCAAATTTAACAGAATTTAATAGCGCGTCGATTGGGAAGACTTTTAAAATCGGCCGAAAATTTTGACTTATAGGCTTCAAAGTCAGACCTCATTTTGAGATCGCCGTAAACGCGCGGTCGGACCAGTTAGCTCATGAAGACCGAGTGGTGACGTCAAACGTCATATAAGCGGGACTATATTCAAGGTCACTCACATGAAAGTCAAGGTCAAGGCAAAGTCACAGGTCAAGGTCATATCTGCACTTTCAAGGTCACTGCCCCTGTGCGTCCGGCCAAATGACGTTACCCCGTCTGACATATATTATGCTATGACGTCATCGGTAGGGTACCCCAATACAAAGGTCAAGGTCAAAGGTCAAGGTCAAAGGTCATTGGGAAAGGTCAATCCTCATTTCCCGCCAAACAGTGGCTACAGTGTTAGTCAAAGTGTAAATAATAAGTAGTATACCAATGGTGGCCCAAAGGCAAACCTGAATGACCTGACCCAAAAGTTATGGGGAGCCTCTTGAGACCTCTTCTCAGAACCTGACGTCTTAGCTTATTCCCGCCATTTTCCAGCATAATCACAGCATTTACCAATCGATCCCAGCAGGCCAATATGACCTTACGACCCGTTTGACCTTGAAGATATTGATCTAGGTCAATAAAATTGGTCATCAGGTAGATCACCAAGCCCCCACCCACCTACCAAGTGGCTTTTCAACTCTCGGTTTCCGAGATCTTAGGGGGCCACCAGGCCCCCCTCCAGTGCGGTAGTGCCAGACCCCTCCAGTGCGGGTGTTAATACCATGCTTAATTCAACAAAACGTTGTCATGGCAATGGTCTAATGTACCACGAATCCCCGCAATGAATAATGGCTTTCTCTGCCAAAATCATTTAGTGATTGGCTAAATCCAGAAGCTCTCGTTGAAATTAGCACGTGATTCTCCAATTAACCTGGCCAAGATTTGTACTAACAAAACTTTCAATTTTGACGTCGGGGTATTGCCGTTTTGTACAGGATGTCCGCTCTAGTTATAGTAGATCTCTATGGAATTATTTTAAAAAATTGGATGTCGTGACAATGACAATCTTAGTACGTCTAACTTAAGGATTGTTCACAATACCACAAAACTAGACCAGAAGTTCTGTGACAGACTTTCCATTTATTTTAGCCAATCACTATCTTTGCATTAATAATACAAATTTGCGGAAGCATTTCAATCGGTTATTTATATATTTCTATTATTATTGATTTTATTTTTTTGGCTGACTGCAGCTAAAATGCTAACAATAACGACTTCTTCAGCACTATTACATGTGATAGTAGATCAGTACAATGACTGCAAACTTTCCCATGTATTTCAGCCTGATGCCCTCTTTATTAGATATCCCTCACTTAAATTATTTAATTGAGATTGTACTTAATGGTTCTTGTCAAATTATCCGTAAAATGAAATCATTGCATAACATTAGTTAATCTGGTTAATCATTGATATACCCATTTCCCCAGTTTGTACCTATGGCCCAACGTTAAGCGTCGAAGGAGTATACGTCTGGCTGCAGAAAATCATTATCATTTTTTTCAAACTTGTTTCCGGAAACACCCATCCATAGAACGTACCCCTTAAACAAACATATATCTCATAGTTAGTTAATGTGATTAATCATTTATAAATCTTTTTCGTTTTTAAAGGATTTATCAATGATTAATCAACCCGCCGTCCAACATATATCCGCCGTACAAGAAAATGTATGTATGTACATACATACATCATGACCATACCAGGCTACTAATGGTGGCCACATTGACCTCGAGGTCTGGTCAATCTTTGAATTCAACCGGGATAGAGCACGATAAATTGTAATATTTGCACTGACAAAAGAATCAAAATAACACCTCAGTAAAACTCCTGCATTTCAAATGCGGCCATTTCAGGTCACTGGTCTTGATTGATCTGGGAAGGTGTGCCAATGAGCCAGCTGAGGGTCGCCCATTTCCTCGGAAACTGGTGCCAGATGCATACGCGAAACTTAGCGACTGAATATTGATACATTCCGTGATTTTATTAAATCAGATCACCCTGGGTCGTGATCTTTTCAACTTCAAGAAATATCCGACATCAGAAAATCACCACGCTAAGTGCTTAACACTTAGTTCAACTTCTTAGGACCAAGGCATGTAATTTTTCTCATTAAAACACCAATTGCACTGATGGGGGATTGCAGGGTCACTTGAGGTCACTCGAGGTCACCTAAGGTCACTCTTCGATTTCCTATGCCCATGAGGTCAAGTGCCATCAAGCCAAGAGCACTGAAGTCTGGGACCTAAGAGAGTACTCAGTTCTTTCCAAATTGTTATTCCTAGATCAAATGCAGCCGGGAAAACAGCTAACACTTTGTGTAAGGCATTGGGAGTGAGCCAGGCCTACGTGATCTGACATGATTTAAGCACTTGAAATTCAGCCAAAATTTGTGATATCAAACTTGGATATCCCAAGTTTCATCGCGTTAAACCGAGTTTTTATCTGAAATTCTAAAAAATATGGCGGGGGTCAAATCCACCCCTCCCCATAGGGAGAGGGTTATAAATTTTGTTGGTGCTGTCAGAACCAAGCATTGGTCGCATCCTCACGCCAACCCCTCCATCCATCTGACAATATAGGATACAACACTCATGGGTTGTTTGTTAGTATATGGCAGGCTGTTTTGTGCTGCGCCATAGGTGCGTCTTTGTATCGATGAGGCGTTCCGGGATTAATGATGGACAATGTGTGCGGACATGCATATTATGGGTCATATATGACCGATCTTTTACAAACATCACTGACAGACCGACAGGCAACAAACAAGCTGAAAGCAGCGGATCCAGCAACAACGACCGGGGAGGGCAGAGGCACCGACCGCCTCCATCTTCAATCCTTAAGAAGGAATCCTTACAAACAGTACTGTATTTGTGTTGTGCCAGTGTAGTAATCATTGTTGAGGGACGGCGACATCAGCGACTGGCAAGCCTGAGTCGCGTTACAGCAGTGGGCGGAAGCATGTGTTCCTGGACCCTGGTCAAGAAGCAAATGTCCCCTCCTGGATCTGCGCCTAAGCCGGAGGGTCAACATCTTGGCACGGGCTGAATAGTGATTGATTGCAGATCGTATATGCGTCGCAGTGGATGTTTACAGTGTATGTTCTGGTGCAGCGCCGTCTCTCATAAACTTATGGCAATACCTCGTGCTTGGCATACCCTCCCCAGAATACCTCATGAACTGCAAGGGTATCAGGTACGATTCCAGCCAGCACGATATCCACCCATTTTGCGACCTAAGCTACGCAGCCCAGATTAATATCAGTAGCATAATGAGCCCACGAAACATACTAGTGCTCAACCGGAGAAAAGAAATGAGTATAAAAAAGAAACAAAAATTTGAATACGAAGAGCAATGCTGAATTAATAGGTATTTAAAACTGGTAATTTGGATGCAAACAGGAAGGCTTATCTTTACAAATGATTTGGAACGACTGGGAGTGAAATTCAGCAAAAACATCCAACTACAGAAACAAACCGTCAGGTCCTGTCACATACAGCCGTCAGATTTTGATCCTAAACACTCTAAAATGGAACATACCCGCAATTTACGACAACCTGACTCAGGGACAAGTGGAATAAGCTGAGTTGTGCCATCTACACCAAAACCGGCGCTGAAGCCTCCCACTGGACAGGATTAACACGCGACGGTAGGGGGGGGGGTTATCCCACCATCCCCCCGTACGATCTAGCAACCATGCTAGGTAGCAGAAAACGGAAAGCCACGTTAGACAGCCAGTCTAGATATTTACCGAAAATTTGTCATACGGTTTATTGGTCAGGTCACTTTTGAGATCAGTCGAGGTCAAAATTATTTGTTTAGGAATAAAGCTGAAACTTGCGTTTTTTTGCCAGAGGCTGGCACTTCAGAAAATTTCGGTGATGCCACAATGCTCACGCCAAATATGATGACACTCGTAAGTTAACACCAGTGTGCCCCTACAATTCGCCCAAAGGAGCTATCATATGTTGGCCATGGGCCATTGTGCACATATTCCTAGGTTATCTGAACGTGGAAATTGTTTAAACTCTTGTTAAAAATAAAAAGAAACAATAGAATTTTGATGATAAGCCTTCCACACTAATTGACAGCGAAGTGTCCCCGTCCCCCGCACAGGTCTAAACTATACCGTAGCGTGTACTTGGGGATTTTTTAGTCGTTCCTCTAACTCGAGAACTACCCAACATATCTTCTTCATCTGAACCACGATCGATTGCCCTCTCCAAATAACTCCAAGATGTTATTTTTTATTGTTGAACCTTTAACAGCGTGGGTCCGATCAGACCCACCCCCCTCGCGGTTTTTCGTAAATGATGCCGAGTAAATTTTAACCAGACGTGTCGCCCTGCATTTGTCTAGGGTGATACAATTTGCCAAACATTGGCATCAGGTCACGTCAGGTCAACGAATTGTGACGTCCTTACTAAACACATGTGAAGCAATTCTGCAAACTTTTAAAATGAGGCTGACAAAACTAGGGTGTAACTCGGATCAAAGAAGAGATAGACCAACTTTCTGTACATCCTTCGAAATCTCTTGAACAGGCATACCAGCATGCTTCCATCCATTCTGAGGTCAGGTTAGAGACAAGGTCACCAGAAGTCACAAAAGGTCAAAGTTTTCCAACACCTTTGTGCCATTAACTTCTGAACGAGACAAGGAGCGGTAATAAATTTGGTATCATAGTCACGAGCATGATACAGAGATTCGAGTGACATACAAAGTGACCTCTTTAACGGTTTTAGCAGTGTCCATGACGCCCATTTTATGACCTGACGTCATCAGGAATGTTAACAGTATGTTTGATACGTATTCGAAGCGCGCAATTGCTTATCACTCTTTCCTATATGTTCAACGGGCGAAAATAGTAACATGACATCTTAAATGTGAGATTACATGGAAAAAGTATCCGTGACGTCACTCTCTATCCATGCTAAGTGCATATGTTACTGAAAACACATTTTCAGCTACATTTTAGCTTCTGATTTCGATGGTGCGGTTCATTTCACGCCAGCTGGCTATTTGTAGATACAACAAAACACGTTTGTAAATATGCAAGATTGGTAAACAATTTGCATTTTTGAAGGAACAATAAGATGACATCAAATATCAAGCATCTATCCTAAAGTCACAAATATTGTCAATAGATATAAGGAAAATTGATCTGGAAATATCTCTATACAAGGTTTTCATGAAAATAACACTGCCCAAAGATTATGACATAGACGAAAACGTGAAATTAGGCTTCAAGAGCTTCAACTTTGTAACTTCTCATAGTTCGATGTACGATTTTGTCAGGTTGCCTTTCAAGTACGGAGCAATCATTTCTAGATAGATCATTTCTAGATGGAAGTTTCCTTTATACATAAAGACTGAGGAGACATGCTAAAGGCGTGAAGGAGGGGCTAAAAAGCCCCCATTGCTCGGTACGGGTGAGTTATCAATTACACTCTTATATCAATTTCCTTGTTTTATTTCGGATATATCCTTCCCTGCTTACAAATGCCCACGTATTTGTTTCTTGGTTGGAATGTGGCTGGAATGTGACCTTTCAGCGTCCGTGGGATTTGCTACAACAACACTGAATACAGGGGCGAGCCAAGGGGGGGCGGCTGTCCCTGCCGCCGCCCCCCCCTGAGGGCCCCCTGAGGACACGGGCCGCGCGAGCGTGGCTCCCCACACTATGCTCTGTGGCTAAGTTTGAAATTTCAGACCAGACAGGGCCCTCTTAAGCCCTCTTCATACTCTATTCTGTAACAAGCAGGGCCCTTTTTACCCATCAGGACCCTTTTGGCCTGTCGCAGGGGCCCTTATCAGGGCGCCGCCCCCCCTCCTGAGCGAAATCCTGGCTACGCCCCTAACTGAATATATATATATATATTTTTTTTTTTTTTCAAAACCTGGCGGAAGACCCTATCGTAGCCTGACGTAATGAAAGTTCCTATTTCAGCGTGGTAAAGCAGTAACTTGATTGATGAGGCCCACTTTGATTGAAACACGCGTCAAGTAAAGCCCGTAGCTGTATGAGAAACTGCAAACCTATCAGGTTCTTTGCTTAATTCTCTTGAATCCCCTGCACATGCAGACCTATGTACTCACCGATCCCTCACCTGCTCTTATCCAGCGACAGGGCACCTCCGTGACCTCCACGCACCGCTCGTAATCCCTGCTGGCAGTATGGGTCGTCAAGTAAGAGAGCGTGCACCGGGCGGTTCAGACAAGTCCTGGCAGCCAGCAGTGCGTCACAGCGGCACGTGGCCCCCGCCGCGTGCCGGCACAGCGGCGTGGGTGCAACCTCTGCGTCGCAGCCGCTTCGGCCGTAGCACGCGCCGTGTCAGCAACCGTCGTATAAATGGCACGTGCTTCAGCTCAGGACCGAAAATCCCAAACGCTCACGGGTCTTCTACGCTTCACGGGCCAAATAAGACGACGCAAGAGCAAGTATTTCAAGGAACGAACACAAGCGTACTATCTAAATTAGTTCATCGGTGGTGGCAGTGTTTTTTTGTGATATATTTACACTCTTAACACGAAGCAAAAAGATAACGGCCCGTAGTAATCTAATTGGGATAGCTTACGGCATAGAGATGTTACCATGAACATACATTTATCGACCCAAGTAAGAGATTGAAAAAGTGTGAGTGGGAGGGCGGAACACATTTACAATTACAACGGTGGTATTTGCATAGTTGGTTACATTTCTGCGGAATATAGAAAATTATAAATACGGAACCAACCAGTTCATCACTGCACATTCATGTATTACTCACACTTCCACACTATTGAGATGGCTTTTAAAGTATTGTTGGGAGCGAGTAATGTAGCCAGGAATCGTCAGAAAAGCCAGACCCCTTCTTCAGAAAATGTCATAAGATGCCAAACCCCTTCCCCTCCTTTGGTCGCTGACGTCATACGTGAACATGTCTTTAAAGGGAATGTGGCACCTTTGTAACATGATTTTAACTGAGATAGCCAAGTTGTAAAGCAAGTCGGAAAACCCGGTTCTCTATATATCATTTGTCTTGGAACTCGATATTTCAGTAGAAAAAAGCTAAAACCTACCTGAAATGTACCACTCATGTACCTCTCGCCCGGCGGCCATTGCTGTGAGCTGCTGGTGTGACGACGTATGCTGACGTCAAGATGAGCATCAGCCAATCGAAGCCCTTGAAGCGTTTCGAGTATGGTAGTGGTTGCCAGATCATGACATCATCCACAGGCATATATTTATTTCTTTTCCGAGGAGTATTTTAAAAATCAAAATATTGAGCTTATTGTACATTTTTCAGAGACATCATGAGTGGTTTCATTATTTTTGGCTAAAAGTACGCCTAATTACACTAAATTCCAGGACTCGACCAGGGCGCCACATTCCCTTTAAGGTCGCAAGGTTAAACATGGTGTCATTGCACATGAATCGAGATGATCTTAACGAGCTCTGTTATGACGATGCAACGTCACAGACTACCGGAAACAATTCAAATCAATACCGAGGCTTACGCGAGGAAACTGAATCATACCATATCAGTCACCAATGCTGACGCTGCCAGTATCCATCCTCTCACAACTCTCATGTGGTGTTAAGCTCTGTGGTGTGAAAAATGACCTCATTAGCTCATCCCCTCACCCCAAATCGAGCAAGGACGAGGTCAAGGCGAGATGAGATAACCAATAGAGGAGGGAGTCGGTGCTTCCTCGGTCGAGGAGTGGCGCGCTATCCCCGCGAGTGGTACTTTAGCTAAGGAGTGGCACTCTACGTAGAGGACTGGCATGTTGTGGGGTAGGGGCGACTGGCTTTTTCAGTAATGAGGCGGCAAATTTGGAAGGAGGCGATACCATGGGCAGGTCCGGGATTTTTTATATTGGTGACCCTAAGGTCATGTGCAGAGCATGACCTCCCCATTGTCAATACATGGGGAAAATCACGAAATGAGCTTTTCTCAGTAAGTATGGATGGAATCAACTTCAAACATCGTTTGCGACCTGCTCTTAGCCAATTTCTGAAGCTGATGCCAAATTTTTTGACTTGTGACCTTTAAAAGGTCACTTTAGGTCAAATAAGCATTTTTGGTGTTTTTCTCTATAAATTTTGAATAAACTAAGATAGAGCTTTTATTTTGTCACCAAAGTGTTTGTATAGTCACTGGAAGTCAAATGATATACATCATGATTATACCAGGTCAAGTTGGGTCAGACCGTTGAACTGGGTCAGGTCAAATTCTTAAATTTGACCTGGCATAGCAATATCATATATCATTCGATTCGTGTTGACGAGAGGATTGCAATGGTGCATAAATTATGCCTGTATCTTGTTTGGTGTGGAAGCTATTAGCAAAAGGAAACGCCCTTATGCATGGGCGGCTATGGACATTCCCAAGAATATGCCCAATATTTAGTGACCTGTAGCTCCCTAGGCTTTGACCTGACATGAAAATGAATGCCACTGCAGTGAAAGCACATCTCAAGAGCTTTCGAATGGTGTTAGAAAAATGTTTCTAGCTATCATAGTTTTTTAGATATATGAGGTTTTCTTAGTACACCTCATATTAGCGATTTTGACCTGTTTTGACCTCTGGTGACCTTGATATTGGCCTGACAAGAAAAATGACCGAAGTATTTTCGATATCATTTTCGAAGAGCTTTCGATTGCCGTTTTGCGCTTTTTTTCTAGCTCTCTTAGTTTTTGAGATCGTGGGGGGTCTTTTTTAGCCCCCCCCACCAGGGCGAAGGTGGCTCGTACCCGCCACCGGGGCAAAGGTTAAAGAAATTGGTAGCGGCGCCCACCTCTGCTATTTAGTTGTTAAAAATATACAGCTCCAATGATATGATGATGATGATGACGATGATGATGATGGTGATGATGATAAGATAATGTGCATAATGTGACCGTAGCCACCTTATAGAATTAAGCAGCGATATGCTACCTGTAAGGCCCAGGACATTTTTTAACATGTTAACTGGGGGGCCAATTGGCCCTCCAGTCGCCCGAAATACCCCTCAGTGCCGGGAAATTGGCCCCCCAGTGAAATAGAAAAGTATTACTTAAAACTAAATAAACGCAAACGCACCTAACGAAAATAAGACAGAACACCACCCGATAATAATAATTGTGTTCTATTGCTCGTCCCAAATTGGCAATACACGAAAATTGTGTTCAAAAACTACCATCAGAAGCTGTCTACTCCATCGTGCAAAAGCAAGATAAAGTAAGTAGTTACGGGAAATCCCGGCTAAGTAGCCTCAGCATAAATTTAACTAACCACAACGCTGGAGAAAGCCTGCAACTAATCAAACATCGTTTTCTATCCGACCAGAATCCCCCGCCCCGGCCAGTACCACGGCATTACATGGTGTTCTCATTTCAGACGTGGTCGGTTGTCAGCACTTTGGCTCGTTCGTGGATTAGGCGGGACACAGTGCAGTCAAAGCGCGTCAGACTGGCTGCTGGTGTGCCGGTGCGAAGTGCTTTGCCCATTTATTTATTAAAGGGAATGTGGCACCTTGGTCGAATCCTGGAATTTAGTGAAATTAGGCGTACTTGTAGCCAAAAATAATGAAACCACTCATGATTTCTCTGAAAAATGTACAATAAGTTCAATATTTTGTTTTTAAAAATACTCCTCTAGAAAAGTAAATAAATATCAGCCTGTGAATGATGTCACGATCCGGCAACGACTACCATACTTGAACCGCTTCAAGGGTTTCGATTGGCTGATGCTCATCGTGACGTCAGCATATGTCGTCACACCAGCAGCTCACAACAATGGCCGCCCGGCGACGGGCTGATGGGGGGGGCTGGTGTCAGGTAGGTTTTAGCTTTTTTTCTACGGAAATATCGAGTTCCAAGACAAATGAAATATGGAGCACCGGGTTTTTCGCCTTGCTTTACAACTTGGCTATCTCAGTTAATATCACGTTGTGAAGGTGCCATATTCCCTTTAAGTGTTGGTAACATACGTGAAATTTATAGTGAGATCGTTGCATCACTTTTTATGTAAAATTGATAGAGGAGACCGGGGTAAACTGTAACAGTTTTTACTTTTTTGTCAGGAAGGGTAATGCTTTGTGCTAGACAACTTTTCCTCATATTTTCAGCAGCCTTAACATTTTGGCCATCTGGCAGATGAAGCACTATACCAAAATAAAAACATTTATTGGTCTAAACTTGGCTTTGAAAAACTTGATTCGAATGTTACATTTGGCCTCATCAAGGGTCAGTTATAACAGTCCAGGGGTCAAATGTAATATCTTAAAGCCATGCGTCTAGTCCTTTCCGATCGCGATGCATGTCTCGTGGGCCCACAAAGAATATAACTGACACTGGAGTCCAGTGACTGGACCAATGTTTCCTTTGCCTGCTGGTTTGGAAGATCTTAAAGGATACAATACAGAAGACATCCTCTTCTTTCTCGTCACTGGTTCTACTATTGCCGGGTGTTCTCTGAGTCCTCTTCCTTGCGTTGGCGCGGCCTTCTCGGAATATTTCTCTGTGCGTGCGTGCGTGCGTGCGTGCGTGTGTGTGTGTGTGTGTGTGTGTGTGTGTGTGTGTGTGTGTGTGTGTGTGTGTGTGTGTGTGTGTGTGTGTGTGTGTGTGTGTGTGTGTTTTGTTTCTCTTTTGTTCTGTTTTCCAGCTCCAGCGCTCTCTTTTCGGGTGTTTCGGTTAGAATTTCCGTTTTTTGGGGTCTTCCGGCCAACATCGGTCTGCTTCCATGGTCCGGTCTCTGGCAAAGACCGAACGATCTCAGGGATGACCGGCCCCTGACCAGTCCCCGATGGGCCGGGCTGCTCAGCATCCAGATAGCCAGAACGACCCACGGACCTCATTGGTACAGTAAAGAATCAGTTTAATAGTAGGTGAGGTCATGGGGTAACTTGAGACACTGTTACATTTGATCCCAAGGAAAGTATTATAATTGCCCCCTTCGCACCACGCCACCTTCAAAACAAACATCCGCTTAACGATTTGATGCAAGTGGCCGCTACTAAGCTCATTTTGTAGCTAATTTAGTCTTCACAGCGCACTCAAGCTGTGCAGGCTGTAACTTTTAACATCCACCAATAAGCTTGACATCTTCAAAGAAAAAAACACCGTAAAGAACACATGATTGCAAACTTTGCCCGACTTACCAACCGCACCAAGTGGAAACTTTTGAAAAAGAGGCATCCATCCGTCCGTTTTTTCAGAGTGATCCATCCGTTAATTTGGAATTATGGGCACTGTTACAATTGCTCCGTGTTACACCTGACCCCAGTCCAAGTTGTTACTTGGCCTTTCTCATCGATTCCTTGAAGTCGAAAATTGGGAGAGATGATGTATTCGGCAGAATCATCAAACTGGCTCCCAAGAAACCCTTCCAACCGGGAAAAAGTTGGCGATGCCACACGACCCTGACAGTTGGTGCGTCGATAAGCCCCAAAAATAATTGAGTGGTTTTTGCACCACATTTCCTAGATGATTTTGACAGCAACAGCCCCACGCCATAGTAAGTATCAACATCCATAAAACTTGTCTCGATTTATATTATAAACCATATGTGTTTGATACTCTGGGAATTTCCTTGCCTTGCCACACTCATAAAGAAAAACAAGAAATAGTTTAATCATTTGACATACATTGTGGCAGCTTCAGGGCTGCCAGGTTGGCCATTTTCCGGCCAAATTTCTCGAATTTGGCCTTTTTGGCGTGTTTGGCCCGGTGATTTTTTTCGGTTGGCACTTTCTTGGAGTCTGGCCTTTCGGCCCTTTTTCTGGGAGCTGGGAGCCAAGCTATTTTTTGTTTAACCCTTGCATAAATATGGCTTCTTTTGGCCTTCTCCGTTCTTAAATAAGATGTTTTGACACCAAAAAAAGCAACAGAGCAGCAGCAAAAAAAAACTGTTATGGCCGTGGGAGGGACGATCCACAAAAGTGACGGCCACCGAAAACCGGACGCGAAGGATGCGATACTATAGGCAGCCTTCGGTTGAAAAGTTGATGACAAAGTGCGCCCTCTGAGGATACGCCCTTCCCCACTACCCAAAATCATAGATGTCCCACTGTTCAAGAGCAAGAAATTCACAGTCGGAAAAGCAGGACAATTAATAAATGTTATCGGGGTGCGGTGCAGCCAAGATCATTGATGATGCTGAACTCGTTCTATACAGCGATACGAGTCGTTTTTCTGTGGGTTTATAACTACTGTTAGGGGTCATTTTAGCCTTAAATCTGGTTTTTGTTGGCATATTTGATTTACTTATTTGGCCATTTCAGCTAGAATAAATTTTTAGCCCTTTTGGCGCTTTTTTAACTCAGATTTGACGTTTTGCCGCCGAAAAAAACCTAGCAGCTCTGAGCATAATCTATAATTTATGGAATTTGGAATAAAAGTAAAATTGGGAACCTATTTTTTATTACTAAGGCGTCTAAGTTTTATTAACACCCCCTACCCCTCCAAATGGGGTTTTGATTCCCTGAAAAGACTATAATGGCCAGCACAAGAAATGCCCTCCAGTGATATTTCCTTAAAAATGTCATGGTAGGGCCATACTTTGGGGAGAGGGGGAAGGAAACGGCACTTTCGGTGTACACAAGGGTGGTGGGCACACGAGCCATATGTGTTACATGGAGGTTCGATATTCAAGCTAGGGAATGAAACAAGCACAGATCATGAAACCACGATCTTGAAAACGTAGATGGGAGAATCTAGGGGAACCACAATATTGAATATTTTAAAAACTGAGAGCTTTTCCCTAGACATGCAAACAATTCCTTCCACAAAATATGGTATCACGCCTTGTATCTATCTAGCTTCTTCCATGCTTTGGGGACAATCCGTTTCTCTCTTCAAGCTTCGGAGCCCAAAGACTCTAAATGCTCTTTTAGTTTGGAGAAACTTTCTTATTTGAGAGTAAAACTTGGTCTACATTAGAGAAAAACATAATTTTTCTGAGCTATGAAAACAGGAAGAGGGCGATGGGACCCTGTCGCATGTTGTGATAGAACCGCCATTGTTAAAAACGTAGCCTGGAACTGCGCTTGTGATGACGCCGGGGTCGAATATTTGACCACGATAATGCATATATGGAAGCGAGACACCGGCGCATTTACCAAACATTGGATTATGCATGCAACATATTTGAAATTGTAAAAACCTCCTAGAACCGGATTTTCCAGATTATATTTTCAAATCCATACGGAGTTAAAGTTGTCTGAGTTTCTGCAGTTGAAATGGGTTTTCTTTTACCGGACACAAAAATGGCCGACAAATTTATTTTCTAGGTAAACACATCCATTGTGGCCAGATATGATAAGCATGCAAGTGCAAGACTTTTCCCGATGGCAATCAGATTTCTAAAGCGCGAATCTATGTCCCTGTATTAACAGCCAAAGGGGCTGAGGCCATTGGTGGCAAAACGGGGGAAGAGCAAAAGGACGCCGTGCCCCTACCCTTTGGTGATATGATGCTGATACATTTTAACACTAATCCTATGGAAATGTTGACGGGAAAGAAATGAGCTGAAACGTCCATGTTTCCCTTCCCCTTAAATTTGGACCCTCCACCGCTACTAGCTAGAGCCTAACCTAATCCGATAGTGCCGAGAACACCTATATTTCAGACCACATGTTCTACTTTTAATCCAGGGGTCCGGCGAAGGGACCCGATGCTAGTCCCGGTCGGGATTTTTCCGGGACTCCTTGGCTCTGTGCCGGGACTTTTCCCGAACCATATCATGTTGGATTTCGCTAGTGAGTGCAATGAGCTTACTCATTTTACCAAAGCTGCAGCATAATCAGGGGCGTAGCCAAGAGGGGGAGGGGCGGTAGGGACCCCCTGAGGGCACGGGCCGCGCGAAGCACGGCTCACCCGCGCTATGCTCTGTGGTCAAATTTGAAATTTCATACCAGATAGGGCCCTCTTAAGCCCTCTTCAGCACTCTATTCTATAACAATCAGGGCCCTTTTTACCCATCAGGGCCCTTTTGGCGCTGTCGCAGGGGCCCTTTTCGGCGTGCCGCCCTCCCCCTGAGTGAAATCCTGGCAACGCCTTGAGCTTAATACAATTTTATGGAATTAGACTGCGTCAGAAATACGTTCAAAAGACTTATGAATTCTTGGAGTGCTGCGAAAATATAAAACAAAACATCGCCTTAAATGAGTACATTTTCCCCGGTATTATTCCATGTCCATATAGGTCCAGAATTTTCCTCTCAGATTATCATCGGTATCGTCAGTTTTTTAATATTTTTTAGGGCCACTCCCAACAGGCACACTAGCCCAATTACAGGGAGTATTGGCGTGGGTGTTTAAGGATCCTCTCCACCGGGTCAGATCGGACACGGAAGGCGGTTTCCCGCCGTGGGGATTGAACCCACGTTCATCCATGCTATCCGATCCGTAGACTGGCAACGAAGCCACTAGGCCACCCCGGCCCCTGATTTTATGATTCAATTATCAAAATAGCATGTTGTACATGCCTTTGGAATTAAATTTGTGCGCCGGAGCCAGTGACAGGAACTAGTTTCACCTTGCCAGGACCATGCAACGCTCGGCGGCTCCGAGACCGGCAGCTACCGGTATGCGTGTAGAATCGTGTGCTTTCGGGGGTGAGTCAACACCCGTAAAGTCCGAAGAGCACCCCTTAAGGTTGGAAAGCACCCCTGAAGCTTTTAAGCCAAATGGGAGTCCGGCGCACTAGTATAGGTAAAATGTGCCGGGTATCCACCGCCGTCCAAAGAGGGAGGGGGACGGGCGCACGCGTTTCCCAAACTTGCCTACCAGAGGGGATGTCCCCCAAAACTGCGGCTGCTGGCTGGTGATTCCTGCCTTTTCTTATGGTTATTGACGTGGAATTACGCTAATGTTCCCAATTCTTAATCGATGGCTGCCTTGGTAGTGCCCTTCTTGGCTACTGTTGAGTTATGCAGGACTTTAACGTCATTTTTTCAAGAAGTAATGTTACATCAACTTTAAGGTTTTTCGGGATTTAGTTTCTGGTAATGTATAAAAAGTCATTCATCGGATATTTCGAATCTATTTGACGATTCTTTATCAACGGATGGTATGACACTGTGATAAATAACTTTTTTATACATTACCAAAAACTAAATCCCGAGAAACTTAAAGTTGATGTACTGTTGAGTTTTGACTTCGCCTCCCACCCTCACTCCTTCCCATCCTGCGGTCAATATAAACAAGTCGGAGTTTTTCCCAGAAAAATCTATGGTGACGCCTCTGTCCACTAGTTCATAATTTTCCTTCGGGCCAGAGTCGCCGGAGTCCATTTCTCCCACTCAGAACCTAGTCTCGAAGCTCCGACGTCAGTGAACTCGGCCACCTTCCCGACCGTGCCGAAGAGCTACCTTGGATAGTTAGCAAATAATCAAACCAATAGAGAGCAGCCTATGGCTAGGAATTTCTGAAAATGGCATTCAAAATCAGTTCTACGGACAGACTTTATGAACCTAATATTTTTACTGGCAATTGTCTGCTGACTTCCTCGTGAAGCAGCTGAACGCGCCTCCGCCAATGAGAGGCCACCATCTGCACACGGCCGTATGCCCGGGAGGCACAGAGGTGAGAGAGGTCACGGTCCGAACACGGCTGGCAGGTTAGGAGCCTGGCCTCAGTGGGGAGGGGTAGCGTGGCGGATTAAATTGGCTACGTGTGCTGAGGTGAGGATGCAGGTCGTGTTTTATCAGTGAGTGCGGTTGGAGTGAGGAAGGGGGACGGGTGTAGGTACTTTGCATTTTGTGTATATAACAGGGAGCTTACGCTACTCTTAATAAGCAAGAACATAAAAATTTGCCAACGATTTTGGACAACAAATTCGAACCGCGCAAAGGCTTACTCTCAATTTCGACACTTTGCTTGGATGTCTCCTCAAACTGAACTCATTTTTACCGGTAACTTCGCTTGGGGTTTAGAATAGTTTTGACCTCTGAGTTACCCTTGCTGGTCAAAAAAGGAAGATAGTGCTTGAAAGAAGGAGCGTATAGCCCAAACGTGATCTAATTGAAAAATAACTGCCTCCGAAAGGGGCTCTTCGCGTATGACGTCAGTAAAATTTAAGGCTGTTCGGACCCTTCCCCTCTGTCAGAAATACTCAGAAAATGGCTGACCCCTACCCCCTTCGTAGGCGATCGTCAGAAACTGTGACAGCAACGACAGTCGAAATGAGCCTTCACGCAGAAACGACGCAGATTTACAATGCTCGGGCGGTATAGGCAGCTGGAGCAGTGGACACTGGGTGTGACTACGAAACATTGACAACAAACCACTGAAGTACCCGATCTTCAACTACCCTGGTCCTGCAGTTCCCGCTCATTAAAACAATTCCATGGCAGATGATTTGTCCCCCTCCGTCACAAATCGTCAGAGAAAGCCAGACTCCCGTTCCCCCTTCGTTAGGAAAAGTCAGAAAATGCCAGACTCACTCCCCTTTGGCCACTGAGGTCATAGGTGGACAGTCCCTAATGCAAAAACCCAGTAAGATCTGCTACAACATTTCGCAAGAGCGTACAAGAAGATCTTAAACCTAACCAGAATGTGCGATATTTTAGGTATTTATGTTTTCTCATAAGCCTGATTAGCAAACAAAATTCGGTGAAAACTTTGCAGTTTTGTCCCATTGTCTTCCTCGCTTATAATTTCAGAGGCGCACTCACTTTGATTATTTATTCAGCTCGGTGTATTCTTACAAAACAAATGCCTTACCTTCCCCCGACCCCACACCACATTCTCCAGTTCCCAGTGTGACTCCGGAGGACGAGTGGGTAGTCAGCTTTATGTTGACACAAGTAAGGCAGAATATTCAGCAATTCCTCATTACCGGAATGTGTGCGTTGGCTTTATACTATAAACACATATTTGATATTTGTGGACGGACCAACACTGATAGATATGAGGTCGGAATGGCAAGGCGGGTGTAAAGTCGATACATCACGGTATAGATCGGTTGAAACGATAGCTGAACCGTGTCGAATTTGATGGATCTTTGCTAGGACACGGTAATGATCTCTGCTATGACGTAAATAACGGCCACGAACAGTGTTGAATTGTTATTGGAATTCTGTGCAAGCCCTGAGTGGTCGGTGCTAGAACTGCGTCAGAGCCGCGCTGCATTGACACGACTGTCAACAGAACGCTATCGGAAGACAACAATCTAAACAAACGGCCGTTCATGCGGTGGCCACTGCGGAGTCTGGAAGCGAGAGCCGTGCTGGACCGGCTAAGGAAGGCTCGGAACAAGAGCGAGAAGGGATATGTGGAATGGAGATAAATAGATGCAGGGTCGGATCCAACCCGAGTTTGGGGGAAAACCATGTTTTTTTAGAAAATCGGAAAAAATCGAGGGGTTTGGGAGATTGCCAAGTCCCCCCTGGATCCGCCAGTGCAAAGGTGCACTCACCCCTCAGACGAAAACGTACCAGCAACTATGCATACATATTTTCCACCAGAGGCCGGCAATACAATGGAAGGAGGAAACAGCCAATGAAATCTAAGTAAATCAAGACCAGCTCCATCCAGGGGCGGATCCAATGCTTCGTTTTGAAGGGGGACTTGAGCCTCCCCCGCCATTGCCTCGGATCAGCCTCCGCCTATGTATTAACTAAGGGCACTCGGACATTTGGGGGAACTTGACCTCCCTAGCACCCCCCACCCCTTGTATCCGCCACTGGCTCCATCCCAATCCAGGCTTAGCGGAGTACAAACGAGACATTAAATAAGTTACCTGAAACTAGCCGAAAGCTCTAGAACTAAACTAAGCGATAATATTTGCTCCTATCTGGGCTTCAAAAGCGGGGTAACGGGGAGGCGTAGTCATAAATTGTGGACCAGAGGGGACGTTCCCCCAATATTGGGGAACTCGACCTAAATAGTGTGGTTCCTCCTTACATGCAAAAATATGTTAAGATTTAGATTGGTCTGAAAGACGGCGCAGAGTAATTGAAAAATCACTGGAGGTTCTCGGTCTAAAAACGTGCCACTCCTGACCTCTCAGAACCAGCGAATACTATGCTATGGTATTAGCACGGAAAACGCAGATGTTTCTACTTGTAGTTTTGTTTTTGTAGTTTTGAGGCAGCTGTGATTGGGTTTGCCTCGGCCGCCCAAATCACCGTGTAGTCTGCCCCCCACCCCAGTCATAAACAAACACGTGGCGAGCTCGGTATGTCATTCGACAGTGATTCCTGTAAACATTGATTTATTAGCATGTTTGCGAATATTTCCATTTCATTTCAGAAAAAATTCAAGCCATTCCAGAAAAGCCTCTCGAACTTCTACGCCCCTAGTGGCCAGAAATTTGAAAATAGTAGAACCTCTAGTTCAGGTTATTTCTCCTATAGAGACTTCACGCCCGCTTTTAAAAACATTAATTCCAATTTTGTTTTCTATTCAATGCACAAAAAACGGGATATTCTAGATGAATTCTGATTCTAAGCTCCCCCACCCCAGTTTTCCGGTTTCATGGCCTAGATTTCCTGTTACATACTTCAGTTACCAGTCTCCGTTAAAAAAACTTATTTGACCAAAAACACCACAGCAAACAGAGAAACTACATTTTCAGAACATTTTTTGTCTATAAACTGGTGTACAAATTGTACTATTGAAAATCCGGAAAATCTGGTCTGACTTGTTCTCAATTTTGTCATGCGGTCGGATATAAAAAATGTGCACGATAAACCGGATCAATCGAGCCGGATTCTAAATCCGGTACATCACAGATCAGGGTTATCTGACGGTACACTACTGGGAGGTGAGAGGGCAGGCACCTTCTGGTAGTTGAAGAAGGATCGAAGCACAATTATTCCAAAGCTCAGCCAACTTGCTTCGTTTTTACTGGATATAAATAATGATTTCATTGCTATCGCCAGGCGTTTACCTGAGCTCAGCCAAACAGCCTCAACAGCAGAGCTGCCACGGTTGCAGCTGACACCGGCCGGAGCGTGGTAAAGATTTCCCGGCCGGAGTCGAGGCGGCGCGGCGGCGGCCGGGCGCGCGTCGGCGAGATGCGGCGATGACGTCACGGCCGCGCGGTGCGGCGGTGCGCCGGCACGATTGATCGCGCCGGCGGCAGTGGCCGCAGCACAACACCGGCGGCAGTGCGGAGGGGCGCCGGGCTGGGGTCAGTGGGCGCCTGAGGGACGCCGTCCAAGGCGGCAGCGGGTCACGCCGCCCCGGCACCAGCCAAGATCACAGCCGGGCGTAGGTTCACAGGGAGCGGAGACGGCCGGATCAAAGGGCCGCCGTGCACAGACCACGGGTCGGTTTCGTTGAGCCGGGAAGTACGGTGGCTCGAGTGAACAATATTGTGTTCCGAGAGTTGATCTCGTTCTCGGCTTGGCTTTCACGTCCGAGCATGACGCTCTCGGTGGAACGTTTCAGGCGCTAGTGTCATAAGGTAAGAATACGAACACTAAAATCTCTAGAGCCACAAGTGTTCTTTTGCAGATTACATACACAGGCTCAATATTTGCGTTACGTTAGCTGCACATGACAGACCTGTTTTAGTACTCGTGTTCAAATGCAGGATGGCAAAGCTGCTAACTGAGGCCTGTCGTTGAACAAAAGAGTGTTTCATATAATCACTGTGGCCCCAGAAAAGTTCATCAGCTCATCCATTTAACATCTTGAAATAATTCATACTTTCTGGGTCACGGAAAGCTGTTATCAGGAGGCCCTAATACTGAGGTGTGTCTACTGGGGATCACTCAGCTGTGGTCTGTCAAAAGAAGCCCCGAGTCACTGTTGGCTCCACCGGCTGCCTGGTTGAGGACTCTAGGCTGTTACTTGGGCCTCTAAGCACCTTTTGAAGGGCACTGATCGAAATAACCATTTAAGTGGAGGACTCTATTCATATTTAGTTTTTCTAAGTCCATTTGGGATGCGAATGAGGCCTCCGTTAACCGTGGAGTCCACCAAGTTCCTGGCTGTGGCTTTTAGCAGGTGACTTGGCGCTAGAGTCTGTCATTTAGGACCCTTTAGACTTTTGGCTGAAGACCCTAGCGATAGATCAGGGTTCCTTGAACAAAACATTTTCTACACTGAAGGCATTCCCTAGCTACTCTCTTCGAGGATTAACCGCCTTCATACCGCACCCCAGCGTGCCCCCTGAAACGTCCACCCTCAGGGTGTAGCGGTACTCCCCTGCTGTAACGCAGCGCACCCTGATTGGTCACCCGTTGATAATAACACAGGTTTTTCCAAAATGTCACCGCCTCTCGACCACGTCTCATCTCATCCCCTCATTTCCGAAGACAACCGGAGCTACACATGCGACATTCAGACATATATTAAGGACTTGGGTTCAAATGATTTTGATGAAAATCGACGCACATCAATCCTAGACACGTCAAGCACAAACACCTCAAGCCTTCTTGCGCCCGACAAATCAATTCACGCTACAGGAGCTAGATATTCAATATCAAATTATTGGTTCCCGAATGGATATTCACTTTGATGCTTAAAAACCCTATTATTACAAGACTTCATGATTTGAAAGGTCTTGACAGGCCAGGTCTTTGCTCTAGCTCAAACTGATCTGAAGTTAAAGGGGAAAGATACCGAAATATCAATTTTCACCGTGATTTATAAATGTCACCGACTTTAACCCTCGTCCCGGTGAGGGTGATTGAACACCCCCTCGGGTTTTTCCAGTGGTACGAAAAAACGGCGGCGCGAAGCGTCGCCGTAATTAACACACCCTATCCTTAATCAATTCCGTAAGTTTCCTCAAAATCTTGAGGTTGGGTCATCTCAGGTCACCAGTACAGGTCAAGTGACCTCATTTCAAAAAATGTTTAAGGTATCATAAGTAAGAAAGGGATCAATCTAGCGAATTGAAACTTATACCACATAATGGGCCTACCGAGTAGGGTAAGGGCGGGTAAGAGTACGCAGGAGATAAGAGTACGCAGCAGCTGTTTTGGTTACTTAGCAACCACTGTGATGGTGGATACCCTGGTATAAAAAGCAAGGTCAGTGCCTAGGCTGCACAACAAAATTCAACGCGCTGCTGTTCGTTCCGCGGGAATACAGAGCAAAATAAGTTTCTGGGCACCCTTGAAGTAATATTTCTTAACTGGCAAAACTTGTAGGACATGCTTATATTATCAAAAGTATTGTATTACGGTCTATTGTCAGTAAGAAAGCTGAGCTAGAAGTGTGCTCCAGGACCGGAGCTCACGCTAAAACGCCTGCCAACATGTTTATGAAGACTTTCTTCCCAAGGAAGCATGTCCGGCAAGAGTACGCAGGAGACCATTGGGCAAGAGTGCGCATGCTTAAGAGATAGGAAAATTTGATTTTTGCTCGGGACAGAGTCCGTAATTCATATTTGGAAAATCAAACGTTGCAACATGGTTCTTGAATATTCAGAAAGATGTAAAATCATACAATCGCTTAGTTTGGCGACCAAAAACTTCGCGACATGGCCTATGCACCTAAAGGACTGCGGGGCATCAATGCGTACTCCAGCCTCCTCTATTGCGTACTCTTACCGACCCACTCCGGCAAGAGTACGCACGTGACTTTTATTTTTGATGGGCCGTGGCGAGTTCCTTTCAGAGACATCGAGTTGAAACATGGACCATACATAGACAATTCTTCAGGCTAAACAACCACATACAAATTATAGCTGTTTGACTTATAGGAGCAAATTGAAAGCATTTAGAAATTTAAGTGCGTACTCTTGCACGGACTTCCCCTACTGCAACTTACATTCCAGGCTTTTAATCGATTACCTAAAGGTCAGGCACGGAGCATGCCCTCTCCATTGGAAATGCATGGGAAAACAAGAATTTGGCTGTATTTGTGTAAATACAGCTGCAAATATCTTCATATTCTCCAAATCGTAGTCTCCTGGGTTCCTTTCTAGTTCCATCTTGCAATTTTTGACCTGTGACCTCTGAGAGGTGGTCTGGATTACTTAAGCAGATTTTCAGATTTGGGCCAATAACTTTGCCGAAAATGAAGATAAAGCTGTTATTTAAATGCGATTACGTTTGCCATTTTTATTGCAAGTCGATTGATGAGCATATTGATTATGCTAGATCAGATAAAGACCTTGATCTGACCTCAAGTCAGGTCATTTTTGTGTTTTGATCTAGTATAGTCATTTTATACATCATTCGATTTGCCGTAACAATAGTAAGCAAATGGTACCTAAAAATAATTCTAACTCATTTCTGTCAGACCCTAGAGCCCAAAACTCTTCTTTAACATGCCACCTTCTTTGACCTGTCTTGACCCTAATATTGACCTGGAAAAAAGTGGCTGATCGGATTTCTTCATGAATTTGTATGAGCTATCCACCAGCGTTAGCGTTTTTCGCTATCCCGAATAGGAGCCAAGTTAGAGGGAGGAGGGGGGTGTTTGAACACCCCTCGCCATGGCGATTGTGGCTCGGAGGCCCCCGGGTGTTAAACAGATACCCATATCGACCATTCAGCTCTGGGGCATTCCATTGGACAAGACGTTAAGCCACTCATTAACTCACTAACCATTAACCCAGTCAAGAGTTCGTATAACCAAACAAAATTATAACAGATGTTTTGAATGCAACCCAAGAAGTTTTCACACCAAAAATTGAAACAAATAAAAATAGGGCTTTTTGAGAAAAAATCAGTTTTAAGAAAAATTTCAGACGTCACTGGGTCAATATCTGACCACAGGTCAGCAAATTCTTTTCCTGAATGGCCTTAGGCATTAGCTTTATAATCATATGAATTTTCCTAGGAATTATTTAATTCTTCCTAGCAATAAACATAAAAATTTGTCACAATTTCACGTCTAACCTCGGCATTTTCGTGACCTCTACCTCATGACCTATTTGACCTCAAACCAAAAAGTCTTCCAGACACCAGACTTGTTGATGACTCAAAATTTTTTGAGTCGACTCAACTCTGACTCACAGCTTAATCCTTGCCCCGGTGGCGGGTACGAGCCACCTTCGCCGTGGTAGGGGGGGCTAAAAAGACCCCACGAGCTCAAAAACTAAGAGAGCTAGAAAAAATGCAAAACGTCAATCGAAAGCTTTTTAAAAATAATATCGAAAATACTTCAGTCATTTTTCTCGTCAGGTCAATACCAAGGTTACCAGAGGTCAAAATAGGTCAAAATCGCTAATATGAGGTGTACTAAGAAAACCACATATATCTCTGAAACTATGATAGCTAGAAAAATTTTCTTATCGCCATTCAAAAGCTCTTGAGTTGCTCTTTCATTACAGTGGAAATGATTTTCGTGTCAGGTCAAAGTCTAGGGAGCTGCAGGTCACTGAATATTGAGAATGTTCTTGGGAATGTCCATAGCCACCCATGCATAAGGGCGTTTCGTTTTTCGCTAATAACTTCCTAACCAATCAAGATACAGTCATAGTTGATACACCATTGCAATCCTCTTATCAATACAAATCAAATGATATATGCTATTGCTATGTTAGGTCAAATTTAAAATTTGACCAGACCCAGGTCAACGGTCTGACCTAACATGACCTGGTATAGTCATGATGTATTTCATTTGACTTGCAGTGACCATACAAACACTTTGGTGACAAAATAAAAGTTATATCTTTGTTTATTCAAAATTTTTTAGTAAAACACAAAAAATGCTTATTTCACCTAAGGTGACCTTTCAAAGGTTACAAGTCAAAATTTTTAGTATCAACTTCAGAAATAAGCTAGGAGCAAGTTGTAACGGATATTTGAACTCGTTTCCATTCATACTTACTGAGAAACGCTCATTTCGTGATTTTCCCAATGCATTTGCAATGGGGAGGCCATGCTCTGCACATGACCTTAGGTCACCAATATAAAAAATTCCCGGAAGATATGTTGTAGCTCCTGGTGGCCCCAATATGTGGTATAAGTTTCAACTTTTTTCAGATGTTTATACTTTATTCCGCAAAAGACAGATCAGTTTAGTCGTTAACACATCCAAATTACAATACAATATTCATATCCGAGCACTGACGGTGAGATCATATCAGAACAGTGTTAAGCAAGCAGAAAACAACCAAAGAATCAAATCAAGTTTTCGATACACGAGATCAAGAGATAAATCCTAAAGCAGAGGAACATTCAATCTTTGAGAATTGTTTCATCGAAAAGTGCATACAGCCCACTTGTCTGTGTGCTCGTTCAGGCGTCCTTTCCACACTGCCATAATACATTCAGTTTCCCTATCATTTTTAATCGGCGCAACATATGTTCGACGCTGAGGTTCTCTTTACTGTTGACAATATCTTTCGCTATTATAATAACATGGTTCACAAACCTATCCTCAACACCTAAGATAGCTTCCTTTTGCTTATTGTTAGCGTACCTAGTCCGTTCAACGAGTTTAGCCAAAGCTGTACTTCATCCCAAAACAGTCTCACGTACCTACACATCCAATATTTATGAATTGTGGTTTCCCGATAAATATGGCACCATAAGTTTCAACTTCATCGATTAACCCTCCTTTTATTTATGCAGTCCTAAGCCTTTTTTAGGTGAGGTCACTTCACCTGGCCTGGCGACCTGACATGAAATGACCTTGAGCTAAAATTTTCAGGAAAGATGTAGAAATAATGAAGGAACAGCTAAACTAAGTTTGGCGGCGTTGCGCGCCGCCGTTTTTGGTCACTTCGGAAAAACCCGAGGGGGTCTCAAAAGACCCCCACCCGGGCGAAGGTTAAAGGCTGGCTCTGATTCCGTCTCGACTCGCTGAGTTGAAAATATTGAGCCGACTCGACTCAGCCCAAATTGAAAAGTGAGTCGACTCATCTCTAATTCAAATAAGCTTTGAGTCGGAGTCGACTCTGACTCAGAATGGGGCCCAGGTAAGCACACAAAAATGCACATTTCATGTAATAATATGCAAATTCTAGTACAATTATTCACGGCATTAACTATTGACAAACTGCATATTGATTTCAATAAAATGTTCATTGCAATGCATTAATAAATAACATAAATTATGTCTGCATAGGAATGAAGAAAGGTGCCAAATGCGAGAATGTGAGTGAGATGAGGGCGCCTGAGGGCTTTTCATTTTGAAGCTATGGCCTTCATGAGTAAAGTTTTAATTGGGGCAATAAGCGAGGTTTGAAACGCAAAGAACAGGACTCAATATTTTAACATATGACACTTTGAGTGGTAATTCCTGCCCCAGTGCATTCTGAACAATCCTGTGACAAATTCTTGTCTGGGAAAGAGATCTTTCCCTCAGGCTACCAAAGCGAAAATTGCTAATATTTTGTGGCGCACGATGATAGTTTTGTGACTGGCGTGGCGCGCATGCATCATAGGTGCTGTGGGTGGTAAATAATAATCAACATAACTTAAAGAGAGGTTTGTGAGATACATCAGGCGTATTTTTCTGTCAGTTTCACAGTTTGAAATTGCTTGTTTCCGTATACAAAGGACAGTAAGTAGAGTGACGTGTCTTCAGTGTTTATATTGTCTACCAGGGAATGTCCTCAAACCACGACAAATCAAGGAAGTGCTTTTGAAAAGCAAATAATGGAAGCTTTTAGTTCCTGCCTTGACCCGTTTCAAAGCTAATGTGCAAAATAAAATGTTTGGTAGGTACCCTCTATCTCGCACTTATATTCCTTAGTTTCTGTTTAGTGTTTCCAGGCAACCGAAGGCAAAAATATAAAATAAAGATGTGGTTTCTTAAGAGTGATTTATTACATGATAATTAGCTTAGGAATTTCTATGGTGTGCACCCTCAAAGTCAAAGTCTGATTGTGTGCCAAATCACTCTTTGTATGATTTTGCATCCTTTTGCTAAGATTAAATAGAAAATGTTTAGCAAATGTGTGTGCTTTTGAAACTGTGTATTTTACATAGCTTATTTTTGTTAATGACTGATCTAGGCGTGGGTGTAGTGTGCATATGAAAATTATAAATTAGGTTGCTATCATTAGCAAATAACAATATGAAATCCTTCAAAGTTAGTTGTGAAAATTTCTAAAATGTCAGCCATGTGACCACATATGTAAAGAAAAGTGTTGAGTTGATTCAACTCCCGACTTAGAGCTTAGAGGCTGACTCCGATTCTGACTCGACTCAACTGGTCGAGCAGTTGAGTCGACTCAGACTCAACCCAAATCTGGAAATGAGTCGACTCAACTTTGACTCAAGGAAAATTTGAGTCGACTCAGAGTCGACTCTAACTCTGAGTCGCGACTCAACAACTCTGCCAGACACAATTGGGCCCATGGGCAAGCTGGCATACAATATTTGAGCGAATTCAAAGGGGTGATGGTGAACATGCTTGGTCGATCCGTCCTGGCATTGCCCAGTTGCTCTTTTTAGCACCTTCAGAATGAAATACAAGGTTGAAAGACAGGGCATGGAATGACTGAAATGATCGAGGGAGTGATGATAGGTAATGAAAGAGGATCGCTCGCTATTTAGATGACAGCAAAGGTGATTATATTATGTTTATTCAATTCACTGTTTGAGCTGCGCTCTCTGCACTTTTTGGCGTATGAAATTGAGGGATGCAAACCCATCACACACACATAGGAGTGTTCGTTTAGTAATTTGAGCTTGAATTATTTACATATGAAGGAGCTTGTCCTATTCAATTTTTTACAGGAGATTAGAACTAAAATGAAAATTGTTTTGAACTTGATCTTATATGACAAATTGATAAATGTTTTTATGATACTCAAAAGTCTACAAGTCCTAGCTTACAATATTTTCTTGAAGTGACTAATAAGCCTGATAAGCCTCTGAAAGCCTCTACGATCTAGCAAGTTTAAATTGGCACGAAACTATAAGACCAAAAGTCACTCCAAGAGGAAGGCGAAAGCTGGAACCTGTTAAGCATTGAATATAAAACAGCAATTAGCCTGTTACGGGAAAACAAAGTTCAAAATAAATTTCTTCGAGCTCTATCCTCTTTGAGCTTGACTTTGACCATTTACAACAGTGGCAATTATTATCAATTGAATAGGTCATAACTGTCGTATCTAAATTGAATACGTATGTAGAATCAACTGCATGCGTATATAAGCTCTACAAAGATTTTGTGACCAGTCAACTATCATATTTGTATACTGCATTGAGGTTTTAGGGATCCATGGGGATGAAAACAGCAAAGTGATAAATAACTCTTTCTGAAACAACTTGCTTCGTCGGGTACAAAATGGAGCACCGGATCGGCTCAGAGAATTGATTCCATGTCAACCCCCCCCACTGTCAACAGGAGTCGCGTTATATCGCGCTTCACATCATTCTCACTCGTCTCTGAATATCGGCTTAGCCACCCCATCCCAGCACAGCACGCGGGTTCTCAATTTTAGCTAACAGATCCCGACATGGTCATTTTAAGTGAGCTCGTGGGCCCCATGACTGAAATCGCGAAAACGGCGTGCGTATCTGCACGTCAGTGCCTATTTCTTCCTTTTTAGAAGTTGGTTAGAGATTCTGCAGGTGAGCTAACATGGTGAAGAAATTCATTTTTGTTTTGCGCTATACACAGACGGATACGCTCTTTGGCAATTTTAATAAATGACACCACACATATCAATTATCGCGCCAGCAACGTGCGACGCCAGCAAGATCCTTAAAGAGAGAAAACATTGTGGAGGTCAGGTCACTGTTGCTTGCCAATTAAGACCCCTCAGCAATCTGGCAAGTTTAGACCTTTATCAAGTTACCAAAGGTCCGGAGCTGAGGTCTGAGCCGTGACTGGAGCAGGAGTCTATTCAGATCGCAGAGCTGGCGTTGAAGCCGCTTTAGAGCTTATACAGCTCCGAAAAGTTGGACGTCACAAAACTAAACGAACCAACAGCGTTGACGAAGCATGCCTTTTCGCGAGCTGTCTGCACTCAGTCTTGGTCCTGGGTAGTTATGGGAACCAATATCTGAGGCTCCTCTGCGGCCGATCAATGTCGGCGGCAAGATGGGGCACTTTGAGATCCAATCATAACCTATGCTTTTTTGTTTCATCCCTTCGCGGTTCTGAGATGAAAGATTACGGTCCACAAGCACACCACTTCCCGAAAGTCTTCTGAGCGTTTCAAGTTGAAAGGAGAACGCACTTTTGATCTGTCCGTGACTTGGGATTAAATCTTGAAACGATTTTGTACTCCAGCAGTGTTGAAAACTTGCAATGGACACTGACCGTCGTTGATCCAACTAAATGGGGGCAGAACGTATGCGAACCATTACTGTGATAATGTGATTTTCAAAAACGATGATCAAAGCAGGGCTGAACACATATTACCTTTTCTTGGAACGAGAAGTTTGGTAGTTGATGCAGCCATACGAAGTCGAAAACTATAAATTAGAATATTTTATTTAGAAAGAAAGAGGGAGAAGAGGAGAGAGAGGGAGAGAGAGAGAGAGAGAGAGAGAGGAGCGAGTAAATAAGCAGCTTCAGAGTGCTTAAAATGACCTCCGTTTAAACCTAGATCCCGCTCGCTTAGCACGCGCAGCGGAGGGGTCCTAAAGTGTTCCCTACCTTCTTTTCCGATGTGGCACGAAAATTGTTCGCAGCCGAAAAACCGCATCTTAGCTACATTTGCGAGAATTCATGAGCGGGTCGATTGGCGAAACATTTGGAAAATCTGGCAGTTTTTTTTACTTATAGGTTTTCAAAGTCATAAGTATAACTATATTTTTGAGACCAGCGCAATCACGTGGTCGCACCGGGTCACGTACACCGTAGACCGAGTGGTGACGTCATAATATCGTATAATCGAGATGATATGTCAAGGTCACCGCATATGAAAGTCGAGATTAAGGCCAAAGGCCACAGTTCAATGCCGTATCAGCATTTTCTAGGTCGTTGACACTCGTGCTTTCGGTCACATTTCGTTACAAAGTATGACGCATATATGACGTCATAGCTAAGGTTGCTCAGTGTTAAGTTCGCGGTCACACGCTAAGGTCAAAGTTCCTGGGTCAAGGTTAAGCCCTCACTTCCTGCCCAACGGTTGTCATAGTGTTAATTTATGTATATTATTGGGAATATCTCGTATTGTGAAGTTATACTATAACTATACTATATACTATAACTTATAGGTCAAAGACCTTGAATGACTTCTACCTAAAAAATTCATGGAACATTGTGTGGAACATTTCCTTCATGATCTTGGCCAGCTGTCAACGATTTCTCGACTTTTTCGCATAAGCATAATCGCGGTATTTCCGAATAGGTCCACGGCACGGCCCATATTCGACCTTTATTTCCTTGAAAATACTGAGCTAGGTCCAGAAAGTTGGCTATGATGTAGATCACCATGGCTCCCCCAAACCCTCACACGGGCGCTTTTCTCCCTTGCTTTGTTTCTGAGATCACGGAGGGGGAGGTACTTTAGGACTCCATCACAGCGCGTTGACACCAGACCCTCTCCACTGCGCGTGTTAAATGGACCCGTCTTTAAAAAAACTTTTTCTAAATAGACCTGAAAATAGATACACAAAATTCATAAAACCACGACATATCCTTTCCGATTTGGGTAACCCACAAATTATTTCACCCAGAAAGCCTGGCACGGGCAACTCTAGACATATGTAAAACTTGTTATAAAAAGCAGTGCAGGTGAGATCAAAATAAGTACACGAATCACATAACGAACACGTTTTTTCTCTCCAGAGCACTGCATTGTCACTAAGAAAAGCCTCTTGTCCGTGAAAATCCCTACAGAGTACAGGAAGCCCGCTGCATGGTAACCGTCGGGACCCTTATATCCGTGCCGCAGCATCAGGATCAAGACAAAATCCGGGGATGGGATTTCGATCCGACGCGCCATCAATTTGAATAGAAGTTTAGGTACGGGCAATGAATAAGACTTACCAGCAAGTACTTTTTCGGACGAGGCAACGGGAGTGAAGGGACACATATCTTCTAAGCAGCCCGTAAATACATCACTGATTGAAAGTGAACTCATGATCAGCACGCCTAAAATTTGAACTCAAATGGTATGTTCGAACAATGGGCGCCCATTATTTTCTGACTTGACGACGTTCCTTTTGAATAAAGCTTAAAAAAGAAAAAAACTGTTATTCTAGAATGCATATCCCCCGGAAAAATTAAACATTGAATGGACAATATGTTTAGTCCGATCCTTTGCCTTGCTCACCTTTATGTGCCCAAGGAACTTATATCTGTCATGTGATCCTACATATATACATATATATATATATATATATATATATATATATATATATATATATATATATATATATATACATATATGCCCAGAAATTGTTTCCAAGTTGGAGGGGGGTAGTAAAGTTGTCACCACTGGTGGGAATGAAAGTGCTTTAAACCACTCAGTGGTTCAAATATGACTTGGCCTATCACTTTATTTGTTAACGGAAAAGGTTCGAAATCGGCTCAAAGTCGGCGGGCAGGCGCCCTCTGCCCCATTGACTCCCTCTCCAATTCTGCACCTCATTCATGTCTCTTCTTACTAACCCCTGGCACATCATACACTCACTAAGCCCTAATCCATCGGTTGTCGTGGTCCCATGATGGCAACTTGGTATGTACAGCCGGTTCCACACTGATTGGTAGGTATTAGTGTCAGTTGTTTTAAGAAATCTCTTAAAAACGATTACACTTCCCACAAAAGGTTGCGTCTATAGTTATGTATTTTGAAGAGCTCTTTAAATGTGGACCCTTGCGAACTGGATGAGACGTCAATTTTGAAAATTACAGACAAAAAACTGTTTTCGCTGATCCCGATGATTGTCTGTGTCTTTTCTCAATTACTTCCGAATTTTAGACCCGATGTAGTATTTTTGTACGTCAGTTCATACACCCAGTTAAAACATAACAGATGAGGCAATAAAGGTGTCGGCAGGAAACATCACTTGAGGGATATTTCGCAAAAACGACCACGGCCTAATGCCTACCAATCAGTATGCAACCGGCTGTACTACTGCCTAAGCCATCAATGGGGCAGTGACATGTGAATGAACTAATATCAGTACCTAAGTACAAAACAAATTACCAGGGAGTGGTGCGGCCAACTAAGTTAACGCAAATCACACTGTTTGCCCTGTGCGGGGGCGGACGCAGACCCGACTTTTGGGGGGGCAAACCCATATCTGCCTCTCCTCCTGGGAGGGGTGGGAGGGGGAAGGGTGGGACGTGCGATTTGGGTGCTCGACAGACCTAGTATAAGCTACCTCTCCAAGTACATGATCGCGCTCCTGGGGGAGGAGTGGGCAGACTTGTTGAGTCGCGACTCAGAATCGGATTCGACTCTGAGTCAGCTCAAGGTTTCCCTAAGTCAGATTTGAGTCGACTCACCTCCAGATTTGGGTTGAGTCTGAGTCTACTCAAGTGCTCGACCATTTGAGTCGAGTCAGAATCGGATTCAGCCTCTGAGCTGTGCGTCAGGAGTTGAGTCGACTCAACACTCTGTTTTCTTAACATGTGATCACATGGCTGACACTTTAGAAATTTTCATGACTAATTTTGAAGACTTCATATTGCAATTCGCTAATAGGAAGTACTTTATTATTTTCATATCCCCACTACACTCATCCCGGGATCAGTCATTAACAACAATGAGTTGTGTAAAATATACAGTTTCAAAACTACAAAAAATTGCTAGTTATTTTCCATTTAATCTTAGCAATAGCATACAAAATCATACAGAAAAAATTGATTTGGCAGACATTCAGACTTCTTTACTTTGAGGGTACACACCAGACAAAGTCCTAAGCTGATAATCATGCAATAATTCACTCTTAGGAAGCCACATCTTTATTTTCTATTTTCTTGCTTTGGTTGACTGAAAAAAACTAAGTAATATAAGCGCCAGATAGAGGATACCAAAAATCTTGTTTTGCACACAAGCCACAAATGGGTCAAAACGGAAACTGAAAGCCTCACTTAGCTGTTTTTTTCAAAGTACTTTCTTGATTGGTCATGGTTTGAGCACATCACCTGGGAGATAATATCAACACTGACGACACAGCACTGTAACTACTGTCCCCTGTATACAGAAAGTAAGACTTAATCATATCCCTGGCATTCCCTACACATCAAGTCTCTCACAGACCACCGCTCTTTAAATTATGCTGATGATTACTTACCTATTTACCACTGCCCGCCCACTGCACAACATACCACTGCAGCTGCGCCTGTCACCAAACCATCACTGTGCGCCATAATATGTTAGCTTTTTTACTTTGTAGCCTGACTGTAGCCTGAGGGCAGGATGGTTTTCTTTGTTTTTGAAAGTCACGTGACTTTGAAGTGCTATTTATCTTCATCTTTTGTGATATGGAGGTTAGCTTTGCGTAATGTCTTTAGGGCGCCATCTGCAGTTTTCATTACAGCTTTTTAGGGAGGATGACGCGATCGTTCATTGTTTGTTTTGTTTTTGGTTGAGGTGGTGCAGCACAGGAGGGTCGTCGGGTCGACTCGGTGCAGTATTTATTTCACCGCTTAATTTGTCACAGGATTGTTCAGAATGCACTGGGGCAGGAATTGCCACTCAAAATGTCAAATTTTCAAACATTAACCCTATTTCCGTCAGGCTCTCGGCTACCCCTATTTCCGGCAAGGGGGGCAATATCGGCCCCTAAGATCTCGTAATCTAACCGGCCGATTTTGCAAATTCAAAGTGCTATAGATTCCGCTGACGCTAAACTTTATTTTGAAAAAAGAAAATTTCAAAATTTTGATTTTTAAGGGGAAAGTCGTGCAAAATATACAATTTTTGTGTATTTCTTAGATTTTCCATAACCCTTGTCTCTGTTGTACGATTTTCACAAAACTAGCTCAGATTTACAAATAATTGACCCAAAATTTTATATACTCGAGTTACGCAAAAATTCGAAATTCAATGGCAGTTCCAGGACCAGAACTATGAGGGGAAATATATACAATCTAAAAAGTTTTTGTTACGCGGATTAAAAGCCGCCATATACTGCTTAGCATCTTTGACACATAAATAAATGAAAAAAGTCAAAACTCATCAGGGGCGGATGCAGTAAGGTAAAACAGTGGGGTAATCATGTAATCATGTATCATGTATTCATGTATTCATGTATTTCTCACACTTCCACACAAATGAGGTGGAAGTGTGAGAGTATGAAGTGTCGTTTAAAGTGTCGTCGCAATGAGTATGAAGTGATTATAAACTATGGAAGGAGATGGTAAGGATGAGGAAAGGTGAGGATCAAGAGGATGGGATTCTACCTGGAGGGGTCGCTGCAGCCACAGGCGCATGCGCTCACAGCCTCCAGGTAGAGTAAGGATAAGGATAAGGATTAGGTACCGGTAAAAAAAACACACACACACACAATCGCACACACACTTCGAACATTTAAACTAAAATAATATGAGGATGAAAATGTTCGATTCTTCGGCTTCGTTTTCATTTCGTCTTCGATCTGATAAATTTCGTTGTTTGTGCTCCATCTTGTTTGTGACATCGTTGATCTTGCTTCACTGATGTTCAATTGTTGCATATTCTTTCATTTTCTTTAATCTCCGGTGCTGATGTTCCCTTTCACAAAACTTGTTTTATTTATTGTTCTCTAAAATTAGCCATGATAACTCTATGAACACTTGGAGCCCTTTTTCATCCCGAACTTGCACCACACACTGAAATATTCTTCCTTCCTTGCTTTTCTTCTTTTCTTAACTGAGATTTCGTTGAGTTTTTCACTAATGCACAGAGGCGTTCTCGAGGAGGTTCATTCTAGTAATAATGTCTCGCGCGGTACGGCAGGAAATCAAACAATGTTATGAAAAATTACACGTTGGTAAAATGTCTGGATTCTCAAATCCATAGAGATCCACTATATTTTAAAAATACATACCAACAATATGCGAGTGCTATGCATGAGTATATTAGTCCCTCGACAAGTTGAAATTTATTTCTGATAATTTTTACCCTCCCATGGCAGCTCTGGGAAAGGGGTGACATAGGCGGATCAAGGACTCTCGTCGTGGGGGGTGGGGGTGATTGGAAACACATTTTCAATATACAACGATATTGAGTCGCGGCGGTGATACTGGCTGGGAATATACATTTTGAAAATGTGTAGTGACTGGGCACGCCTCTGGTAATCTAGAATTGGGTTATAACTATTTTGAATTTTCATATACCCAATTTTATTCGCCCTAGCACGGCTGTAAGCAGTCTTCTCACTTACTAACGTTTAGTCCTTCTTGATAACATTCCTCCAATTTTGAACTGCTGTAACCGCCCCTAATGAATACAAATAGTGACAATTGTGAATGCACTATCACCTCACATAAAAAATGATATAATAAAACCATATAACTGGTATCAGGATCAGCAGAGACGCCTTCCTTTTACAAAGAACCCATCGCATACGATAATACTTGGTTTGTGGATAGAACCTCCCCAAAACCCAGCCATAGCTCCGCCCCTGGTAAATATATAATCTTGAAAATTTCAGAAAACCTGCCTGTACTAGTTTTAGGAAAAGTCAGGAAGTTTCAAAGTTCTATCGCAAGCCGTTTCGGAGATATTATCGAAGAACCTGAAGGGGGGCAATATTAGCCCCTGCCGGAAATAGGGTTAAGTCCTGTTCTTTGTGTTTGTAACTCGCTCATTGCCTCAATTTTGACTAATCATGAAGGACATACCATTAAAATGAAAAGCCCTCAGACCCTTCAATTCACTCACATTTTCGCATTTAGCACCGTTCTCCATTCGTATGCAGACATAATTTATGTCATGAAGTAATGCATTGCAATTCACATTTTATGGAAAGAAATGTGCAGTTATTAATAGTTCATCCCATGATTAAATGTACTGGAATGTGTTTACCAGGGGCGTAGGAACGGTTTGAAAAGTGGGGGGCCAACCTTAGAGGGGGCCCACCTCAAGGGGGCCCCAGTTCACGGGGGCCTATAATTTTAAAAAATTTTAGATAGCTCGTTTAGTGTAATAAGGCATGCATGCACACAAGGATGACAATGAATGGAAAATTGAGAAATTAATTTTTCCCCTATTATTTCGAGTTGTACCTATTATGATGTAACAAATAATAGTAAAACGCCAAAAAAAACATTTTTGTTTTTTACCTAGACCCTTTTCAAGTACGAAATACATTTTTAAGCTTTTTGTGAGGATTTCAATCATTTTTTACCACGAGCGCGTTTTTTATATTTGCAGATGTTTAGGCCCTTTTCATTACATTTACAAAATTAAGAACTGCTTAGAAAACTACAGACAATGCTTTGATACCAAATAGCCTCACTTCGCTATGCCTAATCAACTTGTATTTGCTTATTTAATGACGAAAATGGGAACATTTATGTAGGTTATTACTGATCTATTCTTTCCAATATTAGAGATTGATTTAGGTAAAGGCTGATCACAATAAATACGCCTAGCTATATTTCGATGGCTAAAATGCAGAGTTCCAGCATGATTGCAAGTGCAATGTTGGTACTTGATGGCCAGCTTTGTAATGCCGAGGAGGTGTGGGCATGGTGTTATAGTGGTTCGCAACCCTGCTTTCCACGCGACCAACTCGGGGTTAAGGCACGGCAGATTCCTTGTGCAAGGAGCAATTTGACTCCAAAGAAACCCCTCCAACAGGGAAAGAGTTGGCGACGCCATATAACCCTGGCATCGAAAGACGTCGCGCCTTTCGATGGCTCAGGGACGACTGTTGCTCGGCATTTAGTGCAGGGTCCGTGTCCGATTCATATTTTGTGTTGGGATTGATATGGAATGGAGTTTGATTGGGCCCAGTTCTCGGGACTCATTTGGAAACACTCGGGTAGTAGGTTCCTTGGCTTTGTTACGAAGCGCTCCTCCTCCAGGGGCTTGCAGGCAGCGTACTACCGAACTTGAACGTTCCCAGACAAGCTATCGGGGCCGTTTGGGTTTCTTGTTCTATATTACAGTTGCTGATATTTGTATATTCCTTGCGGGGGTCCACCTCAAAAGGGGGCAGTATCCCCCTCACCCCGGTTCCTATGCCTATGCCGCCCAGGGGCCGCCAAATTATCTCGGAGGGCCCCAAAGTCCAGACCATGGCTCAGGAAACCAGATCAGTCAGCTCAAGGGCCCAGACCAGTGCATTAGCTTTGGGACCAGCTTATCAAGGGACCCTACATAAGCACAGCACCGATAGAAGCTCATCACAGGGGAGCTCCAGATCCGCACAGGGTGCCAGATTAGCTGAGGGCCCGGTTCAGCTCGGAGGTCGCCAGGTCGACTTATGTAGGGTTTCAAAACAGCTCAAGGGACTTCAAGCTCACGGATCCCAGCTTAGCTCAATGATGCTAGAACAGTTCAGAGGCCCCAGACCAGCTCAGGGCTCTTGTTCAGTACAGGCCAGCTCAGCTCAGGGGCCCAGATCGGCTGATATAGCGTCTCCTCTCACACCAGCTCAGGGGCTCCATTCAAGCTCACGGCCCCAACTTAGCCCAGGGACCTAGAAGAGTTCAGGGCCCCCATACCAGATCAAAGGCCCCAGTTAAGCACAGCTGTACCCAGATTAGCTCAGGGCCCCAGCCAGGCTTAGGGGTCCCAGGGTGGCTGATGTAGAGTCACAGAACACAGTGGCGTAGCCAGGATTTGGCCAAGGAGGGGTCCGACTACCGTCGGGGGCCCCAGGCCGGGGTTCCCTTAGCAACCGGGCCCATCTCCTATATTTTTGTATAGTATTTTAACATTATAACACTCACACGAAGGAAATTTTGTTATGGCTTTTTAAGCATTCATTCTTATTTTGTTTATAGCTTGGTTTTTCAATCCGACCAAGTGTTGGTAAACTAAGGTCACCAAATATTAAGGATGGCCCATAACTTATATGGTATCGTGGCTATAATAACATCTTTGAGCCATATTTCGGGAAGTTCAATGTTGATGCACGCATGATGTTAAACCTGAGTCTACCTCAATTCACTCGGGTAATCAGACATGAAGTTATTGGAGGTCAGTCGTTTTGAGCACGAAGAAATGATCTACGGAAATGATTAGCAATTATTTCCCGGTGTCGAATCCATGAACTCTTTAATCAGGAAATTTCCAAAGAAACGAAAAAACGAATAAAAATACAAGGGATATGGGAGTGTGTACCGAACGTTACATAACCTCTATTCCATCGACAGGTCCTGTTGAGATCCATTTACTTTCTTACCCTTGCTATCTTGTAAACGAGCAAAAATACCAAGACAAAAGGCGCCCAAGATATCTATCGCTTTGGCTCACTCTGTTATTGTTATTTTCAACCTTGCATACCTATTTTTCTTTTTGGGATTATGCTCATTAATTTCTGTCATTACCCTAGTTTGTCTGGTTTTCTATGAAAATATTGGAAAGTTGTTTATTTCAGAATATTTAGGAATATATTTATTGGTGTTAAGCTACTCGATTAAAAATTGACTAGCCCTGTTTGATTTGCTCTTATGATAAAATTATATAAATTTTGCCTTTCCTTCGATAATGGTGCCTGATCGACATGTTTCAATTTGTCCTTTTTAGTACGCAATAGGGGTAGGCACATTTTTTCCGAGGCATATGATTTTGAAAAATTTTATTTGAGCTCTGGAGCCACCTAACACCAACACTTGGTGGCACTCACAAAGATAATTTTCGGCCGCCCTCCCGATTATATCTCAAGGGGTCACTGAGGTGATTCACGGCGCCTGTTGATCAAAACTGGGGGGCCCTGAGAATCTCTCGGGGCTCCTGAGATTAGTTATCGGCAGCACCTCTGAGACTAATTATTGGGCCCCCAGATTTGCTCTGGAGGGGGCTGAGACTGACTATCGTGACCATCCAGATTAGCTATTGGAGTCCCCTGAGGCTGTCTTTGGGGTGGGGGAGGGGCTGGGAATGACTTCCGACAGCCCGCTGAGACTTACTCTAGGGCACCCCTGAGACAAACACCCGGGGGGGGTGGAATCACCTCTGAGACTGTGTCTTTGGCGTTCCTGAGACTGACTCTCGGAGGCTCCAGATTAGCTCTCGCGGGCCTAAGGCTAACTCCGGGCCCATGAAACCAAAAATCGGGAGCACCTCTGGAAATTACTCTCAGAACCCTGAGATTAACTCTCGGATGTCTCTGAGACTGACAACCGGGAGCCCTCTGAGACTAACTTTTGGGTGCTCCCTGAGATTGACTCTTGGGGCCGCTTATACCAAAACTCGGGGGGGCACAGCCTGAGGCTAAATCTCGAGGGCTCGCAAAATTACCCCTCTGGGGCCCCCTGAAACCAGCACTCTGCAGATCAAATTGGACTAACTCTCGGACCCCCGGATTAACTCTCGGAGCCACCTGAAACTAAATATTGACTCCTGAGAGAGAAACCCGTGAGACTATGAGGGCCCCCTGAGACCGACTCTTGGGGTGCTCTGAGACTCACTCTTGTGGTTCTTTGAGACAGACTCTCAGGGAGACCCCGAGACCGAATCTCGGGGTCCCCTAAGACAGACTCTTGGGGTCCCCTTGACCGACTCTTGGGGTTCTCTGAGACTGACTCTCAGGGGCCCCCTGAAATAGACTGTTGCAGGGCCCTGAGAACCACTCTCTGGGGGCCCTGAGACTAGCTCGGCCCCCTCCTCTGAGACAGACTCCCGGGGCCCCTGATACCGACTTTTGGGGCCCCTGATACCAACCCTCAGGGGCCCCCGAAATCTACTTTCGGGGGCCTTGAGACCGACTCTCAGGGCGGGGGCCGTGAGGCCGACTCGGGACACCCTGAGAACGAATCTTCAGGGGCCCCTGAGACTAACTCTGGGGGCCACGTGATCAGAGAATCCTTTGCAGTGGTTCAGATTGGCCCAAGGGTGGGGGTCTGCGGACGCCTAGGGCCCCCTTGGCTACACCACTGCATCCACACTTTCGGGGCCCTCCGAAATCACCATTTGGAGGCCCCTAAAATAATTGCTCTCCCTAAACCAATACTCCGGAGCCCCTTGATACTGATGCCCGGGGGTCCTAAGACCAAGCTCGGGGTCCCACTTAGATCAGGCTCAGGGGCACCCTTAGACCCATGCTCGCGCTTTTCTCAGGAGTAACTCGACACCGATGTTCCGGGCCCTCAAGATCAATATTTCGAGCCCCCCCGAGACTAATGCTTGGTACTCTGGAGCCCCTCGATGCCGATGCTCAGGGGTCCTGAACCCAGGTCTGGGGGCCCCTGGGACCAAACTCTGGGTCTCATGAGGCCAATGCTCGTGCTTCACTCATGAGTCCCTCGATATCAATAGTCGGGGGCACCCCGAGGGGATCCTGAACCCCTGAGACCAAGCTCGGGGGCCCCTGAGACCAAGCTCGAGGGGACCCTGAGACCAAGCTCGGATGCTCCCTGAGACCAAGCTCGAGGGCCCCTGACACCAAGCTCGGGGGTTCCTTGAGACCAAGCTCGAGACCCCGTGAGACCAAGATCGAAAGGCCCGTGAGACCAAACATCGAAAGGCCCATGAGATCAAGCTTGCCCCCCTGAGACCAAGCTCGGTTGTCCCCTGAGACCAAGCTCACGGGCCCCCGAGATCAATATTCGGTATTCCAGAGCCCTCGATACCGATGATCGGGGCCCCCGAGACGAAGCTCGGAAGACCCGTGAGACCAAGCTCGGGGCCCCTGAGTCCAAGTTCAGGGGTCCCCTGAGACCACGCTCGGGGGGCCCTGAGACCAAGCTCTGGGGCACCCTGAGACCAAAATCGAAAGGCCCGTGAGACCAAGATCGAAAGGTTCGTGAGTCCGAGCTCAGGGGCCCCTGAGACCAAGCTCAGGCGTTCCCTGAGACCAAGCTCGGAGGGCCCCTGACACCGAGCTCGGGGCCCCTGAGACAAAGCTCGGGGGCGCTGAGACCAAGCTCGGTGGCCCTCTGAGACCAAGATCAGGGCCCCCGAGACCAATGCTCATGTTTTCCAGTGCATACGGTCAGCCTTATGCATCAGATGCCCTCGGATGCCCCCTGAAACCAAGCTTGAGGGCTCCTGAAACTAAGCTCGGGAGAGGGGGCCTGAGACCAGGCTTGGGGACATCCCTGAGACCAAGCTCGGGGGTCCCCTGAGACCAAGCTCGGGGGCCTGAGACCAAGCTCGGGGGTTATCTGAGACCAAGCTCGGAGGGCTCCCTGACACCAAACTCGGGGGCCACTGAGACCAAGCTCGGGGGCCCTGAGACCAAACTCGAAAGGCCCCTGATACCAAGCTCAGGAGCTCCCTGAGACCAAGCTCGGAGGGCCCCCAGACACCAAGCTCGGGGCCCCTGAGACCAAGCTCGGGGGCCCCTGAGACCAAAATCGAAAGGCCCGTGAGACCGAGCCCGGGGAGGAGGGGCCCTGAGACCAAGCTCGGGGCCCTGAGGCCAAGCTCGGGACCCCTGAGACTGGGCGCAGGGGTCCCCCAAGATCAATATTCGGTACTCTGGAGCCCTCGATACCGATTATCGGGGCCTCCTGAGACCAAGCTGGGAGGCCCCCCACCGAGACCAAGCTCAGGGGCCCCCGAGATCAATTTTTGTGTTTTTAGTGCATAAGGTCGGCCCAAGTGGGTCCGCGGACCCCAGGGAACCCCTCCCTGGCTACACCACTGTCAGAATATCTCAAGGGACCCATTCAAGCTCACGGCCGCCAGGTCAGTGGCTGTAAAGCCTTATAGGGGTCCCAGACCATCTCAGGGGCCCTCAGTTCAACACAGAGGCCCATATTAGCTCTGATGACCAGATAAGCTTAAGGGCCTGGATCATCCAGGGGCCCCTTGCCGGCATATTTGGGGTTTCAGAACAGTCCAGGGTTTCAATTTAAGCTTATAACCCAATTTCAAAGCAGGGGCCCTATTCCTGTGCAGGGGCCTCAGATAAGTTTAGGGTCTTCTGTGCATCACAGGGGATCCAGATTAGCTCAAAGGACAATATTAACTTTACGGTCCCAGCTCAGCTCAGGGGCCCCCCAGGTCGGTGGATATAGGTTTTGGCCAACTCACGGGGCCCTGTTCAAGGTTACGGCTCCTAGCTCAGTTTAGGCATCCTAGAACAGTTCATGCTGCCCAAACCATCTCCGGGGCGCTCAGTTCAGCTCAAAGAGCCCAGATTAGCTCGTATGGTATCAGAGGCCAGTTCAGGGGCCCCGAGAAGCTCAGGGGCCCTAAAATCAACTCATATGACCTCAACTTAGTTTAGGGGCACAGGTAAGTTTAACGGGGTTCCGGGGCAAGCTATCGGGCCAGTTTGAGTTTCTCGCTTGATATTACAGTTGTTAATATTCTTACCTCCGTTGCGGGGGCCCATCACAGAAAATTGGGGGGGGCCAGTGGCCCCCTGGCCCCCCGGTTCCTACGCCTATGGTGTTTACTATGAAAGGAAATGTGTATTTTTGTGTACATACTTGTCCACCATTCTGAGACGGAGTCGACTCTAACTCAATGTTTATTTGAGTCAGAGTTGAGTCGACTCACTTCTGGATTTGAGTCGAGTCGAGGCGGCTCACCATTTTCAACACAGCGAGTCGAGTCAGAATCAGAGCCAGCCTTTAAGCCGTGAGTCAGAGTTGAGTCGACTCAAAAAAATTTGAGTCATCAACAAGTCTGGGGGTGGGAGCGAAGAATTTTGTGCTCGACATACCTAGTGGTAAACACCTTTTTTAAAATTTCTCCGACCTTTGAGGGGGACCAAAAGATAGTTTGGCCCCCTCCAGCGCTTGGGAGGCATGGCCGGAATGCCCCCCCTGCGTCCGCCAATGACCCTGTGTCATGTGTGAACTAATTTCTGTGGTGGCACGAGCTTGGAATGACACTCATGCCTACATAATTAAATGGGAAGTGGGGTAAAAAAACCGCTACCGCATGGAAGAACTCTTATAAAACATCTAGACTTGTATCAAGCAGGCAGGCGGTGTCCAGAGCGACCTGTCTGCCAGATTTTACCAAAGAAAATATCTTCCGCGACGTCGGGAGCTCCCACAAAGAGCGTCATTTCATCATTCGAGGCGAGATATGGTTCGGTCGGAAAGCCATTAGAACCGTTGACTGTGACAGCGATAAAAAATGGTGGCAGTTAAGCTTGTGCAGCCGCCATTAAGCACATATAAAATTGACGATACTGCTAGTGGACAAATGCGGACCTCAGGCTGAGCAATGGGAGGGGTAGTTACCTCCCAATCGGTAGTGACTTCCCGCCCACATCAATAGTGTTCCCATCTGTTAAGCCGTATATATATATATATATATAGGTGTCCACCCCGCCGATCGAATGTTCAAGCGGCCATTGCAGGATGCACAGTCATTTAACATTGAATATTCTCTTTTAGAATGTCTGAGAAGCCACCTGAATACCCTGCAGGTGAGCAGGGAGTAAGAAACAGGGGTGTGGATTTATATCTAGTTGGGGGTGTTCGGGCACCTTCAATAAAACGTTGAGTTCGTGTTAAAAAGAAAATCATTTAAATTTAATTGTTAATCATTTTCAGAACTTCAAAGTGGTATTATTTGCTTCAGCAGGCCTGCGTGAGGACCAAAACAAAGATAACTTCATGCTATCAGTTTTTGCGTGATTCTTACTGGTATTCTTTCAAATTTGGACAGCCCCAATGAATTTCGGAAATCCACAGATTACGGGTCTTAGGTTCAGTCACGATATTCGTGGCTGAGACGAAATTCTACCATCACACTTATCGTAGCACCAAACTACTGGGAGAACCACAATCTCCCACATGGTTTGATACTTCCGGACACACACATAAGGGGCTGGCTACTTTTCTTACTTGGTTTGTGCTTAGCTGGTGTCCTCATCAGCTATCTATCAGCAGGGAAGTCAACAGCAGTGTAATCAGGCCTCCCGGAAGACTACACATGAGCAAGGATGAGTCCAGTTATAGGTGAACAGGGGGGGGGTGGAAAGTGGGCAATTTGTCCGGAAAGGTCGATGCCCTCCCCCGAGAGCAGCCCCCCCGAGGGGTCCGCGATATAACTTGGCGCCCACGTGATAGGTTTCGCCGCCCAAAAGTGACGTTCCCTTGTCCTGATGGCGGCCCCCTCCCGCCGATCAGGTACCCCTTCCCGATCGGAATTCCTGGATCCCCCATGATCCAGATTACCAGTTAATACTTGAAGCCAAAAACATCGAAACAAATGTCCTATAATCAAGGTCGTACCCACGGATTTTTAAGAAGGGGGAACCTAGACCACCGATAGAAACCTATATTAATTTTTCCCTACGCTTAGTCCATTAGTTTGGGTAAAAGAGCTTTTGGCGTATGTTTCGTTTGGGTAAAAGAGCTTTTTGTCGTATGTTCACGCCTCATGTAATAACAAGAAGACGCATTTTCACTATTTAGGTTCATGACCTCGAAATGATCATGTCAGGAAAGCATTTGTTTAAGCACGAGGGACATGTTCACGTTTTCAACCGTGCCCATGGCTTCGTACAATCAAGGTTTCAAGAAACGTGTTCAGCCTTGACCCCAAGTGGCTCCGTTTTAAAAATTTTTTTAGAGATTTTATGCATACAATTAAGGTTTACGTTACGACAAATCCAGTTGTTTCTGTTTCATCTACACGAGCCTAGCACATTAGGAGATAGTAAAAATGCCAATGCCCCTCCCCTCTACCGATTCTGATTTTCTCACGCGGATAGCGTAATAGGGTAATAGTGTCAAAGGTGAACTCGGAGAGAAACGAAATATGGAACCTGTTTGCTTTCACTATGCACTACGCGACTGATAAATTAGTTTCATTCCGATGCAAGTTTCATATCCCCTTGAAGAGCTCAAAGCTAGCCCCAAAATCGTTTAAAATTGATCTCATAGTACTTCAATATGTAAAGCAAGAAAATATATATCATAAACTTTTCGCTGCTTTCGGACCAAAAATACACTTGGAGGCGGAAATATCCAAAGAGAGTAAGAGCAGCATCCGACACAAGACAGGGCCAGTCTTCTGTCCCTCTTATTCCCGATGCTGTGGAGCCAGGCAATCAGCCCCATCTGGTGAACCACTTCCTCGGACACAGGATCACATTTCTAGCATTTCTCCAGCAACACCACGGGGGGCTGAATGGCAGGCCCTTTGCCTTGTTGGCCACTCCACGGAAGTGGCACTGACCAGTGCCGGGCTCTGATTGCTCCTTATTCGGCAGATACGTTTCTCATCCTCTGTGATAGGCATCTGTGAATAGTTCCACATCCCCTGTAGGCATCCATCTAATATGCGTTGATTAGCGGAGTGTATTGACCGGCCGTTCTGTGCTGCTTGCCTGCACAGGACGGCCGGCGCCTGAGTCGGCCCACTGCTACCACTCCGAGTATGTTGATAAATGATTGTTTCGGAGCACTTAGCTTTTTGTGACTCGGGCGGGGTGCAGAGTGAAGTCTCTTCATGCATATTAGGGTTCGTTTCGAATTCATCATATGTTTGTTGCAAGAACTGTGGACGTAAGAAAATATCATTTAAAAATTATATCTTCATATGCATTTCGCAGCATATTATCTTGCAAGTGCGTTCAGATGTGCATTAAGAAAAAAAACATATATCAACCAGTCTTCTTGAGCCACAATTCAAAGTCAGAGAAGAGTCTGAGTCGACTCAATTTTTTATTCAGAGTTTAATCGACCCACTTATCGATTTGGGTTAAGCCAGAGTCGTCTCGATTGTTCGACAAGATGAGCTGGGTCAGAATGAGAGTCAGTCTCCAAGCCGTCAGCCTGAGTTGAGCCGACTCAACACTTTAATAATTTGGACACCTGTTCTCAGAAGGCTGACCTTTGGAAGAAACGTAGAATAACACTTTCATTTAAAACTTTTAAGCTATTTTGGAGGATTTAGTCCCTTTATTAAGTGTTAAAAACACATTATTAGTTGTACATCTACACTAGGCTCAGTGAGCGAGGATGACAAATAATACCTACATCAGGAGGGCCGCCCAGCATTGTCATTGCTTGCAGGTAAAATACACGTTTTGACGTTTTTGTCGTTGAAGGCATCGGGCCGCAACGTACGCCATTTTCATATTATACGAACGGGCATGTTGACATGGGGTCAACGGGATCACTTAAGGTCACCTGACGTCACTTGAGATCATTAGCTCGTGTCATATACTCAGGAGGTCAGGTGAGGTCAGGTACCATCAACGCAAGTGCATCGAAGCCTGAAACCTAAGATAGAACTCAGTCCGTGCCAAATTGCTGTTCCAAGATCAAGTCCACTGAGGAAGACGACTAAAACCTCGTGCAAACCTTTCGGGATACCCTCATATCTCCGTGACCTGACATGACCCAGAGGATTTTTAAATGTGGTCAAAATGTTACAAATTCAACACAGTTCATGTATTCCGGGCGGCATTGCGCTGAAGCGAGCTATTTTTCTGCGATTCTGGAAAAATTTCGAGGTGTCTTATCCGCCCCCTCCCATTCTGGCATGACAAGAGTTAACTCCTTGTCTGTGGAAGTTTCCTTTGCCTTGGCTTGTGGTGGGGATGTGTGGGCTTGGGTGTCTGTCTGAAGGTGGAATTCAAACTATCAGCTGATAATCCTTGTACTATATATATATATATATATATATATATATATATATATATATGACCAATACATAAACCTGAGGTTGCCAGGCAAACATTATTGGGTTCTAGAAGCTTGAAATATATGTGATAATGCCAAAAAACCTTACCAGGAGCAGAACCTATGTAAAACACCAAATGAGGTTTAGTCTCGGCAGTGGTGGACCACATAAGCCGCCAAACGATTCGACAGGACCACCTGCTCCAGTCGTTAGAGCCGTTACAGTCCAACCCGGCGAACCAGAGCAGGTGCTAGACACATAAACAGGTGCCCTCGATTCAGAATCATCAACACCCTCCCAGGAACTGGCTAGACGGCAATGTCCGCCGAGGGCGGGCCAATAAATCATGCAGAATAGTGTCTGCAGAAGTCCGATAATCCTGCTTCCTTCGGATTAGCCTTTTCACGATTTTTAAATGAGGTTAGGCACGGTCACATCTACCCACGACGCCTCAAGAGTGAGAAGTATTGTGTTTGAAAACGAATGTATGTAAGAATATAGTCCACGTCCATCAAGGGACACAGCGGCACTGTGGTAATATGCTGGCTCGCTGCTCTGCTGACCGCTGGTCGATTACTGAGTCTGGCGCCTATGTTAGATGCTAGAAGAAAAAGTGTGTTTGTTATGAGGCTTAAGGTAGGCTTCTTCAGAAGCGTTGGCGCAGTGATCATCCAAGTACCGTGCCATAGCTTTGTTCCTTCGCCTGACTATTCCGTGTCTTCATCACCTAATTTCACACCTGAATTTGTGACCTGAAAATAAAGTCACGACGGTGTAAGTTCATCAAAGCATTCGACGTGCCAGACACCAGTTATCACTTTATGATGAACCCCATGGAAGGGCCCAGGTATATCAAGAATTCAACTGTCACTACTAACCCTTTGCCATCTGATGCCCACAAAGCGGATAATTTCAGGCAAATTCATATGACGCAAGACATGAGGATTGATTAATTAAAAATATTTTCTACCCTCGAAAAAACGCCAGGAGCATTCAGAAAATGACGAAGTGCGGCTTAGAGCTAAGGCCCCTGAAGTGCTCGTTAAGAGGTAATATAGATAGCTGAGAAACGCGATGATGGTAGATATCTTGCAAGTAGCATATTCTACATTTGGACATGCCAGACTGGTACAATCAGCTACTTTCGATTCCAAAGCTGCAATGGAACAAAATACGGATTTTCTCGCTGTCTTAGTTCCCTGGCCTGGGTGGCGATGTGTAGGTATTCGTCCCCATCGAAGCAGAGGTGTGGATTCGTATCTTTTGGGGTGCCCGGGCACCCCAATGGAACGTTGAATTAGTTTCAAATATGTTTTAATTTTTTCAAGGATTCTTCATTGGTTTTGTGCTCTTCAACATACGTAAGAAGGCCAAAACACATGTTATGCTATGCTTTCACCTCTGAATATGATGGCTATTGATAATGTTTCAAATTTGGTCACCTGCAAACCTTTTCAGAAATCCACACCCCTGCAACCAAGAGAGAATGTGATCGTCACCAATCGCGGCGCTGGGCCCGGGCTCGGGGCGCGTGGTGGGCGGGAGCGCCCACGCCTGAAGACTGTGTATACTGGCCATCGATTGGGCGTGGCATTCAGAGCTGTTCCGAAGCGCCACGGCTCTGCTAACGACCCAGGTCATGCAGGCAGGGAATGCACGCCACTGAGCACGGTACACAGCCGCTGTCACATACTTCACCTGAAATGAAAACGTCCGGCTGCCAACTTCAGTCATGGCCTGTGCAACTTAATGACCAGCTTCGTGGAAATGTAAGACTGCAGTGGGACGTGGGAAGTTTCCTCCGAAGTCTCGCTATCTTATCAAGCATGCAGTGTATCATGTCATAACTAAGTTGTTTCATGGAGACGTCCACTCCGGCTGCTCCACAGTCAGGCACTAGATTAAAGGTACGTACTCGGTCAAGTCACGTCATCGTCTCGACATACAGCCATCATCAGCGCATTTCAACTGAGGAGAAGTTGAGGTGGAGATTGAGCTTGGCTTGGACATACGGGCTGCACTTTATTATCCCACCAGAAGGAAATCAGTGCATATTTTCGTCGACATTGGTATGCTAAATACGCCTTAGCTCTCACTTTCACTCGAGTACTCACTGGGTTAATTAGCAGCACAAAAATTAGAAACTAGACTGTGGTTCTAGCCGTTGTTTAAACAAGGAGGGCTTTGTCAGACCAAATCCTCCAGCATTATATATTATGAATGCTGCAGAACATGAAATAAACAGTTTTCCCGGTTCTATGTATGTAATATTCAAGTCGACAAAAGATGGGCACTGTAGGGTGTGTCATACTCATGAGAAAATTAAAATTTCCGCATTTTAGGCTGTGCACTAAAGTTTTGATATGCGAAATTCAATTCTAAGAAACATTCTACAAATGCATTTTGGTCGGAAATTACTTAAAAGATCGCAAATACGCACTTTTGTGTTTTTGACGTTATAGGTATTGGGATGTAAGTATTGGGATAATTGCGACTCTCATACACAGTGTGAGCATTCGAGCGATCACGAGCTATCGTGTTCAGTCATGCAGGCCACGAATTCCGGTTGCAAGTGCCAGAGGTGGATCTAAGCGAAGTCTTTTTGGAGGAGAAATCAAAAAATGTAGTGAAATCATTGTTTTTTACGAAAATCAGCCCAAATCAGCTGAAACTGGGTAGTATTTGAACGCTTTTGGGGGCCAAGAACCGATCCCTTCCCCCTGGATCCGCCCCTGGCACTTGCAGTCAATATAATTTAAACACTAGTAAAAGCGGATAAAGGTGGTGAAATAAACAAATATATTGATCAGTCTGGCGTTAAGGTAAAGGACTGGGGAGCTCTCCTCGACCCGGGGGTCCTGGATGAGTTACTGTTAGCACGGCAATATAAGCCCTATACAAGGCCTATTCGAGACCCAAAATTCAAGGGGCCCTGATGCCCGCAACCTCGCTCAACCCATGACTGAGGCTACTGGAGTGATGAACAGCTGTAATTATAATACTGTGATGTCCGATAGTGATTTCTTAAAAACAAACAAGGAGAACTTGTTTTACCACTGATGCAAGTATTCAATCCCTGAGCTTCGGAACGCTTGGGTTTATATATATATATATATATATATATATATATATATATATATATATATATTATTTTTTATATATATTTACTAGACTTCATCCCCCAGGACTAGCACTGATAAGAGGAACTATATGCCAATCAAACACACTTCAGCGTCCAGATTGAGTTTCCAGAACTCTGCTGCTCAGACAGCAGTAACATGTTATGCCCTCTTGAGAGATCTTATGGAAGCTGGGCACGTTTCAAAGAATAAGTAATATCTTACTCTCGATAAGAAGAAAATTCCTAGGGCTCAGAACTTGATTCTTCAAGATGCAGTTGAGGCAACTGAAGATAAGGCGCATGAGGATGAAGTCACTCGAGTTTATTTTGATGGCAGAACTGACAACACACTGGTCCTGCCCCGTGATGATGAAACTGGCAGACATTGCAGGAGACTAGTTAAAAAGGAGCATATTACGGTGACGTCTGAGCCAGATGGGTTATATAGGTTTCACTACAATCCAGCTCCATCCTTCCCACACAGCACGCCTGCCAAAGAGGTTGCAGTGGCCTTATTCGAGGGGACGGTCCACCAGCCAGGCAGCAAGTCTGAGCCGTACGAAAACCGGTGTAGGCCGTCCAGTTAAGACCCTCGATCTTCCGACTGGCAGCCCGGGATGTGTAGGGGCGAGCCTTGCCGTGGTGGAGTCTGGTCTGATGTCTGCACCTCGGATTGGTCGCTTTTCCCTGGTGGTGGTCACATCGGTTTCCGTGGCGTTTTGACGCGGTGGTTGCTGTTTGATGTGCCCCGCCTCCAGAGGCTCAGCCAGGATGATACCTTCCCGGCACCAAGAGCTTGCCCGCGACAGAAGTGACCTTGAACTACCTGGGTACAGAGAGTTCCCATGCCTTCACTCCATGCTGTCACGTCTGGTTTCCGGGAGGTAATGGAGGGCCCACGATTCATCCCCTGACGATCCCGTTGAAGAATGCCTCCGCTTGCACGGTAATGGTCCACCGGCTGCCCGCAGACTTGACGACTAGCTTCCTTAGCAATTGTTGGAGTTTAACAATGTAAAACTGCCAAGGGGTTGCGGCGTTGCCAACTCTCGCCCTGTTGGGAGGGATCTGGGGGATTTGATCGACTTTTTCAGAGGCTCTGCCAGGACACGAACCAGAAACATATGACTCAGGAGACATTGATGCTATCCACCGCGCCACACGCCCCCCCTCCCTCGCCTAGCCTTCTGAGCGTAGGTTAGTCCCCGAGGAACCCATCGAACGCAGATGTTACAGTAGCCAAGCCCGTGGAGGATGGATACCATTGATTCTTTTGAGAAATTTAGGCATTTGGCCATCTTGCACAACCCGAGGCCGCGATTGGCCTTGACCTGTCCATCCCTATTTTGAACGTTACTGGGCCTTAGAGCTTTTTGGCCTGTCAGGTCAAGGTTCATCACGTATGCTTTGATTGTCATTTCTGAAAGCTCCATCCACTTATATGCGGTGCACGCTGGCATTGCGCAGTCGTGGTAGGCTTCTCGCATTGTTTGGTAAATCTTTGTGGCAGAAGTCTCGTCCAGTTAAGCACAGAAGTTTATAACTGAACATGGCCTAAAAGGAGGTCCTTTTTATCACAATGATCGGCCAGACAGGAATAATTTTCGGAGGTCGAAACAAACATCTTGCAGATCACTTGTTTGGAGATTCAAGTTTATTCTTATTTCTACCCTGTGGTTTTTTGACGTATTTATTGACAACACCTATGACTGGAAGAGAAAGAGGTAATTGGCATTGTTCGCAGCGCACTGCATTTATCAAGTGTTTTGGTTAGCCGTTTGCTTGGTTGGTTGTGGAACGTACGTTAGTAGACAGATGTATCAAACCATTGAAGTGTTTCATAAAACATTTCCTTCGTCACATCATAATCTAAAACTTGAGAACATGTTATGAACACAGTGGCGGATCCAGGGGGGATAGGCAATCCCCCCTTCCCAAAGCTGTGGACCTTCTTTTGCCTTGACTCCTTTTTAGTCTTAAAGCATGGTTTTGGTGCTTCAACTCTCAACTTCAAACAGAAAGAGTCAATTTCAGTGTAAACGAGCATCTTGTGGCCACATCCTTCACCCCGTGAAGTTTTTTTATTCTTCGATTTGGGCTTACCCCCAAAACCTACCGTCTAGTTAGATTGTGGCAAACCCTTTCACCACGTGACACTTTTTTCGACTATGGCTTGCCCCTCAAACCTAACGACTAGATCCGCTACTAACAGACCTTATGATTTGTAATGAACATTTTCGTCTCTTCTTCTGGCAAAAAAATCACCGCACTCGTCACCTGCCCGTTCTGTAAATGTTAAGCACTAGACAAAAACGTGTACTTGTAACTTGTAGAAACTTTATAGCACTGTATGTGGTAATTCAACTATTTCAAACTCACGGTGGCAAACAATTCTAAGTGGATTTGTTTAACCGCCACGGGTCGGCGCCACTTCCCCACCGGGGGCCATCGATGCCCCCTCAACCGAAAATAGGGCGTTAGCGCAAATCCAAAGTGTAATAGAAAGCTCGCGTGAATTCAGTAGAAATTACTTCGCATGTTTTAGTGCTCAGGTCCATGGTTTGACCTCCAGAGGTCAAATTAGGTCAAGATCGGCTATTTTCACCAAATATGCAATGATTAAGCAAACTGGTCATAACTCTCATGTCATTAGAGCTATTGAGGCCTGGTAAAGTACATTTGATAGGAAATTGCCAGTACTTTTCCGCTATGTGGAACGTAAAGACCTCCGCCAGTGGTTTGACCTCCAGAGGTCACCTCGTGACCTAATATGACCTAAGGTCACGAAAGGTCAAAAGTGACCGCCGTATATTAAATGAAAGCCAGTGACAAGACAAACACGATGGTGTTTGTTTCACCGATCTAGCTAATTAGGTCAAAGTTATTGTCAAAATACTGTTTTGACCTCGGTGACTGGATGACCTGGAAAAGTCAAAGGGTAAATATGACCCCTGGGATCCGTGAAAGGGTGTCCAAAAACGTTGTTCTGAGCAGTCTGAGTATTGCAATCATTTTTGTGGCTTTATATCATGAAACAAGTTTTCCCCATGCTTTTCCAATGGGAGAGGTCGCCTCGTGACTGACCTCAGGACGAAATCGAAAATCGGAATACACCGAGACCCGGAGGGCAGAAGTGTAGGCAGTTCAAATCGATCGACTTTGAAATGTAGCTCTACAGAGCCAAAGTTGAAGTGAGGTGACCTGGTTGACCTCGTCGGTGACCTGACCTGGTGACCCGGGGTAAAATTTCAGGATGATGGGAAAATGATGCAGTGAGGGTAGAACCCTCAACCGCGGTGCGCGCCTCGTCGTTTTCTGCTATCCCGGAAGAACCTAGGGGCCATCGATGGCCCCGGTGGGGCGAGGTTAAGTGTTTCACAGCTTTTCGGTGGTGCTAATAGACCAGCTTATGTAGCCTATAGTTTCGTCAACCTGTGTCTTTTCTTACACTGCTCTTCGCCAAGAAGGTTATTTGTCACTGCAGTGAAAAGAGTCGAGACAGGATCTGCGTTGGTAATGGGCTCATTATGAATGTATGTACCAAGCGAAAACGTTTTCCAAGTGGAAGACCTCAACATTCATCTTCTGGAAGTAGGGCCATCTAACAGTCTTTATTAGAAGTTCTTAACCATTTCATGTTTCTCAGGTTATTGTGATGGGTATGGTTTTCTCGCCGAATATCGAGACATAAAGCGGAAATATTCCAAACATTTCAGAGCCTTTAACACTCCGGGGGGGGAGGGGGGTAACGACGCACCAACTGCCAGGGTTATACGACAGCCTTTAACACTCCTTTGTCAAACGAGAGTAAGAGGTAAATGACGAAAGAAAGAGAGAAAACACTGGGACTCGTCAACACCCTCCCCAGAGGGCCTCCGATCCATCTTTTGATTGCAAGGCTCTCTTTTGCCCCAGTTGGGAAGAGGGCTGGGGGTTGAACCCCCTCGATCTCGGCTCCAATGCGGAAGAGCGAAAACTGGTGGATAGCAATGGCTGGTACATAGCCCACAAATAAATTGTGAAAAATTACATTCTTCATTTTCTGTTAATGTCATTATAAAGGTCATGGCAGGTCAAAGAATTTGAAAGGTTAAGTAATGTTTTTTTTTGCTTTAGCACCTGACTGAGTTGAGTTGGAGTTCATTTTTAGGCATTGTTGGATTCCTCTCGTTACAGCGAATCGAATGATGTATAATACAGTCATACGAGGTCAAAATTAAAAAAAATTACCTGACGTGAGGTCAGGTCACGGTCACCATCCGACCTAGCATAGTCAGTATGCATATCAACCAACTGGCAATGGCAATATGAACGCAGTGGTATCAAAATGAAACTACATCAGCGTATCTTGCGAATTTATTGACCTAGTCTGAAAACATGCTCAAGTAGTCTCAGATGACCTCTCAAGTGTTACTGGTCCAAACATGCAACATGACCATATAGAGTGGCCTACGATTTTGAGAATAAATAAGTTATTTGTAGCCGTATCTACAGAAATAGGAAAGTGTTTCGACCAATGCCCTTTTCTGATACATTTCCGATGGAGAGGTCATGACCCGTACCTGATCCTAGGTTAGCGATATAAAAATCCCGTTACCACAACTTGTGGTGCTCGGTGGGCCTAGAATATTAAATCTTTAGATTCAACCTAGCTTCACTGGTATTAATTGAAACATTTTTAGCGTGAAATTTGTGGGAAAACTTGCAACATTGATCAAGGATAAGGCTTGCCAAGCACAACAATGCTTCCTTCGCGCTGCCGTCTTCTGGCACAATCAAAACAAAATAGAGCGAGGGATGTTCAAACGCTATAAAGTTCAAACACACACTGATATCCCTCCCAACGGGGGTTACCACGCGCATTGACGGGGGTCTGAGCCCCCTTCGCCTTGATGGGGGCGGGTACCCGCCCCCGTTAACCAATCGACGAAGGAATAAATAGGTTGAAATGAAAGTGTCCCCTCTGTCCCAATATTTTATCTTGCGTTTCCAAGTTGTTGTTTGAAATGAACAAGTATGAGTTAAAGTTCCCAACGGCCGAAAGAATTCCAATGATTTCATTACTCTCATTAGCACCCTAACTTTATAGCCGAAAAGATGCGAAATTAACAAATCGGCAGAGGATTGTCCCCCGGGCTAACATGCCACACAGAGATCCGCTCTAACTCTCATCGAGCAGATTTGATTAACTGATACCTAAGCTCACGCATCCGTAGTTCCGGAAATGTGCGCCACGGTTCGACGCAAGAAGTCCCGATAGTTTTGTAGCCATTTTCATAAAAATTATGAAACCAAAACGTTCTTGAAGACGGAAAAGTAAAGCGCGTATCATTTGAGGCTGCACCATGAGGTCAAAGTTTTTTGTCGCTTAGCACCATAGCGTTGGAGCATTGGGCGAAAAACTAAAATTTAGAATCACATTCATACTCCCTCTATTCAGCATTAACGGAGACAGATTTTTCGCGAGGGGAAACTTTCTCTGTTAATGCTGTATGTGCGTGCCAACACGATTCGGTATTCAACGTGGAGCCAATAATCACACCAATGAATCTGCTTGGGACATCGTGGTGCATCCTTGAGTTTTCACGCACATTTTACGTTTTCATAATTGTACAGACGTGCGCGTGTGCACGTGAAGCGTGACCCTAGTGTTGATAGGGGCAATCTATTCATTTTGGTAGCGAAAATACACCTACCAAATTTTAGCTAAAACGAGCCCGTGATTTCTGAGATATCGAACAGGGGTGTGCAGGTGGCGCAGGATTTTAAAGGTAGCCAGTGCTATACGCTATACTGATTGAAGAAAACATAAAATATGTGCTGCAAATTGAGCGAAAATATGCGAAAAGGATGGAGGAACAGTTATTCCAAGTACGGTGGTGTTGCACGTGCCATTTTCTGGCCATCCCAGAAAACCTTGGGGGGTCATTTCTGACCCCCAGCCTGGGCGAAAGTTAAGTACAACGTTTTGCCTATCTATCTCGCACTACGTTGGATAACAGTTGTTTCTCATATGTTCCAGAGGAGATTGGTGAGCAGGAGACGTCGTAGCAGGACGTTTTCGATCCGGCGCCGGCACCCTCCCCGGCGACATCCCCGACAGCACCCATCAACCACGCGGGCGACCAGAGTGGTCCGAGCCTCCGCTCTGTCAACCAGCTTAGACGCGCTCAATTCGTACTGAAACCGACGGGGCGCCAATGCTCCCTCAGAGCTTAAGCCGAGTCCTGCAGCACCGAAGCCGGTAGAAGACGACTAGAGCAAACCGGATAAAAGAAGACAAGGAGGCACCGACAGGTGCTTCGATAAATCTCCATCCCTCGACTTCCGATCCAGTCATTGAAGACAATGCTATGAATGTCGAGAGCACATCAAATACCACTGGCTTTTTGTGATACTCCCCTTTGTATTATCAGCCCTCTCTCTGGGCACCACACAGCACTGTATAAGAGGCTAAGCTTTTCCTTCGAGGATCATCACCATACGTCGCACAAATCACAATCACGCGTGGACTCCGCGGGGACACACTATCCCCGGACGGTACCTGGCGGCCGTCTCTCCGGCCACGCCCGGGGTGCCAGACGGCGCCAGTCAGAGGAGCGACATCACCTCTCCCCGGAGTCTGCAGCCGGTGATCAGTGCCGGGGGACACCGGGGTCGCCGGTGTAGCAGCAGTGAGCCCACCGTCGGCGGTGCTAGGCCGGAGCAGCGTCGCCGCCCGGCCGGCAATCGATGGCCATCTCCGGCGGGCCGCCGGCCGGGGCGGCGTCGGCGGCGACGGCGGCGGTTACCGCCCAGCCGGCCTACACCGGCGGCAGGCCGGCCTCCGAACTGGAGGACTGGCGACGCCTGCTCACCATCTTCTCCAACTACTCCAGCGTGCTCGACGAATGGGTGAGAGTGCGCCACGATGATTGAAAATCAGACGCCGAATGAAAACGACAAAGGCTAATAGGGTGTAGTTGGAGCGTGACTCACTACAAGTGGTGCATTTTACTATCAAATATTGACTCCTGACTTAAACATTTTTGCTAAAGGCCCTCAAATATGTTGTGCCCGTGCATTTCAAAACTCAACCAAATCTTTAGTTTATAAATGCCACGATGTGAAAAAGACCGGAAAAATATCAATCAGTCAAGAATATAGTTACGATCGGATCAATTTTTCAACGGTGGGGCGGGGGGCCGCAACTTTCTGCATTCGGTTGGCGGGGCTCCGATACCTCCGCGGGGAAGGGTTCGGATTGGCACACAAGGGGGCCCGTGAAGAGTGAAGTGCTCCTCCATTTAACTTGGACATTTATCTGACAAGATGTGCAACAGATGTGTCAATCGGGTCACGTGTCTAATCAGAAATCAAGAAATGTCAGAGTCCGGTTCTGAAATAGGTCCGACAGGCCGATTCCCGGCCAGTCGGCCATATTTAGCAGCTTCGGAAGCAATCGGGCATTGCACCAGCCCTGAGCAGAGGTAAAAAAGCTGCCAACTAGACTGTAATGTTCGTCACTTGGGCTATATGAAGATTTTGGGCTCAAACATTACATTTGTGAAAACTGCATGATATTTCGCGATATACCTCACGAAAGGACAATGCTGAGATTTTGCTCAACTTATCATGCGTGTTATCAACTACCATGCGAAATCCACTCTCAAATCAATAATACGCATTTTAAGATTCAGAATAGTTCAGAGCTCCTTCAAACGTTCAGTTCAGTTCAACGTCCATCAAATGCTCCTTTTGCCAAACCCCAGAAAATGAAGCTTGTGAATGTCTGATGCTCAGGATTTGCCTACCTTGTTAAAAAGTTTTCAAACATATCATTTGGTTGGTTATGCCGAAATCAATATAATGATGCCGAAGTGTTTGATAAATTTGTGTTAGGCCACAAGTAATATGTTGGACCCAGACAGTGACGTATCTTGAATGCAGAGAGGGAAGTAGCGAAGCTTCAAGGGAGCAGGCGCCGATATGCCAACTGGGATACCTTTTGAACATGGTGGGGAACGACGAGGGGTACCCGACTAGCCGCATTTTTTCCCGTTGTAGGAGGTGTATGTTGCATAACATTATGAGGAAAGTAACGTAATATTACTAAAGTGGTGCCGGCTTAAGGATACGGGCGCGACCCAGGGGAGGAAAAAGCCTCAAACCTGTCGCCAACCTAATATCTAACACTGAAAGCTGTCGGTCAATTGTTTTTAAATATAGACAATTACTAAAGTACATATAATACGACAAATAGTACCTACCTACATTGATACAAAACAACTATGCAATAACATTCCTAAATTCGCGATGATGCATACTGAAGATCAGACATACCTATGCATAATTCTGCCACCTAAGTAAGCGCCGCCACAGACACTGCAAAACAGCACTAACTTAAAACGGAAAATGGAAAACTTCAGCGCTCGGGACTCGAACCCGCAATCCTACATTAACTGATTTCACGCCCTACCGACTGCACTACCTGTCACTCGGGACATACGCATGCAGAGTTACATCCGATAATGATGAATAATTATCAATCAATGAGCTAACGCACCCGACAGAGAAGTGAAATAACCAGTTGCCATGAGTTGGTGTCGTCTTATTATAATAGCTGTCGTGACCCATGCAAGCGGCAAGTTTTGACTGTCGCAGGCTGTCGCTAACCTCCACTGTTGGTTGCACTGTGGTAGGTTAACAGACAAGGGAGGGATAGAACTACTAAATATGTAATGGGTGTCCATTCACATGCGCTCTAGCCACAGAATTCATAATTCCATTCTGTGCTATTTCCAGGTTAGTCGTAGAAGTTACAATTATATAAGCACTAACCGGGAAGGGAATGACAGACCTATGTAGCAGAAAAAGCGTAGGGAAACACTATTAAGATATGTTTTTATCAAATGTTTTTTACCACAACCCTGAATTCAAACGAGGCAGCTAATTTGCGCTATCTTCTCTAGGTAATCACGGTGATTACCCTGTAAGGGTGAGTTTTTGTCTTTGAAACTTCCCTGGGAGTTTTTCTTTTATTTAGCCAGCCAAAACTGTTCTGGTACCTATTGTATAGATATTTCCTGTTGCACTTCATGGTTTCAATGTTCAGGGTCTGTCGCTATCCCAAGTTGGCGAGTTGGCGGGTTTTTCCACCCCTGGCGCGACCACTTAGTCCAACATGAATCTGTAGTTGATTCCAGAGAGGTGGCCAATCATGGAGAGAGCCGGAGGGCAGGGCGTATCTCTATGATAGTAGAATAAACGCCAGCGCGCCATAGTTTTGACATGCCATACACGTTTGGAGGTCCATGGGATACTGTTGGACAGGTGATGCCTCCACGGACCTGGGGCAGCTATCTGCCCCCTCTGCCACCCCCAATATCTGTCACTGAAACTAGCAATCAACACTGAATAGCTATCTAACCTTATTTTATCACTAGTGACCACAATATCAAACTCCAGGACGCATCCGCTAGGGACAGCAGGGAGGGACAATTGGGACAGCTTCTCCCACAGAAGACCCCTCGAAGATGCGGGCCGAGCAAAGCATAGTCTGGTTCCAGCACTTTGTGGACAGTCGAACACCTCTGGGGCCACGTGTGCCATTGACAACAAGCAGAGCCTCTTATGATTAGCAGCACCAGGACCGATGACCGGGACGATTCTTGCTTGCTTCTTTAAAGTTCAGAGGGCATCACGTGCCAGCTGCCTCTGTGTGGGCACAGTGCAGCCGCTGTACCCGGTGCTCTCACCCTCTGCACTGCGTCACAGGAAGCACCGTCTGACCAGTGACCTCAGGGGGCCCGGCTGTGGGCACTGCAATACCTGAGATTTATTGGGAGGCCCAGCTGAGGCCACAGAGACACGTTTCCATTACAGGGGCCCAGGCTGAAGTCATCGGGTGCCCGTAGTTGCGATGCGCAGGGGCGCCGTTCGGGGAGGGGGCGACTCGGTAAAAATCGTTAAGTGTTTTTGAAGAAAATGGGCCAACATTTCGCTATTTTGGGATCTATGGCCCGTTGCCCCCCCTCTGGATCCGCTAGTGGTTGCGAATAGGGTAGAAAAGTGAATGTATATGCGTATTACACACTTACCTGCTTGCAACGGGTCTGCCATTTATCAGAGGGCCGACTGACTACATTGGTGATCTGCGTAGGACCCCCGGCTGCGAATGCGGTAAGCCCGCGATTATTGTAAGGGACCAGGTTGGGTCACAAACAGATCCGCCATTATGGTGGGATTCGGCTGAGAGATTACCCCTGTAGGGGCCCGACCTTGGGCACAGGGACGTAACTGTGGTGATAGGGACCTGTGATTATGTTATGGTATGAGCCCAAGTCGGTTAGCTGCACTTACGCCGAAATAGTCTCGTGACACTTGTATGGTTCAGCTGACTTAACACAGCTCTGTATCAGTAGGGGAGACCGGGGCAAAACGGACACCTTAAGTGTTTTTCTAACATAGCAAGCTCAATGGCGGGCCGAAAATTTTAAGCTATACAACCTGACATAGCCTAATGAATTGTGTCTCTAATGTAAGAGTATCAACTTGAAAAATTAATGTGGAAAAACATGGCAGTAAAATATATCAGCTAATGTTTTTGTCCGTTTTGCCCGAACCCTGGGGCAAAATGGTTTTCAGAAAGGGGCAAAACGGACAGTATGGCCTGCTGTCATTGTACTTTGCTTGAGCACCCCAAAGATATATAAATCCACATCTCTGGCAGCCTGGGTAATATGTCGAAAAAAACATCATGTTTTCGTTTAAGCGTCAACATCTTTTAAATCAGTTAAAATTTTAACCTGCTTTCATTTTGGCACAAAACTGCCGCCCACCCTGGACTCGCCCCTGCCTTGTTTTCTCGCTGTTTCTGTGACCTTACTTCAATAACAAAGTACATAACAAATTATCCTCAGTGATTGGGGTAAACCAGACCATCAGACCATTTTACACCATTGGTCCATTTTGCCCCGTTCGTTTTGCCCCACAGGTACTCCGATTCAAGTTTTTATGTGTCGGAAAAATAACAGGCTTTGAGATTCAAAATTACCCTTACCCTAAGCCTACACTGCCACTTATTCATACATATCACCATCAGAACTGGTCTCAGTTTGTCTCTCGAAAAAAACTAAGATTTAAAACTTGTAAATATCGTAATACTTACAGGAAAATCCTCTCCAGCCAGCTCGCGTCGAAATGATGCCGCTAACAAACGAAGACGATATACACGCTATTGTCTGACCTCCTTTGTCTAAAGCAGTAGTTCATCCTCTAAAATCTAGGTGGAAACACCAGCAACATACCGAAACAGCTAAAATCCGTTTTGCCCCAAAGTCCGTCTTGCCCCGGTCTCCCCTACTAGGCGATCCCAGAATGATAGTGTGACTGTCCGAACTGGGCCCTGGTTATGCCACGAGGGCCCGCAGTCATAATAGGAGCCCACGCTGCGGGCACGGGAAGCCCGCCATTATGAAAGGGGGACTGATTGTGGCCGCAGGGGACCTGGGCTCGTGAAAGGGGCTGCGAAATTACTTTGGAGGGCTCCGCTGAGAGGAAAGAGGATCCACGATTATGGTAAAGGTCCGGCTGCAGCTACATGTGCCCACGGTTGTGGTGGGGTTCCGGTCGTGGACAAAGGGGGCGTGAAATTGTGACGGGAGCCCGGCTGCGGCTGCGGGGGGGGACTGTAATTACAGTTTGGGGACCAGATGTGGCCACAGGTAACGCGCCTTTATGGAATGTGTCCTGGTTGGGCCAAGGGGGCCTACAGTTGTGGCAGGGGCCCCGGCTGTGACCGCAGTAAGCTTGCGATTGTTGTAAAGGGACCAAATTGGGCTATAAAGAGATCCGCCATTATAGTAAGAGTTGGGTGCAGCCACAGGGGTCCGAAATTATGGCCAGGGACCAGTTAGGCCACAGGAGGTACATGCGTTGGCCTATGGGAGTACCGGAGGGACTACAGGGGCCGCAGTTAACCAAAAAGGCAGTCTGTGATTGCTGTGAGGGGCCGTTTGATCAAACAGGGGTGTGTGATTCTGAGCGCAGGACTCGTAGTCTGGGCCTTCCGCACTGGTGGGGGTCAGTGACTTATTCGTGGGGCATTTCCGAGCATTTGCGGGGCTCGAGCCTAACCAAATACATGGAAAGTTGCACCACTAGGTTGAGTCAACGGCATTCTGGTGCAGCCTAGGATAATACGGCCTCCATCCATGATGTAAGCGGCAGTATCAGCGCTCATGGCGCCAACGATGGAACAGATCTGAAAAGGGGGCAAAGGGGGCGCCCCGCCCCTGGTCTGTGAAGGCGACGTCTGTCCACACCGGCCTCCCATGTGAAAGCCAAACGCCTTTAAAATGTTGAAATTGTTCGGTACAAGCATATACAAGTTTATACAAGTTGACTTTAGAAGCTACCACAGAAGGAGCGCTATGCCTAGCGTTTTGCATTGTTGGGCGTCTCCCGACCACAAACCACTGTTCGATTGCCGCCCATACATCGATTGCCGCCATCTATTTAGCCGCCCATACAACAGCGCCCATCTTCTCTCTCCCTCTCCCTCTCTCTCTCTCTCTCTCTCTCTCTCTCTCGGGTTTGCATTCTTGAAACATTTGTGACACAAATGTAGTAACATATTTCTCACTTTGCAGGTAGAGAAGATGTTGGAGGAAGCAAAACGCCACGAGGAGAACGCAGAGCCCCACATTTGGATCCTCAACAAACCCGCTCAGGGGCTGTGCATCTCGCTTATCATCATAACCTCTATCGTGCTCAACATAAGCGTCATCCACAATATCTACCATAACGATCTCAAGCTCAAAACTGTCCACTTTCTGCTCATTAAGAATCTGTGCATTGTGGATCTAATAGGTGCATTATGTGTGCTTCCGATTCCTCTAATCGCCACGCTTCAAGGAGAGTGGACGTTCAACGAGTTGGTGTGTAGCATCAACAGCATCATCAACGTGCTGCTCTGGCTACAGCACATCATCATGTTTATCATGCTGAAGATCGACCGGGTGCTGGCGTCGTGCCTGCCGATCGGAAAGTATCCTTTGCTGCCGATCCGCGTTATCGGCTGCATCGTCTGCTTCTCCTGGGTGGCCAGCATCAGCGTGGCGGTACTCGTCACCCTTGGCTTCAACGCCTTCTTCGAGCCGGCCATTATCCTCTGCATCCCCGACTTGCCCTCCGTCTTCTTCATCTTCATTCTGGTGCTGTACTGTCTGGCACTGTTCACCATCATCGTCGGATACGTCCTGGTGGCCATATTCTTGCGTCAGAAGCAGGTGAGGGCCGCCAGTAACGCCACCAGTGTGCACATCCTCGACTACCGCGGCCTGGAGCGCACAGCCATGGCGTCATTCCTGGTGACGCTCAGCCACCTGGTGCTGTACATCCCGACGCTGCTGGTGATCGGGCTGCACGGCTGGATCCTCCCGCCGCTCGGCATCCTCATCTGCGACATGATCGTCTACTCCGAGTTCTTCATCCACCCCGTCATCCTGCTGGCCACCTCCACGCGCATGCGCAAAGAGGTGCGCACGACGCTGCGCAGACTACGAAACGGTCTGCTGCGGAGGTAGCGCCGCGGCCGGCCGGCGCTGGGTTCACCGTCCGTGCAATTTCGCTTCACTGACGACGGCCTCAGTGTTTTGGCACCTCCCAAGGGTGGAAACTTTTGGAAGATAGGTGATGGTTTACATTGTTACGCCGGCAAGGCTCAGGGATAACCGTCCCAAACTCCCCCGTCAACAATGCAACAAGTTCGTGTAGTTCCACACTCCTCGCAAAACCCACCATTTCCACCCTTGGTATGCGCCAATATCGCCTAAAATCAAAAGACAGCCACTTAGTCACTTGAGGTTTTCACCCAGGGCGAGGAGCGCTGTTTTTGCTCAGTTGGGTCCGTTTAAGCTGCCTCTGCGTGACTGGAACGGCGGTCTCCAGACCGAACAGCCGGAAGAACAGGGCACTCGAGCATCTGTGAAGGACCCTCCAGGCGGGACAGTGAGGTGACGGGACAACCGCCGGCCCTCACGGTCAAGTGACGCTGAGGCGGGTTGGTGTTCGAGCCCATAATGCAACACCGGCGAATGCGTTGGAGGACCGAGACGGAAGTTGCCACAACAGGAAGGGAGGCCTCTGCTTCAGGTGCGGGCAGTACTGTGACGGCTATTAGCGAAGAGTAGGCGTTAATGACAGAATCAGAAACACGAGTGGAATATGAGGTGTTGAGTGTGCTTTGCCTTGTTACACCACCGTGCGTTGGCAATATTGATATGCCACTACTGAGTGGTCAGCTGTACATTCCCACATCGAGCCAGGGGTTATCCCACAGTATTTACTTCACGTGAAATTTAGGGTCGCCGTACTACATTGCTACTGTAATTGCATTAAAAGCGTACAGTTATCTTCCTTCGTCTGCCCTCTTTCCCTTGATTTTTGGCTAATTTCAACAATCAGCTCTCACATCTGCACAAAAAAGATCCAGCACTCTACAATTACAACATAAAATATAGTAAAATACACAAATAATGAGAAAAAATAGTATGAGCAGGCCTTTAAAAGTATTTGAAATACGCATTTAGTGAAGTTAAAAACAAAACATCAAATTCTTCACATCACCAAATGGCGTTACATATACAGTTTCTTATCTACGCATAAATGACAGAACGGAGGAGCAAATAGTACTGGGGACGTCCAAGAATCGGTTTCGGACCTAGGGGCGTCCAATATTGGCGCCACTGGATGGAAAAACACCATTTAAAGATTAAATCAATCAAACGTGTAAAGCATGAAGATTGAACAATGTAATTGTATTCAACGTGTATGTAATTTCAGCTTAGAGGGGCGTGCACCCCCCCCCGTCTCCCTCATGTGGCTGTAGCTCACAAAAACGTCAAAAAGAAACGATATACTTCGCCAAAAGCTGAATCAACACGAGTGAAAAGCAGCAACGTGGTACATATGAATCCGGTGAAGTCAAATAACAGTACGAAACATACCGCTCCAAAGGTCTATTTTCCAAGTGCATTGAACGGGTTCTGCTATACAGGACCAATATAACCATTCAGGTGGGTGGGAATCGAATCGTTCACTTAGAATCTAAAGATATGAAATAAATCGGGTGATGTAGCTTAGGAAGAAAGTGTTATGCAACGGGATCAACATTATTTCTAGCCTTGACAAAAGGCCGGAAAATCAAACCTCAAACAAACTGGTAACATCGCAAATAAAAGGAAATAGGGATCGACAAGAATAAAACAAAATCCAGTGGAAAATAGAGAGAGTCCTTTGATGCTCATAGAATACAAATATCTCAACATGAATGGTTCACTTCACATGGATTGTTCGCAGTTCCTGGCCGCGTCATTGTCACGACGTCATCGGGAATTTTCACACTAGCCCAAGAGGTCCGAACTAAACTGTGCGTCTATGTTTAAAAGAGTTGCATCGCCCATTTTATTGGGCCATCACTGAAAATGCAGCTCTCAACCGTCAATTGTGTTCGCATACAATATGCACCTGGTAAAGTTAATATTAGGAGAAATATAGGATGGAAGGATCAAAGATAGCTGAAAAAGTACGGAGTTTTAAGGGTGTCTGTTATTTCCGTTTCTGAACAGATTCCGTTTTGTTCCTCGAACCTTGTTTTCTTCAAAATAACGGAATAGTCAGTGAAAAGCGATCAAGCTACCATTACGACCGCGCAAAAACGGGCACGTGTAGCGCGGGGACGACCGTCAGGTCACTGAACTGTCCACACACATGCCTTCAGTGGACATCTATTTTCATCCTCCTATCTAGTTTAAGAGCTCCAGCTCTAGCATACCTCAGAAATGCCAATCTTGGCTTTATGGAAATATGATGGAAGACCATTGCTTTTACGACAGCACTTCGGGGTGTAAATATCACATGTTGGAAGTAAGTGCTTCGTGGTTCACTGTGATAGTTGCACATATTTCCGCTTTTTGACGTTTAATGGACATGGAGCACACAACGTTCACGTGTCCCACGTGGAGAGCTACGTGGAGAGAGGAAGCTCGAACATGCTCATCCTAGATGTACGGCAGGGTAGGGTAATGTGGAATCAGGAACTTTTTAATCCGCACAAGTACTAAGAATAGCCTACCGACCAGCAGAATTGGGAGGATATTCTGCATTAACACGCGCATGGACGGGGGCGGGTACCCGCCCCCCCTCGGGTTTTTCGGAGAGAGCAGAAAAACAGCGGCACGTAGCGCCGCCGTACTTAGCATACCTTTTCCCTCATCAATTTTACAACTTCTGTGAAAATTTTAAGGTTAGGTCATCTCAGGTCAGGTCACCAGTACAGGTCAAGTGACCCAACCTCAAAAAAAGTTTAAGATAGCATAAGTCGGAGCAGGGTGAACTTATCCGATTGAAACTCATATCACATAATGGCCCCACCGATTTCTCTAAAATACATTCCGGTATTTTTGACATCGATGACCTAAGGTCAGGTACGAGGCATGACCTCTCCATTGGAAATACATGGGAAAAATGTTTTTTACGGAATCACTCAGTAACGGATGGTGATAGAGCATTTATTTTAGCTGCATTAGACTCGCCTGGACTTTGCGGTTCTGATGATATAAATTTTATATAATTTGACCCTGACCTGACCTCAGGTCAGGTCAAATCCTTGATTTGACCTAGCAAGGTCAAATTATATATCATTCGATCCGGCTTGCTGAGAGGATTCATATAGTTTAAATTGTTTTGCTTTATCTTTACTTGTTCAGATGAAATGGCCGAAAAACTGAATTTACATGTTATCCCTATGACGGCATGTTTTGACCTCTCGTGACCTTGAATGTGACCTGACAAAAAATGGTTCAAATATTTTCGATGGAGAAGTAGATGGGCAGCCCAACGCCGTTTACCGTTTTTCGCTACCTACCGTGGTTCTCGAGATCTTAGGGGGGCGGGTACCCGCCCCCCGTCAATGCGAAGGTGGCTCAGACCCCCGTCAATGCGCGTGTTAAGTCACCCGGGCTGCCCCTTTTCAAACACGTGAGAAAGGCATCCAGAAAATGTGACTGCCACCCATGCACATACATAAGCATATAGCGCTGCTCCGGTAGCGCTGGTGCCACATCGATTTATTCTGACGCGTTGCAGACGTATGAGGCTAGGCGAATGATTCCCCGAGGCAGTGGTGGAGAAGAATCGACGCGATTTGGCAGGCCGGGATGAGCGACGACTCACAATAGCATCGATCAAAGGTCTGATCTCGCCAAAAACCAGCCCAGGCTGCCAACGTTGCCGACTGTTTTGGATTCCGGCTTTGATACGGAGGCAGTTTGGCCTTTTGGGAAAAATAAAATCAGAGCCAAAATAGCCTGCATCAGTTCAAAATACAATCGCTTTGCCTGTTCAAAGACATCTACAAAATAAAAACTACGAAGAGGCAAAAAAATATTTTCCTTCGCCTGTTATTGACATTTAATTGAATACAGACTTTCTTTACAAATCAAAGGAAAGTTTGGGGCCGGCTTCGCAGCTTTCAATGGCAGATTCCAATTTGGTATAAGAATACAGACTATACCTTTTGCAGCAGTGTTCATTTCTACAGTGCACTGTATCTTCATCCTAACCAGATCCAAAAACAATTAATATGCCCGTGTACTGTGATAGATTTCAAGCCGAGTGCATTTCCCCTTTTAACTTTAAACTTGACAGGTTGACATCAGATACCAAGTTTTGGAAAAGATCTCAAAACAGCAAAGATCCTTTCTATGCTGCATTTACTCTTATCTCCCACAATCAGACTGGAAACCGAACCAGGACCAAAGGAGAGGAAACACCAGAGCGGCGACTACCACCATCGGCGGGAAAAGAGGGTCATTTCCCATTTGTGCTATTTTAACACGCGCCCCACTGGGGTCCCTTGCATGACGCGCCCCGCTGGAGGGGGCGTTTTTCGCCCTCCCCCTCCGTATCTCATTTCCCACAAGAGCTAAAGGAAAATTACGGGTGGTGTTCGAAAGCTCTTGAAAAGATAAAGAGACTTTATACTAAGAATTTTTCAGGTCAATGTTGAGGTCAGCATAGGTCAAAGAAGGTTCAATAGGCTTACAACAGAGCAGTGTACGTTTCGCCCTCTAGATCTGCCCTTAGGGCAGCTAGAGCAAATCTTTATGCATCATTGGATTCCTCTCATCGCGGCGAATCGAATGATATATAATATGACCTTGCTAGGTCAAATAGTGAAAATCACCTGACCTCGAGCTAGGTCAGGGTCACAGAGTGACCTAGTATGGTCATGTTGCATATCAACCGACTCCCCACGACAATATAAGCACAATGCAAGCAAAATGGGAGCTTTATCTCAATTCAGTGAGAAGTTATTGGCAAAACAATCACTCTATGCTCCCATGACCTGAAATGACCTTTGAGAGGTCAGATACTCAAAAACTCAACTTGGAGGTCAAGATCGTGGTCAGAATAGACGGTTTGAGGATTTTCAGCTTTATCTATCCATTATTTACTGAAAACGAGCCCATTCTATTTTTCACCATAGACTTATAATGGGATGACCAAAAAATTGACCCCACCTTAGGTCAACAATATCAAAATTCTGAGACAGCAGATTTGTAGACCCTAATGACCTTATCATATTGTAGAAGTTTCAAACTGATCGGTGCACTGATGTTCCCTGGGCGCTGCTTCAAATCCGTGATTTTAGGTTTTGAGGTCGGGTTACTTGACCTTGAATAGCTCCATGACCTGACATAACCTTAACTCAAAAATTTTGTCAGATGTGTAAAATTGATCAAGAATAAGTTACTGTAAGTTTCGTTGTTCTGCGTCTCTTCGTTTTTGTGTTATCTGGGGAAAACCAGGAGGGTGGGGGCGAATTTGCCCCAGCGGGGCGCGTGTTAATTATTCAGTGACGTGAAGAATTTGTGTGGCAATTTCGTATCTAGTTTACTTTCTTTCTTTCTACGAGTTTTGTTCCGAACATGTTTTAGTGATGCGTTACAAAAATCACCCACAATATCCAAGGGGGCATCGAACGTTGCCATGCGCAGGGATTCTGGCAATTAAGGTGTCACGTGACCGGACTATCGGACAGGACTAGAATTCTGATTCTTGGGGATTTTCTCACCAAGCACCTTAAGTACAAAGGCATCCCGTTTCCGTGATACGACTTCCACCGGGTACCTAAGCTCAGATCAAATCTAAGTTCGCTTGGTCTCATTACCATAATGGGATACAAAATGACCAACTGTAATCGAACAAAATCTGTTTAGCCATGATGTGCTTGGCCAGATCAGGCCTGACGGAACAGTTGCCTTGTCCTCCTCATCAGACTTCATCATACCCTGAATTTCGACACTGGGAAATTCTCTACTGAATTTAAAATTATCACACACACTATGGCGGAGAGTCCATTGACGATGACAACGATTTTACCTCCCTTGGCCAGAAGCTGTAGATGGGAAGTGCCAACTTTAGTTCTGCACAATCCCAAAGGGATCATCCGTAATTTCGGTATATCTTGGTATTGGTATAAGTGAAAAATCACTTCGAACACTCCACTCGGTCTTATTTCCAAATGTATTACGACGCTGTGAGGATCCTCGGATCTCAGAGACACCGGTTCGGAAGCCTCTGAAGCTGGTCCAAACCGCCCATACTGACCGACAGGGGAGAATCAAAGTTAACGTGCTCGCTTATGCACGGAAAATCCCTTCTTCCCACAAAGTGATCTCCAAAAAGTGTCAGGTGGCGATGAAAGTTTTTCGAGTCCAATCACAAAGCTGTGCGTAGATTTCGTTTTTCAATGAACACATTACGGATTCTCACAGCTGTGTCGAATATCCATCACGTTTTTCTTCCAAAGTTTGTTCCCAATATGGTCGATCGATGAGTCGCAAGTGAGTTTGAGGCTTTGGGAGATGGTGGGTATTGCCGGTAGCTCATCTTTAATAATGGGCAAAATTTCAGCAGAATGCGTGGGTCAACCACCTAAATTTTGAAAATGACACCATAAAATTAAGAAAATCAGAAGCAAGGAATTACGTAACAAGAAGCATCAAGAATACCACACAAGGTCACGAAATGCATTAAGCAGTACACACATTGCGTGCCAACTCAGAATAAAATTTACCAGCGCACCGTAGCTGCAGAAAGGCGCGTGCATTCCAGAACGAGGTCAATTACTGCAGCTGGTTTACGGCGTGCGGCCGCTAAGGTCAAGGGCGTGGCTTCCAAGACGAGACCGGGTACGTAGCCCAGGCAGGCAGGTCCACTCCACAGCAACAGCACCGCTGAGTGGTACCACAACCACGCACCTGGTCACGCCTGGTTTTCTTCCGTGATTTGCGGTTTGGGATGCGACCAATCCCACTCCCTTCCCTCAAAAGACACGTCCGGGAGAAAGTTCTCAACACGTATAGCAGATCCTTCTGAGAATATCAAACGCCGCATAAGTCAGGACCAAGTACAACAATGATTCGCTCCACGTAAGTCACCCGGGGCACAGAAAACCCAACTGGGTCGCATGTATTTGATAACGATAAAAATCCAATTCGTAAGACCAGCCTGGAAATAAAATCAGTGCTGTTCACGCGATCCAGAAATAAGTGGTGCGCTATCACAGTTCCACCATCGAGAACTGGCGGACCGTGATAACAATCCCGCGGTCGCGGAACATTTGTTTAATTTTGAATTATCACTGTGATTTTTTATTTCGCGATCGGTAATCGATACGGAAGTTTTATATTGCAAGCAGTAAAGCATTAGCCCGTGTGCTAGTTAACCTGATTCTGGCTGGGGGTTTGAGAAATATGAGGGATAGAGTCTGAGACGGGGTGGAGGGGATAGCATTTGAACGCCCCCCCTCCCCTCGAACTTGCCTTCTAAGGATTCTGTTTTTTCGAGCATAATTTCTTAAAAAATAGAAGCGGAACGATTTTTCCCACACCACTTCCAAAAACCCATTCGTTACGGCAATTCCATGTTAACAACACCATAGGGGTAGGAACAGGGCCAGAGGGGCAGTGCCCCTCAATATTTAACGTTACCAGCCATTGAGGTTGAATGGAAGAACAATTACTTTAAACTGTACATTACCCCTCCCCAATATTCTAGATATTCTTACAACTATGAATCTGGCCATTTTAAGCCTTCATTGGTTGGTGATGTTTTAAATCTCCCGTACATTGGCAAAAAAATGTCAGACCTCCTCTCCGCTTTGGTCGCTGACGGTCATATGTGAACATACCCTTTAGCATTGAGTGGTTGTGGCATGCATAACATTTTTGTCACTTGGTTAGTCAAAATGTTAGATCTCCGACAAAAAAATCGCAGAATTTAAGGCAAAAAATGATGCGCGATCGCGGAACTTCATGTAATCAAATATGAATTTCGCGATAGATTTTGGGTTCTCCACGATCGCAGTATCGCAGAATCGCGGATGAAAATTCCGCAATGAACAGCGTTGAACAGAATGCACGTGGTTCCGTGACAAGAAGGCGTCCAGACGGTTGTCAGTTGTGTATTGGCCGATTTCGCCCGCTGCCGACCTTCAACCTACCACAATGGAGGTAGGCACAGAGCGGCCGCCAACAGTTGCCGCTTGTGTGGCCGATCCCTCCGTTGAAACGGAAGGGCCGGAACTTGCGCACAGTGAAATGGCCGCTCATTGGTAGCTGCATTTCTCAGTGGCACGCGTTCGCTCATTCGTTGAGAGCACATTGCCATGAATATGTTCCTCTACGCGCACAGAAATTCCATAATCCGGAGAGCTCAATCAGAAATGCGTCGGGCTAATAATTGATAGATACCGGGTTCCAGGCCCAGGCGATTCATATTTTCGCCTTTCGTCAGCGTTGCTTTCCAGCTTTTTTGAGCAGCGTTTACAACGGTGTCACTATCATACACAAGTGGAAATGCTCACTAAACCACACTATAAATTCAGAAAAATGGCTAGGCTTTTACCCTTCGCCCTGCTAGGTAAAAACAAACAACTATCTGCTAAAAACAACTTACTGAGGTCTTTTTTGTCCACAAGGACTTTCTAAGATGGTCGGAGAGCGGTAGCGTACAGCGCGGCCGTACTTGGTATAGCTGTTCATTCATCGTTTCCGCATTCTCCCTTTAAATCTCGAGCTATGGTCATGTCAGGTCAAGTCACTAGACCAGGTCAAGTTACTTCACTTCCAAAAATGTTCCAATTGGCAGCAGTGAGAGTATGGTCTATCTATTGATCTGAGATGAATAGCACATTAAGAGGCCACCGAATGCCACAACAACGTTGTAACACGATCTTTTATACCGGTGATCTCAGGACATGACCTCTCCATCTCCATTGTAAACCTATGGGATCGTTTTCAAATGCCTGTTTTCAGTACCTAGGTATACCTCAAATCAACAACAAACCTTCAACATCCTGCACTCGTGGCCCATTCTTGAAGTTGAAGCTTAACACGCGCATTGACGGGGGGCGGGTACCCACCCCCTCGGTTTTTTCGAGGTAGCATAAAAACGGCGTTCTCGTAGCGCCGCCATGCTTGGAAAAGTGGCATACCTTTTGCCTGATCATTTTTAAACTTTTGCCAACATTTTAAGGTTAGGTCATCTCAGGTCAGGTCACCAGTACAGGTCAAGTGACCTGACCTCAAACAAGTTTAAGATAGCATAAGTCAGAGCAGGATGAACTTATCCCATTGGAACTTATATCACATAATGGCGCCAGCGACTTCTCTAAAATGTATTGTTTTTTCGATATCGATGACCTAAGGTCAGGTACGAGCCATGACCTCTCCATTGGAAATACATTGGAAAAATAATTTTAACTGAATAACCAAAAAACAAACGACACCAAAAAGAGACAAACACAGAAAGCGGAGAACTACCAAAAACACCCCACAAAAAGGTTTAAAAGATAAAATCACAACCAACGAAACAACCCGCCGGCAGATGACAAACGATAACAGGGACAAACAGGGAGCCGGCAGGAGAGTAGCCAATATTAACATAAAAAAAAAAACAAACAGTTACCACCCCAATAGTCATCAATATGTGTCAAAGACCCCAAAATCAACGGGTCGAGACCACAGAAATAAAGTCCAAGCAATATGCCACGACACAACCAAAAGAAATGATTGGGAAGCAGACCCATATAAGTAATGAAAATGATTCGATCCACCACGAGCCATCAAAGATGAGCACAGAGCAGGCGTATGGGAAGGGAGCACCACAAGAAAAGCAAGCAAGCGGAAAGCACCAACAAACACCGACACCGGGGGAAAGAGCCAAATAGCCCAGAAAAAAAAAGCCGAAATTGGAGACATCGGGCCCACACTTTGTGTTTCTCAGCCGCTAAGCGATATGGAGATGAAGTCAACGACGGTCAACAAAACAGCCTCTGGAATCTTCAACAGATGTTCTCAAGCGAGCTCCTGGAGCAGATCCTGGAACAGTCCAACCTATATGCACAACAGCGTGGTAGACAGTTGAACATGGCCATGCAAATTGCTGGTTTATCGGTGTCATGTATGACTGGATACCGAACCACCCACGACAAGAAGCATCTGTGGTCTGCGAACGATGTATCCCGAGGTGGGTCAAGGGCTCATGCCCAGGAATCGCTTCTGGATATTCTCCGCAACATCCACCTGGCTGACAACACAAAACTCATAGATAAGGATCCTATACAAAGTTCGGCCATTCTTGAGATCTAAACCGAGCCTTCAAGTCTGTGAACCACACGAGTAGCCTGTGCGTCGACGAGTCGATGGTACCCTACTATGACGACATGGTACAAAACAGTTTATCAGGGAAAGCCAGTAAGGTTCGGCTACAAGTTGTGGTGCCTAGCATCCTCCAGTGGCTACATGTACCATGCCGAACCATACTGTGGAGCCAGCACATATCTACCAGAGACAGGCCAGGGTCAGGGCTCGACGTGGTTGTAGGCCTCCTGGACAAGTGCGGGGTGTCTGGTGGAGCAGTCTACTCGACAACTTCTTACGTCGCTGAACTCTGGACGAACTGTCTCGGAGGGACATCGGTGATGCGGGACGGTCAGGAGAACCGCTGAGAGGTGCCCTCTCTCAGACAGAGTTGTTTGAAAAAAAAACGAGCGAACTAGTGGACATCGACGGCAACAACCTCGTCTCAGGGATACAACAGGATGGTCACCGTGGCCATCAACTTCATCCCGCTCCAGCCAAGCTACTCTGCAAGCCGATATGTGAAGAAGGAGGAGGTAGAGTACATGTCGATATGCCAGCTCCAGGTACATACAATAAAACAGGGGCGTGGACCTCTTGATCAGGGTGTCCCACGTACAGGAGCAGCATCGAGGAAAAGTGGTGGTGGCCCCTCTTCAGTGGGTGATCGCACGGACCAACGCCGGCTGCTCTGGCGCCAGCCAGCCCGCAGGTGCTCCCAGTCTCAACTAACTTCCGAGGAGCTCCAAGTCTCACAAGGTAACACAGTGCCTCGACCTCCCGTCACAACACTGGTCGGCCAACAGCCACCAGAGGTGCGGTTCGATGGATTGAATCACTGGCCGAAAAGCTGAAGCAGATTTCACAGTGTAGGTCTATGGGCCACCAACAAGCCGAGTGCAGTGGCGTACACGCGAGTGCAAAAGGTACCACACACGTACAACAAAGTAGACACGCATCACCACTGGGTGCAGCGGAAAGCAGGCACATATCAACCAAAGTTGGATCTTCGTCCAACCCCAACATCCAAGCTCAGTGGAATATAGTGTCAAACCGGACATGTTATGCCCTTTAGAGCCATAGCGTGGATCAAGTCGGACCAGGGACCTCAATCTGGGGAGGGTGGTCACCCATTGTGGCCAGGGCATTCCGGCCATGCCCCCAAAGCCAGGGGCCAAACAACGCCCCCAAACGCCAATACATTTTAAGAAAAATTTACACTAGGTCTTTCGACAAAAATATTCGCCCCACCCCCTCCAGGAGTAGAGGCAGGCATGGCCGCCCCCAAAACTCGGTTCGCGTCCACCCCTGGTGACGCCATCCAGAGTCGGTGACGCCAATTTTACAAACCCGTTCCAGTGTGCTCCAAAACCCGTCCGGGGACGCCAAATCCTATCGCGGAGAGCCAATTCTAGCTTCTGGGAGTGGGGGGCGATGGGGAGTGACATTCAGGGGGTGCCTCGACTTTTCAGGGGCGCAGTCGAACTTCAGGGACTAAGGGTCGATCAGGTAGTACATGTCCCCCTTGCCCCCACTCGATCCAAACATGGGGTTAATCAGGTGAAAAAAAATACGTAAATCCAAATATAGGTCGTGAAAGGACCGTTGGCAACAAATGTGCCATCAAAAACATATTAAAAGTCAAAATATTTTTAAACTTCATCATTTCCTAGGCATCATGGGCCATACGATTAATTTTCATCCAAATCGGATGTTTCCTTATGCCTTGGTCCTAATGGGATAACTTATTCATGGATGGCGATAGAGCATTTATTTTAACTTCATTAAATTTGCCGTGTCCTTGCAGTTCTTATGATATGCATTTTATGTAATTTGACCTTGATTTGACCTCAGGTCAGGTGAAATACCATATTTTACCTAGCAAGGTTACATTATATATCATTCGATTTGGCTTGTTGCGAGGATTCGAAGAGTTCATTTTTTGCTCTATCTATACTTGTTCAGATGTAATGACCGAAAACCTTCATTTACATGTTACCCCTATGACGGCATGTATTGACCTCTAGTGACCTCAAATGTGACCTGACAAAAATGGCTCAAATATTTTCGATGGAGAAGTGGATGGACCACCCAACGCCGCTTACCACTTTTCGCTATCTAGCGTGGTTTTCGAGATCGTAGGGGGCGGGTACTCGGCCCATCCCCCGTCAAAGCGAAGTGGCTCAGACCCCCGTCAATGCGCGTGTTAACTGGCATGAGCCTCATTAATTTTTCTGGGCCCCTTGTGCTGATCTGGGGCCCCTGAACTCCTCGGGGCCCTTAGCTGGTCTGGAACCCTGGTTTGGTCTTCGCTCCTTGGTTAGTGCTGGGCCCATTTAGCTGGCATGAGGCCCACTGAAACTGAACTTTTCAGGGGGTTTCTAAGCTGGTCTCGGGACCCCTGCGCTGAGAAGGGTCCCATGGAGACCAAACTGGGCGCCTGTATCCACAGTAAGATCTCGCAAAGAAATGGTGGCTGTGATTGGTGTGTTTCTTGGGAGGCCCACTAATCTTTATTCGCTATCACGATTTCAGCACTCGGGACAACGTGATGGGCCTATGCAAGAAAAGTGGGGGGGACAAAACATACTTCGTCCCCCACTCTCAAAAGTGGAGGGACGCATGGATACAACCTTCAAAGATAAAGAGCACGGACGCAATAAAAGATAAGTCACAGATGTTATGGATCAACACAAACTGGTGTTGTTTTCGGAGATAGTTCCCTCAGTGTGTACGACGGAAAGAAAACATTGGGATTATTGTTGTATTACCCGAATATAAACATTTACCTGTCCACAGCAACTTGAGAAACGTTTCCTTTTCAAACCATTCAAAACCTTCCCAAAAAGTATCAGATGGATAACATTACAGTAGTACTAAACCTTAAAAACAGTCCCTCAAGAGAAAACCAGTTGAGCCTAATGCCTTCCTAACCCATCGATCGAAAACGGAGGTGGATAGTTACAATTTGGACCGGTCCTAGAATAATCAGAGTGATATTCTAGAATGACTGGTCCGGTACGTTGTGCGGCCTGGCTAGACCTTCTCCGTCATTTCCTTCGCATCCCGGAGTGGCGTCGATAAATAATAGCGGCACCTGTCCTAGTGTTTTAGTTCAGGAACTCCACATTAGCACTGAACCCACTGTGCCAGCCGTAGTTGCCTGATTTGAACTTGACGATGAATCTGTTTCCATTTGACGTGAAGCTCTTGTCTTTGAGCTCTTTGTTACAAGCCTTCTCATCGTCAATGTGGTCGCCCCCGCTGTAACGCAGAGCAATATAGTCCCAGTGACATCTACCATCTGTGTGGCGGTACAATATCTTTATGTCGGTGAAGGAGACCTTGACGGTTTGAGCTTATTTGATTTATTTGTTTGACATACACGGCATCTCCACTTTTCATGTGGCTATTCTGACGCCGGTCGTAATGAAGATGAGGGGCACAGATGACAACTTAAGCAAAAACACACTGTAGGATAAGGATAGGATGGTTGATGGGGAAGGACAAGGATTACCCCCGGGGAGGATCGCCACAGGCGCCGCGCTCAACCCATGGGGTGAGGTAGTGGGACTTGATGAAGGGATCCGGTGAAAAGAACATGGAAAACAACAAACAAGGCGTGACGATGACGGTGATGATGAATCATTCTTGTTCTTTTTCGGCTGGTCCCTCTTTTCGTTCTTGGCTTTTGTCGGCGTGAATAACTCTTGGCTTCGCCTGCAGTTATTAGCCACCAGCAGATGAAATTCTTGGGGAATTTATTTGGATAGTTTGGCGATGTAATATTTCCTTCTGAGTTCATATTCAGGTCACCGCAATCGATCTCCGGGTAGTAATCGACGTTAAGCGTTTCGCAGTTGTAAACCACATGAAAACGGCGGTGCGTACGCGCCGCCGTTTTTGGAATACCTTTTCACTCATTATCTTTACAACTTTTGTCAAAATTTTAAGGTTAGGTCATCTCAGGTCAGGTCACCAGTACAGGTAAAGTGACCTGACCTAAAAAAAGTTTAAGATAGCATAAGTCGGAACAGGGTGAACTTATCCGATTGAAACTCATATCACGCAATGGCCCCACCAAGTTCTCTAAAATATGTCCCGGTATTTTTGATATCGATGACCTAAGGTCAGTTACGAGCCATGACCTCTTCATTAGATATGTATGGGAGAAATGGTTTTAACTGAATAACTCAGTAATTAATAGAGATAGAGCATTTATTTTGACTGCATTAGATTTGCCTCGTCATTGCGGTTCTGATGAGCATTTTACCCAATTTGACCTTGACCTGACCTCAGCTCAGGTCAAATCCTTGATTTGACCTAGCAAGGGCATATTATATATCATTCAATTCGGCTTGCTGCGAGGATTCATATAGTTCAAATCGTTTTGCTCTATCTTCCACTGGTTCAGATGTAATGGCCGAAAAAAACTTAATTTACATATTATCCCTATGACGGAATGTTTTGACCTCTAGTGACCTTAAATGTGACCTGACAAAAAAATACTTCAAATATTTTCGATGGAGAAGTGAATGGGCTATCCAACGTCGTTTGCCGTTTTTCGCTACCTAGCGCAGTTCTCGAGATCTTAGGGGGCGGGTACCCGCCCCCTGCCTCGTGAAGGCGAAGGTGGCTCAGACCCCCGTCAATGCGCGTGTTAAGCTGTTTTATGCTCTTTTTACTTTCGTGGTGTTCCGCAGGGATCTTTTGTGGGATACCAAGTGTTCTGTCAGTTTTTAGGGATCTTCTCACACCTGTCGCATTTTACTCCTCACTTTTCTCATCTGGGGCCTTAGGTCATTTCCCTTAACATACCTAGGTTAAGACCAAATAATAACATTTTAAGGTTAGGTTGAACATTTTCTAATTATTATCTCATGCTGGTCAGTATGATACTGAATCTTTTATGCATTTCGTTTTGTTCAAGAATTTAAGACAAACAAATTCGAAGAGCGTGACCTTTAGTGACCCGGGTATTGACCCGACCTAAGCATAGATGGCAGCGTCTCAAAAGCTTTTGAATGATCTTTAGAGACTTTGCTCAGTACTTCAAGAAGCCGTGCTGTACCCTGGTTTTGTTAGTTTCATTTTAGAAGATATGAAACTGAACTGAAACGCCTCACATGCATTTGCCACAAAATGTATGTGCCAGTCACATGCCTAATTTATTATTTAATATAACACATTATTAATTTTACCACGATTAATGTATCACATGCTCCTGCAAACCGTTCATGGTCAACACGCCGTACAAAGGCAGTTCTCGGCATAGGCAAGTCTCTGGTCATATCTTAGATGAGTATTCCCGTCTGTAGCGATAATATTTTATCTGCGAGCAAGTGATATTGTTAGTCGGAATACAGAAATCTCGGGTTATCTATTTAAACTTATGTGTTAATTGGAACACCTCGGTGAACAGTGATTCCCGAGAGAATTAGAGGAAGACTATAAGCAGAACTAGGAAGATTTTGTTTTTCACCATTTTTCCCTCAAATTCACCCAGGGCAGAAACTAACTTTATCTGGAAATATATTAAGGTACCTTGATCGGAGCTCGAGCAAGAAATTGAAAACTTCTCCAGGCATTGCTGTATACGCCATCCGATACAATTTCACTGCTAGCCCTTTCGTATAAAGATGTATTTAAATTTTCAACTCCACAATGGCGCCTATGGCGCTAAGACGTAAAAGCAAAGAGTCGCGCCAAAAATAACAACACTTATGCCGACAGGACCACCATTTAGGATGCAGCGTTAGGTGATTTACAGCATTGACGATTCTCCCCTTTAGTCCACCGGGCAGAACCCGCGCTTTTTTGTGCGCCGTAGGTGCTTCTTCCTAACAGGAAGAATACCTAGCTCCAGCTGTTCTACTCCATTGTTTAAACTCAGAGAAGAAAAACTGCAGTTTGAATAGACGCCGAGGCAGTGGAATAGACGCAGATGTCGAAGATTGGCAGGTTTGTGGCAGGACGCCATCTAACCAAAACAGAATGCAACGGACGGGAGAGGAAAATGAAAGGTACAACTTTGGTACCATTGATGCGTCCTCTTAATTATCGTCTTTATTGACATATTTGTCTTATTATATTCTAGCTCTTATATTACATTATATATCATTATTAACAATCTGGCCTAACGCCTTTGGCAGTTCATCCGAGGGCACGTGAGCAGGTTACGATCCAGTAATCAACAGTTTTCCACTTAACTAAGATAACACTTTTGTTTTACGCGCACTGTGTTTGCATTTTGGCTGCCAGCCGAATGCTGTACATCATGAAAATACCGGGTCTGTTCCGGCCAATTCGTTGACCTGATGTCAGGGCAACGTTCGCACTTGACCTAGTATGGCAACATGGCATGTCCCTCGATTTGTATTGATGTGAGGATTACAGCTGTGTCTCCGCACAGCGTCACCGCGCTGACGAGGGGTAGCTCATCGTCCCCGACCTCGACTAACCTCCAGGAGTTAGCCTTGACATGGTAGCCACTATCGACCTGCATTACCAACAGCCTCAAATGGCCGCGCAAACCCTGTTCTATCTTGCTTCTGAGGTGGGACAGTTAGCGTGTAATACAGCGTGCGTGATATTTTAGCTTTGAGGTATTTACTAATAACAGTAATGTTCCATGACCTGCAGTGCACTGGCTCTTGACCTGAAACGAAATTCGATACGAAGGTAATGGAACAGCAATTCCAATCACTTTATAATGGCGTTGCAGAAACGTTTCTTCTTATCTTAGCTCCCGAATGAGGTTTTGTAAGTACACCTCATTTCAGCAATTTTGACCTGTTTCGACCTCTAGTGACCTCAATATCAACCTGACGAAAAAATAACAATGTAGCTTCTATTGCATTTTGAACAAACTTCCAAGGTTCTCCGTGCCTTCCTAGCCTTCTTAATTTCCGAATTCGAAGGGGTCCATTTTACCCCCACTGGGGCGAATCATATCAAAAATATAAAAAATACCGGAACAATTTTAGAGAACTCGGCGGGGCCATTGCGTGATATAAGTTTCAATCGGATAAGTTCACCCTGTTCCGACTTATGCTATCTTAAACTTTCTTTAGGTCAGGTCACTTAACCTGTACTGACCTGACCTGAGATGACTTAACCTTAAAATTTTGACAAAATTTGTAAAAATAATGAGGGAAAAGGTATGCCATGCATGGCGGCACGTAGCGCCGCCGTTTTCATTCTGTCTCCGAAAAACCCGAGGGGGTGGGTACCCGTCCCCCGTCAATGCGCGCGTTAACCCGCCCCACCGGGGTCCGCGCCACCTTCGCCCCACCGGGGGCCATCGATGGCCCCCTCTAACTCCGAAAATATGGGCGTTAGCGCAAATCTGCAAAGTGCAATAGAAAGCTCGCGTGAATTCAGTAAGAAATTACTTCACATGTTTTAGTGCTCAGGTCAATGGTTTGACCTCCAGAGGTCAAATTAGGTCAAGATCGGCTATTTTCACCAAATATGCAATGATTAAGCAAACTGGGCATAACTCTTATGTCATTAGAGCTATTGAGGCCTGGTAAAGTACATTTGATAGCAAATTGCCTGTACTTTTCCGCTATGTGGAACGTAAAAACCTCCCGCCAGTGGTTTGACCGCCAGAGGTCACCTCGTGACCTAATATGACCTGAGGTCACGAAAGGTCAAAAGTGACCTTTCCGTATATCAAATGAAAGCCAGTGACAAGACAAACACGATGGTGTTTATTTCACCGCTCTAGCTCAATTAGGTCAAAAGTTATTGTCAAAATACTGTTTTTGACCTCCGGTGACCTTGATGACCTTGGAAAAGTCAAAGGGCAAATATGACCCCTGGGATCCGTGAAAGGGTGTCCAAAAACGTTGTTCTGAGCAGTCTGAGTATTTGCAATCATTTTTGTGGCTTTTATATCATGAAATAGCTTTTCCCCATGCTTTCCAATGGGAGAGGTCGCCTCGTGACCTGACCTCAGGGCACGAAATCGAAAAATGCCGGATATACACCTTGTAGACCCTGGAGGGTCATGAAGTGTAGGAAATTTCAAATCGATCGACTTTGAAATGTAGCTCTTACAGAGCTCTAAAGGGAAGTGAGGTGACCTTGGTTGACCTCGTCTGGTGACCTGACCTTGGGTGACCCGGGGTAAAAATTTCAGGGATGATGGAAAATGATGCAGTGAGAGGTAGAGCCCTCAACCGCGGTGCTGCGCCTCGTCGTTTTTCTGCTATCCCGAAAAACCTTAGGGGGCCATCGATGGCCCCCGGTGGGCGAGGGTTAAGGGTGGGGGCAAGACGTCCAAATAGTAACTATTTTCTAAGGAACATCTATCATTTTTGGAGGGATACAGATAGTTTTGTATGTGGCAGATCAGCCGTTGACAATGGTTTCCAAAATACTTACACATGGATCGACAAATAACAATCAGCACTCTCCTGCACAGGTATAGGGACCTTCAGAATATTGGAGCGGGAGGGGGCAACGTGCTGCATTTTGAAGTCGTTTCTTTCCGCCATGCAGTCAATGGTTAAGATTCTTATCAATGGAGGGGACATCCCCCTACCCCCGCCCCTTGTTCCTAGCCTATGGTCTCTTGGTCTGATTCTCAATCAAACACGGTATTTAGGTCCTCTCGAAACGCAGACAATGTGACTGAAGACTGCTCTCATTCAGAGATAGACGGAAATGATCCGAGTCATCAGGCCTGGCACAATCACCAATGAATCACTCGAAAACGCCCTCTCATGACGCTGCCACTGATTGAGTGGCGAGGACGTAGCACTTCAGCGTCGACCCGATCGAACGAGAGCTCCTTTCCAAAGATAGAAACCGCTCTTCCATTTATTTAATTGTCCACCAGGCAGGAATCTGAACAACTCAAAATAAGACAAAAATGTGTCTACGAACTCTCTGAGTGCATGGACGCAGCTAGCGCACTGTGTGGTCAAAATCAGAGGTACGACACTTGGGAAGTTTCAGGAAAAATCAAGAAGCCATCACATATATTTTACAAACTATAACAGCCCACACTTTCGTTCCAGTTTCGTTCATGCGGATATCAGCAGCGTGGAATCCACATTTGAGATTCTTCCTTTCCTCACATATGCGGTTTGGAATTTATAGCCTCAAAAATAATAGAAAAAAATCACCGAATTTTGAACCACACTGTGATACATAATCATTATTGTAGGCAAACGCTCTTGTGTTTGAGGCTGAAACAAAAGAGGTTTCGTTGAGCACGCACTAGCTGGACTTTAAAAAAATTGTTTTACAATGTCCTTAAATGTTAAAAAGCTTCAGAAATATCCAAATGATTTCCAAAACAGTAGCCAGTGATTCCTGGTACATGTATCATTAGCAAAAGTAAGCAAACTGGATCCCCTTTATCAGGCGCCATCACATAATGTCAGTCGTTAATGGTTTATCAACGTCTAACAGACCATACAGTGGCGTGTGCGCAAAAACAGGCCGTTAGGCGCGTCCTCTCACCAGGCCCGACCGGAGGTCTGCAGCGATGGGGCACACATCGCTCTGGATCCCCTTTACAACCGGAGTATACGAGGCAGCTGATACGTGAAATTGAAAACTCCATGTTGAGAAGACATGTCACAATTATTTTGGTATATTTAAAGGTGCACCGTTTCCTGCAATATTGCATTTCATTCCCACGCCCTACAATTAAGGAGATAATTAATCCCAAATTTGGATTTCACGACCCCGCTTACACCAAGGAAGAAACTGGAACAAAATCTGCGATTATGCTATTGTGTGTATTAGTATTTTAGAGCACTGTCCGTGACTTGACCATTTGGCACTCATCATTACGATAACTTGCAAGTGCTAATAATACCTTTCATTTAGACCATTTCGTGTGCAGCAGTCACTTAAAATACGACTAAAGCACAACATTATGTAGATGCAAATGCGGCTGCAAAACTGACACTACCGAACACTCAACAAAGTTTCCCAGCTCCTCCCGTCAAACATTTCTGTCACGCACCAAGCTGAGTGCGTGTCCCACTCTAGTGGTGGTCTCTTCATCCGTTCAGAGTATCCACACGCGTGTCGATTTGTGCTGGAACGCCCCGCTACAAGCACAATCTCTGAAGTTTTAAGCCAATATGGCATAGCATTCAACCCGCCCAGAAACAACTCAAGAGATCGCTCGCCAGCGTGGGCGGGACGGAGCGTGGCGGCCGACTTTCTAAGCCTGGCGATCTTCACTTCTTACCACGCCTCTGCACCGTGCGGAAGGGGTTCAACACCACTTCCACCGACAGCGCCAGAAATTATATTATTCCAGTAATCTCCAACAAAAGGAAATATTCAGATACGCTGCACCAGCTGGATCAGTTTTTTTCACGATAAAGCTAAGTTGCGTCCGCAGATGGACGAAAATCGGTTAGGAATAGGGAAAAACTACAGTTTTGTTTATGCGGATGTTCCCCGTTTTTATAGACCTAATCGAAAGGTTGACAAAGGAACTTTCGAGGCCATATTATATAGTCCTCAAAGCCAACGTCTCTACATCACATTCGGGGATCTCTATAATTTACAGTTAAATTAGAAAGCCCCCCACCAAGCAAAAATGTCAAGTATGTATTCACTTTTCCTTATTCAAGCTTTTCTCACAGCAAAAGTAACAAATACGAAAAGTTCCATTGTATATGAAACAGGCATACCCAACAATAATCCAACACCGAAACATAGGACGGAGAGATCGCACAGACCAGTCTAATCCCGGATACCGTGAAGATCCGACCAGGTTCGAATATTCCAACTAAAAAATGTCCCACAGATCTGCCGCAAGGGACATTTTCAAACCAACAGCAGCTTGATTGGCTATATCCTCGATCATGAAAAAGAGAAAGAAAGTTGGTATTATCAATATTTTGGAGTCATTTACCAAATACCCATCAAGACACAGTCACGAGCAGTAGCAGTTCTTTAAGTTTGGATCGGTTCCGATCTTTATGAATTGACTCCTCCGAACCTTTCGGTTTTTATTTCTATTGAAATCAATCCGAACTTTACTTATTGTTACTGCTTGTGGTTGTGTCTTCACGGGACTGTAACCGAAACATTAATCAAGGCTCTTATTCATGATCGAGGATATGGCCAATCAACCTACTATTATAATCTCAGTCAGATCCGTCAGAAATCTAACTTAGAGCAAGAGCATTCCCATGCAATGCTTTAAGACCATACCGACATAGGTGTAATATTAGGGGGACCAAAGTTTTTTTAAGTCATTTCTTTTAAGTCAAAGCCATAGGGTCAATGGTAAAGATGTTGAATATTGAAGGCCCATGCCCCCCCCCCTGTTCCTCTGCCTCCGACACGCTGCGACAAACCTTACCGATGCTCTGCAACAAACACGAATGAGCAGATATATGTCGCGGGACAGCGTTCGTAGCTTCTTAATGGTATAGTACCCCAGAACTTGATGCCACACGATTCAGGCCTACATTTCTCCTTAACATGGACAAGGAGCAGAGTTCTTGGCTACTCTAGGGCGGCTCGATCAGAGTGAGAGTGGACTCTGACAGTCTGCATCCACTGGGAGTGAGGGTGACTCAATTTGTACGTGATCTCGCCGGCGCACTTAGTTCATAATGTCACCAGGCCCGATTCAACGAGTATGCTGCAAATTAGTCCCTTGCTCAGACAAATAAACATAATACGTTAAGTATGCACGATGGAAAAAATAGTTCAATATCTGCGGAACATCTAATAAAGGCGACACGAGAAAGAGGCAGAGACTTTTAGTACATTTTAATAACAAGAGTCAAAAAGGTTCTTTGCGGAAAACAGGCAGTTATATAATCTCGTGACTGACATGTCAGTCAAAGTTCACACCAGTGCGTCCGCTTTACTTTACTGCTTCCTTACGTGAAATAGATGGAAACAACATGCCAGAGCTTAAGGTTTTAACAGTACCTTATCAAGCGATTCACCAAGCGCTAACAGATCTCTAGCAGGTCATTTCAGTCCGCTTTATCTAGAAATTTCCTCTGCTTCAGCAGCGGCAGCATATCATTATTACTGAGGTTTTGAGTAATTCGTACTACTGTAGTCATATGGCACCCATAACGCACAGTAAATCTACTCAGCTTTTAGAAATGAAGATGAGCTGGTAAAAAATAAACTATACTGCGGATGAAATGGCACAGTTGAATAAAATGACAGCGTTGCAGGTCAGTTAAAACAAAATCGAACAGTTATGGAGGATCAATTCAGTTCACCCTTCAAAAACCAGGAAAAGATAGCATAGTGCTTTGAAACAACTGCACCCTTCTTTCACACGAACACACCCATACCCTTTATGCAATGCGATAGTAAAGCACAGGCGCCACGGTACAGATACCTGCGGTGCAGGACGCCGCGTTCTCATCAACAGTTAACGAAGCAGGAGTCTGGCTGCAAAGCCACACATCGGCTGCCGGTAAAAGTTTGTAAGAGTTACAGGGGCAGGCTGAAAGTCTCAGAATGGGTTGCCTCAAGTTTGTTTTTCAATTGGTTTGTATCAAACAAAACATGTCTTATCTCCCTCCATAGGTGAGTTATTTCTAAATGCACCATTGGAAACGGAACTGAGCTCCTGTACAGGTGCCACTGGAGACAACCAATGGGGGTGTTTCCTCACCAGAACAATGCTCTTGCCAACAAGACTATGCCTACAATGACTTGTATGCACGATTGCGGCTTTCAACTGGGTTATCACTGATCACAGATCAATCCAGTGATCAACCAATTCTTAGACATAGTAACTTGTGCTGCATGTTTTCAACTTTACTTCCAATAAGGTGGCATTTGACAAGAAAGCAAGCAGTCACGATGCAAAAGGTTAGCCTTAATATATTCCAAACTAAATATCTGTACTATAATTTCTTCTTAGTCAGGCTACCACACTTTTCAGTCAACCGTCGTGCGCCGCCAAGAGCGTTCCATCGGAGAGCCCAAAACCAAGTTTGAAACAAGCAAACTTGTGACCAGAAAAAATTAACACTGCTTTGATAGATGCAGCTAACTGGCCCACGCCCTTCTCTGGCATACGCGACACCGTCCCCAGCCATCACATCAGGAGCATGGCGGCAGCCGGCGGCGGCGCCGTCACCTGAGAGCGGGTCCTAACGGGGCCGATGCCGTGCGGCGCGACGGTAGCGACGGCCGCCGCGGGCCGGCTGGCACCGCCGTCGGCGACGACGACCATCGCGTCCGCAGCGACGGGCTGCCGCTAAAACTCCCAGAAGAGTGGTCGATGCCAGCCAAATCGGCAATGTCGCACTGTTTGCGTCACGAGACCTGATGCCGTGACCTGAATCGTGATCATGAGCTGCTGCCGTCGCTCACGGCGTCTCGTGTATCCTCCAGCTGAATATATTTTTAAGTCAGGTTCTTGATAGCCCAGGTCACCAAACTGCACAAGTTCGGAGAAGACACAGCAGTTTATTGTCAATCAAAAACTTCCTCATGTTCTGAAACCCACTCTGCATGAGATAAAAGTTATACAAACACTAGAGGTACTCGGAGAAACTTGCTGAACGCTACCAAATCCTAAAAATTGTAGTACGGAGCAAATGACCCAACCACAAATTCTAAGCATTTAAAACGATTCGGCGTCTCTACACACTAATTCCTTCGAAAATTAACATCTATCTAAAATTATAATTCGACGCTATGATTCCGAAGAGACAGCAAAATAAGACAAACACCGGCATACAAAAACAGATATCAGGCATTGATTGACCTGCCGAGGAACATGCCCGTTCTATGAAGAAGGTTAACAAAAAGCAAGAGGGTTAACGGATATCCCAAAAAGTATTCTCCGGCAGTTCCACAGGCACTGAAAATCACAAATTTTGGGCATTTACGAGAATTTGACATCTCTCTTCATTAATCCGCCTCTGTTTGGGATCATTTCTGGTACCCAGTTTCACGGACTGGTATCGGCAAAGATAGGACCAACAGCATCAGAGCACGGCTCCAATAAATCCGGTAATCCTCATGTTTTTAGACTCAGCTACTCTCCACATCAGCAGCTTTTTCGTGACTGCACCACCGATATGGGACAAACTGTGGAACAATTTGAGGACTGATAGGCGCCGAATAAACACTGAGGCATTCTATGAACGGAAGCAATCCGCACGCAGCGCAGCATTTTATTAGCCGAGTACGTAAGAAGTTGGCATGCGGCTAGGATAAGGTTAGCTGGCAGCGTGAAGTCACTCAGGGGCAACATATGGCGACGGCTAATCCTACTGGGCAGACGGCATCTGGCAGACAGGTCATGGACCTCGTAGCACACAAGAACTCCTCTGATGGAGATCACAAATGAGGTGACGGACAAGACGCTGCCCTAGAGCGAAGTAACGGAGACAAATTGTTGTCATGGAGCGAAGTAACGGGGACAAATTGTTGTCATGGAGCGAAGTAACGGGTACGTGGTGCTATCACGGAACGAGGAGGCGAGACAGGCTGTCGCCAGGGAGCGAGATGGAGAGACCAGCTTCCGTGGAGCAGTTGGATGTGGCGCCCACTCACGTGTTGGAATTGGCCCAGGATAATCGCGTTGGCAGGACACGGATCGGATCGAAACAAACGCCACACCGAAAAACATCAGGCGACGTAGACCATCCGTGGGCATTCCGGATCAAGAGGAGCGGAATCTTTTTGGGCAATATAGGTTAGCCCACAATGCTGGGTGCACAATAGCACTCGACCAGAAAGGAGCAGGATGGAAAAAAGGTCTGTAAAGACGAAGACGGGGAGGACATCTCGAAAAGATAACGAGCAGGTGCCTTCTGCCAAACGTCTGCGCTTAGTCGGCGGAGATGGTTTCCACACGGTTTCTCGTTGTTGAAAGGTCCTTCGTCGGATCCGGGTGGCCTCACCTTCTGATTGGATCACTGCACAAACACCCAGAATCATACCCAGTCATGACTTGCCTTTTTGGTAGCACTACCAACACGGTGTGCACACACACAATTTCAAGATGTGTTAAGTTATTTTCAACAAGTTTCAACCGGTGGCGGCTGCAGTCTTCTTTAAAATGTCGAAAATCAGCATCATAGAAGAAAGTTTCAGTAAGCACATATCTATAATCACACACCATAATCACAGTATCTAGATACTTCCACTACGATAAAAACTCCATACCAACAAAATCCGTGCTTGGATTTCAAACTCACTACTCCTACAATTTCAAGAAGCGAAACCAGGGACCTTTACCAACAATCTAAACACACAGTCTGTAACTGTGTTTGGTTGATGTCCACACGGCCTGGACCATGCACCGGTTATCTCCACATGTACTGAACTTTCCACATGCCAGTCAGTCGGGAAGAGCACGAAGGCTTCACTTTTCCAGTAGATACATGGAGTAGAGCTGCTCGCGCTCGGGGTCGCGGAACACGGGGGTGCAGTCGAGTCTCTGGATGCTGGAGAAGCCCTCCTCCAAGGCTCGGCTCCTGGTAACGCGACCTGGACCCAGTCACAACGGCACCGCTCAGCAGGAGGTAGCATTTAATGTAGGGTCAGAGATAATGGCATCGCCCGCCGGGCACGTTTAATAATACCCATGCAGGAAAAACCAGTTCACGGAGACAAAAAGAGAATTGCGCTGAGCAAAACTTGAATTGGTTCACCAAACCCACTCGCATCAATAGTCAGTACGGGTAAAAATATCTGTGGATATGACAAATGCAGCTTACCTAAAAAAGAGTTAGGATCGAAAAACAATCAATGACCATTCCAGCAACGGAGGACCATAATGCAACAGACCAAGTGAGCATTAATGGGAACGAGTGACAAGGGTCGACAGGGGGAAAAGATGGTGATTGGGGTTTTTGGGGACATCAACTACTGAGGCTATATAGTGCCCAATAATACAGATGAACCAAGTCTCGGCGTTTTCTTTCTCATTCAATCTTTATGCTATCAGCTGCTTGAGACATCGCAGAAACAAGCATGCTGCTGATGATCTCACAAAAACGGAAACACCCCTACACAGAGAAAGGATGCCCACATTACGCAACAAAACTGCAAGCACAATGAATTGTTAATCTATCGTCGGCAAGCTCACCCACCACGTGCGGTTTACGGGAAACGGAAGCCGTCGAGAGCGACGAAACACTGCGAGTTCTGTTAATAGCCCAAGTTCCGCTAACTCACTTGTACATGTTGAAGACCATTTCAGTGATGTGCTGGTGACTGGGTTCGGTGAGTTCTCGAAACTGCAACGCCAACGAAAGCGCCGCGTTAGCCTTCCCACCACACCCGCCGCCGCGTTCGGCGAATTGGCGACACCGCGAGCCGAGCTGAGCGACCCCAGCTAATGGCCATTCTCTATTACAGACCGATCCCACAGTGAGTCTGAATTGGGCTGAATGCCAGGCGATCTCGATACTGGTCAGAATAGCGCTCGCATTAGCAGTAACTGTCATGAAAAGGCATTTATATGAGATAAAAGGCCATGCTAGTTTTTCTGATGGAACATAATGACCTGATATGCGCTTGAGGCATATTGGCACCAATATGATACGTGTCCGATATTCGATATTGCGGGTTGTTTGCCCAGAGGCACATTGTGGCGTATCTCTCTCTGCTGTTAATGGATGCAAACAGCAAGCTTAACACGCGCATTGACGGGGGCGGGTACCCGCCACCCCCCCTCGGGTTTTTCGGAGACAGCATAAAAACGGCGGCGCTGCGCGCCGCCGTACTTGGCACACCTTTTCTCTCATCATTTTTACAACTTCTGTGAAAATTTTAAGGTTAGGTCATCTCAGGTCAGGTCATAAGTACAGGTCAAGTAGCCTGACCTAAAAAAAAGTTTAAGATAGCTTAAGTCGGAATAGGGTGAACTTATCCGATTGAAACTCATGTCACATAATGGGCCCACCGAGTTCTCTAAATTGTTTTCGGTATTTTGTATATCGATGACCTAAGATCAGGTACGAGCCATGACCTCTCCATTGGAAATACATGGGAAAAATGGTTTTGACTGAATAACTCAGTAACGGATGGTGATAGAGCGTTTATTTTAGCTGCATTAGACTCGCCTTGTCTTCGCAGTTGCAATACTATGCATTTTATATAATTTGACCTTGACCTGACCTCAGGCCAGGTCAAATCCTTGATTTGACCTAGCAAGGTCAAATTATATATCATTCGATTTGGCTTGCTGCGATGATTCATATGGTTTAAGTCGTTTTTCTCTATCTTTACTTGTTCAGATGTAATGGCGGAAACCTTAATTTACATGTCATCCCTATGACGGTATGTTTTGACCTCCCGTGACCTTAAATGTGACCTGACAAAAAAATGGTGCAAATATTTTCAATTGAGAAGTGGATAGGCTACCCAACACCGTTTACCATTTTTCTCTACCTACCGTGGTTCTCGAGATCTTAGGGGGCGGGTACCCGCCCGCCCCCCCGTCAAAGCGAAGGTGGCTCGGACCCCGTCAATGCGCGTGTTAATATTGGGAAGCGGGTCAGTAACGTGCACACGCACACAGTATTGTCATGGCAACACTGTCTAAGGTCACCACACCATCATATTGTCATAGCAACATGACCCCGGGTAGCCATACTATCAGCTTCTTGTAACCTATATCGCTCACAGGCGGCGCGCGCGATGTGCTCTGTAATAACCATGATGGTGTGGCGGAAGCTACTCAAACAGCCGCGGTCCACTACAATCAGAACAATAGTGATTCCATCATCAGCAGTGGTCGGCCAGGTGCCATAGCCAGCCGTTCAATTCTCGCCTGAAACACTCACAGGCGGCAAACAGAAGCCCGATTAATTTCCTTCTTTAAATTAGTGTTTTCTTTCCAAGCCATTTCTATGCTTGAACTCAGTATCAGAACGCAACTATTTGGTTCTCTTCGAATGCGTTATCTATGTAGTCTAGTTTCTATACTCATTGAGAAACAACATTTTGCAGTTGAAGAAAATGTGTCCGACTGACTAGCGACAGAAAACAACATCGCAGCTGGTCAGTTGCCCTGACTACCCAGTAGACAGGTAGAAAATCCACCAACTTCAACGCAAAGGTGAGCGCTACAAATCCACCAGTTTACATAAACCCCGCACGTCAATCTCGTTTTGGAAGCCATTTCCTCCTCATTCCGATACGGGAGGCTTCCCCTAGACCACATGTCCCTTGTTGGAGACACTCTCCAATGGTACCACAGCCACTCTTAAACCAGCGGAGCGGGCCCTGGACAGAAGCCGTATCATTGGCTGCTGCAACCCGGCCTGTGTGGACCAATCGATACTCCTCTGAACGTGGCTATTTCTGTACGATTGGCCAATTAAACCGCGGTTCACAACGCGCCAGCTGATGAGCATGTCACGCAAATTATCTGTGTTATTACATGCCTAGCGGCAGCAGGCAATAACCTATAGGGATTAACGAGCCGGTCATCGCTACTCTCTACGTCGGGATCAGTTCTGATATACAATCAAACAGCGGCAGTTAATGACCAGAGTGTGTCCCAGCTTATTGTTTGACATTATATAACGAGCGGTCAATATTTCCGAGAAAATGGCCATAACTTATCCCAGGAAGATGCAGCTCCTGGAAGCATCCAATCACAGCGGCCAGAGGACACCGTTAATAAATTGGTCCAAATTTGTCCCCCAGATGTAATGCGGAGCCAGGATTATCAGACTGGTTTGATAAGAGCGCGGTTCGCTGAGGACTTCCAAGGCAAGCGTGGCATACAGCGAGCCAGCGCATGATCTTCGAATCGTTTTGCAGCTTCAAGCATTCTTCCCGGCTCACTCCATGCGATAGCTTGATTTCCGAACAACCAATAATTTCACCGTTTTCCGATCGCAATATTAGACAAAAACTCCACGCTGAGCTTGAAAATACGAACAGTCAAACCAATAACTTTACAACGAGCCTACCGAAACAGACGATGAGGTGGATACATTTTGCCTGAGAGGCCGGCAGCAGCGATTCTGTTAAGACTGCGGGTGTGTAGCCATGTCAGTGAAAACAGCAGGAGTTCAATGCTTCAGCTGCCAGACTGCATCTGGCGTCACTGTCATGTCCGTCCTCCATACAACCTGTCATCGCCAAATGTACCGTCTGAAAGCCCCCGCCGAACTCATCCCCAAACTGGTATTTATTCCATTCCAGCTATAACCACTCACAAGATAAAGCCTGAAACCTGAATATGTATCTGAATATCGCGCTAGTGCTGCTTTCATGGACGTGGTGCAAACGCCGCGCAAGCGTGAATTGGCTGTGAATGGAACCCTGTGTGACGCAACGTCACCTGCCATGACTTTTAGCACCGTATCTTAATTCCATCTGTAGACCAGTTCAAGTTTTGAGCCAAGTTGTATTGACGGAAGGGTAAGGAAAACTAGAATCAAACATTATAGTGACATAACACATAATACCAGACGCCGGCTAGTGCCTTGACCCCTACAAACAGCCAGCGTAAAGAGCACCGCTCACACCCGTTCATGCACTGTGTCTGCCATTAGTGGGCCTCTTGAAAACGGATGAGAAAGGAGCAGAGACGGAACAAAGGGGGAAAGGGGGCGATCTACCCCATCGGCTGCGTGGAGCCGCCCCTGTATACGCTGGGCGCCAACCTTGGGACCGGGGACGTGCACACTGCCCTGAAAATGACAATTATGAGATACAGGCGCTAGAAAATTGACTTGAGAAGGTTGGTCCTGGAAAAGCGCCTAGTTTTTCGGAGCAGCCGCAAAATCACATCACATTACTGCGCCGCTCCTCTCCAGGCCCCTTCGGCCCAATTTGCTCCACTAGTTTCCTGTAACTTTTTAAACACCCGAGCTAAAAACAAAATAATACATCGGGAGGGCACCTCTTAAAATGCACGAAAGGCTCGCCGAGGATGCACAAGCCACCCCGAACTCCGTTTCTTGATCCATCCCCGGAAGGAAGCGGGATCCACATTACAGGACATCGGTGATCAGCACCAGGCGCGCACCCAGGATTTTCGTTTGGGGGCCGATGCGAGGGGGCAGGCTGACGGAAGGTGGCATGTTTGATAGGGGACGGCAGGTTACTGGAGGTGAAAATTGGCCGGAGAGGGTACGTATCACGTAATATGGCAGTACGCTATGGGCAGGGGCGGAAAGGTGAGTGTAGAACTGGTACTAAAAGCCAGATCAAGGCCCATTTGTGCTCTCGATGGGCGGCTGCGGCGATCAATTATTACCAGGCAAAGCATTTGGGGACGGCCCAGGTCCGCTACCCCCCCCCCTGGGTGCGCTACTGATCAGTATGTAAGTGTGTTTTAGCGTGTGTGAGAGAGCCATGCAGTGCAGCGCTCCATTGCACAGGGTGTCCAGCGTCGTCGGCTTCGATTCAAGTATAAGGGCTGGTTGGGGTTGGATGAGCTTTACTGGCAGCTCCCCGCATGGGAATCGAGCTTTGGGCGGTAATGTGAAAGGTCACCGTGCCCTTAACAAGGCTTGAGCGTACCACTCGGTAATGTGCACTCCAAGACAACAAATAGACGATGAGTTTCTGTACCTGTACCGAAACATGATATTAATATTATTTGTATGCGTAGATAAGGTGTTGGTTGGCCTGTCTCCTCGAATCCGGAGGAAAAATGTTTTTTACATCCGGATTCGAGGAGCCAACACCGTATCTACTTATGATCATGCTCCTCGCCGCAGCACTCCAAAAACTATCATTTGTACGCGGTTAAAACGAAACGATTACGATGAATTGATGACAAAATGGATAGCGGGAAACATGACAGTGAATATGTACCACGCTTGTAGACAAAAACACAATTTTTACCCGCTATATCAGGCAAAATAGCCACTGGATAAGCAAGTGATGTTTGTTCTCACCGCTTTGGTGTTTGGGCAACATATGACCGTCCACCGCATCATTGATGCTTGAGGAACATGCGGAGGTCTCCCCACATCATTGCAGGAGTTGGGCAACATCCAACGGTCGTCCCGCATCATGGCTGTGTTTGGGCAACATGCGAATGTTGCCCCGTATCAGTGCATGATTTGGGCAACACGCGACTGCGACCTCACACCATTGCATGATTTGCGCAACATGCGACGGTCGCCCCACATCATTGCCAGATTTGGGCAGCATACAACTGTCGCTCCACATGTGTTTGGGTAAAATGCGACAGTCGCCCCACATCATTGTTGCATTTGAGGGACAGGCGGAGGCGACACGCACCTTGTTGTTGTGTTTGGCCTGTGCCAGCGGGGTAGTCATCAGCAGACAGCGCGCGGGCACCGAGAGCCGCCGGGCCACCTCCGTGTACCGCCGCCTGCTCTCCTGGTCACCGTTCGTGTTGTCAACCACAGCGCTCCTGCCATCCTGCGGACAAATCGGCAACTCTCAGTCCCGCGTTACGCCTCTTGATTTCGCGTATACAGTTCATTTCACATTAAAAACAAACTATACTGTGTTACGACTAGAGATGCTTCCGCCCGAAGGCTGTTGGGTTCAAGCGCACCACGGGTTACAACCTATGATGTTGACATTTTGAGACTTATTTTGTCCATGAAAACCAGCCCCTCCAACAGCATGGGTCAGCCCGTGGTGTGATGTTACATGCCCGCCCTCCAAGACGGTATCAATTTATCCAAAGTACTCAAAAAAGAAAACCATATTCAGAGATAATGATTTAATTCTACATTCAGAACACAATTGAATTCTTTGTGTTCTCTCGCATTTGCAAGCAAGCAACACAAAATTTTGGAATATTTTCAGTAGACTCAGCAGTGGAAAGATCCCTTCACGTGTGTGACGTCACTCGAAGACTAGAAGGAATCCCCTTTGAACACAGCCCAACAGCAACCCGACGACGTCACCCGGTAGCATATAACATGGAAAATACATCATTAAATATCCAATTTTCAAAAAGGCCCAGAATCGAAAACAAAATGTTTGTCATTGATTTGGAAAATTGATTACCGTGTATTCTCACAGATCGTAAGCGGAAGTGCCATTAGCAGCAGTTTAATACATAGTTCAGGGTAAAGGAATTCCCCACGCCCGAGTGACGTCACCGGGCGTGGAGGAATCCCCTGAACGTACCCTTTAAGTAAAGGTATCTTGCTTTAAACATACCTTTACATAATTTTCCTTGCATAAAACCTTTAAGATTTCGAAATAGTTGCATTCCCCTGAACAACCGTAATATGCACTTCAGCATACGGCCCTGAACAAAAGTAATGACCTGCATCAGTTTTCGGTAAGGTAAATATCAGCATGGTCCTCTTACGGCTAAATTCCCATCATACAGTCAAGAAATACCACTTGCTGCCATATTTCTGGCAGGTACGTAGCAGGAGGCAGCACACTGAGCTTCAACAGAGTAAAACTGCAGCTGCTGGAAAACGATCCAAGTTTTAGCTGCAAACTGAGAGCCGCCAATACATTCGCTGAGGACTGTACACATTGAGTTGGGTGGCTGATCACTGAACGCAGCGCAGAAGTAGAAATCACCTTGATGGCGTTCTCCACCACCTGGACGCACTTCTGCCAGGACTTAAGCGTGTCCCGGTTGGCGGCCACGTAGCCGGCCGGCTGCAGGTGTCGGGCGGTCACGTGACTCTTACCCGAGCCCGGTGGTCCCACAAGCACCAGCACCTGGCGGCCGGCACGTCAACTAAGCACTTCGGCAGAAACACCAACTAAGCACTCTGCGGAGCACAGTAGGCGCTCCGCAACCTCATTGCATAATCAAAACAGCCCCACAACATCCCCAACCCAACCAACACCCTCCTCCCACCACCAGCTGAACCGTTATGAGGTGATGCGTTACAATACGATATCATTGCCGTTCTGAGCCCCGCCGGCTGACTGTCCCGTCAGGAGGCAGCCATGTGGTTTAAGGGAATGCGCGAAAATTTTTTATTAGCTAGATCAATTGTTCAAAAAATGGTTTCCGCAGTCCTATTCTCATTTTTACGAATTCGGCCTCCAAATGCCTTAAAATCACTCTCAAAGTCAACATTTCTAGACGACTTATCGAGAATTCTTATTACCGCTTAAATGACGTAGTCTCGGCTACAACCATCAATTTTTCTAAGAATTAGGACATATCTCTCCTAAACAGTGATGTAGGACTTCGGGACTATCACAGGCAAAATATTTCAAAAAGCTACATTTCAAAACTCTTTTAAAAATGAAATATGGGACTTTAAGAAGTCAAAATTGACCAATCAGAATCCCAGGAATTGTCATATCTGGGTCACGTGACGCATCTGACGCAAAAGTTTCGTCATCCTGGGAGTTTTGTAGAAAACGCCTGAGGACCTGAGGTACGTAACGACTGAAGCCTTGAGTAATTATGTCATGCTCCACTTTTAGGGCAAACTTATTCATTTCGTAAATTTCATGGGCTAGGTAAAATTAATTCAAATACAAATACAGGAGAACAAACAGTTTTTTACAAAACAAAAACTGTAAACACTTAAAATAGCTTTTGAAAACTAAGAGATGAAGAGCAGGTTCCAGCCTTTTACAGGTACCATTAACATATTTCAATAATATTTGAGTTGCCTCCAAAAATTTTGACTGAAGATACAAAAATAATTGACAATTTCGTAATCAAGATTTTTCAAATAGCAAGAAACCACAATACATTTTTTCGCGTATCTCTCTTTAAACAATGGTACTAATCCCGGCCTACCTCCGGAGTCTGGCTAGCCACGACAGGCGGCGGTGCCAGTTTGGCGGCCGCCACGGCTGCCCGCGGGTTGAACTCTGGCAGCTGGTACTTCTTAGGTGGCGGGATCGCCTGCCGCAAAACCAGCCGTGGTTAGTGGGGGTGCCGACTGCGATCTCAGTGTAAGCAAAGTCAAGAAGGATAATATCAATGGCGGCTCCAACAGATAAGAACTGTAGTAAGGGCAATGTAATGCCATATACTGGCCGACAGCAACTCAGGATACATGATCACCACTGCAGCCGACTACTGCCATTCAGATGCCAACGAGACCAAAGCTTCCACTTTAACCCATTGGTGCGGTCGAAATATGATGTCAAGCCAGCCTTTCTCACGACAGCTCCAAACCCACCTAAGAACTTCTCCTCGGGAGTACAGAAAGATATGTCCACGTTGAGCGCGAACAGGCGATCTGAGCAGGAGAAGTCCTTCTTCCTCTTGCCAGTCCATTTATCCAGGCGGCCGGCAGCGTCCCCACAGTAGAAGCTCTCTGCAACGTTCACCCGCACGCCGCCGTTGCCCTGACAACGAGAGATACTGTCGGTTACAGGAGCACGACTGCCAGGATCAAACCAAGACGGGAAGGGTTGGTAGAAACAGGACTGTGAAGCGGATGACAAGTGGTGCAGGTCATGAGTATCTGGTGGAGCAGCAGAGTGTGTAGACGTAGACGTGAGAAATGTCCGGCCTAAGAAGTGAACCACTATCATTTCCTCACAGCAAGTGCTCAGACTCAGCTATGAGCAAGTTCCGACCTACGTAGTGAATCGATATGACTTCAACGCAGCAAGTGCTCGGACTCAGCCAATGACTGATTGAACAGATCCGCAGAGAGCACTTTTACATTATCCCAGCGGTCGAGAGTCTGTCTGGATGCACGAGGACCCAGATCCCGCAGTCTGACTCACACCTTGCGGCAGAGGTAGTTCCACATGCCGGTGCGCGGTTTACGGAACATGCCGTCCGCCGGTGACACCAGGCACTGGAGCGGCACTCCCAGCCTTCCCGAGACGTTCCGCAGCTTCTGCCGCAGGTCCGCCGGCTCCAGCTTCCGCTTACTGATGCCCAGCTGCAGACGACAGCACCAGTCGGTACCAGGCGGGAGGCAACGGCTTGCACAAGCGACAATGTCTGCTCACACGGTACGTGATTTTACAGGGTTACCGTCCGCAAGCATAACATAGGGGTGCGCTGCCTACACCAGATGCCTTATCAATTAAACCCAGCTGGATGGTTAATGATTTCAACATCTCCGCTAAACATGGCAAAGGCTGACCTGGTTAGTGAGGAGGACGATCTTGTACCCATCTCGAACCAGCTGCTTCAGCGTGCCCGGCACCGCTGGGTACAGGATCTGCCAGTCATCCTTGTCCTTGGCGAACACCTTGCCGGACTTGGTTGTGATGATGGTACCATCCAGATCGAAGGCAGCAATCTGTCAATGAAGGTCGCCGCCTGCTTAAATATCAACGAATTGAGAGCATTGCAAGGTAAACAAATCGACACACACAAAAGTCTACCAAATTAAATTATCATTGCGATTTACCATGCACTTGACTCCTAAGTAAAAAACGAATTAGGCGCACAATGTGAGGGCTGAAGCGCCAAAAAGCCCCAACGAAGGTGATGATGTCATTTACGACGAAATGCTGCAATATCAGATAATTGTAGAGTTGGAACCAAAAAACCTTTTCCAAAATGGTAAAAAGTACATTGCGAAATAAGTACTCTGCGGCACAAAGAACTTCTGTAATGTAAAAAAGGCCACACAAAGAAAAGTGAAGAAAAATAAATTATCTCGCTTCCTATATTCACCTTGGATGAGGTTTTCACGCCTTTGGTCATAAACACATACAGTGCGTCCTTCTCGGCAGAGGTCCAGCTCTCCTCTGTGGTCTCTGACACGTCCACATCCTCCTCCTTCTCCACCAGTCTTGGCCGCGTCGCCGCCGGCATGTCCTCCGCCAAGTCGGCGTCATTTGCGCTCCGCTTCCCACCAGAGTTGAAGACCACGGAGAAGCTGTGCTCACCACTCAGCAACTGCAGCGTGTCGCCGTGCTGAAGAGAGGCTACCTCACCGCGCTGCAGGTCCTGGCCGTTCGCCGCAGAGGGGTTGGCACCGAGCACACGCACCACCAGCAGCCCAGCAGACGGCTTCACCTCACACTCCACTGCACACGGAGGGTAGTCAGGGAGTCAGCCTGAGGAAGAAACTGTCTTCCTTGAACGTACAAAGTGAAAGTGATTTATATTTCCTGCACTTAAAAGCTTACATCACAACTTAAAGGCACACAAACAATCATTTACAAGGCGAATCCGTATTCTCCTTGAAACATACCTAGGTGCCAAATAGATTTCCGGCGTGCATCAAGTGGTAAGTTTGACAAAAACAGGGAGGGAGATTGAGACAAACAGAAACACTTGCAAGAGTTTGCCTTGTTGGAGTAAACAAGGAGCTAATTAAAAAGGAGCAAAAAACAAGAAGAGTCTGTAGACACTCAGCTGAAAACAGAAGTACCTAGTGTTCCATCTATTCATATTATTCTCTTCAGAGCATTATACCCAATGAAGGTAATTTTGCTGGTAGCAAAGACCGAATTAAATCTGCACGTATTCTTATAGTTTTCCCCAACTCTACATGTAAATGTCAATGAAAAAAAGCCATCAAGTCACATATGATCACATCATTGTTTGTCCCATTATTGATTTGGCCATGATAATGAAAATAAAATTTGTGGGAGCTTTTCACGAGAATATGTCACTCTTTACCACTTTCCCTAGCAACCAAGGAAAAAATATGCAGGCCAAAAATACTCCAGATAAATTTTCTTTCTAGGTCTATATGAGTCACCGTACCTGTCTCGACAATAATCCAGTGCACAAAAAACGAGAGAGAGAGAGAGAGAGAGAGAGAGAGAGAGAGAGAGAGAGAGAGAGAGAGAGAGAGAGAGAGAGAGAGAGAGAGAGAGAGAGAGAGAGAGAGAGACAGAGAGAGAGAGAGAGAGAGAGAGAGAGAGAGAGAGAGAGAAAGAGAAAGAGAAAGAGAGAGAGAAAGAGAAGGAGAAGGAGAGAGAAGGAGAGAGAGAGAAGGAGAAGGAGAAGGAGAAGGAGAAGGAGAAGGAGAAGGAGAAGAAGGAGAAGGAGAAGAAGGAGAAGGAGAAGGAGAAGAAGAAGAAGAAGGAGAAGGAGAAGGAGAAGAAGGAGAAGGAGAAGAAGGAGAAGGAGAAGGAGAAGGAAAAGGAGAAGGCAGACAGGAGAAGGAGAGAAGGAGAAAGAGAAGGAGAAAGAGAAAGAGAAAGAGAAAGGGAAAGAGACAGAAAAGAGACAGAGAGACAGACAGAGAGAGAGAGAGAGAGAGAGAGAGAGAGAAAGAGAAAGAGAAAGAGAAAGAGAGAGAGAGAGAGAGAGAGAGAGAGAGAGAGAGAGAGAGAGAGAGAGAGAGAGAGAGAGAGAGAGAGAGAGAGAGAGAGAGAGAGAGAGAGAGAGAGACAGAGAGACAGAGAGACAGAGACAGAGAGAGAGACAGAGAGACAGAGAGACAGAGAGACAGAGAGACAGAGAGACAGAGAGACAGAGAGACAGAGAGACAGAGAGACAGAGAGACAGAGAGACAGAGAGACAGAGAGACAGAGAGAGAGAGAGACAGAGAGACAGAGAGACAGAGAGACAGAGAGACAGAGAGACAGAGAGACAGAGAGACAGAGAGACAGAGAGAGAGAGAGAGAGAGAGAGAGAGAGAGAGAGAGAGAGAGAGAGAGAGACAGAGAGACAGAGAGAGAGAGAGAGAGACAGAGAGACAGAGAGACAGAGAGACAGAGAGACAGAGAGACAGAGAGACAGAGAGAGAGAGACAGAGAGAGAGAGAGAGAGAGAGAGAGAGAGAGAGAGAGAGAGAGAGAGAGAGAGAGAGAGAGAGAGAGAGAGAGAGAGAGAGAGAGAGAGAGAGAGAGAGAGAGAGAGAGAGAGAGAGAGAGAGAGAGAGAGAGAGAGAGAGAGAGAGAGAGAGACAAGTTTTTATTAACACAAAAACTCATCCTATCACACACATCCAACACTACAAACATGAAAGCTTCTGGTCATACATAAAATCATCATCTTCCAGGTCACTCATACAAAACAGTTTTCAAAACTATCCTCATACAATCACTCATTTGCAACGATACATGGAGATGTTTAAACATTAATATTGAATGTATATTACCTGGTATAGAATATTAAAAGATAAAAAATTTCATATATGAGTCACTTCCATCATTCTCAATTATGGGTCATTGATTTCATTATGGGGAACATTGAGAAGCTTTGAGGAGGTTAGACCAGGTTTAAGGAGGTGCTGGAACAGGCCCCAGGTTTAAGCCCCTAATTTCCATTGCAAAAACTCTATCCATATTGTAACTGCACATGGATACACCAGCCAATCGTCACTGAAATTTGGCGAGGGACATAGACCTAGGTCATTGTGGGGATCCATTCTCAGCAGCATCAAATTGTAAAAGAAAACACTAATGTTCTGAATGTTACTTAGTCGCCTACTACCATAATACCCTTCGTCCTTTGGTAAAAGCGCCCTGAAAACTAGGTACTTTGCCATCTGCAAAACACAGTCCTGCTATAACATTATGATTACAAAACTTGAAAATGTTGATATGAATTGCAAACCAGAACAAACCTTGTTTCTTTGAACATCGTAGATCCTTTATTTTTGTCTCTCTTGACCTTCCAATAATTTGCTTTCCGGGTTGAAGCGAGATACAAACACCGGTTCTTTCAGATTTGAGAGTGCATGAGTTAGGAGCCATATCTACATCAAAAAGTTCCTCCACGGCCGGCACGGCTCTGTGAGGAGCAGAAAGGTATCTTGTGGGAGTGTGAGCGTATCTTGAGTGTGAGCCTCCTCCACGCCAATGGCCAAAGTCAAGATACCTGCACCAAAGCAATAGAGACTCAATTTGAAGAAGCAAGTGAGGCACTCGTGTGTTTTTTTTCGCGCGTGTATATTGCCTTGTCTCAATTTGCTCCATGCCAATTTGATTGAAACAAAACAAGTCCGCACGTGTAGAGCAACATCAAGTTAAGGTATGTTCAAAAGGAATTCCTCCATATCTAAGTGACGTCACGCGGGCGTAGAGGAATTCCTTCACCCTTGGGTCGTGTATCAAACTGCTGCTTATGGCACTGCCTGCTTACGAATTTGTGAAAATACACGGTAATCAAGTTTATCACAAATGCAATGAAAAAGCATTTCATCTTCAAGTGTGAGGCTTTTTTGCAAAAGTTTGGGTAATTCATCATTTAATTTTCCCATGTAATATGCTACAAGGTGTGACGTCACATCTGGTGATCTGCGCTTGCTGTTGGAGGGGAGCAACATGACCTGGGGCTAGAGCGGTGGCCCCAAAACACCCACAAACAAAAAGCCCACAAATTTAATCGACCACCACTACACTATCCACAGTCAAAAACGTCCAAAGTGGATCAGCTTCGGCTTAAATTTCTACATTTCATACTGCCCACAGCAGAAACCAGACTACAAAAATTCTGCACTTCAACGGAAGAAAAGTGTATGTCATATTCAGATTCAGGAGCGTAGGAATCGGTTGAAATGTGGGGGCCTCCAGCCCAAGGGACCAATAGTTATGAGCGGTTTATAACTGTTCATTTTGGGTCAATAGGCACGCATATGACCGGCCGTGTAGGCCGGTGTGTCATAGGCGGATCCAGGATTGCCGATTGGGGGCACCATCCGGCCCGGGGGCGCCAATTTTGACCGGAAAACCTATCAGATAGACGCAAAATTATATCGGTGGGCGCCAATTTTTGCATCCTGAGGGGGCGGGTGGGAAGCAACGTTTCAGGGGGCACCATCGACCTTTCAGGGGTCGCCGTGACCAGTTGAGGGGGCGCCGAGAGGGTCGATCGGGGGTACGTGCTCCCCCGTACCCCCTGGATCCGCCTATGCGGTGTATATGCGTGGGTATTTCCATACATGACTCGTAAGTTACGTCTTTTCCGTACCACTGCCGTGGCGCAGTTGGTTAACCCATAGGCGGATCCAGGATTTTCGATCGGGGGGGCACCTTCCCGGGGGGGCGCCATCCGGACCAGGAGGGCGCCATCCGGACCAGGGGGCGCCATCCGGACCAGGGGGCGCCATCCGGACCAGGGGGCGCCACTTATGACCGGCAAAACCTATCAGGTGGGCGCCAAATCCTCTCGGTGGCCGCCGACTTTCGTATCCTGTGGGGGGGGTGGGAAGCGACATTTCAGGGGGGCGCCATCGACCTTTCAGGGGGCGCCGAGGGTCGATCGGAGGGGCACGTTCCCCCCTTGCCCCCCCTCCCCCTGGATCCGCCTATGGGTTAACCCTCGCTCTGCCGGCACCCCGGGAGTCACGCGCCCTGCCGGCATGGCTGAAAAAAACCTCCTTTGGTTTACTGACAGAGAACTTGAATTGTAGGCGGTCGTCTGCGTCTTACAGGGTCTCAAAAGAAACTTCAATCATTTTTCACTTTTTTCATATATGTTTCATACATGAATTCCTATCAAGTGTGCCTAAGTTAATCCTTTTAAACAAACCTTGCAGTATCATCCCGACCACAGCGGCCGCCACGCGCGGCGCGCTGCCACTCCCCGTGGTGACCAGTCATATCTTCTACTCCATTACTTCTACCGACACTTCTCCCCCGACGCATCTTCTACGCGACAATTCTTCCACAACAAATGCTTCTACAGTCAAAACTTCTACGCGACAAATCTTCTACTGCCTTAACTTCTACTTGACATTTCTTCTATACGATATTTCTTCTACTGCAAAATCTTCTACACGACTCTTCTACTACTGCAACCACTTCTACTGTAGAAGCTTCTACGTGACATTTCTTCTACTGCAACTACATCTATGATCAGCACTCCTACGTGAGTCTCTTCTCCCGCAAAAAAATTTATAGTCAAAATTTCTACACATTTCTTCTACTTCACATAGGCCCATGGTTGATGTTGGGAATGCAGCGATTGGAAGGAAAAGATCATCTGCAGCTCCTGAACGGGGATACCCTAATTTAGCGCGCTGTGTGTGGGCCACAGGGTGGGTCAATTGGAAACTCATTCCTTTCCTTCGCTGAATCCGTCTTTGGATTGGATTTGTTTTTTTGCGTGACAAACATAAGTAGATACCTTTTCAACTTTCTGCGTAAAGCGAAATTTTTGCAGATGATATTCGCGCTCTTCTGCCCACGCCTGGCACTGGAGTCTCGTACCGGGTGACTGGCGGCGGGGGGGGAGGGTGACAATTTTCGTAGTTTGGTCAGCCGATAGCGATCGACAGGACGATAAGGGCGGGCACACGTGAAAATACGGAACAAAGGCACAGGCAGCGTTTCTAACGCTTGCTTCCTGGAAACTTCCCCAGACGGCATGGCACCAACCCCAGGCTCGATAACATCAGCAGGGGCTTACGGGATGAGAGGGGTGGTCTCAGGTCACCCTCCTTGTTATCACGGTTACCCAAAGGAGAACGTCACGTCAAACTCGGCATTGTGTCTGGCTCATAGCTGAGGGGAAAGGGTGGGAACGGAAGATTGCTTCCGTGAAAAAGGTAGTCACTGGATGGGATGTAAAAAAGTACGTACGCCGTGGCCGCTGTGGCCGGGATGAAACTGCAAAGTTTGCTTAAAAGGCCTAGCTTAGACACTCTTCATAGGAACTTATGTATGAAACATATATGAACAAAGATAAAATGATTAAGGTTTCATTTGAGATCCTTTAAGGCACATAAGACCGCCTAACCTATTTATTGGTAAAACAGAGCAGGTTTTCCAGCTATGCCGGCAGGGTGCATAACTCCCCGGGTGTCGGCAGAGTGAGGGTTAAGTCACCCTCCACCGGGGGTCCGTCGCCAACTTGGCCCCACCGGGGGCATCAATAGTCCCCCCTCTAACTCCGAAAAATATGAGGGTTAGCCGCAAAAGTACGAAGTGCGTTGGAACGCTCATGTGAATTCAGTATGTTTTACTTCCCATGTTTTAACGCTCAGGTTGATGGTTTGACCTCCAGAGGTCAAGTTGGGTCACGCTACGCTATTTCCCCTAAAATATGCAATACCTAAGAACCCTGCGCATAGCTTTCATACCATTAAAGCTGTTGAGATCTGGTAAAGCACATTTGAGAAGAAAATGTCAGGGCTTAAAGCCATAACATGCATTTCCAGTTCCTTCATACACATACAAAAGAAAAAATACACGCTACAACAAAAGGAGAGAACAAATATCTAGATAGAAAAATCAGTGCAGGAAGGCGCCGGAGTTGAGGAACGATGAGTGCGGAGGGGGCAGCTCGCAACCCGCCAGAGACGCGGGTTATCCGTGCCATATGGTGCGAGGCTTCATATAAGGTATGTGACTGCGGTGACTCTTTCGACACAAACCATGGAAGGCCTCGCAGCCGATGCGTCTACATACGGACGTGCACGCTCGCGGGACTACGAGTTCGATATGAAGTCAGCTCAGTCGACCGGCGCAGTGGCAGAGGATACTAAATACGGATGGTACCGCTACTTTCAGAGGTAATACGCACGCACGCCGAGTGAATTCCGATATGTGGAACATAATGACCCCGCCAGTAGTTTGACCACCAGAGGGCACCTCTTGACCTACCATGACCTGAGGTCCCGAAGGGTTATGAGGTAACCGTGACGTAAGACAAATGAAAGCCAGTGACGAGACATAGGTACACGATCACGTTTAATTTAGCGGTCAAGCTCTATTAGGTCAAAAGTTATCGTCAAAACACTGCAGTTGACCCCTGGTGACCTGCGATGGCCTGAGATACCTAAATCAAAGGCAAATATTGTCTCTGGAATCCGTGAAATAGTAGCCAATAATGTTTTTTTCTGAGACATCTGATCATTTGCAATCATTTTTGTGACTTTTAGGTCATAAGAGAGCTTTTCCCATGTTTTTTAGGGCAGAGGTCACCTCGTGACCTGACCTCACTATACCAAATAAAAAATTCTGGGTAAAAATTTTGTAGACGCTGGAGGGTTCAAAAAGTGCAAAAGGTTTCAAATCAATCGGCCTAAAAATGCAGCTATGGTAAAGCTCAAAATTTGTAAGTGAGACAACCTTCTTTAATTTTGCTTGATGACCTGACCTAGTGCGGCCCGGGGTTGAAAAAAATTCACACCACGCCCCCGGGGGTGTATGGGCACTCGGCCGCGGTACAAGTGTCCCGGCCAGCGAGGATGGGGTGGTCAGAAAAATGTTTTTTTACTAAATAACTCAGTAACAGATGGTGACAGAGCATTCATTTTAGCTGCATTAGACTCGCCTTATCTTTGCGGTTCTAATGATATGAATTTTATATAATTTGACCTTTACCTGACCTGAGGTCAGGTCAGGGTCAAATTATATAAAATGCATATCATTAGAACTGCAAAGCCAAGGCGAGTCTAATGCAGCTAAAATAAACGCTCTATCACTATCCGTTACTGAGTTATACAGTAAAAACCATGTTCCCATGTATTTCCAACGGAGAGGTTATGCCTCGTACCTGGCCTTAGGTCATTGATATAAAAAATACCGGAACACATTTTAAAGAACTCGGTGGGCCGATTATGTGATATGAGTTTCAATCGGATAAGTTCACCCTGCTTCGACGTATGCTATCTTAAACTTTTTTGAGGTCAGGTCACTTGCCCTGCACTCGTGACCTGACCTGAGATGACCTAACCTTAAAATTTTCACAGAAGTAGTAAAAATGATGAGGGAAAAGGAATGTCAAGTACGGCGGCGCGTAGCGCCGCCGTTTTACTGCTATCTCCGAAAAACCCGAGGGGGGCGAGTACCCGCCCCCCGTCAATGCGCGTGTTAAAATCAGGTACCTTCATATTAGTGATGGGTGAGAGATTATACATGAATGACTTGTATTACAAATATCATGACCAGTCCATGTAAGTAATGACCGTACGCTCGATAGTGTGTAATGCTGGGCGTGGAAACATGCTGCGTACTCTCTTTTGGATTTAGCTCTTCTACGGTAAGTCTAAATCGGAAAGGCTGTAGCGTCCGCAGACGGGTTCCGGTCCAGCCTCCCCTTCCGCCCGTGTAGCCGTCTCGCGGTGTCGCGGCGTCCCCCGGTCTGCCTGTGAATGACACAGTAGGAGGCCCGACCCTCTGGTCAGATATGCGCCACCGCCCTGTACCGTTTGCTTTTAGCCAGGGCCACTGGGGGTCGACCGCTGCCGGGTCTGCCGGAGTGTTGGCTGTTCAATTTGAATCCTTGACGAGTTCGCGCTGTTCTTTTTGGCATTTGCGAGAATAATTCTGGTCTTTTCCAAACGATCTGCGTGGCGTCATCGCTCAACGCATCGTCATCGAGTTAGTTTCCGCTCAAGCCTTCTCCACAGGGGTGGAGATCTATTTTCAAACCAGGGGGGGGTCCCGGTCTGGTCGGGCCTGCAGGTTTGGATGTTTTTAGTAAGAAAATGAAGACACTAAAATTCGGGTCATGCCTATAAATACCGTATAAAACCGTAGGATCGTAGGATTTGTACACGAGCCGCATCATAACTTCCTCGGTAGGTAAAACCGACATGCACATTTCAACACACTTCGAGCTTTTAATCAGATTTTTTCGGAAACTCAAAATGAGATACGGATCTAAGCCTCTGCCGTTGACTCGGACTTTGAAAGAATAGCGATTATAACGTACCGTGCGTTTTTTAAACTAGTCCTCAACGAAAACGTGTTAGCACTTAGCAGCAGACAACATTAGCGTGTGAAATCAAAATACATTTCAATGCTCAAGCCTAGCGTAATCCCCTTCTGAGAAGTCTTACGACCCCAGCAGTGGATGCATCATTATAGCCCTAAACGATTATTACGATGTAAATATTTTGATGACATGATGACCGAAAATTCTGAGGCATGCTACAGTATGGCAATAACTAGGTCCAGTATGCTGTTTCTGTAAAATTGGCTTAGTTTCTGACTCTTTCTCCCCCTCTCTCTCTCTCTCTCACCTGATGGTTTTGCCCTCTAAAATTCCATGACAAAAATACACCATACATCAAAGGAAATTTTACAAAACAAGAAATTATGCCACGGAAATTCGTTCCTTGAATGTGTGAAAAATTTAATAGTTTTTCATTAAACCACCTTCTTGATACTTTTCGTGTATAGAATCATGGGTCCCGCCGCTGGGACTACGGGGAGACGCGTCCCCCACTTTTGAGAGTGGGGAGAGGGCGGAGTATGTTTTGTCCCCCCTCCCCGCCCACCACGTTTCATGCATTGTTCCATCACGTTGTCCCGAGTGCTGAAACCAAAGCGAATAACAAAGAGCAAGCCTCCTACAAACACCAATTACAACCACAATTTCTTTCCGATACATGACTGTGGTCCAGATGCACAATTTGGTCTCTCAGGGGCCCTTGACTGGTTCAGGGATCCCGAGATCAAGTCAGAAACCTTCTGCACAATATATTCTCAGTGGGCCCCAGGCCAGCTAAATGGACCCAGCACCAACCTAGGGTGCCAGATGAGCTAAGGGCTCTAAAAGCTCAGGGGCCCCATTTCAACACAATGTGCCCAGACAAACTAATTGGATCCCTACTAGTTAAACAGGCCCAATGCCACCTCAATGGACACCAATCTAGCTAAGGGCCCTAAGACCAAGTCAGGAACCTCTCACATAATTCTTCTAAGGGGCCCTAGGCTAGCTCAGGACTTCCTTTGAAATTTTACCTCAGGGGCCCCTTTTAGCTCAGGGGGCCCCAAACCAGCTTGAGCCCTAATATCACTCCAGTAAGCTCCTGTGCAATACCCTCCCAAGGACCCAGAATAACCCAAAGGCCTTTTGCGAAACCCTCTTTCAAGAGGTCCAATGTCAATTCAGGAGGCCCAGGCCAATACACTCAACTCAGGAGGCCCATACAAATTAAGAGGGCCAGATCAGCTGGGTGTCTCGACGAACTCACGAAGCCCAAGATGAGCACAATGGGGTCGCAAACAAGTCACAGAGGCCCATTTATTAAACAGACCCGATACCAACCCAGGGGCACTTGTAAGCTCAAGGAACACTACACCAGCTAGGGGCCATAAAACCGAGTCAAAAACCTCTTATGTAGCTCCTCTCAGGGGCCCTTACCAGCTAATTGTGACACCAAACCAAGTCACACCCCAAGACAAAGTCAGTAAGCTCCTGTACAATACTCTCTTAGACTATCAGATGCGCCCAGGGACCCCTTGCAAAACTCCCTCTCGCATGACCAAAACCAAACTCAGGGGACCCAATATTAGCCGAGAGGGACCATTCCAGTTAAGAGGTTCCAGACCAGATAAGGGGCCAGACGATAATAATAATAATTAAGACGGTATAATAATTTTACGCGTTGATCATGTAGGAAATTTTTATGTAGCTAATTAAATGTGTAGACCTTCTGTTTTGACTATAGAAGTCTAAGCAGTAGAAGAAATTTATTTCAAACTCAGCCTGTAGATAGTGGTTGCAGTAGAAGAAAAGTAGAGTAGAAGATCGAAGGGGCATTCCAGGACAAAACGACCAAAAATATTTCAATTTGACACCACCATGTCTAGAAAAAATCTGAAACTTTGTATCCAGGGTAGTTTTGGGCCAGAAACACGCCTGTGAGAATCTTAGCCCCCTCCGACCAACGGTGACCGAGTTATAGCCCGAGGCATTTTCGGGAGGTCACGTTGTAGACTCATGTTTGATGCTTCATAACTCAACAACGCATCACCTGATTAACAAGTTTTGTATATCATTGAACTCATCTTGAATAATAGTTTATTTTGAAAAAAGAAAATTTTAAAATTTGAAAATTTTTGACTTTTAATTTGTTTGACCTTTTCCTTTTTGACCTAGCTTGACCTTTTCCCAGTTGAAATTGCCCATTTAGACACCTCAAAAATGTTTCTTTATAAAATATCTTTCGATAGCAAAAATAAAAAAATGCGTTCTTGCTATAAGTTCCGAATATTTAGCACCTAAGGTAGGTATGTACACGGTTTTTGACCATTGCGGTAGTACAGCCTTATGTTTAACGCCGCAAATATAGCGATTGCTTTTGTAATCGGTCGCTGGAAATCATACTCCATTGTCTTTACGAAATTTCAATCGTACAAGTATCCGAATTTATGACAATTAACCCGCGCCCCACCGGGGGTCCGGCGCCACCTTCGCCCCACCGGGGGCCATCGATGGCCCCCCTCTAACTCCGAAAATATGGGCGTTAGCGCAAATCTGCAAAGTGCAATAGAAAGCTCGCGTGAATTCAGTAAGAAATTACTTCGCATGTTTTAGTGCTCAGGTCAATGGTTTGACCTCCAGAGGTCAAATTAGGTCAAGATCGGCTATTTTCACTCAAATATGCAATGATTAAGCAAACTGGGCATAACTCTTATTTCATTAGAGCTATTGAGGCCTGGTAAAGTACATTTGATAGCAAATTGTCAGTACTGTTTCCGCTATGTGGAACGTAAAGACCTCCCGCCATTGGTTTGACCGCCAGAGGTCACCTCGTGACCTAATATGACCTGAGGTCACGAAAGGTCAAAAAGTGACCTTGCCGTATATCAAATGAAAGCCAGTGACAAGACAAGCACGATGGTGTTTGTTTCACCGCTCTAGCTCAATTAGGTCAAAAGTTATTGTCAAAATACTGTTTTTGACCTCTGGTGACCTTGGATGACCTTAGAAAAGTCAAAGGGCAAATATGACCCCTGGGATCCGTGAAAGGGTGTCCAAAAACGTTGTTCTGAGCAGTCTGAGTATTTGCAATCATTTTTGTGGCTTTTATATCATGAAATAGGTTTTCCCAATGCTTTTCCAATGGGAGAGGTGGCCTCGTGACCTGACCTCAGGGCACGAAATCGAAAAAATCCCGGATATACACCTTGTAGACCCTGGAGGGGTCATGAAGTGTAGGAAGTTTCAAATCGATCAACTTTGAAATGTAGCTCTTACAGAGCTCTAAAGGTGAAGTGAGGTGACCTTGGTTGACCTCATCTGGTGACCTGACCTTGGGTGACCCGGGGTAAAAATTTCAGGGATGATGGGAAAATGATGCAGTGAGAGGTAGAGCCCTCAACTGCGGTGCTGCGCCTCGTCGTTTTTCTGCTATCCCGGAAAAACCTTAGGGGGGCCATCGATGGCCCCCCCGGTGGGGCGAGGGTTAACACGCGCCCACCCGAGGGGGTGGGCAACCGGCCTCCTCAGGTCTCTACAGGTAGTAAAAAAATACCTTCGCGCAGCGCCACCGTACTCCATCTACCTCTAACACAACATTTTGCAACTTCTGGAAAAATAATTTAGGTCAACTGGGAGGTGGTAGGTACCGTAAATGCTGAAGGCCAGCAGGCAACTGAGTGGTGAGGGGGTGACCTCAGGTAGACGGTCGTCGTTATGCCTTGTGGGACTTTCAACTTTGTTTCCTTGATTAACACTTTATCGTGGGAGTTGCTCGTTTGGGTGGTGGGGTCAGGGTCTCCGTAAAAAGTCCCTTGATGACTCTAGTGAGACACCTACTCCTAAAACCGCCTCCTTGCCGCCCCGGTAGCTCAGTTGGTACACACAGAGAATTTTTTAGTACCCTCTGTACTACTTGAACTCTTTTTTATAACTCAGTAGCCTGGGGCTGCTAAGCTAAGTCTTAATCCGGGAGTGAAATCGGACACACCAAATAAAGTGATTCACCAAAGTACATTTTACAGTGTCAATGTATTTGTCATGTTTTTCACTCTCCAATCGATACTGCATGGACTCCATGGCTGTATTAGATTAGAGTACTAACAACATGCAAGCAAGAGGTAAGATAACCGTTATCGTAGATCAGTACCCTGGTGGCTCTTCATCCAGTACCTAATTGGAAAAATGAGAGTTTCCTAACACCAGGTGGTACTACATCCAACATCCAAGTTGGTGTAAGTAACCCCTGATCAAAATTGTGGGTACTTTATCTAGTACCTATTTTGGAAAAGGAGAGTTTTCTAACACGAGGTGGTACTGCATGGAGTATTCATTCGATATTTTCAATCCCCTTTAGAATACTTCGGTGTGAAGACAGAAAAATGGCGCCAACTTAGTGCAATAAAGGTGGTAGGTTACCCTCTATTGAGTTCTTTCTTTGAACCAAGCGACTTTTTGCATCTTCCAGCGCCATTTTCCTGCAGTGACTGGCAGACGGAAGCTCAGCCCGTGGAAAATTTGGCAAAAGGTGAGAGCTGGCATCTGTTTTGTGATTGAACAGGGTTAGGTGCATTAGGTACCAGTTATCTCTTGACATCCTTTGTGTATGGCATCTTCATCATTAGACTAGCCAAATTATAACCGGCGTAATTGTGTATACAAGCACGTCCATAAAACCTAAACTGAAAACATGGTAATGCTTCAAAGATTATGGTTAGGTAATGCATTTGACTGATTTGCCTGCTTCTGGATTGAATGCAAAATCTGAAGCCCACGTAACTTCCATTAATGAGTTTTTAAAGGTCTACATGAAACCATTTCTAGGTAGGTGCTCGGTAACTACCAATAATGTTGAAACTCCAACAATATTAAAACTTCCCACGGGGCAGAGATGATGATTCTATTTCTGTAGGGGCATTCTACAATCACTCAGCATTTGTTATTTTAAGATCACATGCTTCTATTTGGCTTCCTGATTCTAAGAAGGGCGTGTTTATTTAGAAAACAGTTAATGATAAAAGAAAATTATGTTAAACTGTCAGAGTACCCTTTTTCTAAGTCGAGCACCACCGAATAAAAAAACCCCTACCCTTGCTTGTAGCTAGACTCATAAGCGTAGGTACATACGTCCAAAACATTGGGGATGAAGTCTTATCTTAGAGATATTTATTTTCAGTCAACGCTGTTTATCTAATAATTAAACATAATTAATATTGGGGACATGGCCCCTTTAGGCTTCTCTACTCTTACGACTATAGGTAAACTAGGAAATGTCGCTATGTTATCTTTGTAGCTCTTGGTATTGTTTTAAATTTGGGCACCGCCAATTATTAACCCGCGCCTCGGTGGGCCTCCGAATCACGTTCTCCCTGGTGATTATGGGGGTTTATGTTATGGGGGGGGCAGAGCCGGTGTTGAATTTTTCGTAAGGCCCCAAGAGTTTGTCTAAGGATGCTCTAAAAAGTTATCGGTGGCCGCCAGAACTGGTCTGGGGAGCCTTTAAGAGCTTGTCCCGGAGGGGGGGCAGAGTTTATTTCGGAGGGCCAAAGGTTGTTTTGGGAGTCCCCAGATTCGGCCTCGGAGTCCTCCACGAGTTGGTCTCGGGGGCCGAAGGCTTGATCTCGGGGCCCAAAAGTTTTTTTCTCGGGCGTGGGGCAAGGTTTTTCCTCAAGGGGCCAAACAATTCTTCTCAGGAGGCCCCCCGAATTGGTTTCGAGAGGGGGGCAAAGTGCTTATCTCGAGGGCACCCCAGAGATGGTTCCCGTGTCACAAGGAAAATAATAAAGGGATAACACGTGTTATTTAGCTAAGTAGACCTTGAAAAAAAAAAAAAATAGGTAAAAACAGCCAATATAAGTCATGTAGAGTTATGTCGTACGCTATATTTATTTGTCTTGTCTTAAACCACAAATTTTTTCTCTACATGCATGATGTTGTCAGGTCACTAATACGCCGCGGTGCTAAGTTAGTCTTATTTTGCGCCACTGTAAGGAACGGTTATAGTGCCACGTGGTGACAAGTGCCGGTGCAAAGGCTAATCTCTAGCAGCAAATAGCCGACTGTTTGCCTTGCGCGCAGGGCCCAGACGTCGAATCATTTGAAGGATCCTCACACAGAATCCTGAGGAAGCGGAAAGATTTAAGGACGGCTGATTGGTTCTGGACAGAATTAACTCTCTTTTAATATCCATCGACAATATGCAAGCAGCGAGGTCAGCTCAGCTCAACTGCGGTGTCTTTTTGTAATCTGCAAGATTAAAAATGCCTAGAAAAGACCAGCAGAAACGAATATGAACCTCATAGTTTTAGAACCAGCTTAGTCTCAATTTCAGTGCCATGTATATGTTGTCCCTTGAAACGACAAAGCTGTTCCAGTGAGCCGTGGCTGCTTTTTTGTATTGTGCTCTATATGATTAAAGCTGTGCAGTGTTACCTTGCTCGAATTATCGAATCACCTTAAATATACTTCTTCAAGTACCTCTTTGTTTCACGAAGGAGAGTAGGTATTGAATTGTATTGATTGAGTACATTTTAAGCACTACTTTCAGTGCCCTTCAGACACCTTCGTAGGGTACTAGCGTTAGTACCTAAAATGGAAGTACCCTAGGAGGCCTCATTTTTGGCACGGAACCAAAGGGGGTACTAGTCGCAAAAGTACCCATTTTGGTGTAACTGCAAAAGGGTACTACGGGAAGTACAACCAGCTGTAACAAAAGAGGCGTAGTAAAAGTACTCATGTTATCTGACGAGTACCAAAAATGTCCGAAAAGCGTTCATTGTATACTGAATTAAGTATCCAGAGAATACTGATTTTTGGCACGAGCAAAGTGTTCCGTGGGGTGTAAATTTTTCTCTGTGTGTAGAGCGTTGGGCTCCGGCCCGCGGCTCAGAAGCATGCAGTGGCAGTGCATGTCCAGGCTTGGGATCGGTTCCGCTGAGACGCTCCGGCGCTCAATAGCTTACCCGACGTACAGGTCGGCTGGCAACTGACTGGTGAGAGGGTGACCTGAGCGGGGCGGCCGTCCCTGTGCTGTGTGGGACGTTAAACGTTGGCTTCTAAAATCAACCCTTCATTGTGGGAGTTGCTCGTTCGGATGGTGGGGTCGGGGTCTCCGTGACAAGTCCATTGATGACTTTAGTGAGACACCGACTCCAACAATCGAACTGAGAACAACTTGTACAAAATGTATAAAAAAATGAACTGGCAACAACTTGCGCAATCTTTATAAACAGAAAAACTGCAGCCATTAAAAGTGATAAAAAGGGATTCCTTGTTTGGAGGGAGACGAGGGCAAATGAACTTATTAATAATGAACCTTTCAGCCTTAAACGAAAATTTACAAAGATGTCGCGACCTTATCAATAATTGAAACAGGTATAACTTATCCTATGAGCACCACTAACTCACACAATCACATCGTTCCCGGAGATGGAAAATAGTATCGATGCAAGCTGATCCAGTGCAGCACAGCATATGTTTGAGAGGATTCATGCAATGTAAACAAACTTGTCTGAAAGGCTTTCATTCCCAAAAAGTAATTTGAATCTGCTCATATATTCGACAAAATGCCCTGAAATTGTAACGCATTCGACTTGGTCGCTTGAACAGGTTGCCTCATGATATTTTTACAAGGTGATCATTACATAGCTGACACGGATCCGAGAATCCCAGATAAATAATGACACAGTGCACTGGGAGTGATGCCGCTAAATAGCCAGTTTTAATCACTACCGAATATGTTACATACAATCGTTTGGTCGTGTCACCTTTGAGGTTGCTCAATGTCACAGTATTTCTTACGGGAACTAAGTGGAAACCTAAATTTTGTGGCATAATAGGTGACAGAGGAGAGCCGTAGAAAGAAAAGTTCAGCACCATTGGAACACTCTTGTTGAGCCCAAACGGATTATGTATCTTATAATATTGCCTAGTCAAATGTCAAAATTAACCTGCTTTGACCTAGAGCCAGGCTTAGGTCTGTATGGTAAAAAGAATATTAATCAAACTGCAGTGGCAAGTCAGACACGACAATGTAAAAATAAAACCTCCATCGCAATCTCGACAATTCTCAATTCTCGCAAGTTATCAAAATTTACCAATCGCCCCATGCATTTCTAATGGAAAGATCATGGCCTTTGCCCTGCTCCCGGTTATCGATATAGAAATCCTGCTACGAAAAATTATCTTGCTAAGCGATCTTACTATGTAATGCGATTCTAACCACGATAGGCTAAATTTGACATGATTTATGCACCTCCCAACGTTTTTTTGAGGTTAGGTCTCTTGACCTGGGTTGGCGGTCTGACCTGGTATGACCCAGACCTAAAATTTTGCCAGAAGCTGCAAAAATTTCGAGTTAGAGGTACATGAAGTACGGTGGCGCTGCGCGAAGGTGTTTTTTTACTACCTGTGGAAACCTGAAGAGGCCGGTTGCCCACCCCCCCTGTGTGGGCTGCGTGTTGATTCTCATTTATTTTGACACTTGCACAATGAAAATTTCGTAAAGACAATGCCATATGATTACAAGCAACCAATTACAAAAGCAATCGCTTTGTTTGCGGCGTTAAACATAAGACTGTACTACCGCGGTGGTCGAGAACCGTCTGCGTACCTACCTTAGGTGCTAAAAATTTGGAACTTATAGCAAGAACGCATTTTTTATTTTTTCTATCGAAAGATGTTTTGAGGACAATTTTTTTGAGCTGTCTAAAAGGGCAATTTCAACTGCAAAAGGTCAAGCTAGGTCAAAAAGAAAAGGTCAAACAAATTAAAAGTCAAAATGTTTCAAATTTTCAAATTTTCTTTTTTCAAAATAAACTATAATTCAAGACGAGTTCAATGATATACAAAACTTGTTAATCAGGTGATGCGTTTTTGAGTTATGAAGCACCAAAGATGAGTCTACAACGTGACCTCCCGAAAGTGCCTCGGGCTATAACTCGGTCACCGTTGGTCGGAGGGGGCTGAGATTCTCACAGGCGTGTTTCTGGCCCAAAACTACCCCGGAGACAAAGTTTCAGATTTTTCTAGACATGGTGGTGTCAAGCCTTGGTCGATCTGTCCTGGAATGCCCCCGAAGCCAGTAGAAGAAATGTCGCGTAGAAGAAATGTCATTTAGAAGTTCCGGCAGTGGAAGATTCGTCATTTAGAAGTATTGACAGAAGTATTTGCAGTACACGCACTGTCACGTGGAAGTTGTGGCTTTTGAAGTAATAGCAGTCATAGGCGGACCCAGAATTTCCGATCGGGGGGCGGGGGCACCTTCCCGGGGGCGCCATCTGGTCCGGGGGCGCCACTTTTGACCCGAAAAACGTATCAGATGGTCACAAAATCTCATCGGTGGGTGCCGATTTTTGCATCATGGGGGGAGGGTGGGAAGCGAAATTTCAGGGGGCGCCATTGACTTTTCAGGGGGCGCCGTGACCATTTCAGGGGTGCCGAGGGTCGATCGGGGGCACGTGCCCCCACCCCCTTACCCCTTGGTTCCGCCTATGATAGCAGTAGAAGAAAGTTATGTAACACTGAGGCTGTAGAAGTGGTTTCAGTAGAAGGAAGGACGCATAGAAGATTTTTCAGTAGAATAAATATCGCGTAGAAGAAATGTCCTGTAGAAGTTGCGGCAGTGGAAGATATGTCCTCTAGAAGTTTTGACTTTAGAAGTATTTGCTATAGAAGAACTGTCGCGTAGAAGTACTCGGAATAGTGGAAGTGTCTGGTAGGAGTGTTGTCCTGTAGAAGAAATTCCAGTAGAAGAAAAGACGTAGCAGAAGTGACTGTAGCAGAGTTTATCGTAGAAGATATGACGTGGATTCCTCCCCCGTGTCTCGAGTACAGCCTCAGACAGGCGGTCCCGGCACCTGGCGCCGGTGCCTGCGCGCTGAGTGTGGCAGCGGTGCCAGCGAGCACGTGCATTCGCTGTGGGATGACGCCCCAGCGGAGAGACAAATATATGGTACCATTTTAGAAGCGGAAAAGACATTTTTGACGTTTGATATGCCATCTGCATAAACCACTAGAGCCACCTATCGTTTATACCCTAGTAAACAACTGTCGCAGTCCCCAGGGGACTCAGTCCCCTCTACATTGTGCTTTTACACATTGTGAACATATGGATTTTCGGGGAATTAATTTGGCATATCTAGATTCTTCGTGTATTGCCTCGTCTTGGATACTGACAGAAACATCTCTCCTCGGTTCGCTAAACCTAGCCGTACTGACATGCGCTCTACCTGGCTGTAGATGAATGAGTACGGCATCCATAGGAAAGGGATGTTTTCGGGGAATTCTGATACCGTGTTTTCAGATGTCGGAGGCGACGTGGTGTAAGAAATAGCTACGTAAAAAGGAAATGTCATAATTTAGGCATGTATGGAGAGAGAGAGAGTATGTAGGTTTATCGTCCTTCAATTTTGTTTAACCACATGAGTATTTAATAAAAAGGTAGGGGAAGAGGGTCATAATTCGCCCTGTTCGAAAATGCGCCCAGAGGCTGTTTTGAAAATACTGGAAGTGTGTCAGCTTTATTCTTGTATTATTATTTTTCCCGCTACTATTGCCCCTCTTTTCCGGTGACCAAAGCAACTGGTAAGTAGCGTGCATATATGCTAGACATGTTTTTTCTGTTTTACATGCACTTTTTAACCGTGACAGTGGTTTTCAAAACATGCATGAAAATGTGCTATGATAGACATTGTGTGCATATGAATATTTTCGAGACCTACAATATTTTACTTTATTTATCAACGAAACCATCAAGATCTTATCTGCATACATCCAGGCCATTTTTTTAACATGTTAACTGGGGGCCATTTGCCCCCAGTCGGCCGAAATGCCCCCCCCAGTGCTCGGAAATTGGCCCCCCAGTGAAATAGACAGATGACTTAAAATTGACGAAATGCAAACTCCTAACGGAAAAAGATAGAACACCACCCGATAATTATTATTCAAATGTTTATTCGTAAAATGAGTAGAATAACACGGCAGCGTAAGTCTGCTCCTGCACGATCTTGTCCAGGAATTTGGCGTTGACCTCCTCGATCTGGTCTGGAAGCACCGTGGTGTCCAAATTGGTGAGAAATTCCAGTATAGCATCCTAGCCCATCAAGTCACCGCACTGAGTGACAGTTGCCCCGTCTTGCCCACCCTGGACCATGTAGGGAGGCCATCCACTGGGCCTTTCTTTCGCTCCGCATCTGTCGCTCCAGCCGAGCCATGATGCTCTCATTTCACACGCAGTCAGTTGTCAGCGCTAAGAGCTCGTTCGTGGATAAGACGGGACACGGTGTAGTCAAAGTGTGTAAGACTGGTTCTGATGTGGCGGTATGAAGTGCTTAGCCTTTTTATTCATTATTGTGGTGGTAGCATACATAAGCGTCGCCACCGGCAAAAAGTGAGGGGGTCAGCCAAACTTCAGCCTAATGCTGACAGCAAACTTTCCACGTTAGTAGCAAAAACTTTTCGAATTTGGGCTCCTCGTTGCCTTCCGCAGCGGCTGGTTATGTAACTTTCCGGTTTACTCCCATTTTGACTGAGATCAGGAAATGGTTGGTCAAAAAGTGGGGGGGGTGATTGATGATCCCAAAACTTGTTCTGGTTATGTGGATAAAATCATTCAATTGCCACGCGGGGTTGGAAGGGCACCTCTGGCTTCCTATTAGATGGGTAGTGTGCTAAATGTATTGCGTCAAGTCAATATCAAACTGTCAACAATTAGTTTTAAACAGTGATAAAAGTTACATCTTCTGGGGTTTTATGACTACCGCTAGGGGTCGTTTTAGCCTCAAATCTGGCTTTTGTGGTGTTTATTTGGCTATTTAGTGGAAATAAAATTTTGCCCCTTTTTGGCACTTTTTCTAACTAGGTTTGACCTTTTCCGCTGAAAAAAACTTGGCAGCCCTGGGCAGCATCTATAATCTCTAAACTTGGAATAACTAAAACATTGATAATTTTTTTTTAAACACTAACGCGTCTAAGTTTTATTAAACCCCCTCAAAAGGGGTCTTGGCCCCTTGAAGACACTACAATGGCCAGCACAAGAAATGCCCCCCACTGAATTTTCCTTAAAAATGCCCTGCATACATCTGCGCCATAATTTTGTTTTACCTGGACCCTGCTGATTTTAAAATGCGTCCTCCCAAATTGTGCCAGGGGCGCATTTTGAACCAAGCGTTTAAATCATCACAGTTTGACTTGATGCTCTTTCATGAATCCAGCATTGGTAATCCGGTTTCCATCCGAGCTACTTACCTAAAAAACTTGATAGAATTGGTGTTGGTTGGTCTTGGAAATCAGCAATTTGCGATATTTACCAAAAATCTAAGTTACCTAGGTGCGGAAGGCGGTTTCCCGCCGTGAGGATTGAATCCACTTTAACTCACGCCCCACTAGGGGTCCGCCGCCAGCCTAGCCCCATCAGGGCCATCGATGGCCCCTCTCTAACTCCGAAATTATGGCGGTTGGCGCAAAACTGAAAAAAAACATTTGAAAGCTCGTGTGATTGACGAAATATACACAATGACGTTTAATTCAGCGCTCTTGCTTGGTTTGGTCAAAATTTACCGTTAAAATACTGTCTTTGACCTCGAGTGGCCTATGATGACCTCACATAAGTTACAGGGTAAACATTGACCCTGGAATCCGTGAAAGGGTGTCCAAGAGTGCGTTTCTGAGAAATAAGAGTATTTGCAATCATTTTTGTGACTTTTAGATCATAAGACAGATTTCCCCATGCTTTTCTCTATGGGAGAGGTGACCTCGTGAACTGACCTCAGGTCACCAAATCGAGAAATCCCGGATATAAATTTTATAGAACCTGGAAGGCTCATAAAGTGTAGAAAGTTTCAAATCGATCAGCTTAGAAATGTAGCTATGGTAGAGCTCAACATTTGAACTAAGGTGGCCTTGTTTGACCTTGCCTGGTGAAATTACCTATTGTGGCCCAGAGTACAAATTTTTAGGGATGGTGGGAAAATGATGGGTGGGAGGTTAAACCACCAGCGTAAGCGGAAATCTGAATTCTGCTTGAGTGTGGGGTGGTCAGCATTGGTTTCACGAGGTCTGCTCTGGCGGATCCAATGGCTGATTTTTGTTGTGAATGAGGTCGTTGCTCACTGTTGCTCACTGGAAACAGCGCTGTTCGATCGTTGGCACTTTGTTCTGACTCTCAGCAAAAAACAGTCTCAGTCGCAAATTATGTTGCTGGCAATGTATTAATTTGGGAGTGATACGAACGCAGAGCAGAACGAGCCATCGACATATATAGGGGAGACTGGGGTCAAATGTAACACGAGGCAATTGTAACACTGGTCATATCGTCACTAATCAATGGATGGCGCTTGTGGCACAACCGGCAATGCGCTATCAGCTGCTGCCTTTGTTAACGAAGTTTCAACTCGGTGCGGCGGGTAAGTCAAACGCTGTTTACAATTATGTGTTTTTGAGGGTGTTTTGTAACTTTTGAAATCACCCTCCAAATTTAAAGATGATTCGCTTATTGATGGGTATGATAAGGTACAGCGGAGACAGTTTAAGTGCATAAAGAGTGTTTAATTAGCTACGAAATGAGGACAGAATCTGTCGCCTAGGCCAGCTCGTTAAGCGGCAATTTGGTGTAAAACATTGCGCGTTGTGATGGGGACAATTGTAACATTTCTCTTCGGGTCAAATGTAACAATGTTACAATTGACCCCTATGGCCTTATGACGTATTAAACTTGCTCCTACTGCACAAATGCAGTAACAAGGTTAGTGATTTTCTGATCAGGCACGCACCCAGGATGTTCGTTTGGGGGGCTGACGAGGGGACGTCAGGCCGATGAAGGGGGCGCACTTGTTCACCCAAAGGGACCAATCGTTATATCCTGGAGGGGGGTGGGGGCGGGGGAGCGATGAACTGTTTGCTTCGCAGACATAGTGTCATCTGTTTTTGGGAGGAGGCACTAACACGTCGGGGGGTGGGGGCAGGCCTGGATCCAGGCCGACCATTGGGGGGCATAGCGCCTAAAATCGAAAAACATGGATTTTAAAGAAAATCGACCAAAATCGGGCGATTTGGGAGGAATCGCCCTGTTTGCCCCTTGAATCCTCCAGTGGGGATGGGGAGGGTGTAGGGCGGGTGCACATTTCATACCGTGTGAGCCACTCGGTTGCTTGTCCACCGCAGTGTTCTAACGGAACCGAAAATGAGGACAAAATTGAATTTCTCAGGCAGTATGAATCCAAAATGAATAGCTTCGGTATCAATAAAAACTCCCCCCCCCGATTACTTTGGATAACATATAATTGTCAAGAACTGACCACAGTACAATGCATAGTTCAAGATGGCTATCAGTTATTTGACCCTAGATCAGCAATAAAAGTGACATTTGTATACGGAAATAAGGCAGCTTTGGATGGCTGTTCTCGTTCATGCCCAACCACTGAGCATTTGTACATATGATATGATTGATTTTCATATGATGTATTGAACCGCTGTAAGCAGCCTCGCCCTACAGGGGCATCTGTTCGGGTCTTCTCAAGGAGACGCCAGAGTTCCGTATGTGCGGTGTATTGCAGTGGAGGAAAGTGACGGTAACGGCCGGCCGGAGACACGCACACACACTGCCTGACACGTGAGGCCGGTCAGGGCACGAGCGGTGACGTGACGTCACGCTCTAGCTGGCCCCTGATTGGGTGGCGCCGGACAGCCGATGCAGCCGGCGCCGAGCACCTAGTGGTGCCATCAAACGAAAACCCACAAAGCATCGATGCCCTCCCCCCCTACTGATTTTTCAGAATAACAGAAAACCACGAGGCGCAGCATCGCGGTTGAGGGGTCTATCTCTCACCCAATCATTTTTCCACCATCCTTGAAATTTCTTTTGCCCCGGGTCACACTATGTCAGGTGACCAGGTGAGGTCAAACAAAGCCACTTCACTTCAAATTTTGAGCTCTATAATAGCTACATTTCTGGGCCGATCGGTTTGAGACTTCCTACGCTTGATGACCCCTCCAGGGTCTACAAAATTTATATCCGGAATTTGTAGATTTGTTAACCTGGGGTCAGATCACGAGGTGACCTCTCTCATAAAAAAGCGTGGAGAAAAGTTGTCTTGTGATCTTAAAGTCACAAACATGATTGCAAATGCTCAGATCTCGCAGAAAAGCATTCTTGGCCACCCTTTAACGGATTTCAGGGGCGATATTTCCCTTTCATGTGATATATGGCAAGGTCACTTTTTGACCTTTCGTGACCTCAGGTCATGTTAGGTCAAAAGGTGTCCTCTGGGGGTCAAACTACTGGTCGGAGGTCATTATGTTCCACATCGCGAAGAAAGCCCTGGCATTTTCCCATCAAATATACTTACTAGAGTGCCATCAAATATACTTTACCAGATCACAATAGCACTAATGGCATGATAGCTATGCCCAGGTTTCTTAAGCAATGCATGTTTTAGTGGAAATAGCCTATCGTGACCCAACTTGACCTCTGGAGGTCCAACCATTGACATGATGGCTTATACATGCGAAGTAAAATCCTACTGAGTTCACACGAGCTTTCCAATGCACTTTGCAGATTTGCGCTAACCCCCATATTTTCGGAGTTAGAGGGGAGGCCATCGATGCCCGGTGAGGCGGTGGCACCGGACCCCGGTGGGGCGCGGTTTAAATTGAAGAGAGGGGAGGAGGGATGTACTCAGGTACTCAATCACGGCGCGTTTGTCAGTAATGGCTACGTACCAGGAGACGAAAATGGCTCTACCACAAGATATATTTGCAATCGGAAGCTTTAAGGGGCACCCAACATCGGTTCCGCGATGCCCCCAGATGCGTCACCCCAACATAAACGGTCATCAAATGAACAACAGGGTTTAAACACAGTATGTGTATTTCAGCAGGAAATAATCTAGAACGATGCCTATACCACGTGGGAAAAATAGCCAGGTAACCTTGACACTTTCAATTTCACACTTTGCTGTAAGGCATGCTGTGTGTAGGGCACGAATGAATCATCAGTCATCACGCACATTTTTTACTAGCGCTTCCCAATGTGTATGTACACTGTGACAGGTAGGTAATGAAAACCGATACAAGTTCAAACGAATTCACAAGGTTCCGACTGCCGTGTTGCTCAATTCACTCCGCACAACCACAAAAACGATGAACTGTGATCATCCCGGGATTCCAAAATTAAAACCACACCTTTGCAGCAGCCCTGTAAAATCACCTGATAGCCAATTCATCAGATTCCAATGAACCCTTAGATATATGAATGTGTCAACAGCACTCTAACCACAGACCGTTTCACATGCCCTATCACCTTTTACTAGCGTCTATGTTCTTTTGTACTTCGATTACATGCTTCACGTGCACGCGAGCAATCTCCAGCATCTGTCTAGAGGTGGCACCACCCGGAGTTTGGAAATCTTCAGTGTACGCCCGCACGATACCCGCCAACTTCCGGGCACATCCGCGGAACAGCATGTCCTGCCCCTTAATCCCTCTCTCTGACAGAGCAGCCCAGATAGCCCTTCTCAGACGTTGCTTCTGCTGCTCGTCGCTACTCACGGATTTCGGACCATCCGTCTTCTCGCCTGTTTGATGCGACTTCTTCGCTCGCAATGACTGCGTCGACCGCCGTCCGCCGGCGAAGCTGCCGGCAGTTCTGCCTTCGTCCCGGGCGGGACCAGCTGCCCGCTTTTTAGCCTGTTGCCTCGGGGAGCGCCGGAGGGACAAACTCTTGGACTGGTCCAGAACCTTCCGTCGGTCCCCGGTAGGAATTGAGATAGCGTCCGAACGCCACACGGAGCACGTACACGCAGTTTCGTTAGCGACGCGCCTCTCTTTAAAAGCAGCACCTGACCCTCCTGAACTTTCCGCGCCAGTAGAAAGGTTATAATGCACGCCGTGTGCCTTAATATTTGCCACTTCCGGCCACACTATTTTCTTCACCTCTTCAAGCCACGCAGCGTTTTCACTGGCGTCGGTAGAGGGTTTGAGAGCTACACCACCAGCACTGGCGATGGCACGCAGTATGCCGTCCGCGTCCAACACAAGTGAGTCGGAGGCCTGTCTCAATCCCGCCCCTCTGCCGACATGAACAGAATCCCAGTACGTCAGAGCACGCCTCTCCGGCCAGGAAGCGGGGTTAAACGGCTGCCTCAGCAGCGAAAATAAACCATCCTTTGTACCATCGCCCTTAAAGTCATCCGCCTCCGCCGACACAAGAGCCACCAGTTCAACTGCACTGATGTCAGGCAGCGGCGGACCGACTGCGGGTAGGTGTTGCAGCGCCACATTGACGTCCAACCGAGCCAGCTCTGCACCACCGTCCGGCGTTGTCATCAGCAGGAAGTGGAGGTGTCGCGAGGACGTTGGTGAGACGCGCCGTGACACCGGCGAACCGTCCACCAGCAACTGTAGATAGCGCCGCCATGCCGCTTCATCGTATAGGTCCGGGCTTCCGACGCCGATGTTATGTAGAAGGCGGACCAGGATCGCCACACGCCCTTCACGCCACGCCCTGTCTTCAGGCCAAGTGCATCCGCCTATGGGACGAACCTTGAGCCGTAGGTCTGACAGAGCCTCTAAAGGAACCGAGGAGAGAGAGACTCGCTCCACGGCGTCAAAACCGTCCAGAGCCGACAGTGTCAACGGGCTTTCGACATCAACACCGTGCATATGTCCAGCAGACGCCATAATATCTCGCCAGCAGGGGACGTCGCAGGTCATTTCCACGCTGATTGCCGACGTTACAGACGTCTCCGGGAATCTCAGAGCAGCACGCACCGTGGGACGCAGAGATGCAGCGTCATCTGCGCACAGCACGCGCCTCCAGTCCTCCATTTCACCGGCCTCAGCAGGCAGGATACGCAGGACAGCTCCGCGCCATGCACAGTACCTCATCAGTGTGACCAGCAGGGGGCCCTCACCAACACGCTCCTCGTGACCCGTGCTGCACCAAACCAAGTTAACGATGACATCCCTCGCGGGCAGCTGATCAGCCAGTTTCTCCAGTACGTCACAAACGCCACCGTTGTGGGTGGGAGTGGTCTCCTCGAGCAGATCATCGACATCTGTAACTTTGTCAATATGGTGCCATGAAGAGCAGGAACAAGAAGGTGTAGCAATTGCAATCCAAACCTCATGGCCACGCTGGATATTACAATCCTCCGCATGTAACTCGTTAAGAATGATTTCTATGTTCGCTCGAAGACAGTCATCATCTGACACTACATCTGAGATACAAAATAGCACAGTATAGACATCCATTGCAGTGTCCCGCTGATTAACCTGCAAAGAGCAAACATATAATTCAGCTGTATTACAATTAAAAAACTAAAGCAGTGCACTTTCTCAACATTCCACAAGGGACCAAGGAGGAAAATGACATTTTTTCATGGCTCAAATTTGCATATCAAAGGGGCAATCTTGTTTTTTACATGTTACAAACAGTTAAATTACTCAGATTCAGTATTTAAGTAGTCTTTCTCTATGGTAGGTACCCTTGTACAAATTCGTTCATGGACCTTGGTTTTCGTATGGTAGATACCCATGTCCAGATTAGATAATTGTGTATTTTCTCTCTCTGGTAGGTGCTCTTGTCAATTGAGTTTTATGAGTATGACAAGCTTCCTGGCTCTAGGTGCCCACTTACTGAAGCAAACTTCAAAATCACAGAAATATGTTTCTATTTTAAGAGACACAAGAAACAATAAATTCTGCTCAAGATAGTGACACCTTAAGTCACCATGTGAGGGTTTCAGGCTTCTCCAGCACAGCTTTTGTCCTGCTCTGGGGTTGTTTAGCTTTTTTAGGCAAGCTTGAGCTGAGTTTAGGGCACTAGGGCATACAGGCAGTATTAGCTGGAACCATACAAGTATATTTGAGCACACACACAGACACATACACACAGCTGATCACAGATACTGGCATTCACTGGATTTAGTTTTTGAGAGAAAATAGGAGGAAGGCAGAGATAGGTGACCAGAAGCAGTCATTGTTGGGCGAATTCGAGAGAGACAGGGCAAAGATGCGACGGACTCCCTAGCTGAGCAGCATTTGTATAAAAACAGCATTAGTCGAGAACCTGTTTATTCAATGATGCCAGCGACAGAACTGATGCGTTTCGGTGATTACAAATGGCGCCTAAATATCAGGATACACAAATGACGCACGCCAGACAATGGTTGCGCTGGGTTCTGTTCAGTTGGTGGCGCACATGTGCCATGAGTCAAGCCCAGCTATGCCCCCCTCCCCAGAGGACTTTAGTCCGGAGACCTGTCGCGGGAGCTAATGCAATAACGAGTGGCACAGGCAAATCACAAGGGACGCACACAGGAGGGTCACATTTCAAAGTCGCGGTAGCGTGTGGTGCAACCACGGCGTATGCGAGAGGAACGGCGGGGTAGCGGTGCATCAACGGGGCTCCCGCGGAACTGGGGTCCCGAGGCGGTCCCGGCTGCCGAGGTATCCCAGCTTGAGGGGACACTGGCTCCAGAGGCACCGACTGCGAGAGCGGGGCTGGAGGGGGCACAGGCTCCAGAGTCACCGACGGCGGGGGCGCCGATGGCAGGACCACTGACCCGTGAGAAGCTGGCAGCGAGGGCGCAGGCGGTGGGTCTGGTATCGTTGAGGCGGCCGGCTGCGGAGCCGCTGGCTGATAGCCCACCGACGGAGGAGGCGTGAGAGGCCAGGGTATCAGCGGCGTGGATGCCGGTAGCGTCGAGCCAGATGGCTGCACGGTAGGAGAGGCCCCTGCAGGAAACGGCGCTGCGGGGGACACCGGAGTGAAGGCCCGGAGGAAGTTCCGGTTGCGAAGGGTCAGCCGGCGCGAGCCGTCAAGCCGGACCTGGTACTGACGGAAGGGCAGGACAGCGACGACCGTGCCGCGGCGGTCCCACTGACGCGGGTGGTTCCCCGTCTGGTTTTGTACCAGCACGGACTGGCCGACCCGGAGAGGTGGGAGATCAGCAGTGCGGAGGGACAGACGCTCATGGTCCTTCGTGGAGCGCCTTTGGAGAGCCTGCTCCCGCCATGAGGCGACGTCATGCCACGTCGGTCGAAGGTCGGCAAAGGTGCGCAGCGGAGGCGACAGTGTGCTACCAGGGAGGAAGTCTCGGAGCTGGCGACCCAGAAGAAGCTTGGCTGGGGACATGCCAGTGGCCCGATCAGGCGTATTGCGATGCTGGAGCAGGGCACGAGTGAGCTTGACAGAGTCGAGGCGGCCGTCGGGTCGGATGTTGTCTCTGATCAGACGTTTTGCCGACTTTACCGCGACCTCTGCACGGCAGTTTGCGTGCGGAAAGGCGACAGATGTCAAGCGATGAGAGATACCATGCTGTCGCATGAAGTCTTGCATCGGCCCAGCCATGAACTGAGGCCCACCGTCGCTTGTTAGCGTGTCGGGAACACCAAAATCCCGGCAGAGGTATGTGAGCACTTGCTCAAGACTGAGGTTTCGTCCCTCCCAGACCTGGAACCAGTGACTAAATCGGTCGACCACAACACCGTAGTTGTGACCCATGTAGCTAAAGAAGTCAGCGGCAACGTGCTGAAAAGGATATTTAGGGATGATTGGCGGTACGGGAGGCAGATTCGACTGCGAGGGGGCGTGGCGGTTGCAGGTTGGGCAGCGGCGTCGAGTTAGCTCAATGTCCTGAGCCATGGCGGGCCAGAAGAAGCCGCGCTCCGCCCGGAGGCGCATGCCAGTGACGCCTTGATGAGCCGAGTGGAGGGCCGCCAGGACGCGGCTACGGAGCGCGGAGGGGATAACAGCGCGTCCGCAGTACAGGAGGACAGGACCAGCCGTAGACAGGTCGCGACGGAGGCACCAGAGGTCCTGCGTGGCGGGGTCAAGCACGTCGGGAGAGGCGGTTGGCGACTGCAGCAGGCGTACGACGGAGCGGATCGGGGCGTCCTCGCGGGATGCTTCGGCGACCGTCGACCAGGTGATGGGCTGCATGGAGGAGGAGACCGCCAGGAGGAAGTCTTCGTCCACGCCATCATCGGGTCCCAGTGGGGGTAGCCAGCAGGGCCGTGAGGTGATGCTCATCATCTGGCGGGGGAGTCTCGTCAGAGCTCCGCAAGCCGTACCGGGACAAGGCGTCGGGGCCGCCGTGCGAGCGCCCGGGGATGTGGACCATGGTGAAGCGCCAGCCGAACGTTTTCTCCTTCAGACGACGTAAGCGCGGGTTATCAATGCCGTCGAGCGAGCGATCCTTGAAGAGACCAAGAAGGGGTTTGTGGTCTGTGCCAACAATCAGGTGGCTACAGCCTAGGGTGAAGTACCGCGTTTTCTCGAGCGCGTTGACCACTCCTAGGGCTTCACCTTCTGACGATGAGTAGCGGCTCTCAGCAGAGGATGTGAACCGAGATCCGACCCCGCAGACCTTCCATCCGTCAGTGCAGCAGCGCGGGTGGGAGTCAGCACAGGAGCAGTGCTTCTGGAGCAATACGTACCCCAGTCCCGACTTGGACCAATCGGTGAGGAGGCAGGTGGGGCGATTCGGGTCGAATGAGGTGATACCCTTCTCCACCTCGGAGGCGATGGCGAGCTTGGTCTCGCAGAACAGACCTTCCAGCACATCGTCCCAGTACCAAGTTGAGTCCTGCTTCAGTAGCTCGCGAAATGGCAGCAGCTGTGGTTGAGTGGCATAGAACATCGAGACCTGGTTGACCAGTGCCATAAACGAACGCAGGTCCGTGACGTTTTGTGGCGTGGGGAAGGAGCGGATGGCTTCCGTGTGGGACGGCAGCGGGCTGACACCGTCAGGGCCTATCCGGAAACCGGCCCAGTCAACTGACTTCTCGCAGAAGACAAACTTGTCCCTGTTCTGGAGGATGCCGTTTCTACCACAGAGGGCGAGGTAGTCTGCGACATGGTGGAACATGTCGGCCACCGTCGGCTTGTACAGGATGGAGTCGTCGATGACTCGAGCGCAGTCACGCACGTTGACCGTGATCTGATCGAAGCGGTGAGTGTACGCGTCACCGGAGGCCTTGTATCCCTGGGGCGCAGTCTTGTAGCGGTAACGACCCCACGGAGTCAGGAAGGTGGTGAGGTGCCGATCAGTGGGGCGAATACTGACGGAGTGGTAGCCGTTGAAGGCGTCCGTGGTAGACTTCCAGTGATTGGCTGGAATAGACATAGCCTGTTGGAATGGGGGCTTGGTGGGATGTGTTTGACGAAGACTGGCCTCGTTGAGCGCCTGCAAGTCAATAGTGCGGCGTGGCTCGCCGTTGTGCTTACGGGTGACAACCATCCGCGAACACCACGTGACAGGCACATTCGGGTCCACCTTCTCCAGGACGCCCATGGCAACATCCCGGTCCAAGTCCCGCCGGATCTTGTCCTCCCAGTGGAGAGGTACGACCGAAGGAGTGTACACGGCTCGGGGGACAGCGCCAGGTTTGAGGGCGAGCTCCAAAGGCGGGCCATGCATCAACGGCAGCGGCTGGTGGCAGCACGTGTTGAAGGTGGACGAGGCGTAGTGATCCAGCAGCAGCTGCCTAAGGGCAGGAATGTCAGCCTCGCCAACCGGTCCGCGAAGGGAGGGCGGGTCAGGCGTATCGGTACGGAGCGGGCAGCCACAGGGGGCCAGCCTGGCAGGGGGATCAGGTTGACCGGAGAGAGCAGAGACGTCGGCGGCCGCAGCGGATTGGCCTGGTGGATGAGGAGGGTAGGGGAAAGACCCAGGAATCGACCCCAACGAGGTGAGGGCGTCCTTTGACAGATAAAGACCAGATATTTCCTGCACGACGTACATGAGCTCCACAGTCTGGTAGGAATGGCCGTCGGAAGTCACACTGAGAGAGACTGGGAGTGCCCCCCAGACTGTCAGTCGGGACTTGTTTGCTGCAAACAGGCTGATGCTAGACCGGAGAAGATCACACTTGGCGACACCCATCGCGGCGAGAATGTCTGGACCGCAACAGGTCACCGTAGCCCCTGTGTCTGCGACGGCTGTACAGGTGGTGGCCCGGTTGGCAGATGAGCCCGAGCGTGCGCGGGACTGCCAAGACCGGCTGCCGCTGTCGACAGCGACAGTGACAGGAAGACAGTTACTGGCAGGACGCGGCAGGGCAGGAAGGTACTCTTGCTCAGCTTCGGCAACAAACTTGCTGGAGAGTTCAAACACTCCATCAGGCGGTTCGGTCACTGAGGGGGTCTCAATCGCCCCCTACCTGGGCAGGCGTGGAGGCTCCCGGCTGGCCCTTGCGGTGGCACACGTGGGGAAAATGACCACGTCGGCCACAAGTGCAGACGTGACTGAACGCTTTACACTGAAGCCGGCGGTTGTCGTGGGCCTGCTCGCCACAGTGTGAACACAGCCCAGGCTTAGATTTCAACAGAGGCTTAGGGCTGCTTGCAGCGCCTTTCTGGCGTTTGTACGTGGACTGGAGCCGTCCTAATCCTTCTTCATGCATCGCCTCCTGGCTGCGCTTAGCCATCTCCCGGTCCACAGCGTACTGTTCAGCTACAGCGAGGCTGAGGTCGGTTCGGGCGAGTAGGTCAGCTTGGGCCTCCAGGTCGCTAAGGCCAGCAAGGAGCTGGTAAAGCACCATGTCATCCTCGTAGCTTACCTGAGCCTGGCAGGAACAGATGGCTTTAAACTGGCACCGCCTGGCAGCAGCGCGGAGGCTGGCGGAGAAGTGGGCAACTGGCTGACCCTGCCTCTGTTTCATGTTATGAAGCTGGAGGACATATGACAGTCTGTTTTCTGGTCGGACTAGGAGCACCTCTAGGTTGGTGAGCAGTTCAGCCTCCGTCTGTGCAGTGAGTGCTTCACCGTACCGCGCGAATAGTAGGTTGTAGGCAGAGGGAGGCAGCGACTGCAGAACAGTATCCGGCAGAGTATCCGGGGGGCTGCTGTGCCCAGACTGCGCCTGTAGGAGGCCAGCTGCTGCCGGAAAATCCCCATAGCGGTCTCTGTAACCGTGCCATCTTCACTGGTCTCCAAATGGGGCAGTTTAGCCCGTGGCTGGCGATCAGGCACCGGAGCCAGGCTGTGCACTGCCTTTTCGTGCATTTGTAGCAGTTGAATGGCTACAGGCCCCTCAAGAGCAGGGGTTTGATAGCTGCAGTCGAGCCACGGGCACGGAAGCTCGGTAGATGCCATTGGGGTTGAAATTCGTACGATAGGCAGTACTCACGGCAGAAAAAAAACTTGCAGCACTTAGAAAATTATACTCGGTATTCTGTCGCTGGCATCATAGCTGAGCAGCATTTGTATAAAAACAGCATTAGTCGAGAACCTGTTTATTCAATGATGCCAGCGACAGAACTGATGCGTTTCGGTGATTACAAATGGCGCCTAAATATCAGGATACACAAATGACGCACGCCAGACAATGGTTGCGCTGGGTTCTGTTCAGTTGGTGGCGCACATGTGCCATGAGTCAAGCCCAGCTACTCCCCGCAATGTGACCCCGCTGCAATGACAGTGATACTGGCGGCGGGCACTGCCAGACCCGAAGGCGACCAGCATCTCTGAACATGGCCGACGTAAGCAGTCGTGGGCAACAAGCCTTAACTCCTAACATGGCGGAGGCCGCGCAGCCGATGGCAGGGCGAGCACCCCACCAGCAGCACGAGCACCCCCTGCAGCAATGCGAGCGCACCCAAAGCCATGTGAGTGCCCCCACCGGCATCAAAAGCGCCCCCAACGGCGACGCGAGCACCTCCAGCAGTGGTGGCAGCGGGAGCACCCCAGCAGCAATGACATGAGCGTCCCCCAAGAGGGAGTACCGAAAGTGCCCCTCTGCAGCAGCGGCACAAGCAACCATGGCAGAAGCAATATCTTCGCACACTGCATATGCAAAGGCCCGCTCTCAGCACCAGCACCCTGATGGATGTGAAGAATTCAGGACTAAAGAAACACAAACAGGGCATTAGGACAGCGATTTGCATGCTGGTTTGGAAAGTTACCTTACCTTAGGTTACCTTAGGTGTACGGGACTTTCTGAGGCACGCCAGGTGCCTGTCTTGCCCGTTCTCATCGAGCTCAGTACAGGTAATGTTTCTAGACTAAGTTGGGAATGAATACATCAGATCAGCCCAGTGACGATCTATGTTGTTCTTGAAGCAGTTCGTGGACTGGGATTCGACGACCCAGTCCGGGAGACCGTTCCAATCTCTTATAGTGCGCACCCCGAAGTTGTTCCTCCGTGCCCTGGATACTGCTTGCGGTTTCCCAACCTTGAACCTGTGTCCACGTGTGGTACCGACGGGAGGGTCTAGGAAGAATTCTTCCCTTACGCACTCCGAGCTGACCCCGCATGATCTTGTAGATGAAGATCATGTCACCCCTCTTGCGCCTATACCAAAGCGATGGCAGCTTGAGGGTACGAAGTCGAAGTTCATAGTCCAGGTCTCGCAAGGAGGGGACCAGCTTGGTGGCACAGCGCTGGACTCTCTCTACCAAAAGCTAATCCGCCTTGTTAAACGGGCCCCAAACCACATTGGCGTACTCCAGGTGGGGTCGCACTAAGGCTTTGTAAAAGAGAGGCAGCACATGCTGGTCCACATGAACAAATGTCCTTCGAATTGCTCCAAGGATCTGGTTGGCTTTTGAAACAGCTGCGGCAGCATGTCATGCGGTACTTGAGTTGGTCATCTACAAAAACACCCAGATCCTTTTCGATGGTCACCGAGCCAGTTGATTTCCGCCCATCTCATAGACTTGATGCTGGTTGTTGTGCCCAAGGTGGAGCAGACTGCATTTGGGGATGTTTAATGGTAATAGCCACCTCTCAGACCAGGACTCAAGCTTGTGTAGATCTTCCTGCAGAGCTCTAGCATCGGCTTGACTGCCCACCTCCCTGAACACTTTTGCATCATCGGCAAAAAGGCGAATATTGCTTCCAAGTTCATCAGGCAGGTCATTAATGAAGAGCACAAATAACGTCGGCACACGTCGAGCACAAATAACAAATAACGTTACAATTAAGAAGAACACAGCATTTGGACCCTGTGAAAACCATGCAAACATAAAGGGAAACAAAAGACAAGTAAAGAAATGGGCCACATTATTCATCAGGGCTCTGACTCATGACAAAAAGCTAGCAAAACAAATTAAAAAAACTAGCAAGCATCCATAATCAGCATGCATGAAAAAACTGGCAGGCACATTGCATCAAAGTTTAGCTTGAAGCTTAAAGCACAGACCCAAGTGGCAAGGTATAGCAAGGTTAAGTACAAGGCAGGGGATGAAGGGGCGGTTCACAGGAAAGCACAAAATGAGAACAGTAGGTACTAGCCCAGCCAAGCGCGTGCTTGGATAAGAAGCAGAACATGCAGCATGGACGACATACTGATGGTCATGCAGTCAGTTGCAGCAGAGAGCAGACAGTGATGGGCAGACCCACCCAAGACCCTAAAAGACTTCAAGTGTGTGGTGCGTTTACATTAAAGTTGAATTAAAGTCCTAACTTTATGGCAATGCTGTTCTAACTGTGAGGGATATAATAGCTCTATAAGGATGAATGTTAAAAAATATTAATCGAAAATAGTAATAACCACAGCGATGTTCATGTGATGGTTTTATATGTGGCATGGCAAATTTAATTATCCGCTTTGTTTTTCGCGCCAGTCGTCTACACACTTGTGTGGTGAAAAACTTCAGGGCATATAGAATATGCGTAGGCCACGTGATAACTAGTGAAAAGTTGCTTAGTTTTTTTCATACAACATACTGTTATTTCTTATTTTGTCTTCAATGCGCAGTATGCAGCTTCTTTATAAACTATGCCTTTGAAAAGCAAATAACACTATTGAAGAACAAATTCTGACTATTTGATTTGTCTAAAATGAAAGCAGCTGCAACTACACAAATCAGAGAAAAAATTTTTGCTGATAGCTTGGAATTGATCATGAGCGTATGCCTGGGGGAAGTGGGCTCCGCATGATCCTGAAGGCTTTTGTGATCTGGTCTTCCTTTACAAAAATCTTATAGATATATTTATTTATGGACAGAAGAAAAGGAGTACCTTCCTAGGTGTTAAAATAAATCGGCATAAATTGGCATAAATACTGCATGTTATGTATTACGTATGTCTGTCTGGAAGGCTGAGTTCTGATATTCGGACAGGAAATTGTTCGTGATAGGATCCCATAGGCCTCAAATTTCGACGAACATCATATTGTTTCATATCGTATATTTGGATTGACATGTACCTAGTTTCTTACCTCTTTAGTGTTCTGGGCTCAACTGGCAAAGCTCTCTTCAGTGAGCATTGTTAGATAATTGTGGCAAGGTTTTTCTTGATTGAAGGGAAGGTTTTCCTGAGAGTTTGACTTATATTTCATGTATATTTATTTTGCCTCTGATGACATTAAATTGTTTATTATGTATAGCTCTTAGTATACAAATAATAAGTTAATTTGCAGAATTAGGTGAGTAATCACTGACAACTAAGAAAAGTGTGTCACTTGAATGATTGCTATACACCCAACAAAACTTTCAACAACATCTTTTCCGCCGACCTACCATTTCCAAAATATTCAATAAAATTGTTTCATACGGGTACACCATGCAAAACTGCCGACCAAGTGCAACCTTGAGCTTGAAGCCCAAAGCTGGGTTAGGCCCCCTAATTGTTAACCCATCATCGCCTGGGAGTTTGATCGGACCCCCTCGGGTCCCCGCGGTTTTACATGAATGGTTCTGGGCTGATTCAAATGACTCACGCTGCTTGGCAGACCTCTAGGGTGATCAGTTTGACAATTTAGGACCAAAAATTGCAGTCAGGTCAACAAGTTATGGTGGCAATACTAAATCTTTGTAAGATGATAATGTTCTTCTAAAATGAGGCTGTTAAAATTGGGATGTAACTTGACTACTAGAAGAGCTAGATCAAGATTCTAAACATTGTTCGAAATAGCTTGAAACAAAAAATATGCATACTGTCATACATTTTGAGGTCAGATCAATACTAAGGGCACCAAAGGTCACTGTCTTTGAAATTGTTTGTGTCTATATCATTTTTAAAAAATTTTGTTAAGTTGTCAGTACTGGTGAGTCAGTCTGACTGAAGTCATCAAGGGACTTGTCATGGAACGACCACCACCCGACACAACTCCTCAATGGAGGGTTGATTTAGAAGCCAAAGTTTACGTCCCACAAAGCACAGGGACGGCCGCCCGCTCAGGTCACCCTCTCACCAGTCAGTTGCCAGCGACCTGTCGTCGGGTAAACTATGCGCCGGAGCGTCTCAGGGACGATCCCAAGCGGACATGCCTGCCACTGCATGCTTGAGCACGGGCCGGGCCCACGCTCTACCAACGAGCACGGGGTGGCCAGTTGGTGATAGAATGAAGCGAGCTACAGTCTTAAATTTGGTTTCATATGAATGAACATGACCCAAGTATTCAAGTGATATGCACCATACATTTTGAAAAGTCATTATTTGACATTGACAAAGGTCATAATCTGACCTTACAAAGTCATACCGGCACTTCTAGCGCCGTTCATTTTTTCTGTATCGCCTCCGGTTCCTGAGATTGTAGAGGATCCGATCGAACCCCCTTCCCCCAGGCAGTGTTGTGTATGAAAAGTGCCCAGGTGTTGCCGGAGTGAGGCTCCCCTGAGCTGCTATTGGGCCCTGTAAGCTAGTATGGGCTCCTTTAGCTTGCCTAAGCTCCTTGCTCCCTCAACTCATGGGGGCTCCAGCCGGTATGGCCCCTGAGTTTCTGGACTTTCTAAGCTGCTTTTGCACCCCTCAGCGGGTTAGGTAGTACACAAAATCATTGGGTTAATAGGCAAATTAATAGGTATTGGCGTGATTTGTTTGTCAGGCAAAGCAGGGATGGATGGTGACACCGACGCTTCAAATGAACAGCCAAAACAGAACGTCGCGGAGAAGAGTGAGTCCAAACCTGTCGCGAATCAGAAGGACTCCAAACCTGCCGCGGAGCAGAATGACTCTAAACCTGCCACGGAGGAAAAGGACTCCAAACCTGTCACGGAGCAGAAGGACTCCAAATCTGTCGCGGAGCAGAAGGATTCCAGACCTGTCGCGGAGCAGAAGGACTCCAAACCTACCACTGATGTCTGTGCGGGTAAGTCTTGTGCGAATGTGTGAGCAAGTCTTGCTGTCTTATATGGGAGCGCTGAGATAACTATGGGCAGAGCAGTGGCCCCCCAGGCCCCACAGCATAACGATCCTTATTGAACAACGGCATTCCACCGCAGATCGACCAGGAAATGACACCCTACCTCTCGGATTTACACCAAAGCTGGTAACCGGGGTTCTCTGCTGCGATGAAACAAGCTCCGCAAGTCGTAACCTTGCCTGTTGCAGGGTTGCGGAGACATGACCTAGGGCATCGTGTGAGGTCACTGCGAAACTTTGGTTTTCTCTAAGTGATACCTTAGGGTTAAAAATACAACATCATAGACGTTTTATACATCACTAGAGTCTTGATGGTCCAAAGTGGACCATTACGTTTCTGTGACGTCAAATTGGACATAGTATCGATATCTCTGCCTGGTGGTAAGGCCCTTTTTTATAGAATTCAAGGATCTAATGCGGCAACACCCCATAAACTATGTTATATTGGACTTCCTTTCATACCTTCTAGTAACTTTTCATCTCCCTGTGATCATTATTATGTATTACTAACACTTGTGAGAGTTGAGGCTTTTTTGTTTTCTCAAACTCGTATTTTATTTATACACCTTTTTTGTCTTTTAAGTGACGATTTTGCCTCAGCTGGACTCGACTCGATTTGCGTCTTATTTACCTGTACTGTATCCTTTAGTATTGTTATGGGCGCAAAATGGCATCAGAAGTCGGGGCGCCCTAGGACACCAAAAAAACGTTCACACTGAATTATCCCTGTGAATTGTATGCAATCTTGCACGTTTTACGCCACATTATACAAATACCTAAACTACCTTTACGGATCTCAGACCTAAGCCTAGCCTCGGCAGTGCCTCGCCAATGGCCCCTGAAATGCTAATCTGAAGAAACGAGAATAGCCATGTTATTCTGTTCGTTGCTTGAGTACAGTCGTTCAGTGTAAAGTAGCTGATTGTGTGGTCCGAAAAGGTAAATGTTGGGAGCATTTTGTTCACTCTGTGAGACGGGCATTTTTGGTGCACTGTCGCTGACGTGTGTCTTCAGTACATGGCCACTACGGAGCCCTGTAATCGTCGCTGTGCGAAGTTGATATCTATTTCGCCTGTTTCAGGGAAGTCGGCTGAGGCGGCGCCAGAAATGTCTAACGGGCGGCCAAAGCGGCGCGCCGCAGAGTCCGTGGACAAAGACAGCGACTCCGAGTCGCTCACCGGTCTGGGAGAGGGAGAGTTCTTTGTCGAGAAGGTGCTTGACTACGTCTATGAAAAGGTGAGACGATGGCGCTAACGTCGTATGACGACTGATGCTAAGCCACAGCTGTGATACGTAGCTAGGTTTGAGTGCGGAAGTGCCTCGTGTACCTGTTCTTCCGGCTCCTTTGGATCATTGTAGGTAAAAATGCTGGCGAGGACATGGGACAGGTTTTAGCATACTTAACACGCGTATTGACGGAGGTCTGAGCCACCTTTGCTTTAATGGAGGAGGGGCGGCCGCCCCCTCTAAGATCTCAAAAATCACGCTAGATAGCGAAAAACAGTAAACAGCGTTGGATATCTCATTAAAATGTATTTAGAAAACATTTGACCTTTTTTGTCAGGTCAAATTTAAGGTCACTAGAGGTCAATGCATGTGATTGCCTTGGCACCATAGGGATAACATGTAAATGAAGGTTTTCAGCAATGACGTCTGAACTAGTAAAGATAGCAATCACAACAATCTAGGCCATTGGGATCCTCGCAGCAAGCCGAATGGAATGATAAATAAAATGACCTTGTTAGGTCAAATGAAGTCAAACCTAGAATTTGACCTCACCTGAGGTCAGGTCAAAGTCAAATGAGGTCAAAATGCATATCATTAGAAGAGCATGGACAGGTTCAACCCAATGTTGTTAAAATAAACGCCCTACCATCTATTATTGAGTTATTCGGCTTAAACTATTTTCTCATGTATTTCCAATGGAAAGGTCATAGCTCGTACCTGACCTTAGGTGATGGATATCAAAAGTACCGGAATAGATTTTGGAGAACTTGAAGGGCCCATTATGTGAGATGAGTTTCAATTGGATAGGTTTACCCAGATCTCACTTATGCTTTCATAAACTTTGCTCATATGAGGTCACTTGACCTGCACTGGTGACCTGACCTGAGGTGACCAACCTTTAAATTAAAAAAATAATGTAAAAATGGTAAGAGAAAAGGTATGCCAAGTACGGCGGCGCGTAGCGCCGTCGTTTTAATTTTATCTGCGAAAAACCTGAGGGGGGAACTGGGAGCGGGTACCCGTCCCCCGTCAATGTGCGTGTTAAGAGAGATGCAGTTTGACATAGTTTACAGTGTGATCAGAGCTTTTTAGACGTTAAATCTTGGGCATAAACCTTTTAACCAGCCAGGACTGTTCTGATTCGATTTAATCTGATAAGGACGGACATACATAGCTTTAGCAGCAGACGTACTAGAAAACTCCAATCATCACCCCTACCAAACCACACTATTTTTTCCGATAAAAAACGGCATGCTTTCATTTTCCCCCTCCCACCATCGACTCAGATCCGGCACTGCTTAGATGTAAATACAGCTGAAATATGTCCACTATTTGTGTTTTTTTGCGTGTAAAAGATCGTGGCATTTATGCCGGTCTACTTTGCCCGTGTGTTTGCCCCAATAACTAGGCGTCACTCCGGGGGCCAGGGGCAGGACATGTACCTGATCAAGTGGAAGGATTGGGGCCATAAGTACAACACGTGGGAGCCCCAGTCCAACCTCAACTGTCTGGAGAAGATAGTCGACTTCTTCAAGCACCGCGAGAGGGCCAACCAACAGAAGTGAGTGCTGGGGCTGTATTGTATTGTTAACTGGGGCTGTTTTGTTAACTGGGACTGTATTGTGGTGCTGTATTGTAGCGCTGGGGTTGTATTGTTAACTGGGGCTATATTGTGATGATGTGTTGTGGTGCTGGGGTTGTATTGTTGACTGGGGTTTTATTGTGGTGTATTGTAGTGCTGGTGCTGTATTATGATGCTGGGGTTGATTTTAACTGTATTTTGATGCTGTATTGTTATTTGGGGCTGTATTGTATTGTTAACTGGGGCTGTATTGCATTGTTAACTGGGGCTGTATTGCATTGTTAACTGGGGCTGTATTGCATTGCTAACTGGGGCTGTATTGCATTGCTAACTGGGGCTGTATTGCATTGTAAAATGGGGCTGTATTGTATTTTTAACGCTAACATAATTAACGAGACTGTGTTCCTGTCGCAGCGTGCTGCAACCCTGTGGAAGCGGGGTGTCGAAAGATAGCCTTGTGGCCTGTCAGTTTACGCCCGTTGGTCACGGATGACTGGCTGACCGGCAGACGGCAGAGAACCTCGGGCTCTCACCCCGAGGCGCGTGAGGCCAGTATACGCATGTTCGAGGAGGCCCACCTCAGCCCGCCCTCCGACCAGCAGCTGGCGCTGCTCTTCACCAAGTTCAGCGTCAACGGCAGGCTGGTGTTCAAGGAGAAGCTGAAATCTCTGGACGCCGTCCACATGGTCAGCTGGCAAGGCCTGGCTAGCAGGGCCGGACTAGGGTGGGGGTGTTGTATCGACTGTTGATCTGGTCAGGGTGGAATGAGGGGGGGGGGTTAGAGCCAGGTCGTCCCCCACTCTAAAGCGCCCAACCTGTACCCTCTTTTAGCCGAATGTGTGTAAAAACACAGTTTGAGACGATTTAGCGGGGATACTGCCTTCCGTCATATGTAGTGAAGGCCTGCTTCTGGGGCTGGTTATGGTGCACTCCTTGCTTGTGATATCAAGATTAGCGAGAGCTCTACTTCTCTTCCTATCAGGTGCAAACTCAAATAGCCGGCCGCTCGTCACGCGGTGAGTGTTTAACCCGCGCCCATCGGGGTCAGCGCCACCTTCGCCCCACCGTGTGGCCATCGATGGCCCCCTCTCTAACTCGAAAATATGTGCGTTAGCGCAAATCTGCAAAGTGCAATAGAAAGCTCGCGTGAATTCAGTACTAAATTACTTACATGTTTTAGTGCTCAGGTCAATGGTTTGACCTCCAGAGGTCAAATTAGGTCAAGATCGGCTATTTTTACTCAAATATGCAATGCTTCAGCAAACTGGGCATAACTCTTATGCCATTAGAGCTATTGAGGTCTGGTAAAAGTACATTTGATAAGAAATTGTCAGTCCTTTTTCCGCTATGTGAAACGTAACGACCTCCCACCAGTGGTTTGACCTCCAGAGGTCACCTCGTGACCTAAGATGACCTGAGTTCACGAAAGGTCAGAAAGTGACCTTGCCGTAAATCAAGTAAAAGCCAGTGACAAGACAAACACGATGGTGCTTGTTTCAGCGCTCTAGCTTAATTAGGTCAAAAGCTATTGTCAAAATACTGTTTTTGACCCCTGGTGACCTTGGATGACCTTGGAGAGGTCAAAGGGAAAATATGGCCCCTTGAATCCGTGAAAGGGTGTCCAAGAACGCTTTTCTGATCAAGCTGAGCATTTTCAATCGCTTTTGTGACTTTTAGATCATAAGACAGCTTTTCCCCATGCTTTTTCAATGGGAGAGGTCACCTCGTGACCTGACCTCAGGCACGAAATCGAAAAATCCCGGATATACACCTTGTAGACCCTGGAAGGGCCATAAAGTGTAGGAAGTTTCAAATCGATCGACTTTGAAATGTAGCTCTTACTGAGCTCTAAAGTTGAAGTGAGGTGACCTTGGTTGACCTCGTCTGGTGACCTGACCTTGGGTGACCCGGGGTAAAAATTTCAGGGATGGTGGGAAAATGATGCAGTGAGAGGTAGAGCCCTCAACCGCGGTGCTGCGCCTCTTCGTTCTTCTGCTATCCCGGAAAAACCTTAGGGGCCATCGATGGCCCCCGGTGGGGCGAGGTTAAGCCTGCTTGCTCTGTATGATATCTGTTCGCGCAAGAGCAGGCACTTTTCTTTTGGCGGTTACTCACGTTTTATTGTATTTAACTGTTCCTACGGTGGCATGCGTCGAGCGACACCCTAGCGGCCAGCCTCGTAGTTACACGCCATGCTTGGGTCAACCCCAAGTGAGCCACATTTTGTTTTGATAACACTTCAAATTGTCAGAAAAAGGCGCATTTTTTGTTCTGAGTGATTTAACGTGGAAGCAAAATGTCCTTTCCGGATTTCCAGACTTACGTGGTCCGTAATTAGTCGTTTTGGAATTTCGGCAAGGTGTTCCATTCCATTTAACGCGAAAACTTGCAAAGATCAGTGACTCAGTTTTCAAATTGTACGCGCGTCCTTGCCAAAATTCTGGCATCAGCGTCAGATGCGCTAATCATCTATAACACCTCTCGCCAGGAGATCCACGACTTGGTGCGGCGGGAGGGTGTGCAGGCCACCACCATGAAGGCGCTGCGTAAGATTCACCAGCTGCGCGACCAGCTGCTGCAGAACCAGCTGGCGCGGCGGCGCGAGCAGCAGCTGGTGAGGTTGAAGCAGTGGGAGGACGAGCTGAACGGACATGTGCAGGAGCAGGCGCGCCTTGTGGTGGAGAACAATGTGGACCTTGCATTGCCTCCCTCCGACTTCATCTACACCAACGACTACGTGGTGAGCTGATGACACGGGTCGTATATTGAGGGTGGCTGTTAATTCCACAGGCGCTGCTACTGCGGCTGACCCGGCAGTGGCAGTGCCTGAGATGGGTGACGTAATCCTACGAGCTGGTAGCAGCTCCAGTAGCAGCAGCCCTGGGTGCAGTGGCGGATACAGGGGACCAGGGGTGCTCAAGCCCCCTGAATTTTTTAGTGGTGCGTATAGGTAATGCATAGACAGAGGATGATCCGAGGCAATGGTGGGTGAGGCTCGAGCCCCCTAGCCTGCCCCCATCAAATGAACTCCTGGTTCCGCCACTGCCTGGGTGCCGTCGGTGGCACTCCCAATATTCACAACCATGTTGGTAGTATCATGTGTTAGAATGTGGGGGACCGTTATTGCCGTCTCATATTAAGGATGTTGGTGTATTTCTGGCGACGTACGAGAAGTGTTATTACCACCACAGATACTGGTGATTGTAACAGGTGTTCACTTTATAGGCAATGGAGTTATTCGGTTGCCAACACGCCCCCTCCCGCCATGTAGGCCTTAACACGCCACTTCCCGCCATGCAGTCCCTAACACGCCCCTCCCCGCCGTGCAGTCCCTAACACGCCCCCTCCCGCCATGCAGTCCCTAACATACCCCCTCCTGCCGTGCAGTCCCTAACACGCCCTCTCCCGCCGTGCAGTCCCTAACACGCCCCCTCCCGCCATGCAGTCCCTAACACGCCCCCTGCCGCAGCCTGGTGAGGGGGTGACGATCCCGTCGGACCCTGTGATTGGCTGCGAGTGCACCAAGTGTCACCTGGGCGCAGCCTGCTGCAGCAGCAAGGCCGGCGCCCAGTTCGCCTACAACAAACTGGGCAAGCTGCGGCTGCATGTCGGCCAGCCCATCTACGAGTGCAACAAACTGTGCAAGTGTGGCCCCGACTGTCGCAACCGGGTGGTCCAGAAGGGCAGGAAGGTGAGAGACGGGGCGGACGGACGGGACGGGACGGACGGGACGGACGGACGGACGGACGGACGGACGGACGGACGGACGGACGGACGGACGGACGGACGGACGGACGGACGGACGGACGGACGGACGGACGGACGGACGGACGGACGGACGGACGGACGGACGGACGGACGGACGGACGGACGGACGGACGGACGGACGGACGGACGGACGGACGGACGGACGGGCGGGCGGGCGGGCGGGCGGGCGGGCGGGCGGACGGACGGACGGACGGACGGACGGACGGACGGACGGACGGACGGACGGACGGGACGGGACGGGACGGGACGGGACGGGACGGGACGGGACGGGACGGGACGGACCGGACCAGACGGACCCTACTGTTACCTCTCCTGCTGCATTACCGGAGCTGCCTGGTCTGTACCACAGGTGAAGCTGGCGATATTCCGCACCGACAACGGCTGCGGCTGGGGTGTGAAGGCATGCGAGCCCATCAAGCGGGGCTCCTTCGTCACTGAGTACGTGGGAGAGGTCATCACCAACGAGGAGGCTGAGCGACGCGGCCGCCAATACGGTGAGGCATCCGACGGCCTGCTGCTTACTAGCTGGTTGTGGTGTGGCAGGCACTGGCAGCTACGTGCAGGTGGTGTACTATTTGTGGTGGTGGTGTACGTACTTGTGACGGGCAGGCCGGGCAGAGATCATTGCACCGCTTAGACGTGCGCTGCTATAGTGGTAACTTCCACCTGTATGCAGCGAGTAGAAAATACACCAGCAGCAACTAAACGATATTTCGGAACGCAATTGCCTGGAGTCAAAATTTATTGTTCTATCACTGTAGATGCGAAAATCCTGATTTTGTATTTTTTCTTCTATTTTTTCCTATTTGTATATTAGAAAGTGCTTGATATTGTGCGCCAAATCAGACGAAAAAGCTGCTAGAGTCTTAAAGAACGAAGTGCGCAACCATTGTCGTCTAATCTTCGTCAATATTCAGAAATTCTCGGTTGTGCATCCGTCCACATAGCTGTTTGCTTTGCATTGCCGCATCGCACACACGATGGAGCCATCGGCTTGGAGATCGTCTGCGTTCTAAGGCCCGTTCACATTGATTCCGCGTGCCATTAATGGCATGCGAGCGCTATTCGAATACTTGGTGGGACTGTCGTTTGACTCATTGAGTTCCCGCTCATGGTATATTCGGTATGAAAAAGTCCCAATGTGTGATGTTTGACACGGGAAGCGTTACCACGGAGGCGCCCGGTGAGTGGGGGCCTTTCTGTTCACCGGAAGCGACGCTACGTATCAGTGCTCCGCCTTTTTGAACTGCCTGCTGGTGAGATGTGCGAATTGCCCTAGATTGCTGTGGTTGAGTGCTCTAAAATGGCAGTGTGTGCTTACCGCTTTTGTTATATGCCTCCATACAACCACTATTTAACGTTTGAGATGGCAAAACGGAGATGTGGCATGTATTCACAGGGTATTGATTTCAAGCCAAGCCAAAAAATGTGTTTTTAGACGTATGAATGCGCATGTGCAGTGATTGTATCGGTCAGAAAATCGTGGGTTTTACTAGTGCGATCCGGGCTGGTGGACCGTGCGTACCAACATTGACTGCCGGAAGCTCTGTGAACGAGCCTCTATCCGTCTGGTGGAATTCGACTGAGATGCCATCAGTGCGTGACCCCTCTGACCTCTCCGGCTCTCGTCTGACCTGTGTTTCACACCTTGCAGACGCAGTGGGCAACACTTACCTGTTCGACCTGGACTTCAACGACCAGATCAACCTGTACACTGTGGACGCGGCTGTGTACGGCAACGTCTCCCACTTCATCAACCACTCGGTACTGGCCCACCGGCGAGAGCCGCTACAGCACGTGCAGCAGGCTCGTGGCTGTTCACCAGATGTGGAGTTTTAGTTGGACCTAATTGGCGGTCTTAATGGATGATAGTATCTTGCCAGCATCCAGAATGGCTTTCAGAATGTTTTAAAGCGAATTCTGCACTTTGTCGAAGCTCTAAGGACTATTTATGAAAAAATAGGCCGGGAAATCCGGAAACTACATTTTGTTTCCGCCGTAAAATATGGCTCGGAACAAGAATATAGCCCTTTTCTAACTTATGACGTCATCGAACCAGCGTGTTTCCGGCGTCTGCAAAGTAATAACCTGGAACACAGGCTAAACATAGACTCGCACTTTAGACCCGATATTCATTCACAATTGTTTATTGAAAATGCTAAACGGAGGAAAGAGTACAACGGAAACCGATTTCGCAAATTTATTTTGAAAAACTTATACCATGTTTCGGGTCCCCTGGTTATGGCTTATACCCGCCCTAGATAGCCGCCTCTTGCTATATGTATGTGCTTAGGAGCAATTTTCCAAAGCTGCAAAAATACAACAGCCAATACGGATATATATATATATATATATATATATATATATATATATATATATATATATATATATATATATATATATATATCTGTAGTATACTTTGGCAACAGGTTTTCAATAAAGAATTGATGGTTAAATGCCCGAGCATATGATGCTTGTATCGCCTGTTTTTTTCGTTTTTTTCAGTTCTCTGATTAGTCGCTTACTATTTGGAAAGTTTATGAATAAAACACTCGTATGTGGAATTGCTTGACATTTTTCGAAAGATTTGACTTTCATCATCAGAAATACAAATACACAGAACATGAAAAACTAATCGGATGTCGTTCGAATACTGTCCACGTTACAAAGCAAATAGTTACAAAGAATCTAAGCTTTTGAATTCTTTACTAAAAACAGTGCAAATGGTTATGGGACACTTTCAACAAGCTGAAGTTAACTAGGCTGGAGAGAGAACAAATATGTTTAAGTTTATGGTTTAAATCTCTTTTGCGAATATAAGAATTACACTAACGGTATCACAAAAATTAAAATACAATGTAAGGTTACGATCCAATTCATACACAATTCATAATGACTGCTAAATACAAAATTCACAATGAATGAAGGAGTGAATGAAGATGAATAACTTAAAGAAACTAAATGAAACTATCATGCGGAATACAGCATTTTGGCAGCGCCTTTTTAGTGAATAATTCCAAAGCTTAGATTCTTTGTAATGTGGACAGTATTCGAACGACATCCGATTAGTTTTTCATGTTTTGGGTAATTGTATTTCTGATGATGAAAGTCGAATCTTTCGAAGCATGTCAAACATTCCACATACAGGTGTTTTATTCGTAAACTTTCCAACAATAGTAAGCAACTAATCAAAGAACTGGAACAAAAGGGAAAAATCAGGCGATAAAAGCATCATATGCTCGGGCATTTAACCATCAATGTTATATATATATATATATATATATATATATATATATATATATATATATATATATATATATATATATATATATATGTGTGTGTGTGTGTGTATTTATGTATTTATGTATGTATAATATATAGAAGGGGCAGAGGATCAACCATTTTCTGACGGTTGATGACAAAGCCGGGAGAGGGGGTTCGAACATCCCCAAATTTGACTGACGTCATATGTGAACACCCCCATTATGGCCCGCTCTGCATAACCATACCTTGTTTGTGCGTTGTGGCCCTCCCCGTACAACCCCAGCCTGGTCATAGGTGCAGGCCGTTGTGTAGGTGTGACCGTGTTCCGGGTGCGCTGTCGCCAGTGTGAGCCGAACCTGGTGGTGTACGGCCTGTGGGCGGACTGCCTGGACCCCAACCTGCCGCGGCTGGCGCTGTTTGCCTGTCACGACATCGCGCGCGGCCAGGAGCTCTACTTCGACTACAACTCTCCGCTGGGTCGCAACGTGGCCGCCGGCGAGCTGCCCAGTCCCGAGGGTGAGACGAGAGAGAGAGAGAGAGAGAGAGAGAGAGAGAGAGAGAGAGAGAGAGAGAGAGAGAGAGAGAGAGACAGACAGCAGAGAAAAAGGAAGGACAAACAAAAGAAAAAAAAAAAAAAGAGAGAGAGAAAAAAAAGAGAGAGAGAGAGAGAGAGAGAGAGAGAGAGAGAGAGAGAGAGAGAGAGAGAGAGAGAGAGAGAGAGAGAGAGAGAGAGAGAGAGAGAGAGAGAGAGAGAGAGAGAGAGAAGAGGGGGCACTCTGATCCCCAACTGCCTGCAAACACGTTGCGAGTTGGAAGCGTTACACTTACACCAGATGCATGAGCAGCCTCAGGACGGTACCGATCGCGGGAACGGCCCAATCGACTCATGTATGCTGATGTCTGGTACCGTTCTACCACTTGGTTCTGGTCCTTCTCTAGAAGGACTATGGGAGTGGTTCGTACCATTGGACAAAGTTTTGATTTGAAGCACATCACTTTTTTCTGGGATGCAAGTAATTTGACCCTAGTTATTTTTTAACCAGTAGGCCCGGCGCATCTGTGAGGGTGGGTGCCTGTCGGCACATCGGCCCGGTACATGTGTGAGGGCGAGTACCTGTCGGTACATGTGTGAGGGCGGGTGTCTGTCAGTACATGGGCCTGGCACTATATGTGAGGACGGGTACCTATCGGTACATGTGTGGGGGCGGTTGCCTGTCGGTACATTGGTCCGGTGCAGGTGTGAGGGCAGGTGTCTGTCGGTACATTGACCTGACACCGCTGTGTCTGTGTCGGCACCAGGGTGTGGTACTTCGGCGGAGCCGGCCGCTGCCGCCGGTGCCGCCAGTCCCATCGCCCACCAGGACCGTGCTGCCGCCTCCACTCCACCGCCCACCAACGCCCACCTGCGGCACGCCACGCCCTCGCCCACCAAGCTGAGTCCCACCAAGTCACCGCGCAGGGCGCTGGGGCCGCACCCGTCGGCCCGCGTCTCCTGCAAGTGCGGCGCCAACAGCTGCCGTCGCTACCTCTTCTAGTGGGTTATGTGCGGCTGGTGGAGCAGGGCGGGGATAGAGCGTCAATACCCAAAATTCCGGGAAATCCATGCATAGTGTTTGGAGGTTGACTTTGCGTGACAAGGTATCGTTATGAATGTTGTTCACTCTTGGATTGATGTTGAAGGGAATGTGGCACCTTCATGATGGGGTTTGAACTGAGATAGCCATGTGATGGGGTATGCTGAGAAACCACTTGATCAAGGCATCATTTGTCCCCATAACCTACCGTGCGTGGAGAAAAATCACCTCTATCGCCCTCGTCCTCTCCGGGTGGCCGTATCTGTTGTATCTGTATTATATCACCAACAGGTCTTAAAAGCCCAATTACAGGTGAAGTCAGTAGAATTAAAAACACATGGAGGCCTAAATACAACATAAATACTCATATCAGACCAGTACTGGTTCGGCAGCCTCAAACACAGCTATATTTTCATTTAGTATCCCCGAGCGGATCACATAACATATCCCTGAGGGGTGACACGTTTAAAAAGCTGTTCACCACTTGAGGTAAACGATTAAAAATTCCTGAGGCAACAGCGTTCACTCTAGCCAGCGGTACACTAAACAAAGTGGAACGGGAAATGCTGGTGGTCCTGACCGGCACATGTACGGTATGTTATAAAGTGACCATGGTGAAGTGACGTTACGCTCTCAAGCCCCGCTGCCGTCACACATTTTTCTTGTTTGGACTTCTTTAAAACCTTTGCCGGCATTGGCGGCTGCAAATGCGTGTAGTCTTCTTTGTTGACTTGTTAAAAACGGGAAGTTGAAAATCCACAGATTTATGCGCCACTTTGGCTCCGAATAGTAGCCTCTTTTGGCTAAAAGAAAAACGCTTCATTGTTATTCCTTTCTCACTTAGGGCCTAATAAGGAAGTTCAATCTCGAACAAAGTATTACCAGATCATTAGCACACGCCTATATAAGAATTCTTGCATCTAACAAAAAAATTATGTGATACGAAATACAGGTCTTTTTCTTTTTCAGAGAAATAAGCCCGAATTCATTATTTTCAGTAAAACACTCCAGCTTGGAACTGCACCAAGGTGCCACATTCCTTTTAATGTCGCCGTATTGTACAAATTGCACCCCCATCAGTAAATCATACTGCCACGGAATGAAATCACCTTATTTCTGGATTTTTGTGGGTTAAATTGTGCGTTAAATATTGATGCGTCAAATTAATGGAAGAAATGTGTTGACTGCAGATGTGTTCGGCAACCTTGCATCATATTTAAATGATGTATTATGCCAACCTTGCCTTGATTTTGTTTTTTTTAGGTTTTAATCACCTCGTACGCATCACACAGGGTGCTTGCGGTTGATAAAAATGTGTTAAAGTTTGTCTTTTTGAAAATGATCCAAAAGAGTTTGTAAAAGTTTGTACTTTTCGACGTTCTGCATCCAAAGTTTGTACAAGTTTGCATTTTCTGTACGGTGTGGATTTTTCAGCAGGGGCTCGCACTCAAAAGCCATTTGATATATTGTTTAACCGAAGCCCTAAGCGAATTGCCAGGTAAACAGGGTTGGCGGGACACATCCCCATCTTTTCTTTGCCGAATTTGTGAGAAATATATGTACAAGATGGTATTTTCGTGCATAAGGCTGTCTGTAAACGTTCGTATTGTTGCTTTCCAAAACCACGCAAGCACACTGATTACAACACTTTAAAGGCCATATCACTGGTGCGGAAGTGTGTTTAATACGTGAATACATGAATTTATACTCTTCGTTGCTCTCCCAGATACCGCGTGGCTAAGTGCTGTCTAGTACAGAGTGGCACACAAAAAGAGGCAAAGATTAAGTTACTACAGCTCCGGCAGGTATAATAATTTGTCAAAAATTGTTCACAGGGGGTTTGCATGTGTATAGGTTTTATTAGCACCCTGCCTCCCCCCAAGTTCACTTATTTATAAGTCATTGGTCACGTGGCTGATCTAGGCGTCTTAGTACTGGATGAGGTACGGCACTGTGATATCGAAATTATTATTTACTCTCTCCAACGTCTCTTCAGGTTTCTCCTGCCTGCCGTGTTGGATGTTTCCTGTCGGCTCGTCAGGTGCGTTGGCAACAGTGAGGGTGTGCATCGTTCTGTTGGAACTCAGATAGAAGCCGCCATCATGTCAAATGCCCTTCTTAATGCCGTCATGAAGAGTCTCCGCAGCGTGCTGATCATCGCTCAGGATGGCTTCTTTCTCCCCTCATCATGTTTAATGTTTTAGGGCGCAAGGGCAGCCAAGGTCATTGGCGCCCATCCCTATTCTGGTCCGAGCCCGCCACGCCACTTTCTCGGGGGCTTTCTGAAACAGAGTGTATCATGGGACCCCACCCCAACACATGTGGGGGATTAAAGGAAAACTCTAGGAGAACTAGCGGAATTGCGAATGACATGTAGGAGAGTGTAGCGAACAATTTCAATGTCAGAGAGGTGAACTTCATCCAGCATTGAGCCACCTAGATCCAACACCTGACCAATTACTAATAACAGTGAGTAAATCTCCATCGATTTAAAATTGTTTTTGGCTAATAAAACATGATAAATGGACCGGCCACCTCCGAAGAACACATGCTGCCCCTCTACCTAGCTTGCCGACCTCTAACCCAAGGTCATACTTCTGCTCATGAGTTGCCGCCTCTAATCATATTATCGACCTTTACCCAAAGTAGCGCCCCTCCATATGGTGTGCCGCCTCCCAACTTGAAGAATAGACACCTGAAGTACTCATGGACACCGGAAGTACTCGTGTCTCTCGTACCTACACAGTGAGCCGCCCCCTCCCTCAAGCACTCCTGCACCTAGCGTGCCGCCCCCTTGTATAAAGAACCGGTCACCCGATATAAAATCTACGCCGCCCCCTCACCAGGGCAATAAGTTATGTTTATGACGTGCTGCTCCATAACCTAAAAAAATTTCCGCTTCCTACTTTGTAGTGCTGTTTCCGAGCATGGCATGTCGCCCCTGGCTTGCAGAACCGGCCACTTCTGTGTTATACACGCCCCCTTTCTCTGTGTCTAATGTCTCGCGCACCCCCTCCCCCACTCGGAAAAAGAAATCACACTTAAAATGTGCCGCCCCTTAGCGTTCAAAAGGCTCTCCCTCACTTTAAGTACTTCCTCTACATATAACGTGCCGCCCCCTAGTTTGAAGAACGCGCTGAGACCTCAGGTACACATGCTGCCTCTGTACCTAGTATCCCGCCCCCTGACCCAAATCGACGCTCCTGCAACTGCTGCGCCGCTTCCGAGCTGAAAAAGTTACCGCTCCGTCACCCGAAATGCCGCCTCCGTCCCTAGCGCCGCCCCTTTGTGAAGAACTGGTCACACGTGCCATACAACTCTCGCAAATCTTCTCAGTTTCAGTGATGGCCTGGGAAGTGAATATTCTGAAATATTTCTGAATGTCCGGGTCATCTGTATTTATCACGGATGTTTCATTGTTTTACGTTTATAGGGCCGTATGCCAAATACGGCATGAAATCATTGAAGATCATACAAATGGAGTTGACAAGTGAAACAATTTGGCCCAGATACCTATAGCACACTTGATAAATACCATACATTCTATTGCGGTGATTCAAGCGATGAACAAGCACTGTTTCCATCCCGTCTAGTATCCCGTGTTTTATTGGAGTATGAAAACTAGTTCTCAGCTGTGCCACCGTCCTATCCGGTCACAAGCAAACCTGAATATTGTTGAGCTCATTATTAATCGTGTGGGATAAGTTCTGACTACAGCGGCTCGTGAAATCAGCACACCGGTATTTTGACATGGCCTGTTCGCTTAGTCCTTTTGGAATTAAAATGTGCCAATGTTACGTTCCAGAATAATCTGAATGCCTTTTTAATCTTGTTTTGTTTTAGAATAAGTTGAATGCGTTTTTCATTAAGTGTGGCCATTTTTGGTACGTTCCGGAGTCTGGCGGATTTTGTCAACTTTTGTTTGATTGTTTCTATGGTAGGATTGGGGTGGGGCAGTCAGTTTGCGCGCGCCTCGGCTCGGCCTGCGGCATTCAATATGCGCAGTGTCACGGGTTCGAGCCCCCCTCCCCCGGGCAGGATTTAGCGCCCTGCCCCAACTTAAGCCTGGTTCATTTACCTTCCCTCCAGCGCCGTGTGATCTCAGTAGTTGATTGGATTTGGTATTGTAGTTTTTTTTGGATATCGACTTCAATGTCCTTTCTGTTCATTACCCTGGGAAATACTTGTTTTCATCGCTTTTCTTCTTCAAAATAACATATTTCTATATCATTCCTCATTTCGATACACCCTACAGTATCACCACTGCAAGGGCAGATGAGAAATGTGTATCCCAGATCTATCAGTAAAAGCCTGTGGAAGAAATCAGAGAGAGCGGACAGAGCGAACGCTCGTGGGAAGTATGGTGACGTCTGGGGGGAGGGACAGAGGGTTCCTGTGGGCGTGAGAGAGCGGGAAGTAGGTGACGTCGGGGGGGCAGAGGGTTCGTGGGCGTGAGAGAGCGGCGAAAGCCCGTGGGAGTGGTGGCGGCGGGCGAGGGTTCCTGTGGGCGTTAGAGAGTGGAGGGGCGATAGGGGCGTCCTTTTTCTAACTCCACACTTCATATCCTCCTCAGTCAAGTCAGTTTTGAGGGAGATATTTTCTTCAATCTTAACGTAAAGCGGAATCGAGGGTGATACCTTTAAGTTTTTCTGGCGTCGACCGGTAAAGTTCCCGTACGTAGCTAGGGGTTGCTAGTCTCCATGTTGGGTGGCATCTCTGGAAGGCAGACATCTCTGGAAGTAAAGTTCCCTAGATACAATCAAAAGGCGCCACTTGAGTTATAATCAGTCACCTACGGGCCACATTGCCTATGATAAAGGTTTCAGTTTGTGTACGCGGCATGGATACGTTGGGTTATGCCAGGATCACAGGATCGACAGCTCATTCCAAACGATGGGTTTTAGCGAATCGTATACAGCTTCTCGAGCGCCTGGGAGGGCAGCTGTGCTTAAACTCAACATTGCTTCGTCAGGTTACAAAATAAAGGGACGACAGGGCGCCGGTACAAATTTACCGCCGTACAAATGAGCCCCAGTTGGTGCAAGTGGAAGAATTTAGCAGCCTTCGCTCGGATTCATTCCGCAATGGAACGAGGACAGACAGCTTGGCTCCCTCCTACTAGTTGCTTAGCGATGGTGTGCAACCAGGAAGGAGCCCACGGTCTCTGCACCTTCTCGCCGTTACTTTCCGTGCAGGGAATGACGGACGCCGGGCACAGGTGGAGCACCTAGGGCCAGAACGCGTGTGAGCAATAGCCCTTCATTTGATGCTACTGTGTTTCTGTACAGCAGGCGTTGTTCTGGGAGTGCGGATTTCCGGAGCTGCTGTTGGTGTTGTGGACGAGTGCGTGGATTGTGTTCAAGTGGCCGACTTCATTTTTTTCGACGCACTGCTCCGCCGACATGTTTTAATACCAGTTTTAGGTGATGTTCACCCATTTAGCCAGTTGTTGGTGCGCTCCACGAGCATGTTCGCAGTAAAGCTCGTCGTCGATTTCTGTTATTGATACCGGTTCCCGATTGGCGGCAGTTGGGCAGTCACGTGAGCCAACATGCGGCGCGCTGAGGATGCCGCACGTGGGTGCGGATGTCGCCGAGTGGTATGTTTGTCTACTTGTGTCATCGTCCCGACCTCTCCACCTGCGCTTGTGTACTGCGTTAGTGCGTGTAAATACAGCCATTTTCAACGGTGTTTTTGATTGATAACTCGGATGGATGAGCTCTTAGGTGTTCGAGGACCGCAAACACGCGTTTTTAGTCCCCATCCAGGTTCAGTAATTGAGTTAAACGACGCAGCGGAACGTGGGACCTGTGGCTCAGGCGCTCCACCCCTGAGTCACACGTCAGGTTTTGTATGTCGCCCGTAAAGCCATTCCAGACATTTACCCCATGCCAATTTGTCTTCCATGCCAATTTGTCTTCAAGTGTGGTCCAGCTGTATCATCACTTGATACTAGGGATCGTGGATAGTAAGGATGCAGATCAGTCATCGCCTTCCTCAACGGCAGAGCGTGCGCGTAGGTCCAGAATTGGCTCGGGACAGCCACGCGGTAGATCCAGGGCCCGCTCGGGACAGTCACGCGGTAGATCCAGGGCCCGCTCGGGACAGCCACGCGGTAGATCCAGGGCCCGCTCGGGACAGCCACGCGGTAGATCCAGGGCCCGCTCGGGACTGCCACGCTGACGCTGAGATCGCCCGTGGTATTTATATGGCTACACTTAGTTAAATACAGCTACGCGTCATTTGATGATCACAGAGTGTTGTGTGGCTTATCATTAGGCCCTGACCTTCCGGTGGACCGGTTATCTCGGGGGTCGCTTTCGACTTGCCTTCCCGCCGTCACAGGACCCAAACAAAGAAAGAAGTGTGTTAGAACGTCAAACTGAAATTATACACCGTGCGTGAGGCAAACGGGACAATTGACCTGAATGGAGGCTGTAGACGCCGGACATCCGGGGACAGTCACAGCGGAGATGGGTCCGAAGGTGACAGAACATGACATCGAGGGGAAAGTTTACAGCGGAGTTTGGTTCAAAGACGACAGAACATGACACCGGGGGAGGGGGCGAGGTCAGCGCGTCAGAGTTTAGGCCAGTTTTCTTACAAAACGTCACCGCGATCGATCGCAGTCCTGCTGGTTAAAACCTGTGTGCTTCCAACAACGGCTTGAGGGGAGCAGCCCGCTGGGTTCCTAGCCCAAGGCACGGAGCCCCAGCACGCCCGGTCCACGCACAGGATCAAGTAAGTCCGCACCGCCACGTCACACACACGCCCGGATGACGTCATCACCCGTGACGTCACGTGGGCTGGCGCACTCGCTAGCCCGCAGCACAACATCAACACACATCGCAAAGTACAAATGCAATAATCTAAATAGCCGAAAAGAGAACGAGACCGCTAGTTGTATGACATCGAGCGCCCGCACGCTTGAGCGGCAAACGCCGTCGGTAAAAATCGCCAGGCGCGCACACGCCGAGAGCTATGACAAAATCTAGTCAGGGTTGAACAGTTACGTGTAAGTCAGGGCTTTGTGACGGAGAAATGTGGAGGGGAAAATCGGATAGACGAGCAATCCCTACCGCCCTGGCCTTCACACTCCTCTAGCCAAAAAGGCACCGAGATGGTACAAAAATAGCTGTCCGAGTGATATGTGTCGCGTCGGCCGGACTACGACCAACACGCACGCCGCCCCGCGGCCGTCCGGCCAACCACGCGACCCGGAGGAGCGGCGGGCTTGCTGGTATTCGGTACAAAGAAAGCCAGTTAAGAGCGGTTGTCACAGCCCAAACCGATTTGATGACAGGCGCCGGGCCTTAAAGCTGTCACAATACTGTTGCTGCGGCGCTTTGGCCGTTTGATCCCACTTGGCTGTTGATGGGGCCCCACGGGCCCCCATCTCGCAACAATGACAGGGTGGGCCCGACGGGGCCCAACCCCGCACCAATGACGGGGTGGACTCCACGGGGCCCACACCCACACCACTGGCCTTCAGCTCAACCACACACAAATAAATTAACACAATGGCATCACCAAATTTGGTTCGCGTTACAGGAATGGTACGGCTTCGCTTCACGAGGACGTCAGCAGCTGCCCTCGGGACCACATCAGATCTCTATCTGTTCCACCTCACTTCCGCGCTTAGAAACACCATAGGTGGCGTCACAAGTCCGAATGTGGTCTCACACAACACCTTCAACTGGCATGTCTCACCGAGGGCTGCGTTCTCTTCCGTCGCGTTGGCTACTTCCTGTGAGAGCAGATCCTTGTTCAAATATTGACACTTAACTGAACGTTACACACGCGTATGCGACCACGCACGGAGCGAAAATTCGCAACTAGACAATGCTATACCTGCACGTGTAAGCAAATGCAAAAATAGTCTTCGCGTGACAACACAACGTGGTGTCAATTCTCGACCTCCCGCCGCTGGTGACATCTAGCGTCATACAACATAAGCACAACTGCTCCACTTGCCGCAGCGCGGCTAGAGCCGCCCGGCGGCAGTTCGGTTTGTGGCGAGTGCTTTCAGTCTCCTCAAAGTCCCTGCATCAGTATCAGTTTGTGTTGTCCCAGCTGTATCTAGATGGTGGACTTTGAGAAGGAGACTCGCAGGTGATTGGCGTCACCCAGCTGGTAGTTGTGCATTTTCTGCCGGGAGGAGTCGCCAGTCAGTAACACACGGCAAGGCGCCTGAGGCTCACAGTTCCGCTCAAGCTGTAGAATGTTACAATATATATATATATATATATATATATATATATATATATATATATATATATATATATATATATATATATATATATTAATATATTCGAGCATATAAATTGGCATTCCAAATTTAAAATTAAGCGTTCCAGCAGGAGATTCAATGATTATATTTGAAAATAGGGTCCCCGAGGTGGGAGTGTAAACAGTTACAAAATCATGCACCTGCTGGTCTGCGCTTGAAAATTGGAAATCCCAAACCTAGTGACTGTATAGCCTTGCGCGCGGTGTGCAAAGCACATCCACTTCTCATTATGCCCCAGGCGCCACGACATTGGCCTAGAAACTATAATTACGGGAGCAAAGGGGTAGGCATTGACAAAATACACTAGTTTCGTATCAATTCTGCCGCTTTTTACTCCTTGTTTCAGTAATGGGAATTATCGTATTCAACCCCGCAGCATGAAGAGCTGAACCAACGACTTAGTAAAAAATTTGCTTTGTTTTACATTTTCAAACACAAACTTTTCAAGACATCCTCGGGTATAGTTATGATGACTACGAACTACATAAGTCAACAAAAATCACACCAGCAACAAAGGCCACTAAATAATATGTTCCCCAGACAGTGGCAGATCCAAGGGGGGCAAAAAAGGCATTTCCCCCCCAAACGGAAAAGCTCGGGGCAAAAGTATGTTTTGCCCCCCCCAAAGTGATCAACCGCCTTTTTCCCCCGACTCCTTTTTAGTCTATAAGCAAGATTCTGGTGCTTTAACTCTCAACTTCAAACAGAACCAATTAAGTTCAGTGTAGGTAAATATTGGGCCTCTGACTGGAAAAAGTATTTCTAACCCGAATTTTTCAACCCGTGACGTTATTTTTGCTTTTCGCCTCAAATACCCAAAAGTCTAAAATTTTACCGGGAAGTGATATTGTAGCGCAGCTTTTACGGCGTGACGTCTTTTTTTGCTTTTTGACCTTTCACTTTGGTTTGCCCCTCCCAAACCGACCGGCTAGATCCGCCACTGTCCCCAGAATGCCCTGGATGTGCTTGTTTTTTTCTGAGGGGGGGGCGTTGATATGTATTTTTATTTATTTATTTATTTATTTATGCAAAATAAGCGCCAACAGATAAAACACTCACAGGCAAGTCAAAGCATTAAAAAGGCTATCTAAATCACAAGAATCGAGACAGTGTACTTCATAAAAACGGTAAAAGGTAAAATATATAAGTATAAAAACACAAAAACATAAAAAAACAGATCAGAGCTGATGTGCAGTTCCTACCGAGCATTACAAATCTAACCACACATGTCTTAAAAGTATGAAAATCATCACAAAGAATCGGCCCCGGAAGCGACTAGAAATGAATTCATGCTTCCGGCACCCTACAGAAAATCCCCGTTGACAGTGCGACACGGCCGCGGCGCTCAGCGAAGAGTCGAAAGGAGCGAGTGAGCCGGGATGGGATATGCAAGGGAAACAATTTAGTAGGTCGATGGAGTGAATCTTACCTGAAAAGATACTTTTTAGGAAAATGAGATCAATTGAAGCCTGCGTGCAGCAAGTGATGCGAGGCCGAAATGGTTCAAAAGCGAGATCATAAGATATAGAGTCACATTGTTGTGTAGAGTGATTATTTAACCAAATAAGAAATTTATGTTGCACTCTGTCCACGCGCTCAGCGGATGACCCGCCCAGACAACACTTCCAACCAAGTATAGATCTTACATTGGCGAAATAAGCAACCAGGAGGGATTTTTTATCGAATTTAGCTCCCCTGGAAGCCGTTTGAAATGAGCGCAGAAGAAGGCCAAGTGCTCTGTTGGCTTGACGACAGTTTTGGATATATGTGGGGCAAAAGTCAATTTAGTGTCTAGAATAACTCCCAGGTCCCGTATTTTATCTACGCTCCAGGGGTACATCGCCAATGTGAGTATGGTGAGCGGGGGTGCGCGAGCCTATAAAGATTTTCATTTAGAGGGATTTAGTGTGAGGGCCCATCGGGTGGACCACTGCTGAAGACGATCAAGGTCGTCCTGCAGCAGCAGCGCATTAGAGGCAATTTTGCGGAAAATTTTTACATCATCAGCGGTACAATAAACAGGCCACACTTCTATCACCCGAGGGAGGTCGTTAATGAAGAGAAAAAGATGAGAGGAGAGACCAGTGATCCTTCCGAACCCAGAGAGAACTGGCTCAATCAGATGTTTTGCCATTCACTATGACCCTCTGGCGCCTATCGGAGAGATATGAGACAAACCATTTTAGTGCAGAACTATGTACGTGATAAGATTTCTCGAGTTTGTGAATGATAAGGCCGTGATTGACACTCTGAAATTGCAGCCCGGAATAATCTGTATAAATTGCGTCTGTCTGATATCCCCCGATATAGCCTCCACGCCGAGCTGAGGAAGGTGGCGAGGTTAGTGGAGCAGGAGCGTTTTGGAATGAATCCGTGTTGTTCGAGCAAGCGAGGGTGAAACATGCCGGAAAAGTTGGTCATAAACAACACGTTCCAGAATTTTGGCAAATAGAGGGAGAAGACTAACGGAGCGGTAGTTAGAAGGGTCCTTTTATCGGACCCCTTTTGTAAATAGGAATAATGTTTGCTAATTTCCATCGTGCCGGGAAGATTCCAGTCTGGTAACGGATTTGCTACTAAATTTTGGTCAGAGGAACGGCTAATTCATTCCTGCGCATCCCAGATTGACTTGGATTGGTTTCATTATCTGCATTGCAGGTTCTCTTAGGCTGCTTAGGTTGTCCATTTTTATATTTTTTAATGCGGTCAGTTAAATTGTCTTTGCCTAATTCACGAAACATGAAACTGGACGAGAAAGAGTGTCGATCTGATAATTTGGTGCGTCAGGAAGGACTGAAACGGTATGGTTTGAAAATTTAGCACTAAACGCGTTGTTGAGAAGGGTTGCTTTTTCAGCGTCATCGGATGTCAGCGATCCGTCTTCTTTGCGCAAAACATTAGAGATGGCCGATTTCTTGCTGACGGTTTTTATGAAAGACCAATATCTTTTGGGTTGGTTTTGAGGTCGTCGGAAAGCTTACGAAGGTATTTTGGTAATATTTTGAGTTTACGAGAGATTTAAAGCGACTTCTTTTGATTGCAAAGTCCGAAATACTCTCTTCACAACGATTTCTACGCATTCGTCTGAAAGCCACTTCCTTCAGCCTGAGCGCCGCCCGCACAGCAACATTTTGTATCCATGTATTTCTTCCTTGATGAATAGAACTGTGGAATCATTATGGGTGTATGTGTTTTCTGCTAGCATTTTTCTGCTGTTTTTGTGTTGTGTGCATTGGACATATGTTCTTTGCCCCCCCCATTTCTTGGAATGTACGGTGGAGCGTCGTGATAAGGCTGCAGGTAGAGCCACCGATGTAACATTTGTTACGAGGCGTAAAATCCTCGTGTGGACATACGAATTTCTACACCGCGTCGGTCCCATTGAGTGTTTTTTTTGCCTTAATCAAGTTGTTTCACATGATCACATATTTTGGTTAACTGTTTTAGTATTACACGTGGATTTTCACATTATTGTTTAGGTTTCTTCAGGTTTCGCTTTCTTTTTATGATGCCCTTTAGGATTTTTTCATCTATTTTGTGCTGCGCATTCATGACGTTTTGTTACAACAAAGCGTGAGTCGGCCTCTGTTGAGATGTTTTGCCCTCTTGCCCTGACCGAGTTGTTGGCATAATAATAATTGTTGGGGTTTAACGATGCACCAACTGCCAGGGTCATACGGCGTCGCCAACTCTCACCCTGTTGGAAGGGATTTTGGGAATCAGATTGACTTATTTGGAGGCTCCACCGTGACTTGAACCCGGGACCAGTGGCTTAGAAGACAAGGGTGCTATCCACTAAGACACCTCAAATTTCTCGGGAAGTTTTGACAAGGTTTTCCTAAACACTTCAAATTTTGCGACGCTTAAAAAATATTACCCAGAGTTACAAATATCTTTGGGCAGTTTTTAAGCTCAATTTTACGAGCTCTGTAGCATATTGTAAAGCTAAATGTATATTTTCCCAAATGTTTCGGAAAATTGTATTTATGTTTTCATGGAGTTTTCACCCGGCAATAACATTTTTTCTGAAAAATGGAAAAAAATGAAAAATGGTACTAGCAATCCCCGGTGGAAATAAAAATTAGCATGGTTCTCTGTAACTAGTTACGGAGGGCCATCAGATACCAGCAAAACATTTTGTGATCATTACGCTCTCTAATCAGCTGGGCCCTCTCTGACCGCCTGGGCTCTCGGCGGTCAGCTGAGCCCTTTTTTCGCCTGCAAATGACATTTTTGAACTGTTTTTGTTCGTTCGGAAGGTACCCCTTTCAAGGTGAAAGAAGTTCCCTCTGAAGAGAAAGCAAATTGTTCGCTTTTCGAGCACGATTGACTTCCCAAGTAATGTGGTGGGATCCCAGGATTGTATTGGTCAAAAGCGACTTTTGGGATTAACTGATGTGAAAAATTGATTAACTGAACTAGTTTCATCTTGGCATTCGCTTCCCTCAACTTATTTTTGCTCGCCGATATTGTGGGCTCCAGAGGGGCCCCTTTCAAGCTACCACCTTCCGGTACCGCCCCCTCTGAGCGAAATCCTGACTATGGCCCTGCTGATTTCCGTAACATTTTATATCGATATTGCTTAAAGTAACCTTTATCAGTTTTCATTAAAACAAACCAGAGGCGACGCTAAAAACCAGAGGCGCTGTTTGAAATGCCGTGATTTGTATTTTAAATGCTAAATGGTTCGTTCCCCTCTCATCTATTCATCATTCCTACAACTGTTTTCGCTGACGATGGTTTGGAAATAAACCGAAAGCACTCCAGTACGAACTTTTCAACAAGTGAAGAAATTCCTTGATTTTCATTCATTTGATCCTACTCGAATCATGCAATTTCAATTATAAGAGAAGCTGGATTATTATTGTTGCACCATTACAATAGCATTGCCAACGCGAATCGAAAGACAAATATTTGACCAAACCAAATAGCAAAAAAGACAACATACTGGTTCCCACGACTTCTTCTGATCTAATGTGAGGCCAGTCACCCATAGATCATGGTTTTAACTAACACCTGCCTGTACGGGCAACGGTGCACATGCTGACAGTGACAATCTACGGCATCCGAAATCCGTTCAAGTGACTCCAGATGACCCTTCGCATGTTGCTAATAAAAATGTGCAGCCTGGTCATAGGAATGACGGATAACTGTATTAAAGGGAGTGTCCCACTTTTATAATGGGTTTGGAACTGAGATAGCAGTTTTGTAGAGCGTGTTGAGAAACCACTATTGGCATATTGAAGTGCACCCAAAGCTCTCGATATAAAATTACCGCCAGCTTTAAAGTTCAAAGTAAAGGGGCTTATTGGCTTATTTCAAACCCTGGATGAATACCTCCCATATGGTAGCAGTAATCTGATTGGTCGTAAGCCCTGAACCTCACCCACTCGCTGAAAAAGCCATGCTATCGAGTGAACCAGCATGCAACTGCATGTGGACCGAAAGCCTTGGGCACGTTAACGTCCAGTAAATGTGCATTTGGGCCGAATTGCGCCCAATGGATGTAACACACATCACATTGTTCCTCCCCCGAAGTTGTCGGAACAAGTATCAATTGTTTTTGTCAAAATCGAACTCTGAAATTGTTTACTTACATCAGAAATGTGCATTATCGTTCGAACACTCAATAAACACAGCTGCTGCAACGACATCTGACGTTCAGTTTTTGCACCAGTACTTCTTGTACTACACACAAATTGTGTCATGCGGAAATGCTGTGAATGGGCTTTTACAGCGAGTCTATGACAAATATTTGGGATTTCACTGATTATTAAAACTCGTCATTTTGATGACGTCACCTATTGTTAGAAAAGAGGAGATATTTCTGTTTTTAGCCTATGGAAGTAGGGAAAAATGTTGTTTTCTGATTTTCAGACCTCTCTTGTTTTTAAATTATTCTCTGTAGAATTTCGACAAAGTGGTCCATTCCCTTTAAGACCCCAAACTTGATGTGACTTGTTGATATGACTAGACTCCTTATGAACAAGCCGATGTCTGGATGAATGGATGCATTTGCCTTAGTTAATTCGCAAGTCTGAAACGGAGAGCTACATAACGATGACGCTAAGCTAATTAAATTAGTACACCTGAGAGAGAAAACGATGAAGTGGAGCTGGAGACCGCAGGCGAGTATAAGGACTACGGTAGGAGTCGGTTGTGAGACAGGCGGAGGTGGCGAAGCTGAAGGGGGCGTGAGTACCCACCATGAGCGCCATGACGGCCTCGTCCACGCCGCTGAGCTGCACCAGCGCCATCCTGTGGTCGCGCCGCTGGCCGCTGTCGCTCTCCTGGCCATCGCGCTTTCTGTCAGGAGACGCCGCGCACGTTAGGCAATGGCAGGGGAGGCTCGAGGCCCTTGCCCCTCCCCCGAAATGACTTTCTAAGTCCGCCACTGGGCCAGCCCACGGAGCTGCCCCCCTATATACTGAGGTATAGATAAGTAAAAAAGTGCCCGAGTATTCAATTTTCGATCATACGCACCTTTTAGTCTTGGGAAGGCCTTTTTTGCATTCAAAGCATCAGCCTTCACTTTCTGAAATAAAGACCTTTCCGCCCACGTGACTACAGTAAACTTCAAATTGTACACAGTAAACACAGTAAAGTGAACACAGTAAACTTCATGCTGAGCCCGTGGGCTGGCCGAAGTGGAGGGTGAAATGCACCTTCACAATCGGCATGCGCCCTGATAGTCCTCTGACGCGAGAGGCACATACGTGTGACCGGTTCATTATTCAAGCGGTTTATAAGCTATGACTGGATCTAAAACTTTATCATTATCATTATTGCTTTTCTATAATTCATCTGCAAAAGCAGCTGGTAAATATTTGTACCACCTAAGAAACATCGTTCGGTGATCCTAATAATCCAGCGAGTACATACTCAGAATATTTCCTGTTTGTTGTTGGAGTAAAATTAAAGTAAAACATTACATTAAATAATTTTTTACTGTAAATGACTAGAGAAAAGTGGTGCAGTCAAAGAACTTAACAAAACTAACGGCCGTTTTTGCTCCGTGAACTAGATTATTTGATGGCCAAATGGGATTTGGGATCCCTGCCTTCCTATTAATGTGGAGTGGGCTAAAACACACACGCACAGGCTGACGCAGACGCATCCATAGGACTCACGGGAAGAATTTGAAGGCCTTGATGTCGAAGCCGGCCAGCTGGAAGGCGTCCCTGATCTGCTGCTCGGTGACGTGAGGCGGGATGTTGGAGAGGTGGAGGGTGGCCGATGGCGGGTAGATGTTCTGGTAGTTCTTGCTGCCGGGCTTCTTAAAGCGGTGAAGGGAGGAGTTGGTGAAGTCCTTAGTGAGGCCGGCGTCGGGCTGACCCTCCTTGGGCATTTGCACCACCTGATGTTTGCTGGGCATTACGCGGATTTGTTTGTTCCACACCCGCACCTTGTCCAAATGCGAGAGAGCTGTCGAAAGGAAGAGCGGGTACGGCGGTCAACGAAAGCACCAATTAACGCTACCAAGTAACATAAGAAGTTGACTTACGTCCTTAAGTAATGGTAGTTTGCAATTTCCCCCATCACACATATAAGCCTCTAATGGTCTCAATATTAACCTGAGTTAAAAAGTCACCGATGTAGTCTGTTCATTAATTGTGAAGGTCTATCTACCAACCGTCGCTGTGGTATCAATAAATGGTATCAATAAATGTGGCGAAATCCCTGTAATTTGACATGATTCTAGTCGGACGCAAAGTGAGCACGTAAAGATTCAGCACCCATGAAAAGGCTCCGCTAACTATAACTAGTAGATCCACAGAGCTCACGCGGCACTGCTCGGTAGTCGCGCGACACCGCTCGGTAGTCGTGCGACACCGCTCAGTAGTCACGCGACACTCTCGTAGTCGCAGACACCGCTCGGTAGTCGTGCGACACCGCTCGGTAGTCACGCGACACCACTCGGTACTCGCGCGACACCGCTCGGTAGTCGTGCGACACCGCTCGGTAGTCATGCGACACTGCTCGGTAGTCACGCGACACCGCTCCGTAGTCACGCGACACCACTCGGTAGTCACGCGACACCGCTCGGTAGTCACACGACACCGCTCGGTGGTCACGCGCGGCACCGCTCGGTAGTCACGCGGCACCGCTCGGTAGTCGCGCGACACCGCTCCGTAGTCACGCAACACCGCTCGGTAGTCACGCGGCACCGCTCAGTAGTCAGGCAGCTGCAGATGCTCACCTAAGCTGGCTTGGTGTGGCTCCGCCATCTGAATCAACGCGTTGTCTTTTTTATTGAAGAGGATTTTCACCCGAACCACGTCCCCGTATACGCCTGCGAAGCGGAGACCAAGCCGTTACCATGACGACTAAAACCACCAGGGCTATATCTGACCTAATGTACCTGACGGCCCACGAAACAAATACAGGTGACTTCTGTACAGGGCAAACTAGGGGCATTGCTCATTGCACAGAGAGATGTAGCTAGAGTGATGAGGATCGTGAGAAAGTGAGCGGAACCGCAGAAAGCAGTGATAGCGCAGATATGTGAGCCAGCTCAGAGAGAAAATAAAAAGCACAAGAGGTATTTCCAAGGAGGGTGGTATACACTTTCGCACAAGAGTTGGCAGCAACTTAGCATTAGTGGTGTAAAACATGCCAAACAAGTTTTTATAACACAGATTAAGCTGATCTAATATAATCAACTGTCACCAATGAAGGAGTTATCCAAAAGAATTGTGCCTTAAAATACTAGAAACAAATGAAATTTGGAGACAAACTTAATGTTTGTTTTAAAAGCCTGACACCAGTAATCACACTAACGGCGTGATCCAAGAAAGAAGAGAAACGCAACATACCGAAGAGTGTGAAGAGTGCCTCAGGGGAAGCCATCTACAGAGAGCCGCACACGCGCACGCAGCGGTGACGTCATATGCGAGCGGTGACGTCATAGGCAGAAGACGGGGCGAGGCAGGCGGGCACAGCAGGCAACAGGGAAAAACGCAGATTAGAACAGAACCCCGACTAACGCAACACTACAGTTCACTTTTTCAAGTGTGAGTTGACGTATGGTGGTAACATTTTCAGCAGTATTGAGGCGAGCGGTAGTGAAATCTATAGATTTGTTCATGTGATTAATTCATTTCCTCATGTTTTGGCCAACATGTGTCGACCTTCATCTCAAAACAAAAGTAGTATGAACAGCTAACACCAGCGCCTGAAAAGTGAACTGGAAACCCCCAACTATATGAATAGGTTTACTCAGTGCACAGAGAGAGGTTATCCTCAATGATATGCTATCTGACAGTGGATAGGCCAGGAGGATAGGGGGCTCTAGCAGTAGCGGATCTAGCCGGTGGATTTGGAGGGCAAGCCAAAGTCGAAAAAACGTAACGCAGTGGAACATTTTGCCATAGTTTAACTGGACGGTAAGTTTTGGGGGTAAACCCAAAAGTCAATAAGCAAAAAAAAAAAAAAACGTCACGGGGTGAAAGGTGTGGCCACAAGATCCTTGTTTTTGCTCTCCAAGGCCCAATGTTTACACTTAAGTTGACTGGTTTTGTTTGGAAATTGAAAGTTGAAGCACCAAAACCTTGCTTTTAAACTAAAAATAAGTTGGGGAAAAAGTGAGGTCGACAGCTTTGGGGAGGGGGTGGTCGGGTACTGAGTTGGAGGTAATGAGTTGGGGGGGGGCTCGAGGCAAAACATAGTTTTGCCCCGAGCTTCCCCGTTAGGGGAGGGCAATGCATTTTTGCCCCTCCACCCTGGATTCGCCACTGGGCTCAAACCCTCAAATGTATGAGTGCCTATAGCTAATGCATAGGCAAAGGAGGCTGTTCCGAGGCAACGGCAGGGGAGGCTCAAGGCCACCTGGACCCCCAAAAGACATGCTGGATTCGCCATTGCTGCGTGAATCATTGCCTCGGCCACGATGCAAGACGAGTGCTCCTAGGCCTAACCGCTCTTGAGACAATTCATGCTTGAGGCCAGTGAATAGCTGGACCCTTCGGTGTTAAAGACACACTTTGTTGTCCTTTAAAGGTGGTGTTTCCTATAAAAAATGTTCTAGGAAATAATATTTATGAGAAAATAAAACAAAGTTTCATATGAGAACAGACACAAATACCGACGCCTCAACAATCATATAAGAGCCTCTTACAGAAAAAATACGATGACTATACCACGAAAATAAACCCATCAGACACAGAAAAACTGCAACAAAGACTCTTTCGTATGGGGCCAGAGGAGACCGAAAGCGCGCAAGCCGTGTTCAGGAGAGAGAGAGAGAGAGAGAGAGAGAGAGAGAGAGAGAGAGAGAGAGAGAGAGAGAGAGAGAGAGAGAGAGAGAGAGAGAGAGAGAGAGAGAGAGAGAGAGAGAGAGAGAGAGAGAGAGAGAGAGAGAGAGAGAGAGAGAGAGAGAGAGAGAGAGAGAGAGAGAGAGAGAGAGAGAGAGAGAGAGAGAGAGAGAGAGAGAGAGAGAGAGAGAGAGAGAGAGAGAGAGAGAGAGAGAGAGAGAGAGAGAGAGAGAGAGAGAGAGAGAGAGAGAGAGAGAGAGAGAGAGAGAGAGAGAGAGAGAGAGAGAGAGAGAGAGAGAGAGAGAGAGAGAGAGAGAGAGAGAGAGAGAGAGAGAGAGAGAGAGAGAGAGAGAGAGAGAGAGAGAGAGAGAGAGAGAGAGAGAGAGAGAGAGAGAGAGAGAGAGAGAGAGAGAGAGAGAGAGAGAGAGAGAGAGAGAGAGAGAGAGAGAGAGAGAGAGAGAGAGAGAGAAAAAAAAAAAAAAAAAAAAAAAAAAAAAAAAAAAAAAAAAGAAGAGAGAGAAGAGAGAGAGAGAGAGTTCAGTATGGCCTGTACCTCCTCGTCCAGGTTGGAAACAAGCAGAACGCAGCCGGTGATGGGGTGGCCGTGCATTCGACCCATCCCAGCCATGCCGGCCCCCAGAGCGCCCGGCACCATCCCGCCAAACGGCACTGCCGGAACAGACCAGGTTACCGTGGGTTCTCGCAGCGACAGGTAACACAAATAACCACTAGACAGGAAGAGCTAACACAGGGACCCACTGTTGGCGGACGCAGGGAAGGGGGCATTCCGACCAAGGCTCCCTGTAAAGTGCTGAAAGGGGGCCCATCATATTCCCCCTAAAGGACAGTGAATATGAGAATAAAATTGTAGTTCTGTAGTGAAACTTTTAAATATATAAGGGGATGTTCACACATATCAGCGACCGAACGGGGAAGTCTGCCTTTTTATAACGACTGCTGACGGGGGGAGAGGTAAATCTTCGGCTGCCGTGCATTTTTATTGAGCGAGATGACCAGGGCATATTTTAACCTACAAAGTGGTGGGTATTTTGCCCACCAGTCCCCATGCTGTGTCCACCAGACAACGGCTCGGAACGGCCCAGTGCCCACCAGTTACCAGTCACTTGATGCCCTAAGAGTGCCCTTTTGATGGGAATGCTTGCCCTTTTTAGCCGGATGCCCACCAGCCCCAATTCCTTAAAATATGCCCTGGCGAGATCTATACAGGGTAGTAGGGTAGAGCAGGTAATTCAGTGTTTTACCCAAACATACCAGAATCATAGCATGGTACCATTTTCGGTTTGATACACTAAGAACATGCTAGGATGTGTGCTTGACAAGTAATTTCATATTAAGTTAAACCACTAACGACTGCAGATGATGCTCGTATTTTCCCAAATAAAACAAGGAACCCTAAGCTAAACCCCCCCCACCAGGGCGAAGATGGCTCGGAGACCTACCGGGGCGGGTGTTAAGTTGATAAGGAGTATGCTGGCCTGTCTCCTCGAATCCTGGATGTAAAATACATCCAGTACATCCAAGATTCGAGGAGACAGGCCAGTTTACACCTTGTCAACTTATAATCATGCTCCTCGCCTCAGCACTCCAAAACCAATAAACCCTAAGCTTGAAGAATGGATCGTTGTGGTTTATGCATGCACTTTTGAATGATATACAACTGGTCACTGCGCAGCAGCCAGTATATGCAACAAACCTACTGTTGTTTGAAGTTTGACCGAGGCTGGCAAAACATTGACCTTTCGTTATGTTCGGGCGGCCGATCTTGAGAGGACTTTTTTTACAATATTACAAAGAGTTAATGACACGACACAAGTCAAATCTCAAAACGGAATAAATGCCCGGGCGCAATGGAGCAATTGCTTCCTAACAGTAATTAGTGAGAACACGAACAAATGGAGAGAACGCCCACAGTCGAACGAATATTCCTCCAAATCAGAGAAGCACCCAGATCACGTAATTAATGCCTTAGGAATCACACTCCAAACTGACGCCTCCATTCAATCGTAGACTCACAAACAGATATCGTTCTGCCGTCTCACCTGCGGGCATGGCGTGCATGCCGGGCATGCCGGGCATGCCGCCCATCGCTCCGGGGAACCCGCCTGCCAGCGACGGTGCCAGCCCGTGCAGGCCAAACGGCGAGAGCATGCCGGGCGCCCCGCCTGAGGGTAGCACCACTCAAATCAGCGCACACCGCAGCGGCTAGGCTAGGTTAGCACTTAGTCTGCATGGTTAAAATACGCAGGGCTGAAGAAGTACGTACGCGAAATACGTAAGCAAATACACATAAGGCTGCCAAAACCTGCCAAAACCTGCTACAACCTTTCGGCCTTTTCATTACACATCTATAGGGAATAGTCAAGAAATTACTCAGCGTTTAAGTCAGGATTAACAAGTGAAACAATATCTATAGCAAATAAATTTCATATTGTTTCTGTTGGCATATCACTCCAGTCTTAAAAAACAAAAACAAGAAGGACCGTGCCGTCCTTTCAGATTGTTTTCTGCACTGCTAAACCTGGGTTTGGGACCTCAGCTGCATGGGGCAATCTCCCATACTTCAGGAAATGCTTCATTTTTCTGAGCATTCAGGCTCTTGTCCAATTGCTGACCTGAGCGGGGCAGCCGTCCCTGTGCTGTGTGGACGTCAAATTTTGGCTTCTAAATTAGCCCTTCATTACAGGAGTTGCTCGTTCAGATAGTGGGGTTAGGGTCAGGGTCTGACAAGTCCATCGATGACTTTAGTGAGGCTCCAACCCCAAAAAGTAAGTGTCTGTATTTTGGCTCAGATCATGGCTCACATCTTACAAACTAGGAAAACTTTGTTTGGTGACGTCCAAAATCCTACGAAAAAGGCAATATTTTTTAATGCAGAAAGCCATTTCAAAAATTGTGTTTTCCTGGCTTTCAGATTTATGCTAACCATAAGCAGTACTTTTTGGAACTTCAATAAAATAGAAAACTCGCATCAACACTTTTCATTCTAAAATCCATCCATTTCAACGACGCTTCGTAAATACATAAGTTCCACCCTGGCATTACCTGGAACCAATGTCGCACGAAAATCTGAAAAGAATTTAGCTCCAGAGCTTGTGGTCTTTACCAGGAGACAATTCAAGATTCACTGCCCTCCCTTCCCGGTAGCGGCACCTGACAGTGAATCCTCATTTTGTGAAGCATTTTGTACTCCGTATTGTTTAAGCATCAGGAAGGTGAGAAAGAAGCTTTGAGACACCCTGTACCCAAGCCAGTGCTATCAACATGCAGGTGATTCAAACACCAAGTAGGAGCCGATGCGGCGACGGGAGCGATCATCAATCAAAGCACGATCAGGAGGTTTGTACAGGAAAGAAGAACCGAGCAAAACAATAGGTGAAATAGGAAAATACACATCGCGTGGGGGCTTCGAAACATTGAAGTACACATTGATCTACACAATAGCACCACCAGAGTGGTGGTTCTGTAAAGACAATGGAAAACTAATTGTACAGCACCGACCAGAACTCGCTGGCAGGAGGTGGTGAGATCGCAAAGGGCTTCCCCGTGATGTAACCAGGTTTCCTTCGCCCACAGCTTAGGTGAAGGGATTCCCCGTGATATAGCCGATTTTCCTTCACCCACAGTTGAGCACAGATTAGAGCAGACAGAATACAGACAGAACAAAGACAGAGGAGGCAGCGGCGGCGGTAGTGGTGGCGTTTGGAGGAGTATCTGCCACCGGCTTATTCGTCTACTGGTGCACAATCGGTCAGACGGTCTTTCCAGCTAGTTACTGCCTAATAATGGGTGCACAGTGACCTCATAATGTCAACGACATCACCTCATCATCTTAGCCTTCAATATAATACTTAGAAAGCAAACCTTATCCAAACATTCCAAATCGAGACGAAAATTGAAAAGTTCAAATAGGACGAAAAGAGTGAGCAACTATTCAATCTTTTTTCAATTTTATGTATCTTTATCATTTTTCTTCACATTTTTATCTTATATTTCTAAGAGAGAAACCCAGAGAACAACCTCATTTGTCTCATTCACAGATGCATGCATTGTGAATTGTATACTGACATCCAGAAGAGCTTGCATCCCTCCACATGAGCGAAGCATTTTAACCTAACCATTTCAAGTCGACAGTGTAACTGCCGACACGGAACGCAGATATTAACATTCAGACCCAGCTTTCCGCCATCATTTTTAACAACTCGCGAGTCAGCTACCAGCAATCAGGGACGGTCGAGGCTGACGGGACCCCCCCAATGATTCGGGGTGAACTGTAAACTGACGAAGCTCAGTTAAAGCCTGAGACGCCCACCATCGGGCGAGCAGGCGAAATATGCCGTGTTCCATCGTGCCTATATTGGTGCCCGACAGAAGGTTCAAAGTTTCCAGTCACCGTCCAAGATAGAAGGAGGGAAGTGATTGCACCCAATATTATTGAACCTATTACACAAAAATGTAAACACAAATTCACATCCGGTTCACAGTTACCCGCGGTTATTTAGTAGAGATGTGTGTGCTTTGAACGGAAACAGGCTTTCAGATTTAATTCTCCTAAGTAAAGTGTCTAACGTCAGTCACCAGCAGGCAGTTACTCCCCCGGTGACGTCACAACTACCGCCGCCGCCGCCACAAGCGCTAGCCACCTACCTCCCAGCATGAATGCAGGATCAAGCTGGGTGTCACCTGTGGGCAGGCCGGGGTTGGTGTAGTCGCGAGACTTGTCATTGTTGTACTTCACGTTCAGACTGGTGAGCTTGGAGTATTCGATGCGCAGGGTGCAGCAAGAGTTGTAGATGTTTTGCCCGTCCAGTTGCTGCAGAACACGGTGTCATTGGTCGGTGAGGGGGGTTGGCACGATGTGGTTGGTCGGTAAGGGTGGTTGGCACGGCGTGACAGGTTGGTGAGTGATGTTAGCGCGGTGTGGTTGGTCGTTGAGGGGGATTCAATATGTGAATGGTCATTTTTCGACATTTACACACAACATTACCGGAAAACAATCACCTAACAAAAAACACACTCCTCATTGTCGGATGAAGCAGTCTGGCGTACCGAAAGGGGCTCACCAACACACTTCACCCCCGGGACTGATTGCCAGGCGGGCACGGCCATTCTGCTACCCCACAAATTTAATGGTGTGGTTAACGGTAAAACCAGAGACCAGGATGGCAGAATTGCCAATATCGGTTAAAAATGTGGAAAAGATCGCGTCGTAATGGTAGGCCTTTCTGGCGGACTTGTTTATGACCTGTACGCAGCGGTAGTGTACCACGCCAGCGCCCAGACTGGCCACTACATACCGCCTTCTGCAGGAACCTGACGGAGCCTAGTTGGTACCGTATCAACGATAGCTTCTGTCAAGGAGGTGCCGTCGGGGGAACTTTAGAAGGCAACAGCGTAAATGCTCTGCTACGCCGCTATAAGTGATCTTTAATTTGTAAATTTAATTTTTAAATTTAAAATTAATTCATAATTTAATCCTTAACATAATATTTAATTTTATTCATTTATTTTTTAATTTGATGTGACTAGTGGTTGGACCGTTTCCTGCTGTGCAATTGGAAATATATATATATATATATATATATATATATATATATATATATATATACATATTTCAGGATTATTTACTATGTAGGCACCAACTTATTTTGTGCGGAAATTATGACGACGTCACTGTGGGTGTCACAAGCTCACCAGCTTGGCGGCCTGGGCTGTGACCACGTCTGGGTACTGGATCAGCGCCTGGAACGAGTTGTTCTTGGTAAACGTCACAATCTTCAGCACCTTGCCGACCCGAGAGAAAAATCTGCCGGAAAGAGAACGCGGTGTTAGAGGCAGCGAAACAAGAGGCGAGCTTGAGCTGTTCGCCGCCGCTTACGATGAGCAATGGCCAGACATGCTTGAAGAAGTGATGCAAACTTTCTCACACGTGTTTCGCTTTACCAATCCAGTCTTTTTCATTAGCCGGGCCCGATAATACATCCCACATGTTGTATGATTGCCAATGTCAGCGTCGAGCCAACCGTCAAGTAACACTGAAAACACCATCGCAAAGGTGGTAACCGATGACGAGTTTGGCTCATATCCGGACAACTGACACCCATTCGTTACCCCTACTTCACAGAGGCTGCTAATATACTTCTGAGCATAGAGGTCTACTTTAACTACATTGGACATCAGATCCAGGAGTATACTTTGCATAAGTATACTTGCTGTGGGTCTCGTAATGACGGGCCTTATTTTAATATGAAAATTTAGCTAACACGGTGTATGGTAGAGCCCCCAGTCGTTCACATGTCCGATTAAAAACTAAAACCAACCAAACCAATCAACGTCAGTGTTTTATTTGGAAATCAGTTCTACATACCTTTGGATTTTCGAGAAAAACTCGGATATTGTGCTAGCCCTGCGCCGCTTTTAGTTCGGAGACATGAGCTAGACTACAGATAGTTTTTTCCCGACTAGTAATAGCATCATGAACAGTGATGCAGCCAAGAGAAATAGTATTCGGCATATTGAAAATTCTATATTTGCTGCATAAGATATGTAAATGTATTGATTAAAATTTGAATTCTCCGGAAATAAGCCAATGGAATACTATCCGGACGTATATTCCGATCGGGCATTTCTCGGAGTCCAATGCACGATAACAATCAAACTCAATCATATATTTATTCGGAAGTAACGGAACTTGGCACCACTAATACGCAACAGGCACCATTCGCAGAAAAGCAATAGCTGCTTTGTGTCTGCTAAATACTGCTGAATTGCGTTGTTGGTAAATATTATTTTCTTATACATTCTTTGGCTGGTCATCCCGAAACAATTATTACAGAAAGGGCACGTAGCGCCCGCGAGGTCTCTCCCTACATATGGATCCATTTTTACATATGAGTAACAAGTGGGGAGCAAGTGAAAATGTATCTTGATCACTTGGGTGGCTACAGCAAATGGAGCGGCGAAATTGGCTGCCAGAGAAAAAATAGACGTCTGACCTCTCTTGGAAGGTGCCCTTTAGCCTAAGGTTATACAAATTTGTACAAATTACAAGCATTCGTGAAGAGCCAAATAGGGGAGGGGGACGAATCGCGAGAGGAGAAAAGCACCAACCCCTGCAAGGCTGAAAAGGGGGTGAAGCCCAAGTGCAACGGTTTGACTAGTATGAATATGTCCCGCTCGATCCATGCTGAAAAGAGAATAACAAACTTAAAAACTCATAGTTTTAGCGTACGTCCAGGGCCGAAACTTCCCATACGTTTGGTAGGGCTTGAGCCCCAATAATGCTTAGAATACTTCCCAATGAGCCGCTGAGCACCACTTAGGCGCGTAGCCACGGGGGGCGGTGGCGGCTGGGGCGACCACCCCTCCCCCTGAATACCCGGAGGGCCCCCTGCTCTGTAGCCAGCCATGGAACTTCACATCAGATAGGGCTCTCCTACAGGGCCCTCCAAGATCTCTCCAGCAATCCACTTTGTGCCAAACAGGGCCCTTTCAACCATCAGCACCGTCCGTAATAAGGGCCCTTTGAACCATTGACGGCCCGCAGGGCCCTCTGTCAACAGAAGTGTCCTCTTTGGTCAGCTGGACCTATGGCACCAGGGCCCACTGCGACTCGCAGGGCCAACTATAGCCACCAGGACCCTATCTGCCCAGCTGGGCCATCTTTAATTTAGAGTGGCATTGTGGCAAGCAGGGACGTTTTTAATTTGCAGGGCCCAATCTAACTATCAGGCCCCTCATTAACAGAGGAGCCTCTGAACCAGTAGAACCAACCGTTCTCTATAGGGCTGCTCACTGTCATCTCAAACTAGCCTCAGGTTTGAGAGGACTGAACAGACCAGGACGCTCTAATTCCTTGATTATGCTGGCAACATCAGGTTTTGTGACCTCTGGCCCCAGGAGCTCTCCTGATGCCATATCGCACACAGCGCAGTGAGCGACTGTCAGCGCACCCATTTGACAATCGCCTAAGACGACAGGCTCCTATCTCTGACACCTACCACGAAACAGCAGCTGGTCTGCAACACTCGATCCATCCCACTCCTCTGTGTCCGTGGCTCAGTAACCGTGCACCCCAACTCCCCAGGCAGGGCTTCTTGTCGCCGTGACTCCGCCACCTTATACTCCGCCGCCGCCGTCATCGGATATGCCCCCAGGCGATACCTGAGCGCCGACTCGTGACCGCTACTACTACCGCAAGAACTAGGGCATGCCGCAGTGGCCCAATGGGGGGGGCGTCCGGGAGCATAGTTGGCAGCTTCCGCAAAGGGTACACAAACATCTGGCGTCTATGAAGCACGGGGAAACAGGCGAGGTGCGGCGACCAGAAATGCAGAAACATAGCGATCCCAAAAAGGGGCAAAATACAGCTAACGCCAGGTCATCTCCCCCCTCAATGATCCAGCTGACGCCGGGCCATCCCTCTCCTCAGCTGTGCGAGCAAACTCTTCGCGAGACGCACTCACAACAGACTCAAACTGAGAAACTAGGTATACCACAACCGGCTTCAGGAAGAAGCACTCCGCCGCCCTGGAGGCCGTGGTAGACTAGCTCTGAGGCCGCTCTGGAGGCAGTGCTGGACCAGCCCCATGCTTCAATCGCCGGGATATCGGGACTTCGGCTCTGCACGAACTTCGGGCCATGCGTGTAGATTTTGAAACGCGGAGCGTCCGCCCCGGCAGGACTCTCACCAAGCTTCTGACCGCATCGCCGACCGGATTAGGGATCTGCCACATGTCGATATCCTCACCATATGGCCCGCCGCGAGGGTAGCTATCAAACCAGTCACCAGATAATCAACTACCAGGAACGAGCGTTCGCACCCGTTCCGAACGCTAACACCCGGTCATTAGTATCAAGACCGAAAATAGTGGGAACTTCCCACATTTAGCGCGCGGAAATTCATAAATCTCATGATTTATTTTGTGGTTAAAAATGCACTCGCTATGTTGCAAAGTCTTAAAAGTTTAGCATTTTCATCATTATTTACGGCTCCCGCCCTTAGAAGGAAATGGCACCTGAGTGTAGTTCCAGACCGCAGTGATTTTAGCGGCGCTATTAATTAAAAATGATGGATATGGCCTCATTTCTGCTGAAAAAGAGATAAAGAGCACGATCATTACTTTATTTAACACGCGCCTCGCTGGGGGGCGAAATTCGCCCCCCTCCTGGTTTTCCCCACATAACGCAAAAACGAAGAAACGCAGAACAACAAAACGTACAGATCCTTATCCATGATCAATTTTACACATCTGACCAAATTTTTAAGGCAAGGTCATGTCAGGTCAAGGAGCTAAGGTCAAATGACCCGACCTCAAAACCTAAAATCACGAGTTTGAAGCGGCGCCCAGGGAACATTAGTGAACCGATCAGTTTGAAACTTCCACAATATGCTGAAAATCCTCAAACCGTCTATTCTTACCACGATCTTGACCATTAAGTTGAGTTTTTGAGCATCTGACCTCTCAAAAGTCATGTCAGGGCACAGGAGCATACAGTGATTGTTTTGCTTTATAACTTCTCACTAAATAGAGATAAAGCTCTCATTTTACTTGCATTGTGCTTATACTGTCACCGGGAGTGTCGATTGATATGCAACATGACCATACCAGGTCACTCTGTGACCATGACCTAGCTCGAGGTCAGGTCATTTTCAGTATTTGACCTAGCAAGGTCATACTATACGTAATTCGATTCACCGCGATGAGGTGAATCCAGCGATGCATAAATATTTGCTCTAGCTCCCCTGAGTACAGATCTATAGAGAGAAACGTACACTGCTCTGTTGTAAGCCCATGGAACCTTCTTTGGCCTATGCTGACCTCAATATTGACCCGGCATAAAGAATTGTGCTTATAAAATATCTTTGTCTTGCCAAGAGCTTTCGAACGCCGCCGGTAATTGTTATTTAGCTTTCGTGGGAAATGAGATACGAAGGAGGGTCGAAAAACGCCCCCCCAGCGGGGCGCGTCATGCCAGGGACCCCGCGGGGCGCGTGTTAATTTCCTTCCGATAGTAGTAAAAGCTTCCAGACCGCGTGACGTGAAATCGGCATACAATCTGGTAATGCTTCCTTTGTTTTGCAGCTTGAATAAATGTGAATACAAAAGAAGGATGTTTAGCTGAACGGGGTATTATTAGGAGCCAAAACGACACTTATTGTTTTAATATATTTTTCTTGGCATATTAAAACACATCTGACTTTTCGAACCAGTCACTAAAGAAAGTTATACGCGTTTAAAGTCGCCAGTACCGAAGACACGTTTAGCGCGTAGGTTTTAAGGAGATCCAAACCAGAAATACTTGTCCGCGCAGCGGGCCTGAGCATTACGTCACATTCCCAAGTTCAACTCATACCACGACCACAGCAGTGGTCCGGGTCTCCCAGCACACCAGGTCTGCTGATGTACCGGGAGAGTCTGGTTTGGCAGGTGGTAAATGTTCACGGTATTCCCCGCGAACGGTAAATTCGGGGGAAAATCAAATTTCGATCGATTGGTTTCTCGGCATGCTCTTTTCCCCATGACTGTATCAGTTCAAATATTTTTTTGAAGGTGCCACTTTCACTTTAAGATGAGAGAAATATGTTTGCAAAGTTGGTGAAACGTTGGAGATCTGGAAGTGCCCGTTTCAATTACACATGATAAGGGATTAAATAAAGTGGAATGTCCGACTTTAAGTGTAAAGCAAACATGTTATTTTCAAAAGCTTTGACTACTTTTATGTCCAGCTTAGCAGTCAGAACAGTTTGAAATATCGCAGAAATAAAATGATATGCTACCATATTGGTTCATGTTTCTAGTCACTTTCACACGTTACACAAAGTGGGCAAAGTGCAAAACCCTGTCCGGCGTGTTGTAAAAAATGGTTGCACAGAAATAAAATATTGGTTACCCGTAGGATGTGATTTATCAAAGGATGCACATGCAGAATTGGACCTAACAATTTGGACTGGAGCGGTTAGTAACGGTTACGTGGATTACTGGACAAAGTGTGAGGTTTAACTATTATTCCTGTCGATTCATTTCATGCCCCAAAATGCCTAAATCCAGACACTGCAGCGAATAAGATGCAACACGTATTTTCTGCTACCGCAATTTGGTTTTGCAGCAGTTGAAGGCCAAAATACGATACAAAAATGACAGAGCAGGAGTCCCGGTTCCACTCCCTCTTAAACACACCAACGACCACACTTCTCACTTGCAGCATCCCATCATTGCGCCAATCCACGTGCTCTCACGTGACGTCATCACTACCGTGTAATGAAGTCAGCACAGCTCACCTGTTGAAGCACGTCCAAAGTGACCGGGTAGACCATGTGCTCAATGATGACTCTCAGTACAGTATTGGGTCCACCCTGGGTGTCGCCCCCAGACATAGACTGCGCCGCCTGCAGAGCCGCCTGTGCCGAAGCGTTCTGCGGAGTCATAAAGCGTGCCGGGATCATCTCTAATAGCAAGGGGTTAAGAAGGTATGAATCAAAAGTCATAAGATCCAGTCCACTGAGAGTGAGCAACTTAGGATCGAGTTCATTGAAAGTGAGCAACATAGGATTCAGTTCATTGAGAGTGAGGAACATGGGATCGAGCCCACTGAGAGTAATATAGGATTCAGTCCACTGAGAGTGAGCAACAAGGGATCCAGTCCACTGAGAGTGAGCAACAAGGGATCCAGTTCACTGAGAGTGACAACTTGGGATCCAGTTCACTGAAAGTGAGTAACATGGGATCGAACTCACTGAAAGTGAGTAACTAAGTATCGGAATAGGACTAGCGGGACATGGCCCTAATCTGGTGACAGTGACCGGAATAGGAGGAAGATGCGGAACTGAGAAGCTGTCTCAGACCACTACTCACCGCAGTTCCTTAGAACCGACATCAGAAACATTGGCGTAGGTCAGCGCTAGCAAGAGGGAGAAAGGGCGAAAATATTGGGTCCAGTCCAAAGTTTTTGGGGACGTGCCCCCTGATTAACGAGTTTGAGGGAGGCCCCAGCCATTCCCTGGTCTGGTATGTGAATCACTCACGGCGTTGGAGTGAGTCTGGTCGGTCTTCAGCTGTTTGTGGTTGGAGAACTGCACGTACACAGACCTGCCACGGAGCTGGGTAGTGCCGTTGGCGAAGTACACCACCATCTGGGACGCCGCCTGCTCCTCTGCCATCTCCAAAAAGGCCTGAAGCAGACACAGCACAGTCATCAGAAATCATGTCTGCGACAATCAACACCAGGCAACTGGGGCAGCTACACCGCCAGCTGGTTTACCGTACCCAGAACTACCTACCGGGCAACCTATCATGTCTAGCTCGTAGAGTGGCCCCGGGAAAGTGTAGGTTTTCTATCGTAAGCTAGCAAGTCTGGACCTATAAAAAGTCCTTTGTTTCCTGCAGGGTCCCGTAGGGCCATACCGGGGTCTTGAAGCAAGCAAAGGCCCATGAACGCAACTTAATTGATCCTTTGTGACTGGCTAGCTCAGACTGAAGGAAGCTGGGATCTGCGCTCTGACCTGGAGGCTGATTTGGCCTTTATGACCAGTTAAGGCCCTGTTTATCAATCGTACATCAAATTGGCAAAATTATTGATTCATCCAACCATTTGGGGCTTCCTAAAGTGTATCGGGATTTGATCTGGCAAGTTCCTTTTATAAATTTTCTCCAAGTTGTTGCAAGTATGGTTTTAGGGGTCGGAGTCTCACTAAAGTCCTCAAGGGACTTGTCACGGAGACCCCGACCCCACCACCCGAACGAGCAACTCCTGCAATCAAGGGTTAATTTAGAAGCCAAAGTTTAACGTCCCACAAAGCACAGGGACGGCCGCCCCACTCAGGTCACCCTCTCACCAGTCAGTTGCCAGCCGATCTACGTCGGGTAAATATTGAACGCCGCAGCGTCTCAAGGGAAACCATCCCAAGCCTTCACATGCACTGCCAATGTATGTTCCTGAGCAACGGGCCGGAGCCCAATGCTCTACCAACTGAGCTACCGGGGTGGCTGTAGTTCTGTAGAAACCCAAGCCCCAGAAGTACTGGTAAAAAAGATCGACAAAAGCACGCGGCATAAAATAATTGTATACCGTTGTATTAAACTGACAAAGACTTACAGCTGCCTATTTTTGCTAGCTGGTATCTCAATATTCGATGCAAGTTTAGAAGAGTTTTCCTCGTCGTGTCGGGAGGAATGCGGTTTTCTTATTGAGCCCTGGGTCCCGGCTGCGTTCACACGCTCTCCCCAAAAGCGGACGCCCTCACTGATCCGGTCTGAGAATCTATCCAAATATCCCAGGCTTGACCTGGCAGTTACACGATAGCGATGTCCAAAACACATAAATGCACTTGCTATGCACGCTTCAACGCAGACTATAGCACGATACTTTTTATCAGCTCACCATAATACGCTTCATTTTAACGCTATTAGTGTACGGGGAGGCACGTTGTAGAAGAGCACGAGAAGTGTACGTGGTGTACGGTGTGGCATGTCGTAGAAGAGTACGAGAAGTGTACGTGGTGTACGGTGTGGCATGTCGTAGAAGAGTACGAGAAGTGTACGTGATGTGCGGGGTGGCATGTCGTAGAAGAGTACGAGAAGTGTAGGTGGTGTACGGGGTGGCATGTCGTAGAAGAGTATGAGAAGTGTACGTGGTGTACGGGGTGGCATGTCGTAGGAGAGCACGAGAAGTGTACGTGGTGTACGGGGTGGCATGTCGTAGAAGAGCACGAGAAGTGTACATGGTGTACGGTGTGGCATGTCGTAGAAGAGTACGAGAAGGGTGGCATGTCGTAGAAGAGCACGAGAAGTGTACGTGGTGTACGGGGCGGCATGTCGTAGAAGAGTACGGGGAGTGTACGTAGTGTACGGGGTGGCATGTCGTAGAAGAGTACGGGGAGTGTACGTGGTGTACGGGGTGGCATGTCGTAGAAAAGTACGGGGAGTGTACGTGGTGTACGGGGTGGCATGTCGTAGAAGAGTACGAGAAGTGTACGTGGTGTACCGGGTGGCATGTCGTAGAAAAGTACGGGGAGTGTACGTGGTGTACGGGGTGGCATGTCGTAGAAGAGTACGAGAAGTGTACGTGGTGTACGGGGTGGCATGTCGTAGAAGAGTACGGGGAGTGTACGTGGTGTACGGGGTGGCATGTCGTAGAAGAGTACGAGCAGTGTACGTGGTGTACGGGCAGGCATGTAGGCAAAGATGGATTGGAGGCACACTGCAGCGGGTGCTAAAGGGGCGTCATAATAGGGGTTAAGTTACAGTGATGCTTGAGATCAGAAGGCGAAGACACTCCCTGAACGGTTTAAATAAACTTTCATGAAGTAATAAAGAAAGTCGGAATAATCCCACGCAATCTTAATGTTTGTCAAGCTAGCCAACAGATTCAGAGCATTGCAATGTCGCTTATCCAGAAATTTCGCAAGACCACTCCCATGGTTAAACGTATAGCACTGATAAAGTCCTATTTTCCGGTGAAATAACGGCACCACTATCAAAACGAGTAGGGTATCGAACGTCTCTGTTCTATGTGGCCACACATGGCCTTTTAAGCTAAGTCCATATCCTAATTCGGTAACAATGACGCCACCAGCCATATAAGACATCGTATATTTAACCGCTACATTATGGTCTGCCTGTGGCCCGATCATACCTAGGCTCAAAAATTTATTTCATTCAATGAGTTAATATCACAGCGGGCAGCAAACGAAGTGTATAGATCGCGCACGTGTAAATCAACAGCCAGCCGTGACACGGGGCGAAGCTGTCAACGGCGGCGTCCTGCGACAGCTGATATCACAAACCAAGTCGACTGCCCGATTTATAGCCAGGCAGACCGAGCAGCACGGACGTCGAAGGCTGGGACGGTGGGGATAGCCGGCGAACTGGGGGAGGCTCGTCCCCCCAAAAGGGTGTAGTGGTTACCACGCTGGTTTTCCACGCAACCGACCCGGATTCAAGGCCAGGCGGATTCACTGAGCAATGAGCAATTTGGCTCCCGAGAAACCCTTCCAACACGGAGAGAGTTGGCGACCCAATATGGCCCTGGCAGCTGGTGAGTCGATAAGTCCCAAAAATTATTATGTTAAAAATCTGTCCTCAGTCTAAACTCTGTACTATAAATCCGTGCGTGGTGCAATGATAAGTGCGCCACTTCAAACTCGTGATTTTGGGTATTGAGATCGAGTCACTTGACCTTGAATAGCTTCTTGACCTGACATGACCTGACCTAAAAAAATTGGTCAGATGCGTGAAATTTATCCGAGACAAGGTTCTTAAGTTGCGCTGTTCTGCGTCTCTTCGTTTCTGCACTATCTGGGGAAAACATGGAGGGGGCATATGTCGCCACCCTCCTCCCAGCGGGGCGCATGTTTAGTATATTTATCAAAGGACGGGCGGGAGACGGGGTTCAGAGCGCAGCATTGGGTTCCACCCGGGCCCGCAAAACTGGCTGCCTCTCCCACTCCCAAAACGCACCAACTGAGATTTTACCCCTGGAGATGCGGATGTTCCACTGTTTCATTAAATATCACTACCTGTGTTGTCTTTTCGCAAACGGAAGAATAAGACACTTTGAAAGAACAGTACTGTGTCATTCTATCCTGACGCAAACCACCGAACCTCTACATAAGCAGCCAGCCTCTAAACCAGAATTCGGCACAACCCCTCATCCGGCTTCCCAAAAAGGAAACACATCCAATCCATTACCTGGAATATTTCACCTGCCACCCGGCTGGAACCCACCTGGTTCTTGCCCTTGAGGACGAGCACGTTTGTGACCTGGCCGAAGGGGATGCCCAGGTGGATGACCTCGGTCTCACTGATGTCGGCTGGGATGTTTCGAATGTGCACCACCCGCGAAGGCTTGCTGTCCAACTTCACCTGTGGAGGCAGTCACAGCTTTAGATTATCAACAGTCCCAACAAAGTCCCCAGTTGAGAAGACAGAAACTAGTCAACGGCAAATTTAACGATTACAACGTAATTTGACCTTCACTTGCGTCTTTTTCAGCCTGCACCTGCAGTCTAAACTCAAAATGTCACCCTGCGTGAGCAATGAGCCATTTCTGACAGACGTAGATATTACTTGTGACGAAAATACAACCGAACAAACAGCCAAGTGCCTTTCATCCGCAGATTTATCCACGATCAAGCTATGCCTAAATCCGCACCGAAACAACCCGTCTCGCAGAATCATTACCGCCCTAAAGCAGCTAGAGCCTACCCGGAGGACTGAGTGACGAATTTAGTAAGCAGGAGTACCATCTTAAAAAAAAACTGAATGGGCAAAATGTCTCTTTTATGCTACAGGAGTGTCTAGAATAGTCCAGGTAACGCCAACCTAATGAGCAACATTTCGAATCGTACTCTAAATGTACCTCAGACGGCCGCTCCTTCTTTGAAAATAAAGTTCAATACCGGGAAGGTCAAACACGTGTTCCCTACATCTCATTATCGTAAGCAACAAGCATTAGCGATGGATGCTTTTTTCGGGGTGGGGGAGTAACCGCTTTCCCACGGGCTCCCCGGACGATGCCCCCCCGTGGCAGGAAGGGGGCCCCAAAATCACAGCTGAGGAGACTTTTAATTTGCTGTCCAGTGCGGGGCGAGGAACCGTCGCCACCGGCAAAGAAGTCAGAAGGCAGTTGATCTTTAAACTGCGTCTAAGAAACATCTCGCTCTAGAACCAAAATCTCATGGGATTGTGGCTCATGCCTGCCTTTCGCACTAGCCGGTTACACAACTATTCAATGTATCTCTAACTTGGCTGAAATAGGGATACTTTTACAACAACAAAACAGGGCCAGGTCCCACTGCTCCCAATCCCAACAACAGCAACAACATTTATTTTGTTTTCCGAATATTTAAACACCAACAGCATTTATTTTGTTTTCCGAATATTTAAACACCAAACAAACACCTCAATCGGTGCAAAACCCATCAACGCGTTGAATTTTTAGCAGCTCTCGAATTTTGGCATCATTAATGTCCGTCGATATAACGCCGCTCTAGGCCCACGGCCGCCCACTACGGATGAGGCCACCGGTGTCCCGCCGCGGCGCAGATGTATGTACTGCCGTTTCGAACTTATTATAAATGAACGTTATTTTGGTTCACATCTCTTGCTATTATACATTTCATGGTTTCACGTGCTACCGCATGACCCTTCTTCTCATCACTTGGTGGATTCCCATGGAGTAGGATATCTAGCTTTTGTCCATTGATCAGGTCCGTAAAGCTTGTGCCGATAATTTAATGGTCGTTAAACGTCTAACGGCCCGAACCAGTCTGCCGCGGCCGAAGGCGGATCGGATACTGACGCTGAAGGGCACAACAAGTTCTGCTTAGGAGATCACTGGTAAAATGCAAAATTTCATATGCGGTTAAAACTTCATTTGTATATTATTTGTATTTGCATCACATTGAGAACTCCTCAATAGATATGGTTTTGTCAACAGCTCGACCCATGGTGAGAAAATGAATCCTTCCGGAAAATATGGCACGTTCAGTTCGTGGGTTGCATCCTGAAGGAGACGGAACGTGGTTGCATTCTGGAGATGTGGGAACGTGGTTTAGTTGTCACTTAAACTGTCACTTAATACCGTTTTCTTCACATCTCGTTAATTTACGTGTCACAAGACGAAGTAGATGGCACTGAAGAGAAGCTGTGAGAACGTTTTTTATCCGCAAGACATGTGAAGGGAGCCAGAGGATATTAATTCAGATTAACAAGATTATATGACCATGAAACTTGTATATAACAAACAATTTAACGTCATTAAACAAAATCAACTGACGAATTGTCAAAACAAACAATGGACTATATGTAGGTATATAGTTCATTAACTTCATAAAGCAGGCCACCGATTGAAAATATCTTCATTTGTGTTTGAGATATAAGGTTTTGAAGTCAAACGGCTGGGCGAAAACATGATTTGATGACGTCATCATAAATACAAATATATGAGATCTAAAAGTCTAAAAAATTTTGGATCGAGTTTTTTTTCATTCCAGATAAGCGCATAGACTGATTCTCTGAAAAATCTGAGGAGGTGCCGTGATACCACTGTCGAATTTGCAAGGGATGGGTGGCCCTATTCCTAATAAAGATCTCTCACTATCTCAGAAATTTCCAAATTTGGAGAGTTTTGGAGATTATGATACTACGATCGTAACCAGCACAGTCCATAGTAGAAGAAAAGACAGGTAAGGCACCCCGAAGTTTGAGGTGCCGACCCCCCCCCCTACCACCTAAGTATATGCAGTTCCAACGCCCCTGGTAACATTTTCATAACAAATTCCAGCGCAGTTCATCCACCTCTGAACCTCACCCATCCACTTGTTTATGGGTGCATTGTTTCTGTGCCGACATAAACCCCGCCATGGTTCCGACTCTAACCAGACATTTCCATTCCTGCAGCGACAGGGCGGTTTTCCGGAGTCGACCCGTATGACCTCCGAGTCTTCGACCGCCGTCCCGAGCGACCCAAGTGTGACCGGTATGACCCAGCAGCGATCCCGGGCGGCGGCGGCGCCGGGCCTGAGCGCTGACCCCGCAGCCTTGAACCGAGCCGACCGCGTGGGCGCGCGGGTGCGACCGCCGCGCCGCCATCGCCGCCGGAGCCAGAGCCCAGGTACGGCACCCACCCCCACCCACGCGGCCGCCGCCAGCTCTGCGGGCCGCTCCGGTCAGCCCAAACGCCGCTCAGCCCAACCCTGCTCAGATATGTGGGCTTTAGGACACACCCAACTCTGGTCAATAGGCATGGCGCTCACTGGAGTCCACTTCAGATACCTCAGTTTTGGAAATAATACGTTTGAATATATAGAAAAAGACACCACTGACAAGCACGGGCGGATCCAGGGGGAAAGTGGGGACTTCCCACACTCCCAGGATGCGAATATCGGCGCCCCCGCGATAAGATTTGACGCCTCCCCCTCCGTCCGGATGACGCCTCCCTCGATGAGCCAAACTGCGTAGAAGACATCAGCCAGTCCCTCCCTGCAGCACCAGCCGAAATCCCCATCAAATCAACAGCATTCCTCGGCGCAGCGCCACATCCATCCCAAGTGTGTGAAACAAACCAGCCATGTTGGGCTCAAACGCGCCGGGCCGGCAACTGGTCTGCTACGGACCGCCAACTCTCCGCCGATCATCGGGGTCACGTCTGGCGGCGGTGAGGCCAGTCACGTGGAACACAGCTGCCGAGCGTGTCGCACGGCATCACAGCATCACGCCGATGCACAACCCACGTCACAGCATCACGCCGATGCACCACCCAGCGTCACAGCATCACGCCACCACCCGGCGTCACAGCATCACGCCGATGCACCACCCAGCGTCATAGCATCACGCCGATGCACCACCCAGCGTCACAGCATCACGCCACCACCCGGCGTCACAGCATCACGCCGATGCACCTCCCAGCGTCACAGCATCACGGCGATGCACCACCCAGCATCACAGCATCACACCAACGCACCAACTAGCGTCACAGCATCATGCCAATGTACCAACCAGCAAATAAGGCACCGGCATCACAGCATCATACCGATGCACCACCCAGCGTCACAGCATCACGCCGATGCATCACCTAGCGTCACAGCATCACGCCGATGTACCACCAGCGTCACAGCATCACGCCGATGTACCATCAGCACCACAATATCACACCGATGCACCACCCATCATCACAGTGTCATGTAGATGCACCATCTGGCATCACAGCATCACGCCGATGCACCATCCAGCGTCGAAGTATCACACTGATGCAACACACTGTAGGTATCACGCTCACACTTGTTGACGCTCATATTTAGGGCTTTGGGGCGCACCGACCGCGTAGATAACATGAAGCCCATGCTACACTAGTCGAAAACTTCATTCTTTAGCGGACTCAACTCTGTCTTATAGTTAAGCAACTGATGATCCCTGATCTGAGTCCTAATAGCTCAGAACGACGGACAGAGAGCGATTTGCTCTCAATCGCCATCAGATAGTCCTGAGATTGACAGCTCGGAGCCAGACGGCAACAACGGTGCAGCGGCATGCACGTCAAAACGTGCATGGCTAAGAGTAACGGTATCATCCAGGTCGCCACTTGTGTTGACAAACTTAAGCTTGTGCTTAATCGAAGAACTACCGTCAGATGCAGACTGGAACTTAGGGGATGCTTATTCACAGTAAAAAAACAAACAAAAAACACAACGGGAAATCGCCGCCTATTTCAAGCGGGGGCGGAAACGTGACAGCGAGAGACAAGCAACAAATCCAACTGGGAGAAGGGGAATGAGTGATAGATTTGTACCCAATAACTCACCCCTCCCATACATAAAACATCCAACAGAATGACACCGACGTCTACCACGGAACACAGAAGAAACCAACCTCCCACCTCGGCTGTGGTGGTCTCTGGAATTATCGCTATGACTCCACAAGTACTCTCAACATCAAGGTTCGTCACTATCCCTAATATTACCTATCAGTGTCACCTTTTATGACGCAGCTCAAAGACAACCTGAAGTTCGCCGTGCGGAACAAGCATCGCCATAGACTACAACAGTAACTTCTAACCTCAGCGCCGATCACCGCCCGAAACGCCACAGGCTATATTAGCCATTGACCGCGAAGTCCTACCCAACAATGATGGTATGAAAACAGAACGTCGCTCACTCGGGCCTGGCCTAAGCGTCACGTGTGATTACGAAGCAGGCCATCAGGGCGCCAATCGCAGCATTTCAAGGCTTCGACCGCGTTGCTCTTGTTAACATTTATCACGTGCCAAGCGTGGCAGTCAGGCACCTAGGATTTAGACGTTCAAACTTTTGCAACCAGATGGAAAGGGTCTGTTTTCACGGTTCGAAAGATTTTTCTCCATGGTTTGAATTAGGGGCTAGAGACCCGTTCTTTGGAACTGCAACGCCCGGTACCTCAGCAATGGATGCAGAGCCCGGGACCTCAGCAGTGATTGCAACGCCCGGTACCTCAGCAGTGGATGCAGAGCCCGGGACCTCAGCAGTGATTGCAATGTCCGGGACCTCAGCGTGGACGCAGTGCTCGGCACCTCAGCAATGGACGCAGTGCTCGGCACCTCAGCGATGGATGCAGGGCCCGGGACCTCAGCAGTGGATGCAGAGCCCGGGACCTCAACGGTGCGCGCACTGCATCCCATGAAAGGGTCCATGAAAAAGGCTAGGGTCACGGAATCCATTCCCAGTGCCAAGCTCTCAGCTAGCTAATAATAAAAACGGGCGAGAAAGGAGAGCATAAAGAGGCGCGAGGTGAAACCTGGCTCTGTTGTGTCTCCTACATACGTATACCGAGGGCGAGGAGCCGGCAAGGTTCGTCTGGTCCCGAAGCCAAAGACGTTCCGCGTAGAGGTAAAAACACATCCGGTTCGAATCCATCAACAGCGAGTGCCGCACGTGTTGTGCAATGGCTTGGCAGTTTCTTTCATCTCGCACCGCCTTCCCTGTCACGCGTGGCTGGGGGAGAGCGAACAGGAAATGATGAGGGGCGGCGTCCCACAGCACCTCCAGTCGGAGCAGCTCAGCTGGAACCGGCGCGCCACAAAAACGGCGCGCTCCAGCCGGCAAAAAGCGCGCGACCACGCACGCAGTAGGGCGAGCAGGCGCCCGAAAAACGGCGCGCCGGCGAGCGCGCGAACTCTGACGGGCGGAAGGAGGACCGCTTACCGGACCCTAAAAGATGAACATGGCAGCTGAGAGAGTTCAGAGAACAGGGAGGCTGATTCGATCGGGGGGAAGCGCAACATTATCCAGGTGTTCCATGTCTGGCCAAGACATTTGGTGGCGCGCTGAGAAAACTGCAAGCACTCAAGATGTGGAACGGCAATAATGAGTTAGCGAACCAGTCCTAAAACCGGTTTAGCGCTAGGGTGCTGGGTGTGAAATTCATACTAGAAAATAAACTCGTCGAGTGGAAAATTAAAAAGTTATAACATCGTGACAGTCAATTTATGCCGTTGTTCAAATCCCTACTCAAAGTTTGGGAATAATCTTTTAATCAAAATTTCCTTACAACTATGCCTTTGTTGAGCTCATATGCACCAGGATTATTAAGCTGTGCTTTAAAGCTTCATTAGCAAAGCGAGAGGAAAATTGACTTAAATAGCATAGAAATGATTGAAACATTCAGCTTACAGAGGTGTCGCTCTCCCCACAGTACTCTGGGAGTTGGAACTCTGTAGCAAACATGGCGGAGGGCACGATGCGTGACGGGACAAAGACATGCCGGACTCAATTTCATGCCCAGTTGGGCATGGCACGACCGACCAGCCGGTTACCTCTTTGTCCGAGTCAGCTTCTCCTCACGAAGTCGCACGATCAATTCCGCCGGGATGTCGACACATCAGGCATTCGGCCTCTCAACACACATCCATCATTACCCACTAGGAAGCCAATAAATAGCATTAATAATAAGCTGACAAAAATGACCTGCTGTGGGCTGCCCGGCTGGCGCTGTCCATTCTACCTGTTTGCAAAATATTCACCAAATTCCCATTATTTGGCCTATGTGCAACTCTGAACTGACTTTGATTTCCTCGAGACTAAAAAAAACTGGCCATGCGTAGCGGGATTGAACATATCTCCTATAGCGCAGCAATACCTCAAACTAAAGAACGGTGCCTTTGGGTTATCAAATATATCTAGCAAAAATATTAGTGTTTTATAGGCACGCCTCATTTCTACGCTTCATACAGTGCGAATGCGGAAATAATCTTTCATTCAACACAGTTCCAATGCACAATCATCGAAATAATCATTCACGATGTTTCCTTTACAACACGTTTAAGCCACCAACGCCAGCGCCGAACGGCAGATTCTCAGTTTAGAGCTCAGGTGTTTAATACGGTGTAAGCCTTCATCTACCAGTAGTTGTTTTTGCCCACTCTCTTCCCCAGAAAATAAGTTGGGTGGGCTAAGAGTAGGCTGCGAGTGGGCTGGGCGGGATATCCCGTACCGATCCGTCTTAAGCTCTACGCGGCTTTCAATCCGTTCCACGGGCGGGTGGGCTGAGGACCGGGCTCCCGGTTGTAGCCGGACCTAGCATATGATCAGGAATTTGACCGGTTGGCAGAGCTAGTGGTGGTCCAAATAAAATTATTTGTCCCTGTGGAGTTTAACCTCCGCCCCACCGGGGGTCCGGCGCCACCTTCGCCCCACGGGGCATCGAAGCCCCCTTTAACTCCCAAAAATGGTAAGAGTGAAGCCCGACCAGCCTGGCCGTCAGTTTATCCTTGGAACGCTATACCACCCTCCTCGACGAACCGCTGTCGCTATGGAAGTGGACATCGGACAACTGGAGGCTCAACTGCAAGATGTAATGGTTAGGTACCCCAGTGAAAAGATTGTAATTACTGGTGATTTGAACTGTAATATGCTAGCTAATGGGTCAGATATTTGTCTGAGAGCGTTAGCTGACTTTGTAAGTGCCTATTCTTTAATCCAACATGTCAAAGTGCCTGCATCTGTAAGTGGCTCTCTGCTCGATGTTATTATCACGAATGATCTGAGTGTTCTTGAGCTTTATCGCACAAGGTTCTGTAATTTCAGTTCACACAAATATTTAGTCGCTGCCTTGACCGTCCCCAGAACTCGCCCGAAGCCAATCATCTTTGAGTGCCGAAACCTTAAAGGGATGTGGCACCTTGGTCGAATCCTGGAATTTAGTGTAATTAGGCGTACTTTTAGCCTAAAATAATGAAACCACTCATGATTTCTCTGAAAAATGTACAATAAGCTCAATCTTTTTATTTTTTAAAATACTCCTTTAGGAAAAGAAATAAATATCTGCCTGTGGATGATGTCATGATCTGGCAACCACTACCATACTCGAAACGCTTCAAGGGCTTCGATTGGCTGATGCCCATCGTGACGTAAGCATATGCCGTCACACCAGCAGCTCAAAACAAAGGCCGCCTGGCGAGAGGTACATGAGAGGTACATTTCGGGTAGGTTTTAGCTTTTTTCTACGGAAATATCTAGTTCCAAGACAAATGATATATAGAGTACCTACCTGGTTGCTTCCGCTTGCTTTACAACTTGGCTATCTCAGTTAAAATTACGTTATAAAGGTGCCACATTCCCTTTAAGCGTGTCCAGAAGCATGTACTGCGCGCGGCACTTAACTCGGTGGACTGGCAACCTGTTTACCGTCCTCCAAGCACAGCTGACAAATTTGAGGTCTTTCTAGCTCTTGTAATGCCTATATTGAACTATTTTGCGGCCATAAGGAACATGCGAATCCGTAATCCGACTGCACCTCCAGTATCTAACACCAAGCGTGCGTCAGTTAAGGGCACGGCGTCGTACAAACTGCGGGAGTCAATTGTACAAAGACCTCAAGCGATCGGTGAAATCTTCCATTCGACGCGATACTGTCCTAGAAATTGAGCGCCAGATTGCCAACAACGGACCCCAATCAATGTTTCGCAATATTCAACTCTATATTGGTAAAAAAAGGTCATTCCCGTTCACTCTCCAAGTAAGCGCGGACGCAATGAATGAGTACTTCGTTAGTGTAGGCCATCGAGTTGCACAAGAAGTCGCCCAAAGCTTCCAGAATGTTAGCCAAATACCTACGAGACTACCTCTAGTAGGATCATGCTCCTTCAAAGTCACCACCATAGACCTTGTGACGTTAAAACACACCATCCTCAGTATGAAAAACACATCTGCCTGCGGCATGGATGGCATATGCATCCGCGTAATACAACTTTGCATGAACGAAATCGGAATCTCTCTCGTGAACATAATCAACTCTTGCCTGGAAAGAAATGATTTTTCAGATGTGTGGAAACGCTCACTCGTTCACCCGATTCATAAATCTGGACCGCAATCTGACCCCGCTAAGTTTAGACCTATATTTTTGGTCCCACTTATTGCAAAAAATCGTGGAGCGAATCGCGCAATGACAGTTCTACTCCTTTCTAGAAACCATCTGATATCACCAGCACAACATGGTTTCAGACCTCATCACTCTACAGAAACTGCCCTGCTTAGTGTCTCTGACCAAATTCTCAACGGCATGAATCAAGGACACATTTCTTTGATCTGCCTTCTTGACCTGAGTAAGGCTTTTGATGTCATCGATCATTCGAAGCTGATGGCTAAGCTAGAACTGTACGGAGTCGATACGGATTGGTTCCGTTCGTATCTAAGCGGCCATACTTAGAGCGTATCAAGTGTAGATCACTGCAGCGGCCAAAAAGTCTTCTCTAAAAAATTTCCTAACACAGTCGGCGTTTTTCAAGGATCTTCCTTGGGCCCACTCCTCTTCAATGTATTCGTCAACGACATAAGCTATTTTGCGATCGATTCTAGCATCACGCAGTATGCAGACGATACTCAAATTATTGTTACCGGCCGAAGGGATCAAGCGAATCTTCTTAAAGCCCGCATGGAGCGTACCCTTACATCCTTGGATGACTGGTTCCGTGCTAATGGCATGAAGGTCAATGCCACCAAAACACAGCTAATGGTAATCGGCAGTCGCCAAAGCCTCAAGGACCTTCCGCCCCTGCAAATCCAATTTCGTGCTCAAGCCATCAGCCCAGCTCAGTCCCTCCGTAACCTGGGTATCATATTCGACAATCATCTCTCGTGGGACACACGCGCAAACCAGATCATGCAAAAGTGTTTCGGTCTTTTAATAGCATTAATTCACATAAGCCGCCATCTCCCCAAACGCATCATCTCAAGCATTGTTCACAGCCTGGTTCTCACACGTTCGATACTGTATTTCAGTGTACCACAACTGTTCGGACAAAAACACATCGAAAAATGAAATTAATCATAAACTTCAGCGCAAAAGTAGTATCCGGTCACCAAAAGTTTGATCATACATCGTACGTTTTGAGAGGTCCAGGCTGGCTCAGTTCCAGACAGATGGCAAAATATCACACTCTCACCCTTGCCTACAGCATCATCGCAACTAAACAACCGATAGCGCTATCCTCATCCCTTCAACACAACACTGACATCCATACCCGACAAACACGTCAATCTCAAAAGTTACACTTGCCGAGGATACGGACAGAGACTGGCCGGCGGTAGTTCATATACAGGGCCCCCATGTTGTATAATGCTCTGCCGCCGAATCTCACAGGTCTGCGGATGGCTGGCTCCAAAAAAACCACTCGCTCGATGGTTAAATAGTTAGTTCTGCCGAATGCAAACTGCAAGGTGTGTGGTATTGAATTGTTTTTTTGCGCCGATTATTAAACCAGTGTATTTTATTATTTAATAGTGTCTATTATTCTTGTCTTCTGTACATAGATTGTGTTATGAAATAATTGATGCCAGGTTAAGAATAGCCACATGCCTATTGTGGAGTGTCCTGAAGAATTAAAACAATTAAATAAATAAAAATATGGGGGTTAGCGCAAATCTGTAAAGTGCATTAGAAATCTCGTGTGAATTCAGTAAGATTTTAGTTCGCATGTTTAAGGGCTCAAGTCAATTTTTTTACCTCCAGACGTTAAGTTAGGTCACGATAGGCTATTTCCACGAAAATATGCAATGTTTACGGAAACTGAGCATAGCTATCATGCCATTTGAGCTATTGAGATCTGGTCAGGTACATTTGAGAAAAATGTCAGACCATTTTCCGTTATGTGGAGCATAATGACCTCCCACCAGTGGTTTGACCTCCAGAGGTCGCCTCGTGACCTAATACGACCTGAGGGCACGAAAGCACGATGACGTTTGATTCAGCGCTCTAGCTTGATTAGGCAAAAGTTATCGTCAAAATACTGTTTTTGACCCCTGGGGACCTGTGATGACCTCAGATACGCCAAAGGGCAAATATCGCCCCTGGGATCCGTGAAAGGGTGTCCAAGAACGCAATTTGAGCAATTCTGAGCAATTTGAGCATGTGCAATCATTGTTGTGCCTTTTAGATCATAAGACGGCTTTTCCCCATGCTTATTCAATGGGAGAGGTCACCTCGTGACCTGACCTCAGGTCACGAAATCGACAAATCCCGGATATATATTTTGTAGACCCTGGAGGGGTCATGAAGTGTAGGAAGTTTCAAATTTATAGGCTTAGAAATTTAGCTATGGTGGAGCTCAAAATTTTAAGTGAGGTGACCTTGGTTGACCTCACCTGGTGACCTGACCTTGGGTGACTTGGGGTAAAAATTGTTCAGGGATGGTGGGAAAATGATAGGGTGAGGGAAAGAGTCCTCAATCACGGTGCTGCGCCTCGTCGTTTTTCTGTTATTGTGAAAAACTTTAGGGGGCCATCGATGGCACCGATGGCCCCCGGTAGGGCGAGGGTTAAAACTTGTGTACAAATTTTCATTACTTTAAATTGATTCCAAGTGGTGGCGTAAATCCCATCTATTTAAGCATGTTTTGCTATTGTTCTGTAAAATATGATTTTGGAACATTGGAGGGCTTTAGCGAGTTCTGGGATTGTGATTTGCGGGATCGCGCCGCATGAATCAGAGCCGCGGTGGCAAACCGAGGGCGGCATGAATTAGGGCAGCAGTGATAGCCTGGCGGCGGCAATTGTATTGGGGGTGCTTAAAACAGGGTTGGGGTTCTCAGATTAAGATTGGGGCTGCACGGCAACCCCCAAAGAGGTATAGAATGATACCCCTGTATGAGTGACGCAGAACATGAGACATGGATCCGTTTGGGCCAGAGCTTGCCTCAGCGTGAGGTTTGGGGTTTTTGAGAATCAACTGCGAGAGGCAGTGCGTATGTGGATTGTGATGTACGGCAGTGATGAAACAATGCATTTCCTTTATCACACCTAGCGCAGATTGAAAACTAAAAGTTTCACCAGTTCCAGGGCTCGTTTGCAGCAGCGAGGACAGCTTCTTTGAAGCGCGAAATTACTCCGAATAGTTGTGTTCTTTTCCTGAGTGTTCCAAGCCCCGTTTACCAACAAAAACAGGAAGATTTATGAGAAGGCAATGTAACCAACCACATTTCGCGATCTGAAAGCGCAAGATATTTGTCTACACCCTATGCTGGTAACTACTAACGATAATAGCTACCCACTTTTCCAGCCACCCCACCTCTGCTGATCCAGGGACTCATCCAAGACTATCTGTTGAGGCTTCATTTCAATGTCTTAGCCCCACACCCCGTGGGCTCTTTTCGTACCCAAAACCGCCTGGGGTCGATCGGATTTCCCCCTCCCTAAAAATCTCGGAGGTAAAAAGTGATAAAGAAAAAATTGAAATGGGGCTGAAAACCTCCCACTGTTTTTCCCTTAAACCCAATTCGAACCATATCTGATCACCTGTCACGTCACAGCAATCCTTTGTAACTTGGGAACCAAAAGACCTAAAACAAAGTAAAATGCCGTAATGTGTTTGTCTTGACCCAAGGACTGGAATAATGTGACATGAAATGGTTGGATGCATAAAGTTCTTATGACTTTCCTCGTGATCAAGGCCAAATAAAGGTTGTTTTAGGTCGTGCACCCATCATCCAAATCCTTATACCTATTATGCTCGTTACAATGATATCAAATGTATTGTGTATCTTATTTCCTTCAAAACTTATTACCATAAGCGAATTTGAAAAGCCTGGCCTTTGCTTACCTCTGGTAGCCTCGTCATCGACCTGAAATAAAAATTATTGGCATCTTGGCGACTTGACTTTCCAAGAACTCCAAGAAAGAATGATATTTAGAAGCTTGATCTTGTTCTTGTAGGACTCGAGCTACACTCTGACTTTTCCAGCCTTATTGTAAAAGAACAAATTGTTTCACAAGTGTTTGGAAATGACGTCCTAACTCGTTGACTTGATCTGACTGGATATCCATGGTCGGCCACAAGTTGTCAAATTGATCACCGGGCAGGTATGCAGGTATGCAGATGACTCACGAGCCGGGCCAATAGCCAGCCGGCACAAAAACTGCAGTACTCGGCACAGACTGGAGGGTGGTAGGGTCTCAGGCAGGACCGACAACACGGACCGGGGTACTGCAGTACTCGGCGCAGACTGGAGGGTGGTAGGGTCTCAGGCAGGATGGACAACATGGGTCGGAGGTACTGCAGCACTCGGCACAGACTAGAGGGTGGTAGGGTCTCAGGCAGGACCGACAACACGGACCGGGGTACTGCAGTGCTCGGCACAGACTGGAGGGTGGTAGAGTCTCAGGCAGGACCGACAACACGGGCCGGGGTACTGCCAGCCAGTATGCGAGCTGCGCTCAGGGGCGTAGCCAAGGGGGGCCGCAGGGACAGCCGCCCCCTGAGGGCCCGAAGGGCCCCCTGAGGACACGGGCCGCGCGAAGCGCAGCTCGCCTGCACTATGCTCTGTGGCCAAATTTGAAATCTCATACCAGACAGGGCCCTCTTAAGCCCTCTACAACCCTTTTCTGAAACAAGCAGGGTCCTTTTAACCCATCAGGGCACTTTTGGCGATGCCACAGGGGCCCTTTTCCGGGCGCCGCCCCTCCTGAGCGAAATCCTGGCTACGCCCATGGCTGCGCTCACGTGCTTTGCTGGCATTTAGACACCACTTCTGAGTAGTTTGAAGATGAATCAGTATAAAATCCAGAATTTATTGTCAATTATTGAAAATTCATCCCAGTACGCTCAATAAGGTTTAACTTCTAATCCGCCAAATGTACATTAAAAATATTTCTGAAGACCTTCAGCTTGACATCCCTTCAGCTTGACATCCCTTCAGCCTTCCCTTCAGCTTGACATCACAATTCATTTTACTTGGTCGTCGTCCCTTCGACATCGTAATCCACTGCAATTGGCCGCCGCCCCCAGCTCATCGTGGCTCCCCCGTTCACCCAGTTTGCCGCACGGCTAGACGGGGCAGCTGCCCCTTTGACCTTGGCCGGCACCCCTGTAACCTTGATCCGCTACCGCAGCTGCCATCCCTCAGAGCAGTCCCCCATAGCGTGTCCCATCTTTCAGCAAGCCCAGCCGTTTAGACAGGAACCCAGTCGAACTGGTTTCGTTATCGCTTGATCTACTCAGACGATGACATGATGTTAAACCGATTCAACATTTCGTCGCTGGGAACTTGAGATAAAAGCCTACCGGTCAAGTACGGTCACGGTGAGCGCTTTTTTGTTCACACCCAGAGCGTCACGTGGCGCTGTTCGGTGGTGGCCCGGGCCGGCGCGGTTTGCGGGGCGATCCCCCATGGCGGCGGCGGCGCGCGGCGCGGCGCGGCGCGGCTGACAGATGGCGTCCACGCCGCCAGCCGGCGGGCCTCCAGTCTGCCGTCTGGGGGAGGCAGGAACTGAGCGCCTTTGTCTGTCGCGGACGGGCCGGATCGCACGGCCATTTCCGTGTGACGATGGACATGCCGTTAGCATGGCATGGGATACGGCGATGGTGTCTTTTCCATCGGGTCATATAGCTACGTCAATAGTTTTTGTCTCGTACATTTGAATTTGGACGTATAAAAATAAAAAATAGCCCACGGGCAGCTAACATCGACGAAGCATTTACCATAATACTAAAGAATAACATCGAATTAAAGTGAGGCTGGTCAATTTAAGCACGCCTTTCAGTCAACTATTTTCCTTTAGATTAAACAACTAACAAATAAGAATCAGTGAGTCAGCCTTTTCTTCGACGTCTGGCACGTTCCCTAAACAGGCGTCAACCTGGATCTCCGGGAGGTTTAGACACCACTCTCTCTGCCACAGCACTCTCACACACAGGTGCACAGTAACCAACCTCCTGCCGCACAATATCAGCTGCCTGGACACACCCTCCCAGACTGCCCGATCTCAGCTGCCCGGACACACCCTCCCACACTGCCCGACCTTAGTCGTCCGGACACTGCCCGACCTCTGCTGCCCGGAGACAGCCCCCCCATACTGCTCGGCCTCTGCTGCCCAGACACAGCCACCCACACTGCCCGACCTCAGCTGCCCGGACACATCCTCCCGACCTCAGCTGCCCGGACACGTCCGCCCGACCTCAGCCGTCCGGACAATCCGCCCGACCTCAGCTGCCCGGACACATCCGCCCGACCTCAGCTGCCCGGACACATCCGCCCGACCTCAGCCGTCCGGACACATCCGCCCGACCTCAGCTGCCCGGACACATCCGCCCGACCTCAGCTGCCCGGACACATCCGCCCGACTTCAGCTGCCCGGACACATCCGCCCGACCTCAGCTGCCCGGACACATCCGCCCGACCTCAGCCGTCCGGACACATCCGCCCGACCTCAGCCGTCCGGACACATCCGCCCGACCTTAGCTGCCCGGACACATCCGCCCGACCTCAGCTGCCCGGACACATCCGCCCGACCTCAGCTGCCCGGACACATCCGCCCGACCTCAGCCGTCCGGACACATCCGCCCGACCTCAGCCGCCCGGACACATCCGCCCGACCTCAGCTGCCCGGACACATCCGCCCGACCTCAGCTGCCCGGACACATCCGCCCGACCTCAGCTGCCCGGACACATCCGCCCGACCTCAGCTGCCCGGACACATCCGCCCGACCTCTGCCGTCCGGACACATCCGCCCGACCTCAGCCGTCCGGACACGTCCACCCGACCTCAGCCGTCCGGACACCATCGTCCTGATCCGCCACGGAGAGTAACGTCTGATCCCCATCGCCCCCAAAAAGGGACAAAACGCCACCCGGGACTGGTGTGCTGAACTCAGAGAACACGCGGAAGAGCAGCATTGGATCTAAGCTGCCTCGGGATTATGGACGGTCCATAAGCTGCGTAACGCAAAGGGGAAGCGAAAATCACAAAAAATACACGTTACGTAATTTGTGGACGGCCCGGTCCTAAACCCATCCGCCAAGGCCACGAGAACCTGCCTCCGGGTTCACTCTGAGGTCCACACCCACAATAACCTCAAACTCCACACGCCTATACCCAGAGCTGGGCCGTCCGCTATTCAAGTCCGCTACTTGCGGAAACTCCAAACAGAAACGGAGCAGCGGTAGCGGTTTCTATCACCCAGAAGCGGGTAGCGGACTCCGAATCAATCAAAACCGCAGGGGGAATCTGGGCAACGCCGAAAATGGGGAAAAGCCGAAAATCATCCTTTTGTTTTAACGTCCATCTTCTCCTTTCCCTCCGTAATTGACGTTCGTGTCTCACCGTTTCCATTCCCCTTTGTAGAATCACTGGACTGCAAACACGGAGGTGTTTTACCTGTAGCAATAACCTACTCATACCCTTACCTTGATCGCCATGGTTCCCACGAATGTAACTAGTTCCGTCTATTTTTCGGGGGACCATGGGGCCTAATCCTACGCAGTTGCCAGAAGTATGATTAAAAATTGGAATGGGGAATGGTGCGACCCTACTGTAGTTACAAATACCCACAAGTGTATTTATAACGGAATCCCAGTAGCTGTCGTTTCTAGCAAGTTTTGATTTTATTGTCTGTTCGTTCACATTAGTATCAAGTCGACAGCCCCATCGATCAAGCAGATATATCAGTGTTGCTCTTTCCAAGGCGCGTAGAAATGAATTGAGTGCTTATTTTAACCCTTTTTGTGGTGTTGATCCATGTATCAATTGGACAATTATGTTTTCCCTTGCATGCCGTGAAAGTGCTAAAAAGGGTCGCGGTCATCTGCTTCACGTCGCCATGGCTAAGAATTTGATCCGTATTGTCAGGAGATTATCGATGCTGCTGATTAAGGTTCTCATATATGTTTTCCTCACTGACGAAACAGTATTACACAATACAAAAAATACAAGACATAAACAATGTCATAGCACAAATGGAGAATCACAATCGAATATGTTTGCCGTTGCCATTTCGTACACAACTTTGGAGCATCGCTAGTTGACGTATTTACACAAAAGCCAGAAAAGTTAAAGGGAAGGTCGCACCTTTATAACGTGATTTTAACTGAGATAGTCAAGTTGTAAAGCATGCCGGAAAACCCGGTACTCTATGTGGCATTTGTCTTGAAACTCCAAATTTCCGTAGAGAAAAGCTAAAAACTACCTGAAATGTACCCTACATGTACCCCTAGCAGCAGACCCCACTTATCATGGTTGTTGGTGTGACGACATATGCTGCCGTCGCAGTGATTATCAGCCAATTGAAGCCCTTGAAGCGTAGTGAATATGGTAGTGGTTGCCAGATCATGACATCATCCACAGGCAGATATATCTTTCTTCCCCTAGAGGAGCATTTTAAAAATCAAAATATTGAGCTTATTGTTCATTTTTTCAGAGAAATCATGGGCGTTTCCATGATTTTCGGCTAAAAGTACCCCTAATCACGCTAAATTCCAGGATTCGACCACGGTGCCACATTCCCTTTAACGCAGCATCGGTCGACTTGTGCCTGCGATTCATTGAGAGCGTAAAATTCAGCAGCTGGTGAGCAATCAACAACAATTGTTTCACATCATCCCACGTTAAAGGGAAGGTAGCACCTTCATAATGTGACTTTAACTGAGATAGCCAAGTTGTAAAGCAAGTCGGAAAACCTGGTACTCCATATATCATTTGCCTTGGAACTCGATATTTCCGTAGAAAAGAGCTAAAACCTACCTGACACCAACCCCTCGCCGGGCGGCCATTGTTGTCAGCTGCTGGTGTGACGACATATGCTGACTTGACGAGGAGCATCAGCCAATCGAAGCCCTTGAAGCATTGCAAGTATGATAGTGGTTGCCAGATCATGACATCATCCACAGGCAGATATTTATTTATTTTCCTATGAGTATTTTTAAAAACAAAATATTGAGCTTATTGAACATTTTTCAGAGAAATCATGAGTGTTTTCATTTTTTTGACTAAAATTACGCCTAATTTCACTAAATTCCAGGATTCGACCAAGGTGTCACATTCCCTTTAAATAAATGTGTGTTATGTGTTCTGCTTCAATGATACCCTCAATTGATGCGAACCGTCTAGTCATTCAATTTACGCCCATATCTTCGACCATTACGTCAGTGTTTCGTTTGAGCTCACGTTAGGTCATGACATAATGTAAAGGTATTGAAAGCTTATCAGTTAATGAAAATATGAAAGAGTGATCAAGAAATTCATTCAGAAGCTTATGAGCATTAAAATGATACCCATATCGAACATGATCCGAAGTGGTCACTACCTAGCTACCAAAATACCAACGACATGACCTATTTTTCGTCCTCATTATCCCAATAAAGACTTTTTAGAACCAAAACAAAAATTGTTTAGCTTGTTTCCGACGAAGGTTTCACACGAAAAAAACTATATGACTTAAAAAACGAATTGAAAAAATTTTCAACAGGTCATCTGGTCACAATCTGACCTCCGAGCACTGATTTTGTTTTCCTGAATGGTCCCATAAATAAGATTTCTAATGATATAAAACATTTCTAAGTTTATCTAATCTGCCTTGGATATAAAATTCAAAAAGTGTCCCAACTTCACCCCGGACCTCGAAATTTCCGTGACCTCTATATCGTGAACGAGTTGAAATGGGACAAAAAATTAATAAGCACCATGGGGCCCATGGGCAAGCTCATCTACAAAGTTTCAACGAATTCGCATTGTTGATGGTGAGCATTCTTGGTCGATCCCAGGGGGCGGACATGAGATACTTCTCTAGAATTCTGGGGGTTTTGAAGGTTCCATTTCTGGTTCTAACAGTTTTTGGCAGCAAAATTTAACATGTAATTCCAATGGGACTGTTTGCAGGGGTTTGGGGCACGGGCCAGTGGGAAAATGTAAGTGGTGCTTAAGGGTATATTTTTATTTTTGGTATGTAAAATTGATCAGGCTATCTTCTGGGTGCAGTTTTTAGTCTCTAAAGCGCTTTTATAACAAGGAAAATCAACGATGAATTTCATGCTAATTCCTTCAGAATTCTGTTTCAAACGTTTCAATTACCTAATCAAAACGCTGCATTCTACCTTATGCTAGCAAAATCAAAGTTATCTTGAACAAAACCCTTCAAAATACTACCATATCCTCAACGTGCTGCCAAATCAGGCAGTCAGCTGGCTGTGATGTCCGAACCGTATCTATAGGAACCGTAGTCGATCCGTCCTGGAATTGCCCATCTTTGGCTGCACCGTCTCCCGCCGGGAGGAGAGCCGCCCAGGAGGAGGAGGGAGAGGGGCGATGGCGGTGCTCTGTGTCCCATCTTTGGCTGAGCCGACTGACGCTGGGAAGATAACTGCCCAGGAGGAGAGGGCAATGGCGGTGCTCCCAGGTGATGTCAATGGAGATACCACTAACGTCCCAGCGCTAGCCTAGACGCTTCAACATCACTCATGGCGAAGCAAAGTGCCACGGCAGAGGCACAGGAGAGGTGTCTGAAGAACACCCGGAGGGGGTGGTGTCTGAAGTACACCCGGAGAGCGTGGTGTCTGAAGAAAACCCGGAGGGGGTGGTGTCTGAGGAACACCAAGACAGAAATCTAACCGAGTGTGAACGTACATCCAGAACTGGCAAAGGCTTCTTTCCAGGGCATGCTGAACAGTAAAAACCCCTACAATAGAGTCCCTGAGCGCGCACCCGCCATCCATCGGCAGCTGGAGGTGAACCCATCAGCGGAACACTTTACTTAGATCACAATCACAGGCAAACCATCGGCCCCGTCATCGACGACGATGAGTGTCGCTCAGGTTATCAACGAGTAACGGTGGTTTCTGATGTATCGGACATCGTCGACGTCAGAAAATAGGAAAATGATGTAAACTTAATGCCTTGGCGACTTTCTGGCACATACATACATACCTACATACATACATACATACATACATACATACATACATACATACATACATACATACATACATACATACATACATTGGAAAAAGTTTTCTTTAATGCATGCATTATTGAGAATGACAGCTTTTATGGTGTTTATAAGTTTCTTATTCTTTGTTTTGATTTCACGTATCTTCGTTCGTCGTTCGATCGTCGTTCGATTTCGTTATTACAAGCTACCACTGCACCTATTTTGGAAAAGAAACACTTCGGGTATAACAAAAAAACAAACATCTATTCTTTCTTTCTGATCTTCTTAGCTTTCCTGGAGTCCAGGCCTACAATGTGTTATCATATAATGAAAGTTGTTTGTTTGAAGAATTCAACCAAAAACCTTAACGTTCATTAAAAATCTAGGTTCTATCCAGTGGCGAATCCAGGACTTAATTTCGGATGGGGAGGGCTACAGGTATGGAGCCTCTCCCGCCATTACCTCGCAATAGCGTCCGACCATGCATTTACTATTGGATTTACTATAGGCACTCTGTTAGACAGTTTAGTTTGACAGTTACGACAATTGGACAGGCACTCCATAAACTGTTCTGGAGGGGGGGACTATTGAGCTTTGAGCTATACTAAACTATTGAGGCCTACTAAACTATTGAGCCAACCTAGGCCTCTTGTATCCGCCCCTAGTTCTATCATCACAAACTCTTGATTGAAAACGGCCAAGACTAATGTGTAGCTGTGACAATTCGATGGCATCACTAAATTATAATTTGGCACAAAAATGGAACAGAAAACCCATATTTTGTGTGCTTAAAACATTCTTTCTTAATTTAGGTACATCCTTCTTAATGCTGTTAACTTGTCTGTTAGACTAGACAGTCTGTTAGACTTAACTTGTCTGTTAGACTAAGATAACTTGGTGATCAAAACTAAGGTATGAATAATGCAAAGTTATCACATAAGCATGTGTGAATGAAAATAATTGATCAACAACCCGACCCGGTGTTTAAAGTCAAACTGCTACAAGTACACAACTTCAAATGTGAGAGCTGACCCGACATCGCCCTGTTGCACCAGTACTGCGACTCCTCGGGACCGACGCCTCCGAACTCCCGGTCTATTGTGGTTACACGAGTGGGCGGAGCCTGATTCCATACTAATCAGATCCATCCTAGGGCTGAGATATTTGAAAAGTTATATAATACTAAAATAAATATATATTATAAAATAAATATAATACAGTATTTTGCAACACATTCATACAATTCAAGCCTAACATGACAGAGGCTATTTATGAAATGCCAAAGGTTTAGAGGAAACACTTCCAAGCTAATGCATATTAGAAAAGGCTCAGTACCTCGTAAAAAGATTCACTCTAAAACAACGAACTACTAGGTAGACTTCACTAAAAACAGCGAAGCAGGGCATTCTCAGCAGTCGTTCCTTACATAATCCTCATACTTGAGACCTTGCGTGATTTGGCAAGCCAATGCTCTACATGCGAATATGTATAATCGTCATTTTTTGTCACCCAGTCGATCACTATTCACCACTCAGCCCATTTGTCGAGACCCCGGGAGGTCCCGGGAGATCCCAAAACCTCCCTGGATTTTGGGTCTCACACAGGCTTTGTACAAGACCTTTATTGTCATGCCAGCGTTATACCATCCAGGACACTGCCTCTCCCCCTCTGGGTCGAGAAGAGATCTCCAGCCCGGACTCAGCCGATCAATTACCACAGGTTAATCAGCCAATAGCCACCGGTCACTTGCGCGTCGATGCTCAATAGGCAGTTGTAAGATCAATAGTCACTGTGCGGCAGCTTGATTGGACCGACATGACGTGCTCCTGGGGGGGGATAGTGCTTCGCTGGGGGTGTGGCAGAGGTGGGTGGACACTCCTCCGGCGTGTTTCCAGTGAGCACTCGCCGGCCCCCTTCAGGCGTCGATGCATTGCCATATGACAGCCATGGGATTTTGGAGGATGCATGTAATCACCGTGCAATGTACTTAAGTTGACGATGTCACCGGGTTTCGGGGGATGGGATTGGTGGAACTGGGTGGATGCGTCAGTGCAAAAATAAAGAAAATAATAAATAGGATTTTCAGGACGCTTATTACTCACCGTCTTTGTTCTGTTTGTGCATCATGGTTTTTGAAGCCCTGTGCTTATTCAAGATGTCAGCCAATAAATATCCATCATCTGAATACCCGCCCAAAATATACGACTCTCCATTGGCTCGGACTGGAAAATTTTTGCGGTATTGAAATGCTGCGGTTACTATTTCATCGCGTCAGGCAACTTAGCATCTGATCCACCGTGATCGACCCCAAAACCCGGCGACATCATCAGCTTACGTATTTTGCACGGCGGATCTTGAAAAGATGAACAGGGTCTGGTAGGACCCACCTTGTTGGTGTAATCATTACCGGCGAGACTCACCTTTTTGGCATCATTGTTGTTGTCGGTGAGCACCATGGTACCGTTCGTGGGCACCACCGAGCCCGCCGAGCTGAGCAGCTCCTCCGAGCCGCGCTGGAACAGAGAGCACCGCTTAGCACCACCGTCCAGTGTCCAGGGCAGTGAACAGAGAGCACACATAGCACCACGTCCAGTGTCAGTGCATAAAGAGCAAGCTTAGCACCACCGTCCAGTGTCCAGGGCGAACAGAAACACCCTAGCACCACGTCCAGTGCCCAGTGCAGAACAGGAGCACCCTAGCACCACGTCCAGGCCCAGTGCAGAAAGAGACACCGCTTACACCACTGTCCAGTGTCCAGTCATAAACAGAGAGCACAGCTACACCACCGTCCAGTGTCCAGGGCAGTGAACAGAGCACCCTTAGCACCACTCCAGTGCCCAGTGCAGTGAACAGAGACACCCTTAGCACCACTCAGTGCCCAGTGCAGTGAACAGAGAGCACCGCTTACACCACTGTCCAGTGTCCAGGGCGTAACAGAGACACCGCTTAGCACCACTGTTCAGTGTCCAGTGCAGTGAACAGAGAGCATAGCATAGTACCGGACAAGTCAGATCAGAACACTACAGCACAACTTCATAGAAGCGTGCTGGAATAGAGAAAGCAACGTTGAATAGCTAAGAGGCGTGTAGAGGTTTACGCTTTCGGGAGTGCGCGGGCACAAGCTAAGCGGCATATCATTGCATCACACTTGTTTTTTATTCGATCTGGTTTCGCTGCTATTCAAGCTATTGTCAACAGGGTGGTCCGACCACATGGACACTGGGACTCAAAACCAGCGACTACACCTCAATCCTGTGCGCATGTTTAAATACCAGGCTCCTGGCTTTTCACGAGAGCAGTCCAGACCAGAGATGGCCTACGTTACGTTACGAAATTATTTTTCCGTAGCTCTAGAAATGAAACGTAGCGTAGCTGGGCGAATTCCGCAGCGTACTGCGCCAAAATTTAGCGTATCGTAGCGTAATACAAAAAATTATGTCATATATGTATATAACTTCTCGTGATATCGATCGCGGTACTAAGGATTGTTGGTAAACATTGGCTTAAATTTGGAATTGGAAATCGAAGTGATAATATTTGAAAAACTAACGACCAAACGAGTTTTTTTAGTTACAAACTTTAAACAATTTCACGAGAAATGCATCAAATCGCTGTCAATTAAGATCGGGACTTTTTGGTGGGTAGTGTAAGTCACGGACACATTATTGGGCCTGTACAAACTAGAAGTCAGTTGATTTCTATTTATACTGGTGACAAGAATTCCCGACCTTTGATCATACACATCAGTCACTTCGTAAGACCTTCATTTATCAAAACGCAACTGATGATAAAGCGTGTGAAACCGGCGACCGGAAAATGCCCCCGCGCTATGTCTATCTGAACGTGGGGCACTTGCGGTTCAAGATATTCGGTTTGCAAGAAAATAAACCTTTTATTTCATTTCATAACACAGTTTCTATTTGTTTTAAATGGGTAAACAAAATTTTACTATCGCAGTGCAATATACTTTTACCGTAGCCGTAGCTAAAATACCGTAATTCCGTAGTCGATGAAATATAGCGTAGCGTAATTCCGTAGCGTAGTTTTAGCCCAAATCGAATCGTAACATAGCGTAATTCGGTAACGTAACGTAGTGTAGGCCATCTCTGGTCAAGACAGCGTGGCGCGCTTTTTGTACGCATTAGTGCAGCGTTAATTGTAGGTAGGTATCAGTGGAGATGGGGGGTCTCCCATGAGCTTTGTATAAGGGTTGTATTTGCATGCCAGCCTTCACCCATCCAGGGTTGAAAGATTACGTATGAATTGCTAGACTTCTTTACCATTAAAGTAATCTATATCTAACAATCTACTCTAAAACTCCATAGATGACAGCATACAGAATTAAAAGACGCACTTTATGTCTAATAACAATTCAGTGATCGAAAATTTCTAACGTAACTTCCACCTTCACTTCCACGTTCTTCCCTCTGTTCGAACCCAACCTCGATTGCTGTTTATTGTTTATTAATGCTGCATGAGCAAAACAGTCAGTGGCGGATACAAGCGGGGGTGGCTAGGGCTCAAGCCTCCCTCCCCCACCCGAACTGTGAGGGTGCCTATAGTTGATGTATCGGCGGAGACTGATCTGAGGCAATCGTGGGTGAGGTTCGAGTCCCCTAGCCCCCACCCCACCCCCTCCATAATGAAGTCCTGGATATACCACTGAACAGGGTCATACCCCTATAAAACCTGAAGTCAGGAATAATGCAGCATGGGCACAAAAATTTCAGGTAAAACCAGGGCATATAAGCTATTCACTGGTGGGCATTTCGCCCACCAGTCCCCATGCTGTGCCCAGCGGTGGACAGCCCAATGATCACCAGTGATTTTCCCTGTATTGTAGATATTGGCCAGTGAAGCCCAACCTGTATGCCCTGCCTCGCCAACTCCACTTCACTCGTTGGCTTCCAAATATTCAATGAAATGTGAAATATGCAAAACAAGCACGAACTATCCATCCCCAGCTAATGTGCGTTTGAAGCGGTTTTCAGGTACCTTGGCAGGAGCTTTTGACATCACTGCTGGTAGCCGCGGTAGTTCTGAATTAGTAAGGCAACGCAGTGCGAACTGCGACGGTACACAGGGAGCTGACTCAAAGCAAAACAGAGCTGAGCAATACCTAGTCTTGCCCCCTGGGTGAGAAGTAGCCATATCAGGTAGGTACATATATACGACACGCCCGGTAGTCCCACCAACCTTCTTTACCTTTGCATCTTTATGTACCTTACATCACCTGAATTATGAGTCGAAAAAACACCTGCGTCGGGTGCTGTTGCGTTGACCAGTTGCGTTGAGATACACTGCGGCCACATATAGGTAGCCGCACATCGCAGTATACTGCGATGTGTGGTCGGAGACTGCAACAAACAACCAACTAGCAAACTGGTCATTTTCGTGAAACCTTTTCTTCAAAAATGAGCTGCTGCACGCAGAGCTAACGATATTTCTGATCCTGTAGGGCGCTGTAGCTGGGTAAGGCGGTGGCCGCTATAGCGGACAGCCTTGCCGGCGCGCTCGGTGCCGCCCGAACTCCGCCCCATACAGCCGGCGCGCTCGGTGCCGCCCGAATTCCGCCCCATACAGCCGGCGCGCTCGGTGCCGCCCGAATTCCGCTCCATACAGCCGGCACGCTCAGTGCCGCCCGAATTCCGCCCCACACAGCCGGCGCGCTCGGCACCGCCTGAGAACTAACTGCTTTGTTCTGGGAGCGCCGGCGCGGCGGGCCGACGTAGCCTTCACCACCGGCGGGGTCGCCCTCCAGCCCGGTAAGGGGCTGTTCACATATGACGTCAGTGAACAAAGGGGGAGGAGGCCTGGAATTCGCTTACCTTTTCTGACGGTTGTGGAGGGGTGGTCTGGTTTGTCTGACGATTTCTGACAGGGAGGGGGAAAATTAATTTGCTGTCATGGAGTTTTTTATTGAGCGAGATTTGCCAAGGCCCATGGTAGTTGATTAGCGAGCACTTCAATGTTTCGAATCCAAACGTACTAGAATTTTGGTATGGTATCAGTTTTACTTAAATATTCTATGAATATGCAGAAAATTATGTTAACCAAGTACTCTCATACAATGCTAACCCAAAAACGGAACGGCTGCAGCTGGGTGCTATTTTTTGCAACAAAACGAGGAACCGTACGCTGGAAGAGAAGGGCATCATCGTGGTTTCTTCAAGCACCTTTGCATGATGTTCAAGGCAGCATTTATGCTATTATCTGCTATTCTTTTCCATAATGCTTTTTTGTATTATATAGGCGATTGGTTTATGCAGATTTCGGCAACGACTCGTGCGTTGGTGCTGGTGGGCGGCGGGGATGTTAGGTCTTGGCCGTTTGAACCAGGGCAGAATACGGTGCGGGTGCTCGGCCCATCAGAGCCTGAGTGCAGTCGGCGACTGTTACTGGGGGGCTGCGGCACGGCTAGGCCAACAAAGGATACCCACGTGGACAGGCCACAAGGCCACAAGGGTGGCGCGCCCCGGCGGCGGAGCGTAGCAACAGGGGGGGTAACCCCAGCCCCAACGGTCTCCCTTATTGTGAACTCTGGGGAAACACGGCACAGACCGCTGCCAAAGCAGTTGGGCTACTACGGCTGGGTGGAGACGGGTCCTGCAGCTCTCTGTGGAAACACGGCACAGACCGCTGCTAAAGCAGTTGGGCTACCATACGGCTGGGTGAAGACCGGTCCTGCAGCTCTAACACGCGTAGCTCTCATCGGGACCGGATTCGGGGACCATTTCAGCACTCGGAACTGCCATTCTTACAGGCAGATCCAGGGGCACTTCCCTCCCCGATCGACCCTCGGCGCTCCATAAAACTGTCACGGTACTCTCCTGTAAGATCAATGGCGCCCCCCTGGAATGTTGCGTCCCATAGCAACATGTCTGGGTCATTTCAGGTCAGGTCACCAGGCCAGGTCAAGCAGACTCAGTTATAACAAATATTTCAAGTGGCACCGGTGGACATTTTTCTAATCGATCGATATGAAATTCCCGTTACAGAGAGCAACAGTAACTTGGACACAATAAGTGGCACAAGTTACGGAATTTCCATACCGATAGCCTAGGGTTCGGTTAGCATCAGGATCTATCCATTTGTAATGTATAGGACAACATAATGGCCGAAACATGGCTCTTTTTAGGGCTACGACTTTTTGGGCTAACGATGACTTTTCTTCTCAACGTCGTGGTATCTTCGGGTACTCTCGAGGGTTAAACTGTTTTTTCTTTTACAATAAGTAGCAATGTGTTCTACTTGACCAAAGGATTCAGATGCTATGCAGTATGACGTTGGAAGGTCACAGTGTGACCTTTACCTTGGGATAAAGTCGAATAATGACCTTTCCGAGTCAAGTTACGTATAATTCGAGTCATTGGGTCATGCTCATTGCTATGATGTATAGTAATGAGCATGGGCCAAGACATTTCAAGTGAATGATGTTTAGAAACTTGTCCAGCTTTTCTAGAATCCCAGTTAAGCCCTAATTTTGTCAACCTCATTTTAGTAGACCATAATCGCCTTACATGGGTTTAAAAATGACGTCATAATTCAGTGATTTGACCTAAGCTTATGCCATTTTTTGGTCATAAGTTGTCGAATTGATTACCCTAGAGGTATGCAAAGTGACCGGCCTCTCATTTAAATCGGCTTGGAATCATTTGCGAAAAACCAACGGGGTCCGATCGGACCCTTCAGGCGGTGAAGGGTTAAATACCGGCCGACCTTGAAGTACGCATGTTGCCCATATACCTAGCGTGCCTGTTTCTAACCCAAAGTCGCACTTCTAGCTCAGAGTTGCCGCCTTTTAACTTTCTGCCGACCCCTCACCCGAAGTACCACCCTCCATATGGTGTGCCGCCTCCCAGTTTGAAGAACAAGCACTCTGAAGTACCCATGCTGGCTGTACCGACATATTGTGCTGCCGGCCTTCCGTCAAAGTGGCAAATCAGCCGGGTCGCCGCCCCCACACGAAAATCCTGGATGCCTGGCTGAGGCAGAACCACTCGATTTGGGATGATAGCATCCTACTCGGCCTGCCCCTGGCTCCGAGCCCATCAACGCCAGCCTCTCCACAGTCCACACCCAGTAATCTCGGCGGCTCCGGGCCAGCCCCCGGTCACAAGCCGCCATGTTGTGACGTCACAACGGCGCAAGAAAGCCCCTCGCCTATCTCCAACGTTGAAAGCTTCAAATTTTCAAGTGTTTGGCTAACCCCCAAAGGGTAATAAACACCATCTAGGCCCTGATCAGCAATTTTTAGTCTTTTTGTCTTAAAGAATACCCTAAAACTCGTTAGGTTCGAATAATTTATGATCTTATTTGCCTAAGAAAAGGTCCTACAAAGCTGAACAGGGGACTTCCTTCATACCTACGCCTATTTTTTAGCCATTTGCAAAGGAGAAATCAAGTCCATTCATATTACTGATACCATAATAAAGAAATTATGCAGTTGCTGGCGCATATAATTCAGGTGTAGCGCAAAGCCCTACAGTGGCGATTTCCATCTGATGAATTAGGGGCGAATTATTAGTATTATTATATATTTATGTGACTGTGACGATGGTTTCGGAATAGCCCTCATGGAGTGGAGAAACTTGGAAATGTATTGTAGGCTTTTGAAATAAATAAATTAGTTAATTCAAGTTATCTGTTGGATATATATATATATATATATATATATATATATATATATATATATATATATATATATATATATATATATATATATATATATATATATATATATATATATAAATACATATATAATATAGGTAGAATAAATGGAAACAGAATTAAGTCTAGTTTTGGTGTACCTACATTATTTTGCCTTAGTGTGTGCATCATTTGTGCATTATTTGCCTTATTCAGCTGAGATAAGGCATACTTCATTCATTATTTTCTACCTAGAAAACCAAAATATTACATAACAATGGTGCATCCATCCCTCTTGTGAACGAACCTTGTGTACAGGTACCTTGTATCCGGCCGGCCTGTGCCATGTGTTGGCTGCCCGCGCATGCGCAGCAGTGCGCTCTCACCACGGTGCGGTAAAAACGGCTGGGAGTGAATGGCCGACGGCTCCCAGGCGTGAGCCGGCGGCCGGCGGCGGCAGACAGCGCCCGCGGCGGCGCCGGCGGCCGAGGCGCAGTACGCACCGAGGCCGCCCGCGCCGTCTTTGCCGGAGCGCCTCACCCCAGCATCCACACACTGATTCAGGCCAGTGCTGGGCACCAGCTTCAGTGGTTCCTGGGCCACGCTTTCCAACGTGTCTGACATCACAGTACAGGTCATTCGCCTCAGCCCCCGTCGTCAGGACCCCGTGGGCAATGGTGGTAATTGTCGGAACCGATGCGGGCGTGACCCGGTGGGCGGCCGCATCCCAACCCGGGCTGATACGGGCCACAGTCAGCGGCTAAATCTCATACTGCCGAGACCAAGGGCCAAGGGCTCCTGCTGGTGCCAGCCAAACGAGAGGAGATACCGGTGAACACGGCCTCGCTTCACGCACTCTTCGACACAGGGAAGTTCTGTTTAATTCACGAGGCTACGGAGCGGACCTCAACGGCAGGAAAATAATAAGCTTTGACCTATCAATTTTTACCTCACCAATTTCTCTCAGAAACAAGTAGCATCAGATTTACAAGCCTAGTTTTTTCTGTGTTGCTTGGCCCAACGCCTGGTGCTTTAATGTCATTCTTTACATCAGAATCAGCAAGTAGAGCAGGTGCCTCACTTCCGACGATTCAATACGAAAATAAGAACGGACAAACGAATGCAACCTGCACTTTATACACATTCCTGCGGCATCTGCAACCAACAAACATCCCAGCGGGCCCGCAACCAGTTATCATCTCAGCGGACCTGCAGCAAGTTAACATTCCAGCGGACCCACAACCAATTAAAATCACAGCGGAACCACAACCAGTTAACATCCCACGGACCCGCAACCGCTAACATCCGCGGACCCACCCGCAACCACTAACATTCCACCGGACCCGCAACCAATAACATCCCACCGAACCCGCAACCAACAAACATCCCAGCGGACCCGCAACCAGTTAACATCCCAGCGGACCCGCAACCAGTTAATATCCCAGCGGAACCACAACCAATTAAAATCACAGCTGAACCACAACCAATTAACATCCCAGCGGACCCGCAACCAGTTAACATCCCAGCAGACCCGCAACCAGTTAATATCCCAGCGGACCCGCAACCAGTTAATATCCCAGCGTATCTTCACCCAGTTAATATCCCAGCGGAACCACAACCAATTAAAATCACAGCGGAAACACAACCAATTAACATCCCAGCGGACCGCAACCAGTTAACATCCCAGCGGATCCGCAACCAGTTAACATACCAGCGGACCCGCAAACAATTAACATTCCAGCGGACCCGCAACCAGTTAATATCCCAGCGGAACCACAACCAGTTAACCCGCGCCCCGGTGGGCCTCCAAGCAGAGTTGTGCGTTTCAAAATTGTCTTGAGTCGACTCAACTCAACTCATGTACTGAGAGTGGTCGACTCAACTCTGACTCAACTCATTATCAAGAGTTCAGTCAGCCGACTCAACTCCGACTCAATGTTGAATCCTCCCAACTCAACTCCGACTCAAACTCACGACTCAACTCAACTAAAACTTCGACTCAGCTTCAAAATATATAAATAAAGGATAAATTATATAAATAATAACAAATTAATAAAACACTAAAAGACAGGCTGTACAGAAATTCATACAGAAAAATGAAGACTAATAGATGGAATATAACCTAATTGAAACATTAAAAATTAATTATAGCCAGGAGCCATGGATATATTTTTATTCTTCCAGGCTGGCACTGCCAGATAAAGCTGCCACACCATGTTGCAATGATTTCTGAAAGAAGCCTTGCATGTTTAACCAGGTGCATGAAATGGAAAGGTATTCAAAGGGGTTAAGGTTACAACGAAATAGGGAAATAATTGCACCTCCATACTATCAGAAAAAGGTCCAAGCTAAAACACCATGATCTAAACTGCGTATTCAGGAATGATAAGGGTAATGATTTTTGTTTCTGTTAAAGAACGATGCTAGATAATTTTGCTAAATGAAACATTCCTATGCCATGAGCTGAACCAAAATCTAAGCTATAAATACTAGAGTACCTAGTTGCAATGGCAAATTCTAAGAATACAGCAAAACCTAGGTGATAGTATACCATATCAATATATGACATAGGACAATATAAATGGAAATTGTATCATCGTTTTGCATTTCACACATTCATATTTTTAAACCCAATACAATTTTCAGCTTGAATACCTTCAATACAGAACGTACCTATCACACTCCAAGATGGAAACAGTTTGATAATTGCCAACGTAAACTGCTTTCCAAATAAAACACAGACGACGATCAGAGCACAACCAGTAGAAAGGAATAATTCGTCTGATTCGCGCAATAATGGTATTTCAATATTTTGTCAAATCAAAGTTCAAACTTTTCTATGCTAACAGTTAGAACTGGTTTTAATAGGTAAAATTAAAACAGTAGCTGCAGACGGCGCATTTAAGACAAAACAAAAAAATTTATATGTATTTTGGAAATATTCACATCACTTTATTGATCATCACGTGATTTCTACAATGTTTTGCCCTGAAAATACTTTAGCTTGAGCATATCCTTGATTAAATTTGTTCTTCAAAGACAGCAATGGCGCACTCTCTTGTTAGTTAGTTAAGGGCTTTTTATAAGGCGTTCTGTGCAAAGCACCTTTGCCCGCCTCTAAAGTGTGGGGGAGAGATTTTCCGGGAGGGGTGTTTACTTTAATGTCGTAGAACAAAGGGACGAATCTTATTTCAAGGAATTGGTCGCGAAGTGTAGCAAAACTTGCGACGGAAGGGGATTGCCACGGCAGAGATGCCGAGCCTGGGGCACAGGTAGGATTTAAAAAGATACGCGAAGAGGCTTCCCAGCATAAAGATTAGTTTTTTATTTTGTTCCTTGTTATCGAATGACCGTTTTGCTTACGTTACCCGAGTTCCTCCATTGAAAAATAATAATTTTGGGTTATTAGAAACACCCGCAAGCACAATGACGTGATGCCGCGGGTCTTTATCCTGCAACCAGGAGGTGAGGTTAAAGCACCCTCTCTGGATGGGTAGCCGCCGCATAGAGGAAGAGAGAAGGGTAATAGAACAGATAGAGTGTTAAGGAGGGGTGTGAGTTGGTTAGTTGTTAGTCTTAGATGTGGTTAATATAGTTAGTAGTCCTTAAGTTAGGGTTAGTTGGTTAGCAAACACGAACAGATGGTTAGATAGGGTTAGTTGGTTAGTTGAACTTTTTGTTTTGTTTTGTTTTTGCTTTTTTTGTTTGTTTTGTTTTTGTTTTGTTTTTGTTTTCCCTATGGTGGGAGCTATTCTGGAGTCTACCATACCTTAGGACCAGACAGTTAAAGCCTAGTTTGAAGCACCTATTGTTTAAATTTGTCAGAGGGACGTTTATAGTGGAATTGTTATTTCTAATATGAGGGGTGCTCTTCGGATGCAGGAATTTTTCATACCTGCCACCATAGACGTTCAGATAAAGCTCTCGAGCCTGGTAGCATTCAGGAATGTAAAGAGCTCGTCCAGCAGCTCAGGGTGATCATTGCCGAGAAGAGTGGAAAGGTTTACTGGGACATTTCTGATGCGGCAATAATCTAGCATGGGCTGCCTATGGGCATCGTGCTGGGGACAGTCGATGACGATATGGTAGGGATTTTCCATGGCAGAGCAGGTACCACAGGTACCTACACGCCCATAGGCATTTAATTTGGTGTGTCCGCTTCTGAGTCTGGTCAGGATGACCTCACGCCGGCGACTGTTTTGGTTGGAGCTGGGCCAGTAGCCGATGTTAGGCTTTATATGGAATAAATGGGCGCTGTGGTTAGTGGTCCAGTCATTTTGGATGCACTTCCGGATATGGTTCTGGAGGAGAGCTTTGCTATTGTCTCCAGACCATTTGAGAGGTGTTACGTCTCTGAGTTTGTAACGGGTTACATTTTTAACTAGTTCTCGGTTGTTCTGGAGAGGTAAAAAACAACCTTAAAACCAAACATCCTACCAAAAAATCCTTGTGGGCCTACTTCGACACCGTCGACAGAAGAAAAATCTCATCCAGAGCACGTGGTGTGATGTGAGCCCGACTGCCAGGGATGGTCACGTGCCTACCAGCCATGTGGCTGAGGCGCGTGACAACCCCGTGACCAGGCCACATGACCGGAAGAGAAAGAGAGGAGGGGGTACCGTCGAGAGAAGCAAGGCAGTCGCGCTGGAAGTGGCGGAAAGGCAGGAAGTGAGCCAAATCAGGAAGAGGATGAAATTCGGAACACAAGGAGCAGGCGGAAAAGAAGAGACAGTCGGGTGAAGAGGGCTAGGAATGCCGGAAGCAGTCGAAGATAAAGAAAGCAGCGGCAGAAGAAATCAAGAGGCAGAAAACGAACAAAGGATGAAGCGGATGGAGAATTCAGATGGGAAGAGAGAGAAATTAAGATGGGAGTGAAGATTTGGAACTAAAGAACTTGAGATCCAGGAAAAGACAGGAGGAACGGAGGAAACAAAAATTCGAGATGGAAGTGAGTGGGAACCCAATCGGGAAGGCCTGCAATGCAGAACAAAGCTAAATCGGAAAGTTACCCTGGTTTTCCAGTTATGTAAGTACCCTTCGAGAAATCCCCCTCCGGATTAATCCCTTCCCCAACCGAAAAATGCACCCCCTTAAAAAAACGATATCTTCCCAGGGCAACGGACTAAGAAAAAATGTAACCCGAAAACGCGTGAAACCAAAAAAACATGGTAGGCAAAAGTAATCGCTCTGGCCGTTTTTGACTCCCCTCGAATAGTTTCCAGTATGGCGCCGACGCTTTTTTTCTTAGGTATTCTTTCGGTATTGTTTTGCGTGTGTATGTGAGTGCGTATCGCTAGCATGTGTGTATGTGTGCATGTGCGTGTGTCGCGTATAAAGGAGCAGATAGAAGGGTAACAGGGGGGGAGAAATTAATTGCGTTTCCCGGTAATTTGCTTTGGGGGGGCAAGCTAGCTTCAATCTGCCTGTCACGAAACTTTAAGTCGTAACGCCCCGTTTTGATGGAAAATATAATTGCATATGGACCCTATGACTGTGACTCTGGGACTCCGAGACCATGCACGCACCAGAATGATAGCAGGACGTGGCGGGAATCATCCAACCTCAGAGCAGCCAGGTTTCAGAGGAATCGTATCCCCTGGCACTTCACCTTTTTTATCTGATGCAGCTTTCAACCAGAGGCGTCAGTCAACATACACACGTTTTTTCTACCTTTTGTTGGGTTCACCCCTAATTTCGTGTAAATATGAATCGTTCGTATACCGCGGCTATTAAGATAATGAATTACCAAATAGACTACACCAGCAAACGAGTATAGACCCGGATAGAAATGAACATGTAAAATGAGGATCGACGTTCTGTTAGCCGTACCCTTGTGTACAGCGTGTCTGTGGGCAACGGCGGATGGGTCATCTTCGGAAGGGACGCAAACGCGTTTTTTCCAACGTTTAATCACCCGACTCCGAATCAGCCCGAGGCGCGGGCTGGGCTCTAGGGTGTCCCTGCTCAGCAGAGGCGGTTGATGTGGTTCTGAAGGTGGGTGGGTTATGCCCGCCTAGTGCCTCAAATAGAGTAGTTGAAAGGATACCGGGGTAAGGCCGGAGGTGCACCCGAGGAGAACCTCATTAGTTTGAGAGATCGCCCAGATCCCATAAGGCGAGAGTCGCAGGGAGGGCAGAGGCACTGATTCCTAAGAAACCGATCTAACCGTCTCCGCTCAGCATATTGACGACCTAAAACCCAGCCAATGACCTCATCGCGCATGATACATTGCGCTTATTGGAGGGATGGGGCAAAATTGGCTGATTAGTGGCGGGCGCTCGAATCCCCTATTATCTTTTCCAAATTCTCTGGCCTAAGACAGCGAGGGGGGGGTAATTGTAATTCTATGTGTTATGTTTTGGACTTAGTAGGTATGCAGAGTTTTTCTAATCAGTTGAGCAACATTGGAGGGAGGGGTAGTCTAAACGGGAGGGTCTCGCGCTTTTTCAAGTAGATTTCAAGGGGGACATGTGACTTTTTTATGTGACGAAATTTTGACTGTTCTGTTTATGACTCAAGTGACGAGGGTAGTTTTAAGAACCAATGGTTTTTTCGCGAGAAAAACTGCTCAAATGCTTAGATCACACTATAGCCGGCCGAAAATTTAAAAGAGAAATACTGACATTGCAGAGGGGGACGAGAGCAAAAAATTTAGTCACCCACGCGGGGGCCAGACCCACCACCTATATGATGACCCAGAATTGACCCGCCTCATAGAGAGCAAGCTGTATTTAACATCGCCGGGACAGCCTCTGCTCTCAATATAAATATTTGTTTGTTGTGTGGGCTCCTTTTAAAAAGAAAGGGCCCATTACAAGTTCTAGAGATTTTTTGGTCTGTTCGTCGGCTTTTTCATTTCCGAGAATTTTGCAGTGGCCCGGGATCCAAAGAAAAGAGACATCTCGGATATCGTCGATACCCTTCTAGATGTCTGCTACTACGTGATGGCTGGGGTTGACGACGTTAGTAATAGCTTGCAAAACAGATTTAGAGTCTGAACAGATGACGGCTGAATGAATATTTAGGGTTCTAATCATGACCAGTGTATCTAGAATGGCGACAGCCTCGGCAGTGAAGATAGAGCAGTTGTCCGGAAGTCTTTTTTGGAGGCAAATATTTTGCCCCCAGATGCCGAGGCCTACTTTTTTGCCCATTTTAGAGCCGTCTGTGAAGATGAAGGTTTGGCCAGTGTTGTTAGACTGGAACTCTAAGAATTTCTGAGAGATCTCCTCTGTGGTGAGGTTGTCTTTGCGTGTGGTGCAAAGAAACTCTACTTTGGGCTGTTTGCGAGTCCAAAAGCGGGAGAGTGGGGGTTTGCCTATGGCTTCTGGGATCGCAAGGTTCAGGGTTTCCTCTCTTGCCTGTGCTTATTCTTTTATATTGGAGTGGTGGTGGAACCTTAGCCGTGTTATTCTACCATGCAGAACGCATACTAGTATGCCGCACGCATGCGCAGTACCGTATTTTGTGCTCCAGGATACCGCACTGCGCATGCGTTCGGCATACTAGTATGCGTTCTGCCGGCAGAATAGCACGGCTCTTGGAGGAGTGTATCTACTAACTGTGAGTGGTGGTTGAAAATAAGTAATACTGGATATTGATGATGAGGAGTTAAGATATTTGAAATGCATTTCGCAGTGCATTCCACCTCTTAAAATGTTTAAGACAAGGCCAGAGATGGGAGCCTGTGTAATTTTTCGAGTACATGTTTTATTTATGCGTAAGATTTCTTCAGACCAAATGGGCCTTTAAAATAAGCAATTGAACTGTATGATTAATTTGATATATTGAAAAAATTAAAACTTTGAATGAAACAATTGAAACACTGGAAGAAAAGGTATTCAAAGGAGGTTTCCAACAGGTAGGCAAATTCAAACTTATTCAACATAGTTACATACTGAGTCAACTTTTGTCGTCAACTCATTTGACTCGATGTCTTCACCAATCAACTCAACTCAACTCATTGACCTGGTGTGAACCGACTCAACTCAACTCAACTCACCTGCCTAATTTTTTTACTCAACTCAACTCAACTCAGAGTCGAATGAGTCAGAATTTGAGTTAAACTCCGACTCCGACTCACGAGTCGCATAACTCTGCCTCCAAGCCACCTTCGCCCTGATAGGGTTTGAACACCCCCCCCATTGAACTCGGCCTCTATGCGGGGTAGCAAAAAAAAACGTGAACGCTGGTAGATAGCACATACAAATTCATGAAGAAACTATATCAGTTACGTTTTGACTCAGGTCAATATTAAGGTCATGACAGGTCACAGAAAGTGACATTTTGAGTAGGTAACGTTTTTGGGCTCTAGCGTCTGACAGAGTCGAGTAAGAATCATTTTTAGGCACCTTTCGCTTATTCTCGTCACGGAAAATCGAATGATGGACAATATGATCATACTTCGTCAAAACACAAAGATTACCTGACCTCAGGTCAGGTCAAGGTCACTTCTTAACCTAGCATAGTCAATATGCATATTAAACGACTCGCAATAGCAATCCAAACGTAGTGATATCAAAATAAAAGCTTTATCATCCGTTCATGCAAAGTTTTTGACCTAAGTCTGAAAACTGCTTAACACGCGCATTGACTGGGGGAGGCGGCCCCCTCGGGTTTTTCGCAGATAACACAAAAACGGCGGCGCGTAGCGCCACCGTACTTAGCATACCTTTTCCCTCGTCATTTTTACAACTTTTGTGAAAACTTTAAGGTAAGGTCATCTCAGGTCGTTAAGGTCACCAGTACAGGTCAAGTGACTTGACCTCAAAAAAAGTTTAAGATAGCATAAGTCGGAACAGGGTGAACTTATCCGATTGAAACTCATATCACATAATGGGCCCACCGAGTTCTCAAAAATATGCTCCGTTATTTTTTATATTGATGACCTAAGGTCAGGTACGAGCCATGACCTCTCCATTGGAAATAAATAGGAAAAATGGTTTTAACTGAATAACTCGGTAATGGATATTGATAGAGCATTTATTTTAACTGCATTATGTTTGCCTCGTCATTGCAGTTCCAATGACATGCATTTTGCCAGATTTTACCTTGACCTGACCTCAGGTCAGGTCAAATCCTTTATTTGACATAGCTAGGTCATATTATATATCATTCGATTCGGCTTGCTGCGAGCATTCATGTAGTTTAATTCGTTTTGCTTTATTTTTACTTGTTCAGATGTAATGGCCAAAAACCTTCATTTACATGTTATCTCTATGACGGTATATTTTGACGTCTAGTGACCTTAAATGTGACCTGATAACAAAATAGTTCAACTATTCTCGATGGAGAAGTGGATGGGCTACCCAACGCCGTTTACCGTTTTTCGATGCCTAGAGCAGTTCTCGAGAGCTTAGGGGGCGGGTACCCGCCGCCCCCCGTCAAGGCGAAAGTGGCTCAGACCCCTGTCAATGCGCGTGTTAACGATGACCTCTCAGAGGTCACAGGTCAAAAATTGCAATATGAACCTAGAAAAGGCTCCAGGATACTACGATTTAGAAAATATGAAGGTATTCTCAGCTGTATCTACAAAAATACAGCCCAATTTTTGTTTTTCCCCATGCATTTCCAATATAGAAGTCATGTTCCGTACTTGACCTTAGGTCATCGATATGAAAAATCCTGGAATATATGTTTTAGCACCCGGTGGGCCCATCATGTTTTATAAGTTTCATATAGATAGATTTACTCAGTTCTTATTTATGTCACCTTAAACATTTTTGGAGGAAAAGTCACTTGACCTGCATTGGTGACATGATCTGAGATGACCCAACCTTAAAATTTTGGGGAAAGTTGCGGAATCAATCAACGATAAGGTGCGCCAAGTACATATGTGTATACTTATACGTCTTGAGAGCAATTCTGAAAACTTCCACTATTGACATCCCCCCCCACTGACATCCCTCGTTTGAGCGTGAATATATTGACCTAGGTCAATGGAAGTTTGCTATAATGTAGATTACCATTGCCCTCACAAAGTACAAAACCGGCGTTTCGTAACCCTCTTCAGGCCGGCAAAACCACCACTTCCATTTGTATTTTTCGATTCGTTAAAGAGAGGCTGTTTTACTTCTAAACAAATCAATGGTTAAAATTTGCTGCGCTTACAGCAATATCCACCATTGAATGGAAAAATTAAAATAGCAGCTGCACAGGGTGCATTACATACCAAAACACTTGAGCCACGTTACACAAACATACAAAGCGAAGTAATATGAGCAATCACGTGGCTGCTAATAAATTTAAGGGGTATGTGACACCTTTATAACGTGATTTCAACTGAGATAGCCAAGTTATAAAGCATGCTGGAAAACCCGGTACTCCATATATTATTTGTCTTGAAACTCAAAATTTCCGCAGAGAAAAGCTAAAAACCTACCTGAAATGTACCCTTCAAGTACCTCAAGCAGCAGGGCACAGTTGTCAGGCTGTTGGTGTGACGACATATGCTGACGTCACGGGGAGTATCAACCAATCGAAGCCCTTGAAGCCCATGGAATATAGTAGTGGTTGACAGATCATGACATCTCCACAGGCAGATATTTAGTTTTACCCTTGAGGCGCATTTTAAAAATCAGAATATTGAGCCTATTGTACATTTTTTCAGAGAAATCATGAACAATTCCATGATTTTCGGCTAAAAGTACCCCTAATTACACTAGATTCCAGGATTCGACCAAAGTGCCACATTCCCTTTAACAATAAAAACCCGCTTGATGCCCCCCCGAGCCTTAGCTCTGCTTGGTATTAACATTTGCTTTCTTATTCGTGGTGCTCTGTTGTGTTGTGACTCAGACGAGGCGTGACGAGATGATGTTTTAGATATTCTGTATGTAGTTTTCAGTCAGTTTCATAACATTAAATGCTTAAACCGATGCCAGTGAGAGAGAGAGAGAGAAAAAAAGAGAAAGAGAAAGAAAAAGAAAAAGAGAAAGAGAAAAAGAGAAAAAGAGAAAAGGAGAAAAGAGAAAAAGAGAAAAAGAGAAAAGAGAAAAGAGAAACAGAGAAAGAGAGAAAGAGAGAAAGAGAGAAACAGAGAAACAGAGAAACAGAGAAACAGAGAAAGAGAGAAAGAGAGAAAGAGAGAAAGAGAGAAAGAGAGAGAGAGAGAGGGAAAGAGAGAAAGAGAGAAAGAGAGAGAGAGAGAGAAAGAGAGAAAGAGAGAAAGAGAGAAAGAGAGAAAGAGAGAAAGAGAGAAAGAGGGAAAGAGGGAAAGAGAGAAAGAGAGAAAGAGAGAAAGAGGGAAAGAGAGAAAGAGAGAAAAAGAGAAAAAGAGAAAAGAGAAAGAGAAAGAGAAAAAGGGAAAAAGAGAAAGAGAGAGAGAGAGAGAGAGAGCAATGTGTTTAAATTTAGGTGTACGGGCAGTATTTGCAGTTGAAGATGTCCTCAGAACGTGATAGACAGGCATTTAAAATAAACAGTTGAAACTAAGTTATTGGTGGCGACCCATTCAAGTATAAATGTTCATTTGCAAAGTAGGACATTTTTACCTTTAGAGTAGTTCTTATTATGGCCTTAGTCCCCACCAACGGCTTTGGCTAACTTAGTGTTCGACAGTCAAGCGAAGTAATATAAATAACAAAAATGTGGTTTCCATGGAATGCTATTTAGTATGAGTTAAGGCTCTGTGGTGTAAGTTCCCACAAAGTTTCGTTTTAATTAGGCCTAAATACACTTAACATCACAATTATGCAGTGTTCCAAATCCCAGATTACTGGGTGGAGTGCGACACCCGGGCAAGCTCAAGGTTACACTGCCTTATGCGTTATTTTTTACTTCATTTTCCACTCACTTTTTACGTGCAGCTTTTTTAGCACAGATAAATAGCTGTCGTATGCGAGCTCATCAAAACATGGTAGTAAGGACATTTTGATTAATACGTTTTTCGCAAGCTTTAAGAAGGGTTTTAATAGACCCTCACAATATTGAAACATTTGAATTTTTCACCCCCCCCAATGTTTTCCAATAATAGTTCGACACTCGCGCAAAGCCAGTTTTGGGACACTGCAATTGTGTATTTAAAATTTCAGTACTTAAATTTGAAAGAGCTGACAAATTGTGTGTTTTTGAGAATTTCCATATTATTTGAACCATCATGTCTGATGAGTAACTGATCCCGTCTTAGCCCGGAATGTTTGACCCTAGTCCCGGTTTGAGTCCCGCCGGGACAAGGCTGAGTCCCGGTGTCAGGGGCGCGGGACTGAGAAGTCCCACCTCTACGGGGCATGGAGAGGCTGGTGGACACATACTTCATCCAGTGGCTGGTGTAAGCGAGCGGCTCTTCAATGCCGTGAAGGAGAGTTACGCCCAGGAGGTGGTGGAGGTGGTGGTGGAGCAAGCCAGGCTGTACAAGGAGGTGGTGACACTGACCAAACTCATCATGGCGGAGATGAAGCATTTGCTGGCGAGGCAGGACCACGGTAAAGGTAAGAGCTGTTCCCGCCCAGTACCCTGTGACAAACCAAAATGATAACAATGATGATACAGTGGTGACGAAACCGGTATGGAGAGGAGTTGTGGTCTAGTGGACTACAGGCTACAGCACCTGGCGCTGTCGGCAGATCTGTCATTCTGAAAAGATACAGTCACTTAAAGAGTGTGAAGGAGTTGAGACTGAAATAGAGCGATGCCAAGAAGGAGAAGCAGGCACAGGTTTTGAATGAGAAGCAGGAAGTTGCCAAGCGAAAGGAAATCAAAAGACTGGACACTCTTGATTTCCTGAAGCCAGTGGGAGGAACCTTTACAGACGGGTGAGAAACTGAGGGGTACCTCGCCAAGAAAGATGTGGAGGAGGTTCGGAGGATCAAGAGGATGAAGATTGAGTTGCAGCATGCCTGAGCCTCCTACGGACTTCTTTCCATGACTTAACCGATATTTAATATCCAAACCACAGTTCTTGAAAGGGTTAATGGAGGAAGAAGACGATCCGAGAATTGAGTGAGCCTCTGAAGGCCCTACTGGGCAGGAGAAGCAACAGGCCCACCATTGGGTACAGCAGCTCAAAGTGACCCTGCAGCAGGTGAGTGAGGGATAAGGGTGATGGTGGAACAAGTGAGATGGTCACTTTGTATCCTCAGACATAAGATATTGTGCTGCTAAATTAAAAATAAAATTACAAAAAAAACAGAACTTTGCAAGTGGTAGATCTACTGAAGAGTAGACTTTAATGAGGAAATGGCGGAAAAGTAATGTTGTAGTGACCGCATTTTATTTCCTTCAAAATTACGTTGTCATTCAGGCAAAGGGTTTATCTTTACCCCTAGTGTTATTTTTCGGGGGTTTTCTTGCTCGATTTTGACTCTGGAATTTACCACCCCGGCCATCTTTGGTCAATAATCGCTCACTACATTAAATGGCCGAATTTCCAAAAACTAGAATGTCATCACGATGTCTATAGCCAACGGACAGTGTTTGTTCATGCCCACCACTAAATTCGCAAATCTGTTCTCCAGACCAACCACCATCGAGCAGCTACAGCGGCGCCCCCGTCTCCCCACTCACCATTTCTACCGAGTCGGAAACCTCCAGGATGCCGCAGAGTGAGACAGGAGAGGTGGCGAAACCGACCGCTCTCTGTGGTGACCACAGCAAAGGAGAGAGCCGCACAAAGGGCGAGTCCACAGATGAAGCCGGAGTCACGAAACAGATATGATAGTAAAAGCCACAGACACACCACACCTCCCACACATTCAGAAGTGGAATGCCGGCGCCGGCGACTGCGACGGTCGCGCAGGCCGGCGCCAACGAGTCTATGCGGCGGGTCGGCGCGCTAGTACATCCTTTATCGATTGCGGCGTTCAACAGGTAATCGGATGGGGTCGGCTGCGCCGCGGCGTCAGGTGAGATGGGGTAGAAGCATGGTTAGTAGGTGCACTCAGGCCGCCCCAAAGGGGGCCAGGGGAAGGGGCACCCGGGAAGACAATTATCAGGTAGGGGAGAGGGTGGTAAGACGGGCATGGTAGGTAAGACGGGCACAGGCTCTGTGGACCAGACCAGTTATGGTATAAATGGCCCATTACTTGAACTAATGCGTCTTGGAATGTCCTATCATGAGCCAAAAACTCAAAGTTCTAACCTTTATTGTTTTTTTCAAAATTTTAGAAAAACTAAATTAGTGGTTCACCCTACCATTGTTTGTAGTTTTCACTGTAACATTCTGGCAGTGTCTGGTCCTATTTGGAAGGCCAAATATGCAAAACCTGTCTCGGGAGAGCGTTAACATACATTACGTGATTCAAGTTTTATATTACCCCAGCACGGTGACCACCAAGAATGAGATTTTCTAACATAATAAACATGGGGCAAGACGGGCACGGAGTGAAATACTACATCACCATACAAATTGCAGCGGGTCGGCGCGCTAGTACATCTTTTATCGATTGCGGCGTTCAACAGGTAATCTGATGGGGAATCGGATTTACGAAATTATAATATTTATTGCTGCGCTTTTGCATGGTTGAAAGGAATCAGTCTGAGAGTCTGCTGCAAACCAGCTGAGGAACTTTTAATGATTGATTGTCAGATTCCAAAGAAAAATTATGATTTTATGGAAATTCAGCAAAATAATTTTCTCTCGACTATTTAATCGAAACAATGCATTGCAAAGTGTTTCAGAACTCATTTTTGCTCAACGTGATAAGGTTTTTGTCAAAAAGTTCTTGCATATGATAAACTACTTTCATAAAACCCGCCTTACCCCGCCCGTTGGGGTAAGACGGGCTTTTGCATGGGCGCCAATGACCCTTGTTGTCGGCGCGCCCTAAAACACCAAATGATGATGAATGACGGGCTTTTGCAGCATTCTACGGTAAACGTTACTGCTCCTAGGAATATGCACGGATCCTAGTATGTTTAAGCGCAGGGACAAATAAATGTTTACTAAAGCCCAAAACAAAATTTCATCACTGTCAAATGAAAAGCGAGTCACACAGTCTCAAACACAACTATGCCCGTCATACCACCCTCTCTCCTATGTACTGGATTTGTGGATGGATGCGAACAGAATTCAACGCACTGGAGCTCCCTCATACCGCACAAAATACTTAGGCAGCAATATTGACTGAGCTCCCTTGAAATCACCACACAGAGCATCTCCCAGCACTAGCACCGACGGATATTCCTTGAAGTCCCAGTCTGCATCCACACTCGCCTCCGAGTAGCCTCCGAGTAGCCCCCGACAGGAGCAGGAAAGCGTAAGTGGCACTCCCAAACGTGCCTAAAGCCTTCGGATCTAGCCGCCTGAGGGGGATCATTGCTGGCAAGGAAAAAACGCTGAGGGAACGCGGGTACAGACGGGCGGGATAAACCCGTGCGGTGAACCAAATTTTCATCTTCAAATAGGAATATTGCGAACGGACAAAAGCAACGATTTTTTGCTAACAGACGTGTCTTTCATACTCGATTATTTATGAAGCATTATATTGCTTTTATAGAGGGGGTGGGACAAAATAGGTTTTGGCACCCTCTATTTTGTTTAGGGGTCGGATTCCCCCTGAGTCAGCCCCTGGACAGGGGTTGCAATGGTTATTTCCTCGCTCCATTATGATTTCCACCCACCCCGTGATCTGTCACGTTCATAATGCATAACAATTGACAACAGTAGCAAGGGATACACTGTAACGTTAGCACAGCCCTTTGCACATTTCGTGAAAAATTATCAATTAAAGCATGAGAACCTGGGTCATACGGCCATTGTTTTTATGACCTCGCTCCTCGGAAATGTCTTTAGAACACTGGGTGTTCGGAGTTGGAAGAAAGTTTTGATATTTTCTTCTACCCCATATTTACCTTTTCCCAAAATGTATCCGTTCATGGAGCAGCCATGTATCCATTCAATAGAGAGGCCATGCCACTGACCTGGCGCTAGTTCATCGATGTAATAAAACCCGGTCACCACAAACTGCCGTATTTGATGGCTTTATAATTTGATATAAATTGCAGGTCAGACACTGAAACCTTCTCTTGCGTTGAATATATTATATATATATTTATATATTTATATATTATATATATATATATATATATATATATAGACATTGAAGAACTTACATCATACCATGCGTCAGCCCAATCTATGCTATCAGAGGCACATTTCAAGGATTATTCACCTGAACGAAACATTGGCATATGAACCAGTGGATCCAGGGGGAAAAATTGCCCCCCCCATCTACACGAAAAAGCTCTGGACAAACGTATGTTTTGCATGGCCAACTCCCCGTATCAAGATACTGTATTCACGAAAATTAGGGTAAGGGCGGGTAAGAGTACGCAGGAGATAAGAGTACGCAGCATCTGTTTTGGTTGCTAAGCAACCACTGAGATGGTGGATACCCTGGTATAAAAAAGCAAGGCCAGTACTCTTAAAAAGCAAGGCGTACTCTTACCGACCCACTCCGGCAAGAGTACGCACGTGACTTTTTATTTTTGATGGGCTCGTGGCGAGTTCCTTGCAGAGACATTCGAGTTGAAACATGGACCATACATAGACAATTCTTCAGGCTAATCAACCATATAAAAATGTTTGCTGTTAAGACTTAGGAAAAAAGTGAAAGCCTTTAGAAAGTTAAGGGCGTACTCTTGCACGGACTTCCCCTAGGCCTGCTTGGTCTAAATTACGTTAAAAAAAACTGCATACGTGTTATTTACGATTTTCGTTTAGTTTATTTCTCCTCAACGGTTGGTTTAAACCCACTCCTTCCATCTGGAACGTTTGAATATCATGCAAAATAGAGCATATTGGCAGAATGTACCGTAACAATAATGATTGAGGTCCATATTTAGATATACCGGACAGTGGCGCCGGAACATTGTCGTCCAAGAGGGGGCGCTTTCAATGGACTTCATCTCATCTGCGGGAAATGTCCTAGAGGTTCGTTTGACCGCAAATTTCACAGAAATCATCACTTCTTTTCCGTGCGGTCAAAAACACAAAATTTTCCAGACGCGCCTATTTCGACTTTGAAAAGATGGGTACAAATTTAACATCTAGAGATAGATGCTTACTCGCCTATTGTTAGTGGCAGGCAATGTCTAATAAAAGGTGTTTAACAGAATGCAGATTTCTAACTTTTTGGCTTGCTTCGTTTTAAGTCATCTTAGAGGGGCAAAAGACACCTGGGCTGGAATTTTTAAAACGCATGCCCACAGAAAAAAATGGGGGCAAATGTCACTTCGGCGAATAAGAGGCAGTTCAAAACTGCATTAATTCCTGTATTTTTGTGCGTGTAAAGTAACAACTGGACACGCATGTCTGGTCACGAGACTTATAATTAGTTAAAATGGTTACATATATGATGAAGAATGAATGAAAAACTGATGGTTTATGTCGAAGATTTCTTAATTCACGCGTTACAACAGAACTTCCCCGAAAGATTTTATATTCTCAGCATACACGGCCTTGCTTAAAGCCCCGACATGCCTAAGGTTCTCTCACTGATGGTCTCTTACTAAGAACAGGAGCACCAATATTCATAAATATTAGACGTGCTTCGGTCCTCGAGGTTTACACGCGTAAAATGACTGCGGCAAGAAAGTCGCGCATCAGAGCAAAGTCGATGCACCGAGAGTTCGAAAATGAAAATGTGAATGCATTCTCGAGATTTGTTCTTCAATATAACTAACGAAATCTGTTTTATTATCACGATCGTCGCTTTAAGGCTCTTCAGAAGCAGCGTTTCAGGGAATAATTTGGTGGAATCAAGAAACTCCTAGGTTTGAAATTCTCCAAACCAGTGATAAAACGGTGACATTACAAATTTGCACACTGTTTTCTGATGTGCCTTCAAAAATCTGATGTGGCTGGGGGGGGGTGGCCCGGGCTTCCCTATCGAATTCAATTCTCCTGGAAGACGAACTTAACCTAATCACGTTTTTTTAATTAACGAGGGAATTGTTTCAGGCTAATTTTTAAGCCAAGGCATCACCTCTGGGAGATCTTGGGCCCCGCTCCTCTTCCACCACCACCTCAGAGCAGCCCAGGGCTTCGCTCTTAATACCAAGAGCAAACGATTTAAGCGATGATAATGCATATGCTACTCCAGTCTATAACTGATGGGTAGTGAGGCTAAAGTGGGAAAAAGAAGCATCGTCAGTGCTTCGTTATTGCTCTTCTAACACCTCTGCCGCGGCTTATGTTCCTTGCTTTCATTCCATAAGACTGGGTTATAGAAAATAGTAGAATGCTGAGAGGAATGTCCTGCTAAATTCAGTGTCTGGCGGTTAGAACTCCTGCTTCCTGCTAATATAATTATATCGACAGCTAAAAGTCGTTTCACCGGGCCACAGTAGAAAAATATTAACTAGGTGACTAAAATACAGAACTAAACTGAACCAAAATGCCGAAGGGCTGATACAATACACGAGCGTCGCCACTAGTAAAAAGTGAAGAGACCAAGTAACTTACCACATCATGCTGACAAGAAAACCTCAATTCTAGAATCAAAACTTCGCCGGATTCCAGCTGCTTGATATCTTCAAGCTTTTCCCTCGTTTGACGGAAATGGGAGAAATTTCATGAACAGTGGGGGGCAGACCCACAATAACCTTGTTCCATTATCAAGGGCTTAACCCTGGCACCCACAGGGGAGGTCAAGATATTTTATGCAGGAACTTAAATGGCTACAAAGGAGAGTAGATTGCATTTAAGCCAGCGCTCTCCAGATAATACATTATGCTGGTGATCTCGACACACAGATGCTCCCCTGTGAGCGAATCCAGTGCAGGAGAACCCTGCAGATAACGAGTCCTCTCTATCTAAAAGCCCCGACATTCCACCAGGACATGTTTCGCGATGAGTCTATCGCCAGAACCCGGGCACTCTTTCTGGACACGACTAGCTAAAAGACAGGCGTGCGTAGCGTGGGTGTGTCCCAATTGAAATCTACAGAGCTTAACCCTGTCCTTTCTGCAGCCCGCGTTACTGCCGCTGAACGGCCAGGATCGCAACCGGGGCTTTGGTCTTGAGTTGTTGCTCCTCGGGTCACCAGGCCTCCTTATTCCGGCGTGTATGATAATATATATCCGGGTCTATACATATAGAACTAGTTGCAAGCTTGTAAAGTGATACTTTTTAGTTGCGGTGAATTTGTCACGTTGCCGAGCCGTATGTGTGCTGTACACACGTGTGTGGACAGAAAAACAACACCAACACGGCACCGACTCTGCCCTGAAAGTTAACACCATTTTTCCCAAACTACTACAGTGCTTCTGAAGCGTCAAAGTTTTTGGTGTCCAGTCTCGGCCCTTGGAATGGCTCAGGGATACAAAATAGTAGATTAGAACGGAAAAGCCATCACAATATCAGCATATGAGAAACGGGCTGGAAGAAACCACGTTGCAAAGAAATTATCGAAGAAAATGGAAAGAAAAAAGAGCCATCAGGATAACACTTCTGTCAAAGAACTAGGAATATATTTGATGCTATGAATGAGAAAGACTAAACCAAAAGCTCATTCTTCTAATTAACTTGGTTTCTCCGCCAGAGGGCAAGTTCTGAGACGTGTCGGAGCCATACCCACCCTAGACTATGTAGGGTCAAAGTATTGTTTAAAAAAATCGATTGCATATAATTGAATTGTTTTATTCCCGTGCCACACTTTTCACATAAGCATCTATATATTAACTTGGTTTATCCGCCAGCGGAAAATATATATATATATATATATATATATATATATATATATATCCCATCTCAACCGTCCTGATTATGAAAGGTTTATATACCTTTCATAAGCAGGATGATCCGGATGGCCGCGTGGGGCCGGGGCAACAGGGCGGTGTAGTGAACCAGGCCTACCTGCATCAGGGCGGTGTAGTGAACCAGACCTACCTGCATCAGGGCGGTGTAGTGAACCAGACCTACCTGCATCAGGGCGGTGTAGTGGACCAGGCCTACCTAAATCAGGGCGGTGTAGTGAACCAGACCTACCTGCATCAGGGCGATGTAGTGAACCAGGCCTACCTGCATCAGGGCGGTGTAGTGAACCAGGCCGGCCAGTTCCGGCGGCACCAGAGGCAGTGGCTGGGAGTGCACCAGGCCCGGGTACAGCTCCACCGCAGGACGCTTCATCGTGCTCCCTCACCCCCGCTGCTTCTCACGCTTGCCTGAAAGATGACAGGCAGGTTAAAGAGAAGCTACACGGGAATAGACAAGATAGTAGGCACTGCCAGGAAGAAGCGGATCTCACCGGAGGCAAACATTAATGACATATTCAAATTTATACAGGGTGACCCAAAAAACGGGCCCCGACATTCATATAGCCATAACGTCAATATTTTACGTCGGATTTAAATAAAACTTTGAGCATAAATGCGTTTTTGTGTGTAGAGTAAGATACCAAAATATCAAAATAATAGGATATAAACATTTTTCCATAATACGTGTTCTAGACATCCTATTTTCTGTATCCGTGCATTCTCAAAAATCGACGAGAAGTCATGATTGGTGGTCGGTGTAGTGTCCTGGATATTTCCCAGGGCTGCATTTCTTTGGCACAGGAGTGATCCTGGACTCTTTGGCTACACACAGTCTTTTTGCAGCCCGGAAATAAAACATTTAAGGAGTTTTCAGGGGATGTAAAGAGGGACTGCTTTACCCCGCGCACCAGATTCCTTGGGTAAGGTGGCCCCCAACCCCTGAAGTTCTCTTCAAGCTCGACTATGCACTTCCCTGGGCATCCCAATTGACTTGGATTGGTTTCATTATCTGCATTGAGGTTCTCTTAGGTTGCATGCTTATCGAAAAAGTCCTGCCATTTCTATATTTAATTTGCGGAGCGTTTAAACTTTGTAAGTACAATGCACAAAAATGAACAGATTAAGAAAATAGGATGTCTAGAATATTTGATATGGAATAGAGAGTTGTAGTTCTATTACTATGATATTTTGGCATCTGACTTAACACACAAAAGCGTATTTATGCCCAAAATTTCATTAAAATCCGACTCAAAGCATTGACGTGATGGCCTTTCGAACGTTTGGGGCCCGTTTTTGGGTCACCCTGTATAATTGAAACCAATACATATAAGGCAAAACCAGAGTATTTCTGTCAGGGAAAACATCGTGTAAAACTGTTCTAGGACAGCTCGTCGAAGGTGTATTCGACCGAAGAACACATGGAAAATCAGTAAGTTAGTATTAGATGCTTCATAGTGGACACACATTGAACTTCAATGCTATTTAGGATGAGGAGCGTGGATTTCTGAAAATTTTCGGCGGTGCCCAAATCTGAAATAATACAATAATCACTAATTACCATCAAACTTTGTTGGGGGGGCGAGGGCCAAATCGTAAAAGCAATGTTTTTTAAAGCAAATCGGCCAAAGTCAGCTGAACTGGGCAAATTTGACCGCCTGAGTGAGAGGGCCACGGCTGGATTGCCCCCCCTGGATCTGCCCCTGAGTACGTCAAAAAGTGATAGTGCAATGTAAAACGAGTTTTAACCTTTCCCTGGGGGAGTGGGTGACTTAGTGGATAGCCTTAGTCTCCCAAGCCAACAGTAACGGGTTCAAGTCCCGGCAAGAATAAGTTCATCTGACCCCCAAATCCCTCCTTACAGGACGAGAGTTGGCGACGCCGAATAACCTTGGCAGTTGGTGCGTCGTTAAACCTTAACAAGACTTTCCCTAGAACTGTTCAACTGCATAAAGCCAATTTGAGGTTATGAAAAAATATTTAAAGTACATTTCAGCACTACACTAACGTTTCATTGGAGGTGCATGCATACGCAGTACCCGAGTACTCCTAACAGATATACATCCTAAAATGAATTCTAACTCATTCTAAAAGGCATTTGTATGAAGCTCAATTCGAGGTCGAGCTACACTATGACCGAGAATTTGAGATTTAAACTACATGGTTCTGACGAAGGGCTGTGCCTGTATATATAATCTAAGTACATTTTATATCTAGGGTTCGAGGAGACAGGCCAGTATATACCTTGCAAACCAACAAAGTCCTTAGATTATGTCCTTTATATATAACTTCCGACACCTTAGATCATGATCTTTTCCTGCAGTGAGCCGGACTTTTGGCTCTTGCCACCGAGGCGCCCCCGTTGGCGCCCCGGCATGAATATTTGGTGTTATAGGGGGATCAACGGGGGAGCGACAAGAAGGGGTGCTTTCACCTCTCCCGATCGACCTCCCACGCCCCCTGAAATGTCTACAGCATCCCCTGAAAAGTGGTGCCCTCTAAAATGTCGCTTTCCCTCCCCCAGTATGCGAGCATTGGCACCTCAGCGATACGATTTGCCGGCCACCTGATAGGCATCGGCGCCCAGAGGGTCTGGAGCCTCCCTGGTCCGGATGCCCCCCCCCGACAATGTTCCTCCTTCTAGACCGGAAATCCTGGATCCGCTTACGTGTAGAGTTGCAGCCTTTTAAGTGCTAAGCTTAGTGAGTCTCAATAAATAGTTTGAAGCAAACTAGTTACAACCACAAACTGTCTGGCCCTGCATTCTGCAATGCTGCTAATCACGCACTGCTCAGTTTGACGGCCGATTTACTTCTGGCTACACTGTTAGTGTCGCTAGCTCTTTGTGTAAAGACTGACCCATATATAGCAGGTTTTCAACTTGCAGATACGCTTCCCATAATTGGTTGTAGATCGGTAGATACCAGAGGAACATGGTACACCTATGCGAAGAATGTTAGGAACAATGAATACCGGTCATGACCAGGTACGGGGAAAGCCGTGTGATAATGTATCATTTAAATGTTAGTAAGAGGTATGTGGACTTGGGCGACTAAAGTATTCCAACCAGGAGCGGTCCCAGCCTCAGGCTTTGGGGAGCGGGACAAGTTGTGACCTCAATACCCTCTGAGCACCAAGGCTTCCTGGGGTGGTGGTACGGATGCCTACGAAACGGTCAGCATTCGCTTCAAAATCATTGTTTTATTCATACAGAACCAACCTTCACCATTGGTTTAATGCTGCCTTTGGGATATAAGCCTTGTACCAAAAATTTAATAATTACACCCACCAAAGTAGTGACCTGCTGTATTTTAGACGCGCACATTAAAAAACATTATTTATCATATGTCCGATCACTGCAATTGTTTGTTTACATATAAAATCTCCCAAAGCCTAAATAAACTGGCGTGACAGAAAGCAGTTTCTGCCCTTGTGGCTCTACGGTCATGTTTCACCCGTAAATGGGGTTCCTGAACGTTGAATATTTTGACACAGCAGCAGCAATAATTCGAGTAGTTTGCATCCAGATCAATATCGACAAATATCTCTCTGAAGACATTACCTCAAGAACTATGATTTTGAGAATCATTGTGGTCTCAATTTTCGTGGGAACTTCAGCGGCGGCTTCGATCACTCGGAAGCATTTCATAAAGAGACTTAAGTAGTTTTAGTTTGATGATCACATTCTACAAAAGAAATGGAAAATGTGTTTGTGAAGCCTAAGTGCCCGTTAAAAAATAATGACACCTTCAATCACACCCATAACCACTGGCGAATTCAAGGGGGGCCAATGGGGCGTGGCCCCCTCCAAAACTTAAAATAGTATACAGAGCTGCAAAAATCTAAATCTGTCGGGCACTTTCGAAAAAACCTCCAAATTTGTCGGGTGGTTAGGATAGGACTATAAAATTGTCTCAAACCCATTCAATTGGTAACATGTTCCTACTCTTTTCCACATTCTTAATAGAAAATACTAAAATTAGCATAAAAACTTCAAATTTGGCACCAATGGATATCATTATCCTTATTTTGTGCTCTGATCCTTATATGTGTGATATCCTTATTTTTCGTGCTCTGAAGCCGCCTATGGAAAATCTAAGTGGAATGACACAAGTCTATTAATTTTCAAAACTCTAGAACTGAGACTGTTCTTCGGGTTTTCAATTATCAGACACGCTCAGGAAATTAAGGTTATCGGCAGAAACCTATAACAAATTGAATACCGAACCACCAATTCCCATTTTCTGGAGTCACCATTGGTAAAGGAAATTTATTATTGGATGTAATTTGAGATTTGTGGACGTACAGCATACAAATAGTGTGTGTCAAAGTCAGCTCGACTGGGTCTTGAATAAGACTCAGTCTTGAATTCAGATGATTTAGGTCACAGGTGGAAATGTACAATAACATGAAAAGCAGCCCCCTTTTTCAGTCCTCTGCAGCCGCCATTGACAAAAAATGCTGCACTAGAATGAGAATAAGTGATATTTTGTTATTATGTTACATAGTCCAGCCCAGAATACTTAAAAAATATAGTTTGCAATGGAAGAAAGCTGACCTGGTTCCCATACCATGCAGTTACTTATGCCAGCTTCTGCAGATTTTCATGATTTCAGTTTTTGGAGGTGGGAGGGGTAATTTGGAAGGAACCCCCAAAATTTATATATGGATTTTGCTCTGATGGCCAGACAAACAAGATTGGAGGGGTACTTTTTGATATTCGAAAGTGTTTTTAAGGATCATGGCTACTTGTAGTTGAATACAAACATGTAATATTAGCTTTCCATGACTTTAAATGCATGTTTACATGAAAAATCCTAAATTTTGAAGCTGTTGGCTATCTCAAAGTTTTTCATGCATTGCCGTGCTCATTTCCATGAGGGTACGTGGTTTAGGATCTGAAGTTCATGAGGCTAATAAATAACCTTAAGTCAGTTAGATAGTAAATGTCAAATAAATATCATGTTTCCAAGGAAGTTAAGAGTAAAAGGAATGAGTAAAAGGTTGCACTAGGCTGTGTTTTTGTTATATCTTTGTCCCCTTGACATATATCATAGGCATATTTAGGTAAGTGAATAAAATGAAATAGGAGAAATAGTTTGGTACTTAAAACTCAAATTAATGTGGAAAGGTGAAGAGTTTTGTTTCTTTGGCATCTACAAATCCACTGATGAAGGTATGCAACTTTTGTGGTTAATTCTGGACAAACAGGCATTGGATTTAAAAAGAAGATGGAAGGGAAAATCAAATGTTTTAGTCTAATTTGACCAGTCTGCTAGTAAAATTCATTTTTCCCTTATTAATATCATTTAAAATTATTGATCAACAGTGAGCATAACATACTGTGTGGAAATAAATGTAAGCTGCCGAAATTACAACAAACACCACATCACTTACTTCTTTGTTTTCTCCCCACACTGTTCTGATCTGCCCACTGTTTGATCCATGCTTCAAAACGACCTCCTGGCCAAAACCACTGTTCCTGAACTTGCAGGGCAGCCAGAATGCTTGATTCGCTGATGCTCCTTAAAAACGTTTCTCGCCAAAATACCCACATCCCTGAAATCCACATTTAAGCTTGACACGGGACGGTGGAAGGGGCTTCAGCTTAATCGGAGCCATTTATCAGCCCTTCAACTATGGACGATGAAATCCAGGCTCAACCAGTTTACTCAAGATGTATACCAAAGTAATGCAAGAGAAAAATAATCAAAAACACAACCTTGCAACGCATTGCCTCCACCACACCACGGGATTCTAGGGCCTTGGCCTCCGCCATATCCACAAGGCAACACACCAAACCGCAGGGCTGCTTTTCTTCAAACCAGATACCTTTTACACCGGCTTTGCCGCAAGGGCGCTGTTCAAACAGCGCCCTTGCGGCAACGTTGACGTATTCCAAACGAAGGAAACGAAGGAAAAAAACTGTTTTGCCTGTCGCCTTTACCTTTACGGCGGCCTGTCGGGCCAAGCTGTCGCGTGCTATGGAATACAAATCGGGCCCGACAGGCCGGTGAAGGAATTTTTCCAGCAGAGGATTTTCTGGGTGACGTTTAAAAGGCCCTCTGTGCATAAGGCCCTCTATTCAAAGGTTCCTCGATTCATAAGTCCCTCGAAAAGACCCTCTGTGCATAAGGCCCTCTATTCAAAGGTCCCTCGATTCATAAGTCCCTCGATTTTCCATCGGTTCTTGCCGCACACTGGCTTGATATGGGAGAGGTGCAAATTCATGAAAAACTTGTTGAGTGAAAGAGGTGACAATTCTAATATTGAGTTTTTTAGAACAAAAATATTTTCTGCTTCCTTTCAAGATTTTTTTCTCAGAGATTGTAAGATCTGTCGCAAGACCATACCGTGCCCTAAAATCTGTCGGGCACTTTATGACCAGAGCCCGACTTTTGCAGCTCGATAGTATATGTTGCCCCCAAAAGGACCCAATTTTAGCGTTTTCTCTCAAACAAATACTATGCTTTCGCGATTTTTTCTCAATTTAGCCTTCAAAACGTTGGTTTGGCTCCCTCCAAAATTTGCTCCTGGATCTGCCAATGCCCATAACTTGCCTAATTGGATATTCGAGCTCATTTACAAAAATCAATTACTGCTCGGAGGATGTAATTTTTTTCACATTTGAAGTTGTGGCCGTTCTACAATTGGAAAAGTTTGATATAGGAAGAGCATTTCAAACCCTTTAAGACATTCCTTGCTGAAAAACAATGCCTCAGGATGGATTTTTGAATCCACAACTTAGCATTCAGCCTGTACCAATGCTTGCCCGGTGCGGGAAGTTTTGATCCGAAAATCAACATCTACCAAAAAAAATATTTTGTCAGGATAAACATTTTCAATGCCTGACATGACTTGTGACATCACTCACTGCCTCAGTTCCACCAAATTAGGGACAATTCGAAAGCTAATTGTTGAACGTCTTGATCTAACAACGGTAAACGACCATTGGTAACTAATGATGATAACAAACAATACCTAACTACGCGACATCACCCGGAAGATCAATAGCAAGGTATTGTAGTATGCACGCCAATTTTCAGGCCAAAAATAGAAAGACGGACAATCACGGGTAGACGGTCATGCACCCAAGTAGTTTCTGGATACATGGAGACCGGGTGGCGGCGGCATCGAAAATATGTACCTATTAGGGGAATGTCCCATGCTTCATGAATACAGTGATATTCGTGCCATAAGAACATACATAACCGCTCAGTAAATTACCTCGTGCACCCTGTGATTTGCCTTGGACCCTCTTTATTTACACAGTCAAAACTACTTATCCCTACACCTCAAATAATTATTGCCACGTCTTAAACTTCTAGTGTTGCATACGCATGAAATACCAGCTCGACGTGTATCTCGCAAGTGCCGTGTGCGTTGTATTGCTAATAAGTGTGGTTCAATAAAAGACCTGGAGTGCTTCAAAAGGTAACCTGATGTTGAAAAAAATACTTCGGGTCCTAATTAGGCACCTGCAATTTTTTTGCCAAGCATATTCACATACCAAACTCAATTAATGAACTCATGTTTTTCCAGTACCATCGACACCACACACTGATTACAAACGTCTACCTTCCCATGTGTAAGAACAGAATGTCTCCTACACCTCTCCGCCTACATCAGCTCAACAGCAGGCACAACCACCACCATTCTCAACACCATACGTAAAGGCTTTATAATCCGGCTCACGACCCCTCCCTTCCAAGGCTTGAATTCCGCGTCGGCGACGCGCAGCGTGACCTCTTCACCTCTGTGCCCGCAGGCAAGCGGCACCCACGGTTGGCGGCCGATGATTGGTGGAGGTGCGTTCACCTGTATCGCGTGAAATTCAGGGGAAATTTCTTAAGAAAATGACAGAGCTTTACACCATGAACCAATAAATGTATCAACATATTGTCTTTTTAAACATTCGCAGTCATGCTTTGCGCTCTGTTAGCTTGATTATCTGCTCCACCATCCGACGCAGCTTTTCGGTACAGGAGAGACAATAGGAGAGTCAGCACAGACTTGCCGGCGGCCGAGTTCGCTGAAGTAAGGAGTGTCGCGATGGATTTCTGCTGAGTGGAGAGGAGTGGTGCCCGGCCTAAGGGTAATCGACGGATAGAGGAGAGAGGCGTATATAAAGCCAAAACTTAGCCGTCGGACCAGTTCCGTCGAGTTATCGAACCTTAACCGTCGAGAGTGAGGACTTATAGACAGCTCTGTCGAATAAAACCAGATGAGTGACACACGTACTGCTTTGCTTCGTGTTGGATGTTGAAAACGTACAAAACCTTAGTCGGGACTCAATACATTGCCGATTTTTTCAGCACACTTCGGCCTTCCTGACGCCATAATGCGAAAACTGAAACTCCATAGTGAGACCCGAAAGACATAGGTGACAGAATGTTCTGTTTCTAAGGAATCGCAATTATAATCGTAACTTATTGGAAAAAATTCCACGCCAAGGGTTTCCCTTCCTTCATACCAATAAATAAGAGACAAAAGGTGATAAATAAGATGGCGGATCCAAGGGCAATTTTTGAGGGGGCCAACCCAACGTTTGGAGGCGGGGGGGCTAATCGAGAAAAAATTCCGAAAACATAGTATTTTTAAAGAAACACTGCTAAAATTTGGTCCTTTGTGGGGTACAAGATACTATTTTAGGCTTTGGAGGAGGCCCACAGCCCCGCCACAGCCCCTTTGGCCCCCTTGGATCCGAGAGTGGCCATCTTTGATTTTGATTTGTACTTGGTGAGTGGTACAATAAATATTCATGCAACCAGCATCTTAGTTCTACAGTTTTGGCAACTCTATTGCATCTTAATACTAGGATTAGTAGGCTCCCAGACTGTCATGGTACGCCATTTTATAGCATTAATCAGCAGAAACGCAACAGAAGACTCGCTGCTCATTGGCTTTAGAGAGAAGGTAAATATTAGCATATAAAATATGTCGATGCATACATATGTTCACTAATTTGTGCAAATGTTCGCGAACACCTGGTGCCGAAGGGCCACGTTTACACACTATGCTGCGTGTTTGGTTGATTTCAAATAATTGCTTCAATGTGTTGTCCTCATTGTGATGGAGTTTTCGGTGGAAAATAAACATTTAGTACAGCTATTGAGTATTAATTTTGTTTAGCTGCATCTTATGGGCCACATCAAAGCTTAAGCATGGAGTATGCAATCGTTTGTCTCACAGCTATGCATGTACCGACATACATTGCTGGTTGTCCATTATGTCACGAGGGTTTTCCGTGCATCCCGGAAATAGTAAGCTGTTGATCAGATGCAGAATGCTACTATAACTCTGTGGAATACGTATTTGTTGATAGCTCCCTCATATTCAGGCATTTCATTAGGACTATGATTCACCTATTGGTTGAAGGATACCAGAATCACCATTTGGATTGCCCAGCACATTATTGGAGGTTATGGGGCGCACCCAAAGAGATGGAAATCCACACCCCTGTTCTGGATTAAACTCACTTGTTTTGAGACACAAATGCAGCCGAAATTTATTCAAACAAAATTAGCATGCTTCGTTCATATCACCTAACTGAAAATTATAAGGCAAAGCCGTTCATGAGAACGAGTTGTACAAATGACAAATCGAATGACAAATCGAGCCAGTGCAGGCTACATCAGACCGCCACACGACGTTGACGCCGCACGTCTGGTGGGTGACAGCGCCACCCCGGCGGGACGCCGCCAGCGACACCTGCCACAGCAGACCAGCCACCGCCGGACAGAGCACTTTTTGTAAACCGTGCTTACCATCACATCCTCGATTGCGGTAAATTTTGCAAGCTAGCTTGCCTATGGTCTCCATTGTATGTAGATGAATTTTTTATCCGAGGTCAAATAGGTCGCGAGACAGAGGTTCGCAGAAATTTCGAGGTCAGATGTCAAGTTTCGACACATTTTGATTTTTATCGCCATGATTAATAAAATAGCCTTCAGAAAGTTGCACATCATTAGAAAGTGTATGCGTGGGACCATCTAGGAAAAATACAATTTCTGATTCAGCTAAAACATAGACCTGATGACCTGATATTGGGTTTAAATTTTGTTTTTTAAAGTTTCATTCTGGTTTTTGTAGTTTTCGTGTAAAACATTCTTGGAATAAAAGCTACGGCATGTACTATTATGTTTTGGTTCTTGAAACCCTTCACGCTGTTAATGATGCCACGAAGAAGGTCGTGTGGTTGCCATTCTGATACACTTGAGGTTGGCCTTAAGTCGATTTCGGCAGTCCCCACTGCAGAGAGCAACCAAGAGCTGAAAAAGGGTGGCTAGTCGTGAAATAGCGGGCTCAAAACCACCAAGTACAGGGCGGACATGGGTGAGTGAAGGCGGTCCACGTGTAAGTGGGTCCCCTAGGACTGCAACAGAGCGACCAACGATTGAGAAAGGGCGAATAATCATGCAGAATAGGGCCAAAAGTCGGCAAGGGTGGTCCATATTCATCTCACAGTGAGGCTCACCAGAGCTGGAAAGGGGTGTTCAGTCGTAAAATAGGGGCGCCAAACCATAAACCAGAGGGTGGCTAACTTGATTCCACCACTTCATTATTTAGGTCTTAAGAATTTCGGGGACGTACGTTTTATACCAATATAATGATTGACTTTGCAGATATGTATTTGACAAATGGGGTTTCCATTGGATTGGAAAAATGTATTGGAAAAATGGGGTTTGCACTATATCGAAAAAAATCCAGAGGCAATAACTCAGAAACTACTCAAAGGATGGGGCTAAAAATGTCACAGCATAAGTCAGCGCCCCAGAGAACCCCTTCAATAAAGTTTCATCAAAATCTGAGATTTAGGGTGTTATTTTGAGATTTGTTGTCGTTTTGTCGTGGCATACCCCAACCGATAAAACGGCTGTATAAAAGAAAATAGATTTCATCTTTGTCATTTATTACCCCTCTCCACAGGCGTAGGAAAGTGGGTATGCCCCCTCCACAATATTGTGGTTCTTAACCATCAACACTACAGCGTTCAGTGGAAACAGATCACTATAAAGTGCATCTTGTTCCCCCAGTTCTGGACCTTTCCCACGCCTACGCCCCTCTCCGTTCCCGCAGCAGCCAAACAAGCCCTTGTTGGCTCCAACAGCCGGGCGGCTGATGCGGGGCCTCGTCCCCTACCCTCTGGAGGTAAACAGCACATCTGGTCACACCGCCGAAGGACGCGCCCGTCCCCTGATGCTAGGATATCTTGAGCAGCATCTGGGGGCGAAATGCACATTTCTCTGCCTCCCCATGACAGTGTGTTGCGTGGTTAATCCCCCGTTCAAAATAACCAACATCTGAAATATTTTGGATTTGAAATTACTGCGTCTAGGTTTTGTGAAACATACATTTATGACAGGTTTGCATTTGAATTACACTATTGTTTGACTTCTGCAAGTAAAAAGTAAAAGGAACAGCACCTTAAACGCATGACATGAGCAATCGGTGTTTACTGATGTTTTATACTACTTTCAGGCATTGTCTAGACGGTCCAGGAGGTAAAGGTGGGCACCCGGCACCCCCCTCCCCCCACCTCCCCATTAATCACGGTTCCCACTAAAATGGTCACAGCGCCCCATAAAAGTTAGATTTCGCCCCCTGCCCCCCAACTGCCCGTCCTTGCGATATGATTTGGGGCCCATCTAATAGGTTTTGCCGAACAAACATGGCACCCCACTGGTCCGGATGGCGCCCCTACACCCCACCATGTCCCCCTCCCGATCGGAAATCCTGGATCCGCCTATGAGCATTTGATATGTTCATGACCTTCCTTTCTTCATTTATTGTTCACGTGTCTGATTGAATGTGGAGCAAGCTACAAGAAGAGCAATTCTTCATTTCCTAGTGCGGTTTCTTTAATATTTCACCTGCTTCTTAATGTAACAAACCTATTTGTTAGACGTAGATAGTTGGGATCAAGCGTGAACAATTATAAAGAAGGTAAGCACATGTACATCCTTTTCTCTAAAAAGACTGGTCAGATTTCCCCCACAAGTGTATTTCCTTCTCAAAGTCGTGCAAAAATTAAAACCTGAAAGCTCGCCCTACACCGAGAAAAAGTGACTGCAGATCTGTAATCCGTTGCGGTGCCCAAAACACCAACCCTTTCTGAAGAAAACTACGAGCGTCAAGACATGGAATCGATCCTCATTTGATGTTTCTCATAGCGGCGGAAATACTTTGACGCCTGTTTGATATAAGTTTATTTAAAGTTCCTGCTGAGAATAGTTTGACTCTTAGGTATTGTTATGTTCTATTGCCACAATCACCATGTAATTCCCTGGAATCATTTGAAAAGTCGTGGCGCAAACGCCTTCCGGCAGTGCTAGTTTGACTCCAAATTCTTATTTGCGCTTAAGAGTAGGTTTATGTTCACTGAACTCTGCTGTGGGTTGGATTTTTAATTGGAGGATAGATAACATTACGCAAAATTTGTCTAAGGTCAAACCACGCAAAATCACTTATGACATCAAAACTGTTGTCTTGGAGATCGGAACACAGCATTTTTAAATCATTGATTGACCAAAAGTACTTGAGATGGAACGGACTTGAATTTTTCAGCCAAAAAAATTATAAAAACATGTAAAGTGGAATACTGAGAACGTTGAACACTACCAACGCATACCAACCTAGGTTGCCTAGCGATTGGGTGAAATAAAATCATACAAAATCACTAAACATATCAATCGTTATATATATTCATAAACGATATGTGAGACCATTGTGGCAACTGGTTAGAATCATGACCCCAACTGTCTAAGAAAAGGATGAAAAGGTCGGAAGTGCAATACCGACAACTTTGAATACGTACAGCCCATCCCAACCTGGATTGATTGACGATGGAGTGGCACAGGTGCATCCAGGTGCTTCCCACAACTTGTTCGGAACGTAGGTGATCTGCGATGAACGTCATATGCAACTGAGGGCAGGATTCACTCCCTCGGCCACCAGAGGCCCGAAGATGGACTTGAGCGTTTTGGGGCATGGCGAGCCAAACTTCAGCCAAAAACAGCACAAGACGCCGGAGCAGCGAGCAGAAAATGTGCAGCTCAGTTATCCTCGACTTCCACCAGCTTTTCCTGGCCTACATAGAGGCACTGGTGATGACTCGGCGTGTGCGCCTGCGACTGGTGCTGTGCCACCAAAAATCCTTCCTCCCCAAACAGGACCACGCGATGATGGACCCTTTCGTCCCGTGGGCATCATGTGCAACACGAAACTATGCAAGGTTTCTTCCATGCTGACATTGAGTCGTTTCTTCAGTTCACCGGCGTGTTTCCCCATTATAAGGCTAAGGTCCAACCAAAACGCTTTTTCGGTGAACCACTTTGGGCACAGTTTCCTTAGAGTCTTCAGACTGCGTCAAGGCCAGTGATGGATCTAGCCGGTCGGTTTGGGAGGGGCAAACCAAAGTCGAAAAGCAAAAAGCAAAGAAAAAAAGAAGAAGAAAAAAACGTCACGCCGTGAAAGCAGCGCTACAATATCACTTTACGGTAGAATTTTTTTGGGGGGTATTTGAGGCAAAAAGCAAAAAAAAAACGTCACCGGACAAGAAATATGGGCTCGAGATACTTTTTCCAGTCCGAGACCCAATATTTACACTGATCTTAACTGGTTCTGTTTGAAGTTGAGAGTTGAAGCACCAAAATCTTGCTTATAAACTAAAAAAGAGTCGGGGAAAAAAGGAGGTCGATCACTTGGGGGCAAAAACATAGTTTTGCCCCGAGCTTTTCCGTTTGGGGGGGCAAATGCCTTTTTGCCCTCCCCCTGGATCCGCCACTGGTCAAGGCACCTATCAAGGCAATTTAGCATAATCATTCGCATTAGCAGTTGTAGATAATTCGCCTCCCTTTTCCATGTGTTGTTGTCGGTTGAAGTCAATGCCTAATAAAATTCTAATAAAATATAATTCCTTCTTCACACTGTTTCTATGCACTTCAAACGTCAAGACACAAATATTCTGCGCCCTGCCGCGTCAAAAAGCCAAGAGCAACTGAACTGGAATTTCAATAATGCACGAGCCACAAATATACTTCCGGGATCTTCTCACTCCAATACCCTCAAATGACTCCGACACGTGGCGTCAGTCGATCCGCATTGGATGCTCCTGATACACTGATTGATTGATTGATGATAGATTGATTATGACTGAAAATCCTGGTGAAACTATTATCTCCCCTTGTTTATTTACGCAGAAGCAGTTTCATTTTGAACCTGCTGTGGTTTCAATTGATCACAGTTTAGTCTGACCTCTCATAAGCGTGTCTGAAAACGTAACGCAGAGGAAACGCACGGAGTCATCATGTTCAGTGGCGGATCCAGAGGGGGGGCAAAAAAGGCAATTGCCCCCCCCAACGGAAAAGCTCGGGGCAAAACTATGTTTTTGCCCCCCCAAAGCGATCGACCTCCTTTTTCCCCGACTCCTTTTTAGCTTGTAAGCAAGATTTTGGTGCTTCAACTCTAAACTTCCAACAGAATTAGTTAAGTTCAGTGTAAATATTGGGGTTTGGATAGGAAAAACTGTATGTTGAGCCCATATTTTTCACCCCGTTTTTTTTTGCTTTTCGTCTCCAGTTCCGAAAGTCCTACCGAAAAGGCATATTTTAGCGCAATTTTTCAATGCGTGACGTGTTTTTTTTTGCTTTTCGACTTTGGTTTGCCCCTCCCAAACCAGCCGGCTAGATCCGCCACTGATCATGTTCAACGGCTGGCGTCATTGTTAGCCCTGGTGCTCCCTAACGCTAAACAGAGCATAGAGATTCCCAAGGCAGAATGAGAGGGGCAAGGTTATACCTACAGAGTTATCTGGCCACAGCTCACTGAGAGAAATTTCGTGACACCCAATGTCGCATTGACTCTCTGCTGCGGAGTCTGCCGCTCCAGTTTTAGTGGTCGACCCCAGCCTAGAGCGTCGCTGGTCTTAAAGAAAAGGTCAGTCTCCAATAAATGGTGTCACTTCCGAGAGATCCGATACCCCAAATCCATTAATGATTATTTTGAGGTGTCAGACACCTGTTTTGAGCGTGCTTAGACACCCTCAGAAGCACTGTCTGATTCTACAAAGGAGTCATCTCCACCCTAATGAGAGTCATTTGGAGTGATTGACACTCTTAAAAACAACGGCTAGTTGTTCTAAGAGTCAGCTGACTCCCTTCTGTGATCTTGACTCCCTAATGCATACCGTCCGACGTCTAAAAAGGTATCAAATATCTCCGAAATGCGGAGTCGGACGCCTGTGCGTGCACGTGCGTTGTCTTTTTTTTGCTGACAGGCAAACCACGCCGCCGTTGACGTAGCCATATTGAATTGATCGGCCACACGTTTCGGTAGCCTTTCCGTTGTGATCTCCGTGAATAATCGGCAGGATGATTATTATCTGAGAGAAAATGCAAAACAGCACGAGAGTGTCAAAGGAGCTACTGATCAAGGAGCCGGAAGTCACCAATACACGAGGCCATCAGTTCAAGGTTGCCCATCCTCGTGCAAATACCATTGCTCGGCGGAACCACCTGGGTTACAGGGCCGTGGCAGAATGGAACAGTTCTATCCTGAGTTATCGAGTGCGAAACGGTGAACAAGTTCAGGAACACCCCGGATGAGCACTGGGCAAGGATACAGTGGGATTCTCTGAACTCGTGGTATCACTAAGAAGGTGCATTGTGGGTGACATGCCCAAGTGATAAAGGCATTTTAGGAAGCATATAAATATTTTGCTTCCATAAAAATCATAAACAATAAGAAACTACTTGAGAGGTAAGTCGTGCCAATTCGGCCTGCTGTCGGTTTGTGTTCAAGTGCTGTGGTATAGGACCGTTGAAAGTGGCGGATCTAGCCAGTAGGTTTGGGGGGGTAAGCGAGAGTCGAAAAGGGAAGAAACGTCACATGGTGAAATATTTTGCCATAATTTAACTGGACGGTAAGTTTTGAAGGTAAACACAAAAGAAAATAAGCTAAAAAAACTGTCACCGGGTGAAACTGTAACCAAAATATGTTGTTTTTTGCTCTCTAAGCCTAATGTTTACACTGAAGTTTAATGGTTCTGTCTGAAGTTAAGAGTTGAAGCACCAGAACCTTGCTTTTAAAATAAATATTAGTCGGGCCAAAAAGGAGGTTGACATCTTTGGGGGAAACATAGTTTTGCCCTGAGATTTTCCGTTTATGGGGCAAACGCCTTTTTGCTCCTCGCCCCTGGATTCGCCACAAATATGAAAATGTATTGATTGCCTTTGGCCAACTAGTGATAATGCGCATCGGGACGGTAACTCAACGGCGTTGAACTTTTCTGGGATTGGGAGACCCTGCGAGTCGGACACTAGCAGATCGAGGAGGAGGGCAAACTGTGCAATTGTCGTCCCGAAAACCCCGATTTTTACCGGTTTTCCTAAAAAAACGTTTTTTTACGATTTCGGGCCCCGTTGCCCCCCCTCCCCTCCCCCTCCCAGCCGTCGGTCTGGATACGACCAAGTCAGGATGTGGGTTGATGAACAGGTGTCCATTGGGTTCGTTCGCGAGTTTTGTGTCGTTTTTTTAGATCGAATACACTTATTCTTCTGTGGTTTTCACGAAACGCTCAGGCAAGTCCTGTGGTTAGATTTAAGTCGGAGAATCGGAGTATGCTGAAGCATTGACCCCAAAAATACAAACAAGTCACACCCTTTCGAAGAGAAAAGAACCCATATTTGGGGTTACGACTTTTCTCATGACACCGCTACAGGGGGTCATCAGGACAAAATAGGGGCATCAAATGACACCTAGACTCTCTTCAGAGGTGTCAATTGACTCCTTTTCACGTATCATGACTCCTTTAAGGGAGTCTGATGCCCCCTTTATTGGGTGTCAAATGACACCTTACGCGGAGTCGGATGACTCCCTAAGGGGTGTCAGATGACCCTTTTGAGTCCCTAATCAATAGTCGGGACTCCGAAGATAGGAGTCTGACACCCCTGATCCCAAATTTGGTGGGAAAAGACTCCCCAAAGAGGGGTCTTCCAGATACCCCAAAAGGGTAGACTTTTACGGCGTCACCTGATACCCCAATCAGGTGTCGTTTTTTCTCTCAGTGCTGAGCGCTCACTTAATGCTCGCAAAAGCGTGCAATAACCTCACATAGTATCATGTGAGATCAGGGTTCGGAGTCGTGGAATCGAATTGTTCTCTACCACTTTATGATTCCGGACTGTAAAGTTGATGGGAGTGTAAAGATTTCTTTCCGTGCACGGCTTCGCCCCCCCCGCAATGCTACTGTGACCCAAGATACCTTTACTTAAAGGTACGTTCAAGAGGGATTCCTCCACGCCCGAGCGACGTCATACGGGCGTGGAGGAATTCCTTTACCATTGAGCCGTGTGTTACACTGCTACTTAAGACACTTCCCGCTTACGAATTTGTGAGAATACACGGTAATCAAGTTGATCCCAAATGCAATGAATAAACATTTTATTTTTGATTCTGGGCTTCTTTTTGCAAAATTTTTGATATTTAATCATTTAATTTTCCCATCTTATTTGCTATGAGTTGTGACGTCACATCTGGTAGTCTGCGCTTGCTGTTGGAGGGGGGCTGACTGTGAACCGCCCCGCGACCGACGCGTCTGAACTCCCGGACAGTGATGGTTGCATGAGTGGGCTAATTCACCACTGTTCTGATCCATACCAATGCCAGACTCAAAAGTCGGGCCGGTCATAAAGTGCCCGACAGATTTTAGGGCAGGTATGGTCTTGCGACAGATCTTACAATCTGTGAAAAAAAATCTTGAAAGGAAGCAGAAAAGATTTTTGTTCTAAAAAACCAATATTAGAATTGTCACCCTTTCACTCAACAAGTTTTCATGAATTTGCACCTCTCCCATATCAAGCCAGTGTGCGGCAAGAACCGGTGGAAAATCGAGGACTTATGAATCGAGGGACCTTGAATAGAGGCCTATGCACAGAGGGTCTTTTCGAGGGACTTATGAATCGAGGAACCTTGAATAGAGGGCCTTAGCACAGAGGGCCTTTAAACGTCACCCAGAAAATCCTCTGCTGGAAAAATTCCTTCACCGGCCTGTCGGGCCCGATTTGTATTCCATAGCACACGACAGCTTGGCCCGACAGGCCGCCGAAAGGTAAAGGCGACAGGCAAAACAGTTTTTCCTTCGTTTCCTTCGTTTGGAAGTACGCTCAACGCTGCCGCAAGGGCGCTGTTTGAACAGCGCCCTTGCGCAAAGCCGGTGTAAAAGGTATCTTCGGTTTGCAGAAAAGCAGCCCTGCGGTTTGGTGTGTTGCCTTGTGGATATGGCGGAGGCCAAGGCCCTAGAATCCCGTGGTGTGGTGGAGGCAATGCGTTGCAAGGTTGTGTTTTTGATTATTTTTCTCTGCATTACTTTGGTATACATCTTGAGTAAACTGGTTGAGCCTGGATTTCATCGTCCATAGTTGAAGGGCTGATAAATGGCTCCGATTAAGCTGAAGCCCCTTCCACCGTCCCGTGTCAAGCTGAAATGTGGATTTGAGGGATGTGGGTATTTTGGCGAGAAACGTTTTTTAAGGAGCATCAGCGAATCAAGCATTCTGAGCTGCCCTGCAAGTTCAGGAACAGTGGTTTTGGCCAAGGAGGTCGTTTTGAAGCATGGATCAAACAGCGGGCAGATCAGAACAGTGTGGGAGAAAACAAAGAAGTAAGTGATGTGGTGTTCGTTGTAATTTCGGCAGCTTACATTTATTTCCACACAGTATGTTATGCTCACTGTTGATCAATAATTTTAAATGATATTAATAAGGGAAAAATGAATTTTACCAGCAGACTGGTCAAATTAGACTAAAACATTTGATTTTCCCTTCCATCTTCTTTTAAATCCAATGCCTGTTTGTCCAGAATTAACCACAAAAGTTGCATACCTTCATCAGTGGATTTGTAGATGCCAAAGAAACAAAACTCTTCACCTTTCCACATTAATTTGAGTTTTAAGTACCAAACTATTTCTCCTATTTCATTTTATTCACTTACCTAAATATGCCGATGATCTATGTCAAGGGGACAAAGATATAACAAAAACACAGCCTAGTGCAACCTTTACTCATTCCTTTTACTCTTAACTTCCTTGGAAACATGATATTTATTTGACATTTACTATCTAACTGACTTAAGGTTATTTATTAGCCTCATGAACTTCAGATCCTAAACCACGTACCCTCATGGAAATGAGCACGGCAATGCATGAAAAACTTTGAGATAGCCAACAGCTTCAAAATTTAGGATTTTTCATGTAAACATGCATTTAAAGTCATGGAAAGCTAATATTACATGTTTGTATTCAACTACAAGTAGCCATGATCCTAAAAACACTTTCGAATATCAAAAAAGTACCCCTCCAATCTTGTTTGTCTGGCCATCAGAGCAAAATCCATATATAAATTTTGGGGGTTCCTTCCAAATTACCCCCTCCCACCTCCAAAAACTGAAATCATGAAAATCTGCAGAAGCTGGCATAAGTAACCGCATGGTATGGGAACCAGGTCAGCTTTCTTCCATTGCAAACTATATTTTTAAGTATTCTGGGCTAGACTATGTAACATAATAACACAATATCACTTATTCTCATTCTAGTGCAGCATTTTTTTGTCAATGGCGGCTGCAGAGGACTGAAAAAGGGGCTGCTTTTCATGTTATTGTATATTTCCACCTGTGACCTAAATCATCTGAATTCAAGACTGAGTCTTATTCAAGACCCAGTCGAGCTGACTTTGACACACACTATTTGTATGCTGTACGTCCACAAATCTCAAATTACATCCAATAATAAATTTCCTTTACCAATGGTGACTCCAGAAAATGGGAATTGGTGGTTCGGTATTCAATTTGTTATAGGTTTCTGCCGATAACCTTAATTTCCTGAGCGTGTCTGATAATTGAAAACCCGAAGAACAGTCTCAGTTCTAGAGTTTTGAAAATTAATAGACTTGTGTCATTCCACTTAGATTTTCCATAGGCGGCTTCAGAGCACGAAAAATAAGGATATCACACATATAAGGATCAGAGCACAAAAATAAGGATAATGATATCCATTGGTGCCAAACTTGAAGTTTTTATGCTAATTTTAGTATTTTCTATTAAGAATGTGGAAAAGAGTAGGAACATTTTACCAATTGAATGGGTTTTAGACAATTTTAATAGTCCTATCCTAACCACCCGACAGATTTGGAGGTTTTTTCGAAAGTGCCCGACAGATTTGAGATTTTTGCAGCTCTGACCAATGCTGACATATTGAAACAATGAAAATTGCACTCAAAATATAGTTGATTTTGTTATGAATTTATATAATGCAAGCGTGACACCGCTAAAATATTCCATATAATACTTAAACTTTGAACTTAAGACCTCATAGATAGTACCTATATGTTAACAAATATTTTGATCCTACTGAAAAGGTTCACTTCCTTTTAGAGAGTTGTATTTTCTACCACAAGTGCACCAAATCAACTGCACCTAACCGATTATTTGTATCGTGAAACCCCTAATACGTTGTTAAGCCCCAACAACTATCTTTATCGCCTTTCATGTCACCTGGCAATGCACCATCGAAACTCCTGTCCTTACCATTCATGATTAGTATATTAACGGGATCATGAACACTAGCCGAACCATGACTGAGGTTGCTGCTGCAACACCAATATCTGAGGACGTGCGCATTGAATTGCTCGTGGTTGACTTCCATGACTCTCACTCGGTTTCAAATGCAGCCCTTCCATACAGCATACTTTCTGATGTAAGCTTCTTCAAATTTGCTAAACCTTTTTTACATTAGGCAGATTAACTCTCCGTTTTAAGTCGGTCATTGTGTGTACAGGTTATATTTTGTGCCGGCTCTTTAACAAAAGGCGTGTTTCTCACGAACGTTAAAGTTTCTTAGCCCAGTTTAGCCGCTCTAAATGTATGTCCGCTTCTTAAATCCATGTTTGGCTTGAGTGGAGAGCTCAACATGGCAGCAGCGACTGTTTGCAACAATATTTACACCCTTGTATGTTGGTTATGACATGGGTAAAACTGTTTACCATCCCCAGACCTAATCACCCTCTGCTGTCAGACACCACATGGTCAATACGGGTACGCTCAATGTAAGCGGGTCTGCGTGGGTGACGCAGGAGGCAAGCTGTATAACCAAACCTTGGCCCCAATAGAGAAAATCATTATAAAACACGTAGACGATGCTAGTTTCTGTGCCTATTTCAGTCACAGATAAAGCAAAAGTGAAAGGTGAAATAGGCCGTCATCCCTAAGCTTTATGGCAAGTTAAACGTTGGCTTCCAAACATTGTGGGAATGGGTCGTTTGAATGGTGTGCTCGGGGTCTATGAGACAAGTCCCTTGAGCACTTATTTGGAACCGACCTTGCAAAAACAGGCAAACTGTTTGAATCACATCAAAACGCTGGAAAGTGCCAATGAACTGTGGCATTCAGGAGCTGCAGGGCTCATGTATCTTGGAGAAATCAGATTTATTATCAACACGGGTCAGAAAAGTACCTACATGTTTTCCGAATTAGACAGGGAAATAGAAAATAATGGCAGAAAACGTTTAGCTGTATTATGGAGAAACTTTAAATCTAAGTATTCGCCTAATTCTCGAACATGTGGCCAGGGAGTAGTGGGAGACAAGGTGTACACGTAATCGGATCAAGTGTGATACGTAATCAGATCAAATGTGATACGTAATCGGATCAAATGTGTGACGTCGTCCTTAATGGTCTATATCTTATTAATTCGATTCATTTTTCATCTGATCAGGTTTGTGGACATTATAATACCATCACTTAACTGCAAACACAATGACGCAAGAAAATTACAAAATATTCCCCACCAGCAATGAACATAAAACCTGCTTATTTATTTCTAGCATTCATCAACGAGCCACTCGTAATCGGATACGTAATCGGATCAGGTGTGACACGTAATCGGATCAAGTGTGATACGTAATCGGATCAAGTGTGATACGTATTCAGATCAGGTGTGATATGCAATCAGATCAAGTGTGATACGTAATCGGATCAAATGTGATACGTAATCGGATCAAGTGTGATACGTAATCGGATCAAGTGTGATACGTAATCGATCAAGTGTGATACGTAATCAAAGAATCGGATCAGGTGTGATACGTAATCGGATCAAGTGTGATACGTAATCAGATCAAGTGTGACACATAATCGGATCAAGTGTGATTCGTAATCAGATCGAATATGGAATTCCTACCTACTGCAATTACGGATCAAACTTAAAATATGAAAACTGACACCGACGAAAACTGACAACAAGCAGCCGAAAGTTTCACTTTATCTTCTCTCATACATAAGAAAATGTTAAAGTGTGTTTTATTCCTATTCTGGATACTTCACGCATGTTATTCCGGCAAATAAATGACAGTTGTAACGCAAGCACTTCAGCCTGTCTTGCTGATGCAACCAGGATTCAATGTATAGCTCCGACTGCTGTCTACAAAGCAAAATTCCAAAAGTAACGAAGCACGAATGTCCGTCCTATCCGATTATACTTAGAAGCAACTGAGATATAGAAGCTGAAACACGAACGAAAACTAATACGTCAGCTCTCATGTTACAGCAGGCAGGATTAGTATTGAAAGGCACCAATACCAGTCATAAACTGCTTAGTTGTGATGGGGTGAGGGTAAATTACAACGTCAAAACACCCAACGTGAGTATAGGTGCGAGTTTCAATGAGACATGTAGAACTTCTGGATACTGTTGGACAGGTATTCGTAAAAGTATCCTACTGGATACTTTTTCAGGTTTGCATTTAATAGGGAACGTTCAATTTCCTCTCTTGGCATTGGGTGATCCTATACTGGGAAGAATTAGAATTAGGACCTGCTATTGGTGAAACAACTGCTAACGGAGAGGATATGAGACGAGGGATCTCAGCTGGCGGGCCACGAAAACAAGGGACAGATATTTGTGACCTCGTCTTCGAAAGTGAACATGGTACGCACTATGACGTTGTTCACGAGCCAGACGAAATATGGCACGACCCATTTTCGAAGTATAGTGACGCAGAATAGGCCGTTCTGAAAAAATGAGTTATTTTTTTTATTTACATGCAACATTTACTTACTTTTCAATGCCCTTTTCTCTCTTTCAAATATTTATCGTCACATAACACATAACTATCAATCTAAAATATTGTATTTGATATCCCAACTGTGTCAATACTCTTCATGAAGAATTTCTTTGCTTACTACTTGGTGCGAACTAAGCCCAAAGTCTCTCTTCTAGAGAATGACTAAGACCGAGTGGCAAAACCGCACTAGGCATCCGGATACAGGAGTCGATTGGTCTGTTCCCACAGTCGGTACAGAAAAAGTGCACAGTAAGGCTGCTCATGGTCTACAGAAAAGGTTGCATAGGGCACTAATGGTGATGTTACCAAAAAAAGAGAAAAACTATATTTTCAGGTCAATATTGATGTCACCAGAGACAAAAAGAATATTCAATTGGCTTAAATGAGTGTATATAACTATATATATATACATATATATATATATATATATATATATATATATATATATATATATATATATTAATTATCTATTTGTTTTCATTATTTTAGCCATTCATCACTATTTAAAAATCGGAGAGAACAACTGGAAAAGAAATTGTTGCACGAGTAAAGCGTAAGACTTCCGAAGGCTTTCACCATAGAGATTAACTATTACTACTAGTAGTACTATATATCAACTAGTACTACCAGTAGTAATAGTTGATCTCTATGGCTTTAACTTTTGAACCTGTTGCGTGGGCTGCGGGCGAATGCTGAGCAGCAGTGTTCTCTGAGAAGCACTGTTGTCTGTAGCACTTCAAAGCCAGTTGTCAAATAGCCAAATACATGTGTTATATTCTACAAAAAACGTTGCACCAAACGACCTAAAAAAATGTTCCAACCTGCTAATAAACCCATGGACAAAGTTTAGAGAAAATCGGAGACATGAGGGTGGAAGGCCTGGGTCTTGCAAATAGGGTTTTGCACAAGGCCTGGCGACACAACCTCTAAACGCAGGTTTTATGCTAAGGAATACGCCCAGGTAAGATGTCAAATTTACTGTTAAACAGGCGAAAATAAAGACAAACGTGTGAGGGGCCTGTGCGGACCGCATGTGTCAAACCGAGCGCGTTTATCACGATTTACCAGTCGCCTATAATCGTCCTACCCCCCACCACCCACCGCCACCAAGAACGGCCCGGCACAAAGCCTAGCTTTGTATCAAAGCACAAACACACAGACGCTGCCTACACCCAAACGTCGACACCGTCGACTTCGGCTGAATTTCGGCGCACCAGGTGCACTAGCTCAGTACAAACAGGAAAGCCCGATAAACATCACGTGGGCGCCAGTGGCAGGCCGTCGTCCCAGCCTCAACGCAGCGCGCTCTGAAAACGAGCCAATGGTAACAAAGAGCAGCGCCGAGGTGTATACACGGGGGCCGGAGCGAGGCGGGCGGCGGCCGGGCCAGCCGCAGCGGTGCCGGAGTTAGCCAGCAGTCACAATGGCGGCCACACAATACCAGCTATCAGCGCCTGAAACCTGCCCGCCAGACCCGAGCCCAATCCAACGCTGATAGGCACGCACAGTGGCGGTCGCTCACGAGCATCGACAATTGGCACCTCGTTTTAAGCCTTGAAGGGATAATTGTTATCGTGGGCGGTTGGAAACGCCATACTGTAAATGAAGGAAAGGGGGAAACGAACGAAACCCCCTCAAGATATCCCCCAAGAGAATTCGTCCCACATCCAACATTTCAAAACTCAAATCAAACTAAAAGAAATCCAGAAATTCAAGAAAACTCAAACACCAAACTCCAGTGGCAGCGACGAACTAGCATTTTTAGGGGATGCCGGGCGTGGGGGAAGAGTGCTTGACCTTCATTCGCCGACCCTGGTTCAATTCCCTGGGCGGGTATTCTGCATAGTGCTTTCCGATCCTCCTAATACCCTCCCAATAGGATGAGCGTTGGCGACACCATATTACCTCGACAGTCGGTGTGTAGCGAAACCCCCAAAATTTGTCCACGCTCAATATCAGTTTTCAGCAAAAGCTCTCCAAAATACTCTATGGAAAGCTTATGCATGACACAGGCTAGGGTTCCCAATCTACGGTACTCCGGGACATTATTGATAAGTCCAATTACCTTAGTCCCGTCTGACTAGTAATAAGCGCGTTCGCTGGACCAGCGGCACTACTCAGCGGATCGACTCAGCAGGCGAGGCCGCGGGCTCCGATTAGGTACAATAAATGACTAGATATGGCCGAGCGGACGGCAGTATATCGCGCCCCTGTCGCCGGCAAGACAGTGGCGCAACAATGAGCCCGACGCCGCTGCCGACGCCGACCAGGGCCATCTTACGCCGGACGACACCGCCCCGCGTCACAGGTCGGAAATAGGTAACACACGTGGGGGAGAAGATGTGGAACTTTTTTCCCACATGCCCTTCATATCAGTCAAAGTCTCAAGTTTATCTCTCCCCTACGTATTCAGTTACTTAGTCACCGACGGAAATTCCAGGACTAAATAAAATTACAGAATCGAAAGTTGAATTGTATCTGCAAGTTTTCCTGCCGTTGCAGCATCACACTATGGATAAGTACAGTAGTTCGGCAGATATATACCAGCATGTGCTCGGACTGCCAACTTAGGCTGCGTCCTTTTTGAAACATTCCAAATTGGAATTCCGGGTCGCAAGGCACTCTCCTCTTCTCTATTCCGGGACGAAACGTTTTCAATGACGCCGAGTGACAATCGTATGATCCGCACCATTTATACCGAATTTGACGGAAAGTCAGCAAACAAAGCAAAACACCTATTTCACAGCAAAGCGTGACTCTTTTGGACAGCAAAAAAAACAGATGGGCACCAATTTCTATCGTGGAGGCGCCTACCGTAAGGGCTAAGGGTGGGAAGCGAAATTTCAGGGGGCGTCACCGACATTTCAGGAGGGCGGCACCGTGACTATTTCAGGAGGTGTCAAGGGGCTATCTGGGGAGGGGGAGCAAGTGAATCCATCCCCCGAATCCGTTTGTGCCTAAGCCAGCGGCGTAGCCAGAATTAGGCCAAAGGGGAAGAGCAGTCCAACAAACGTAGAGACCCCAGACTGGGGTCTCTAGACAGGGGGCTCACTTGAGTTGGGAGCCCAGGAAGGTTCAAAGTTCACGTTAGGTTCTCATATGATAAAGCGTAGTCTAAATTTTCCAGGAAAAGTATCTGTAAGTGAATATTCTGGTCTCCTGAGCGACCCTCCAATGTCAAAGTGACACCAATGAATATGTTATAAATTCATTATTCAATTGTCACACCCTTTCTGAAATTCTGACATATATCTATGGAAAACGCCTCCCCGGAAGCTCAGTTGGTAGAGCGTTGGGCTCCGGCCCACTCAGAAAACCATGCAGTGGCAGAGCAGCGGTGAAAGCTTGGGATCGGTTCCCCTGAGACGCTCCGGTGTTCAGTATTTACCCAACATTGGTCGACTGGCAATTGACTGGTGAGGGGGTGACCAGAGTGAGGCGCCCGTCCCTGTGCTTTGTGGTATGTTATGCTTTGGCTTCTAAACCAACACGTTATTGCAAGAATTGTTCGTTCGGATGGTGGGGTCGGAGTTCCTTGAAAAGTCCCTTGATGACTTCAGCGAGGGTTTGATCCCCGCAGCTGAACCCGCACTAGCTTGGACATACACCCGACGGGATGGAAGTCGGTGGTTAATTCTCTGGATGCATTGAGCACATATTTTGCGGTATGCAAGTGAAGCTCAGCTCATTACATTTGTTTTTAATAATTGTTGGGGTTTATCGACGCAGCAACTGACAGAGTTATAAGGCGTCGCCAACTCTTACCCTGTTAAAACGAACTTGGAATGATCAGATAAACTTAATCAGAGGCTCGCTCTGCCGAGAATTGAATCCGGGATCCATGACTATGAGACAGGAACGCTGTACACCAGGGTAGTTAGGTGTGTCATCAGAGAAGGGCCAAACCGAGTGAGAAAAGAAGCCAGAAAGGGCCAAACTTGTTTTACTAAAAATGGATAAAAAACAGATTTGGGGCTGGAATGACACCTCGCAATGCACATCATAGAACAGAAAAACAATAAGACATTGTTTTATAACTGTCTAAAGCCAAGTGTTGACAATTTGATGTTGATTTGAAGCAGTCATATATCCGATAGTCACACTGTTTCAGTATCGGCTGTCACTTCTCTCAGCAGAAAACCAGGAATTGTCGGACCGCTTAAAATCTCCCCCGGTCCCGCTGTCAGACCATCTAAAGTCTTCTCCAGTTCCGCTGTCAGACCGTCTGAAGTCTCCCCCGGTCCCACTGTCAGACCGTCCGAAGTCTCTCCGGTCCCACTGTCAGACGGTCTGAAGTACCCCCGGTCCCGCTGTCCGACCGTACGAAGTCCCCCCGGTCCCGGTGTCAGATCGTCTAAAGTTCCCATCCTCAGGTCCCGCTGTCAGACTATCGGAAGTCTTCCCCGGTCCCGCTGTCAGACCGTCTAAACTGTCAGATTTGAAAGTAGTCCGACATCAGAGCCCGAAGCTCTCTGTAGCACTCGGCGGTCACCATCCACGCTAGGTGCTGGCGGCTGCCGGTTGTATTATAATGCGCCCGGCTGTGCGGAAAATGTATCGCGGTGTGGATAATTTTTCCACCAGCCAAGACCTATGTTGGACACATGGCCCCGCATTTTGGACCGGCCTCTAAATGCAATAAGGGAGCTTATCTAAAACGACACTACGGAAGAAGCCGCGCGCATACCGTCTCTAAAAGCCCTCTCAGCGAGCACCACCAGGTACTGCTGTTTTGTGCGCTCCGTAGGCTCGTGTTAGACACCTCTCCCGCAGTCGGAGAATAAGTCGGTCGCGCTCCGGCGACACCTGTATCGATCCTACTCTCCTCGACCCCCGGCCCCGCGGAACCAACCCCACCGACAAAACCGCCCGGAGAGCACACAACAGCCGGCGGCGTTACGCCACCCATTATCGAGTGGAGCGGGCACAAAGCAGAAGCTGCGCCGTTGCGGGTATACGAGGCAGAGGTGGCGATGGCCGATCATCCCCCTGGGCCAGCCGGCGAAGAATACTACACAGGTCCCCGGCAGGGGACTGCACCATCCGCCCCGAAAAATGTGTAATGGTGTGCAGGGCCCTAGAATTTTAATTCTACCAAAATGACACCCTACCCGAACTAACCCACATCTCCGGGTGTGTTAGCTCCGGTACAGGGCGGGCCCATCCTGGGCTCGCACAGGCCCCAGATTTTCGTGAGCCCCACACGTATTTTGAGGGCCTGATACAAATTTCTATGGGCCCACAGAGTTTCGGTGTTCAGCTACAGGCCCCAAGATAACAATAATAGCACTTGTAGTGGTAGCAGTTTCAGATAGCCAAATCAGCGGAAGTAGCGCTTTCAAAAACTTGGTAAAGGCCTCTGACAAAAAATACCTAGAAAAGATCAAAGATCTTATAGTATATCAATGAAGGTATGCAACTGAAAGAAACGTATCATCAGGACAAGCACGGGAATACTATTTTTCAGCTAAGAGTCCGATTTGGTTCCGTTTAACATTAACGCCCCCGAGGGTGTTTTTCTCTTTTTCAGTTCTTTACTTTAAATCTATACACGTGGCCGAATGTTTCCGGGCAGATTATGAGCTAGATGGGGAATGCTGTTTGGAGCGGGGATTGGAGGCTGACTTCAGACTTTTTACAACTGCTTGTATCTCTTCCCATGGACATTGACTTACTACATGCTTCTGGTTTTTCCAGTCCCGTGAATGCTTGGTATTCTCTTTTATTTGCTTATCTTTGTACAAGTTTTATATATTCCTTTGTTTGTTTCCTTGATAGTTTGAGCTCATTGTTTCTGTTACCTGATGAAACGTCATTTCCGTATTTGAATATAAGTTTCCTGAAATCTAGATGTGGATTTTCAGCTTTCTTTCGAGACCCTGCTTGCATATAAGCCTTCCTACATTTAGTGTAAAGACGGTTTGTAGCAGCAAAGTCTTGCCTTCTCATGAACATTCCCTATTCGGGAAGACCGTGGGGAAAGTTTTTCTCAAATTTCTTAATTAGGTTTTTCTGTTTCCCGACATGGTCCAGTCGATTGTTTTTGTCTTTTCGTTGTTGCTTTTTGTTTCACATCGGTATCGTCTCAAAATTGTCTTTCAGGTAGTTGCAGGTAAAATTTCTATGTTTTCTCGACGTTTCGGCTCGTCATGGGCCTTTCTTGAAAGTCTGGAAAGCTTTACTAATGTTGATGTTAATACATTCCCGTGGACTGTTTTGTGATCGGAGGCTGGAAACTTAAGTCTTGGATTAATTTCATGAGGTAATTGAGGCAATTCACGTTTACTGACACACGTAACACGGAATGTGAGCAAACATGGAACGTAAAAAGGGTAACAGGCCTAATGAGGGAATGGATGCATGACGCCGCGCGGGGGCCACCCCGACTGGGATCCGTTCGTCTCGTGGCGCTCGTGGCTTCTGATTGGTCGTGGTATTACCCGCCTGATTGGTGAGTTCGTGGTGCGCTTCCTGGCCCGGTTCAGCCTGGCATCACTTGTGTGCCTCCTTCATTCCAGACGAAGATTCAGAACATACCCGGATCCAGAACTGCCAATCGGGGGAGTGTGTTGTATATGGTCTGGGCCGCCGCCCGGACCAGGGCGCGCTACTTTTAAACGGAAACCCCTATCAGATGGATGCCCAATCCTATCGCGGGGGGCCGATACCTGCATTATGGGAGAAAACACAATTTCAGGAGAGATGGTGCCATTGACCTTTCACGGGGCGCCGAGAGTCAATCGGAGGGGGCAAGCTTCCCCTTGTCTGCTCCTGGATCCGCCAATGGTCCAGAGCGCGATCATGTTTTCCTCTTCAGACAATGTCTTTTATGGATTGCACACAATCCGCAAGTGACGCTGTATCTTATAAAACGCATGAATCTTATAACACATGCTCTACATCAAAAGTTTCCATCCGTTTTGACCGAAGATACAAACGTGGTAAGTCACCCTAAGATCAAAAGTTCCCACTTTGTTTCTTTGTGAGATTCATTCGCGATCACAATGGCACACGGCGCGCTGGCAGGATGTCGGTGATTTATACACCGAATACTCCTGAATGATACCGATAGTGCCGGGTAAGTTTTCACTCCATCTGACGCCAAAACCTTGACAGGTAATTGACAGACGACCGGATTTGAGTCCCTCAGCCAGTGGCGTGGATGTTTATCATTTTCGGTACACCGGATTGATTTTCGATACAGTCATGATCGATAGCTTGCCTTTTTAGATTTGTACTTTAGATGGTTTTTCCTTTAGGGGTCATGTGATCGTATGCAAATTCTTTGTGGTCACATTTTCGAATCAATCTGCGGGCAATTCCTTCCATTCGTATTTAGGCATCTACTCATTTTCGAAAGCCCAGTTCTCTTCTATGCACCCTCAGTTCCGTCTTCTGACGACCGGTCTGGGTAGCAGCCTGTTTACACTATGGTGCGAGGGTTCAAACAGCCGAGAACATGCGTCGGGATGGGTGTCATCCCGCACGTGAGAGGTCACGGCACCGTGAAGATTGCACCATAACCGGATCCAGGCCTGCCGATCCAGTGGGCACATGTTTGGGGGCGCACCATCTGGACCAGGGGCACCTCTTTTGGACAACAATCTTTAGCAGGTGGGCGCAAACTCTTATCGAAGGGACGCCGGTTCTTATATCCTGAGGAGGATGGGGAGGCAAAATATCAAGGGGCGCCATCGAATTACCAGGAGGGCGTCGTGGTCATTTCAGGGGGCACGAGGGTGGGTAGATCGAGGGGGAAAGTGCCTCCATGCCCCCTGGATTCGCCTATGGAAAGGGCGGACCCACATTCAACAACAGTATAATAGCACCTCTCACGTCTGACGGCGCTGGGTACCTGTTGCTGGCTGAGAGAGTGAACGAACTCGCACTCCAACAACAACCCACCTGTTCAAAACTAAACCAACGTGGGCACACTGGGACGCGCTTTCGGGGCAGAAGCCACAATGCAAGGTGAGCGGAAAGCCTGGTGGGAAGCCTACTACAGGCTGAGTGCATCACAAAGACAACTATGTTTTGATCCAGTCAGTGGGATACCAGCAAAACGCAGCCAAACTGCAGCGGGTCTGAAGTGAGGGTCAGGTGCCAGAACGACCGTTGCTCAATTGAAAGTCGAGCATTGGCCATGTGGCGAAACAATAGATTGACAATTACGCCAATTATATATATATAAAAATAAATATAATATATTTTGTTTTCCTCTCAGGCCTCTGGCGCAATTCAGACCAGCAGCAGGTATGAGCGAGGCTTTATCACACATCTAGAGAGAGCTAAGATGGGAAAATAAAATACCAAATAAAAGACAGTGTATGGGGATAGAGAAACTCTGAAGATAAGGGATATTCTGGGGAAACTCGTCGATTCTATACCAGAAGCACCCTCCCTCCCTCCCCGGCCACTGTTCCCTCAGGAGCGCAGCCAGAACTTTGGCATGGGGGGCACATCACTTTTGAGGGGCACTCCGGAAAAAGGCCTTTATGGCGTGACTAAAAACTTACTATATCTTAGTTTATATAATCTTTTGGGCACCTTTGATCCTAAAAAATGAAAACCAAGCTTTGACAAAAAAACATCTAAAATAGGATTATTGAAAAAATATATCACCAGAATATCATGCAAGTAGCAGAAACCCAGGAATGTGGATTTGTATCTCTTTGGGGGTGCCACGGCACCCCCAGAGGTGAAATGGGCACCACAAAGCGTGATTTGGGCACCCCCAACGAAAATGCGCCGCAAAGTCCTAATGAAGTGCTTAATCTGCGCCCCACCGGGGTCCAGTGCCACCTTCGCCCCACCGAGGGGGGCCATCGATGGCCCCCCTCTACCTCCGAAAATATGGAAGTTAGCACAAATCTGCAATATGCATAAGAAAGCTTGTGTGAATTCAGTAAGATTTTACTGACATATTTAAGCACTCAGGTCAATGGTTTGACCTCCAGAGTTCAAGGTAGGTCACGATAGGTTATTTCGACTAAAATATGCAATGCTTAAGAAAACTTAAGAAAACTCATGGTATTAGAGTAATTGAGATCTGGTGAAGTACATTTGATAAGCAAATGCCAGACCCTTTTCCGCTATATGGAACATAATGACCTGCCAGTGGCTTAGCCACCAGGGGTCACCTCGTGACCTTATATGACCTGAGGTCACACAAGGTCAGAAAGTGGCCCTTCCGTATATCATATGAAAGCCAGTGACGACACATACAAAAGATATTATCATATTAGGTCAAAAGATATCGTTGAAATACTGTTTGGGACCCCTGGTGACCTGTGATGACCACAGATAGGTCAAAGGGAAATATCGCCCTTAGGATCCGCGAAAGGGTGGTGTCCAAGAACGTTTTTCTGAGCAATATGAGAATTTGCAATCATTAGATCATAATACAGCTTTTCCCTGTGCTTTTTCAATGGGAGAGGTCACTTCATGACCTACCCTCAGGTTACGAAATCTAAAAATTCCGGATATAAATGTTGTAGACCCTGGAAGTGTCACGAAGTGTAGAAAGTTTCAAATTGATTGGCGTAGAAATATAGCTATTGTAGAGCTCAAGAGTTGAAGTGAGGTGACCTAGGTTGACCTCGCCTGGTGACCTGACCTTGGGTGACCCGGCGTTAAAAATTTCAGGGATGGTGGGAAAATGATGGAGTGAGAGGAGGAGTCCTTAACTGCGCTGCTGCACCGTGTCGTTTTTCTGTTATTCTGAAGAAAAAACCTTAAGAGGAGCCAACGATGATCCAGGTGGAGCGAGGGTTAAAGAAGAGAAAATTTTCCATAACTAAGTGTTACATTAATATAATAACATTTTCAATCTGACCTGCATCCTAATATTTTATGAAGCAATGGAAGTCCTCAGGCACTATGGACAGTGGCGGATCTAGCCGGGTAGGTTTGAGGGGGGCAATCAAAAGTCGATAAAAACGTAACGCGGTGAGAGTATGCCACAGTTTAACTAGATGGCAGATTTTAGGGGTAAACCCAAGAGTCGATAAGCAACACAAAATAACGTCACGGGGTCGAACATGTGGCCAAAAGTTGCTTGTTTTGCTATCCAAAGTCAAATGTTTACGCTGAAGTTTACTGGTTCTGTTTGAAGTTGAGAGTTGAAGCACCAAAACCTTGCTTAGGTATAAACTAAAAAGAAGTCGGGGAAAAAGAGGTCCACAGCTTGGGGGGCAAAACATATTTTTGCCCCGAGCTTTTCCGTTGGGGGAAAATGTCTTCTTCCTCTCCTGGATCCGCCACTGATAATGGACGATTATCAATTTATGCACATACCTGCAAGAGAACTTGTTGGATACTCCATACTTAGCAGAGATGCAGTCAATAAGATACAGTCAAGTTGAAGTTATTCACAATAGCTGAATTACGTGCATATTTTTCAATACACAATTCGTTCACTCATTGAATAGAAGTATTTGAAATCAACCAAAGGCGCAACATCATAGGGACTTTGGTCTGTGGCGCCAGGGGTTTTCAAACATTTGTACAAATTTGTAAATTTGGTACGCATTGACATATTAATTACTGTCCAATATTGATAAGCAGCGGGGGCGCGGTAGCGGAGTGGTCAGCAAAGCTGGCTTTCACGCAGCCGACCCGGGTTTAAGGCCCGGCGGCTTCCCTGAACAAGGAGCAAGCTGGCAACCCGAGAAACCCTTCCACCAGGGAAAGAGTTGGCGACGCCATATGGCCCTGGCAGTGGGCGTCGATAAGTCCCAATAATTATAATGATAAGCAGCGCCTCTTCTATTGCGTTTCTGTTGCCTGGTATCATGCCATGACGTGAGAGTCCGAGGGCCTACTATACCTTTATAAAGATGCGACCAAAAATGTAAAATAAGAAGCTGGTTACATCAAGTACAAATCAAAATCCAGGATGGCATCGCTCCCAATATAAAACACTGGTCATTCATCACTCCTGTACCGAACCCACCTGCACCTGAAAAAAACAATCCCATGAATCAAACCAACAAACTCCCTTTGAAGCCTTTGGGCAAGATAATTCACACATCTGCAAGAATCTGTTTTAACCTTCTCACAATTCATATGATCTGTTCACCTAATATTCCAGAAGCGTTTTGCCCAGTCGCTTTGCCAATTGCTTTCCCCACCAAACATAAGACAACAAAATGAAAAAGGGGAGGAAAATCAAGCACGACCACAAGAAATGACACTAAAATACTACCATACATATATATTTGGTATTGTTTCGCCATGTGCCCTAATATTTTTAGGATCACATACAAATATGATTGGTGATCATGTTTGCAAAAATAGTTTGCGAATATAGTAATATTTTGCAAATATAGTTATTTGGTTATTATTGATTCCCAGCCCTGTGAAATCACCCTGGTTAAAGGGAATGCGGCACCTTCACAACGTGATTTTAACTGAGATAGCCAAGTTGTAAAGCAAGTCGGAAAACCCGGTACTCCATATTTCATTTGTCTTGGAACTCGATATTTCGGTAGAAAAAAGCTAAAACCTACCTGACACCAGCCCCCATCAGCCCCCCGTCGCCGGCGGCTATTGTTGTGAGCTACTGGTGTGACGACATATGCTGACGTCCCGATGAGCATCAGCCAATCGAAGCCCTTGAAGCGTTTCAAGTACGGTAGTGGTTGCCAGATCGTGACATCATTCACAGGCTGATATTTATTTCTTTTTCTAAAGGAGTATTTTTAAAAACAAATATTGAGCTTATTGTACATTTTTCAGAGAAATCATGAGTGGTTTCATTATTTTTGGCTAAAAGTACGCCTAATTTCACTAAATTCCAGGATTCGACCAAGGTGCCACATTCCCTTTAAAATGATATCATTAGCAATGATAGCACAACCCTGGTTAAATGATAGCATTTATGAGACCCTAAATAACGAAAGATGCAGTGCCTCAGGCGCGTTTCAAAACAGAACGCAGTTCTGTGTGTGGTATGAGGGTCTGTTTTTTTAATAATAATGCGTTTGCTTCTACTCTACCACTTACCCTTGCTTAGATCATGGCGGCTCATAGAAAATATCAATCCAAAATTGCCGGAAACAATTTTCGGAGCATATGTGGAGAAATAATATTTGTGAAGCAGGTGGAAGGGCGGACATAGCAGTTTGTCTCGTGCGATTGGGTATTCTCGTACGTTTAGGCATTATACATCGTACTTTTAGGTATTCGGCTCTCTGGCGCTGACCTTACAATGGCCAGGAACCCCGATATCACAATAGTATAGTTTTTAAATGCTGCAGCTACTTTGGCTATTGGCACCCATACCACTAGATGAAACTTCTCACTCGACGGAAGCTATAACTGACTGGTGAATATATCATTCCTCCACTGTCGCTTATCCTACATATTTTTACAAAATATTTTATGCTTAAGGAGTAGGTATGTTTCCTAGGTATAAGGTCAGAACCCAGTGAAATGAAACTTTGAAATTACCTACAGGGCTAGGGTATTAGTTTGTATCTTTGGGTGTGGAGTGCCCAATCACCTCTTATTTGTCATATTAGGCAGTGCAACCTAGTTTCATGTACCTATTTAAGGGGAGGGGGTGCATTGTACAGTGTTCATAATGCAACACTTATCTTAACACTGTTGTAGTTGACGAGTTTGGGTGCCCCCCAATGGTTTTAGAAAATCCACGTTAGTATGGTGGATCGATTAAGAGTGCCCTCAATAGACAAAAACATTCTATTGCCTGTGACTTTTGGGTTTCACCACATAATTTTAGATGTCGTGGTATGATCTCTGAAAGGTGAAATGTGCTAAAACATCGGCAATGTTTTGAGTCCCAAATTAGGGTGAAGTGCCTTTTCGCCATCCAACATGGAACAAAGCAGCACGCGCTTCCCTATTCTGGTATATTATTTGGTTGTACTTCGGCAGTGCTCTCATTAGTTCACACTCTCTATAACTCATCCGACGGTGAAGTTTTAATTTGAAGCGCGTCTCTATCCTCCTTCCTTCGGTTACCTTGGGGCCGGGCTCCACTCCTCTCTACTTCAGAAGAAACGCATCTCGTGACACTCCTGACTTCAGTGGACTGGCCGCCGGCTAGCCAGTGCTGACTCTGCCACCGTCTCACCTGTATCAAAGGGTATCGGATGGTGGCGCAGATAATCAAGCCCATATAGGGCAAAATATGGTTAGGAATGCTTGAAAAAGATCGTATTAATTCACCACCTGGTTTACTATTTAAGCTCTATCATTATCATGGAGAAATTCCCGCTGAATTTCTCGCTATACAAGTGAACGCGCCTTCACCAATCAGCAGCCGCTATCCACTGGATACCGATTGCCCGCAGGGCACAGAGGTTAGAAAGGTCACGCGTGCTGGGCGCCGCTGGCGCCGAGTTCAAGCATCGGTGGGGAGGGGTCGCCTGGCAGATTATAAAACGTACAAGTGTGGTGTTGAAAATGGTGGTCGTTCTGCCTGAGCAGGTAGAACGACCACCATTCTCAACACCACAGTCCAACAGCACTGTTTGACTGAGGGAGGACAGACGGAGACATTCTGTGCACATGGGTGGTTGTATGGGTTAGGTGTTTGTGCAGTGTGCGGTGTCGATATCACTGGAAAACATTAGTATGAGTTAATTAAATGAGTACGGTATGTGAATACGCATGGCGGGTAAAATTGTAGGTACCGATTTCGAACATTTAGTATTTTTCGGCATCAGGGTAGATGATGCAGCTTCTCATTTTGCATTGACAAACACTGATTGACAATACAGCACACACGGTAGATGTGACATACACGACTGGCTGACTTTTCATGTGTGCATCACTGGAAGTTTAAGCTGATAAAATTGTTATTTGAGGAGGAGGGATAAGTAGCTCCGACCGTTCAAACAAAGGGGGTCCAAGGCAAATCACAAGATGCACGAGGCAATTGAATGAGAAGGTATTGCGTATTTTAATGACATTAAAATCACTGTGTTGGGCGCTGAGTGTGGGCGCTACCCTGGACTCGCCCCTGCGCTGGGCGGTGTGGCGTGCCCTGGGGCGCCCGCTCGGTCGGCTGGCGGAGGCCGGCCGGCCGGCTCGGGAGGCCGGCAGTCGGTGCGCGACCTCGCGCGGGGTCGGAGCTGTGTCTGCTGAATCACCTGCCTTCAAACGAAAATAAACAAGCGAATTGGATCCGACATAATGGCGCGGTCGGTAAGTAATACGACAAGTGTATATTGAATTCAGTTACTGTCTCAGTTGTTTGCGCCGTAATTTGTTCCCATGGCTGTAAACGACAAATGACTGGTGGCGGTGTGCGCCCCAGTGCTGATCTGTACCATATGGCTGATATATTTTCAGCTTGGCACGATTAGATTTTTGACCAATTGTTACACTCTGATCTAGCTCAATTGGTTACTTAACTTTTCCCACAAGTTGTTTAAGTTTGCACCGGAACGTAATTATTCGTTATTTCAGTACACAACGAAAATATATTGTTTAATCCTTAGTCTTCCCTGGTGTAAATTAAAGCAAGCACAATTTTCACTAGCCTAAAACAATGTAAGCATTTCATTTTTGCTATCGGCGTGGGGGTCCAATTATCGCAGTGTAATATAATTTTTGCGATAATAGCATAGAGTTTGCGGAATATTCCATACATTGGATACATAAATTTGATTCAGTCTTCTTTATAGCCAGTTTATTATTACATTATAAGTCAGACAGTAACACGCATCGGATTTCTGCGCTTCGCGTTGTTTATCACATAATTGAAATTTGTTTTCCGCGTCCACTTTTGCTTCTTTTTCGAAGATGGAATCTGCGAAAGGGCTTATTTTGACGAGGATCCCGAAGTTCTCGGGAAGCCACGACGAGTCTTGGGAGACTTGGATCAGACGGTTCGAAACATTGTCGTCATCGTGCAAAGAAGATGAGCGTCTGCTGTTCCTCTTGGGCTCCCTGGAAGGAAAGGCACTGGATATTGCTGCCAATATCCCCACCGGAAAGGAGAAAAATTACCCGTCAGTGGTAAGGACATTGCAGGAGCGGTTCGGCGATACCGTCAAACCATTACAGGCATTTTCCCTCTTAGGAGGGGCGGTGCGCGAACCGGGCGAATCAGTGCGGGATTTTGGTGATCGGGTGACGAAGCTTGCTGCCCTGGCATTTCCAGCGGGCGATGCCGGCCACGTGGACAACTGCGCTGTACAGCAGTTTACCTGCGGTCTACGCGACCAAAGGTTGCAGTCTCTCCTTGTGGAACGTGAAGTCGCCACCATGGAAGAAGCTACGAGGTTGACAGAGGCAGCGCAAAGAAAGCAAAACGTGTTGGACAGCCTGCGGACGCCAGAGGCGCTTGTAGCAGCCACAAGTCACTGTAGACCTGATCTACCCGCAGGCAACCAGGGGAGCACCAGCACGGACAACGAGCCAGACAAATGGGAAGCGATGCAACAAAGCATCACCGCTATTACCGCGTCCATCCAGACCCTCCACAGTCGGGTGAGCCAACAAGAGTCTGCCTCCAAAAGGAACACAAGGGATTTTCGTTGCTATGCATGCAACGAACCTGGCCACATGAAACGAGAATGTCCCACAAGAAGACTCCAGGGTTCCCAGCGGACGCAGCGTCACAACTTCGAAAGAAGATGTCTGGCTTGTGGCCAGACTGATCACTGGATGGTAGATTGCCCTCGGCTACCTGCCATGCCATTGAACCCCAAGGCCGAGGTATTCGAACCCTGTCGGGGAAACCAATAAGGACTGGGTCTGTGGGGCATAGCTCTGGTCCAAAGCACAACAATTGCCTCAAAAAGACGGCGGCTATGGTGCAGGTCACCGCAAATGGCAGGACCCTTTGGGCTCTGCTCGATTCTGGTGCCGACATTTCCCTTATGAGTAGTACCGTGGCCGCTGGGTGTACCGGGGTCATGTCAGCGGTGTCGCCTCAGTCTGCACATATTGGGGCAGTCGGAGCTGGTGGGGAGGCTTTAACCGTAGTGGGCGTGGCAGATCTCGATTTCCGCATCCTAACTGAGGCTTTTACTCATAGGATGGCAGTTGTTAAAAACCTAATCTTCGACGTTATCTTGGGCCGTGACTTTTCTTGCCGGTTCGGCGCGGTCCTCGACGACAGCGAGGGTCTATTCAAGATCAATGGTCTGAGTATTCCCCTACCCACTTACGACGAAGTCCAACCCTCACGATCGAGAGTGAGAGTGAGCACAGCAGCCGTTGTACCTCCCCGGTCGGAGGGAATCGTGTGGGCGAAGGTCGAGCCCATCGATGGAAAACTGCTTCCCTGTGCAAACGGGACATTTGAGGGCGTTTTTGAGCCAAACGAGGCATCGCTCAACGGTGACGCGCTTATGCCAAGATCAGTCACGGTTGTGCGGGGTGACATGACCGTCCCAGTAAAGGTTACGAACCTGGGTCCCACGGAAGTGAGAATCCTGGAAGGCACAGACGTCGGTACCGTGTTTACAGTACGCAGTGATGGCAAGGGTATGTATCACCTCTGCGAGAACCACAGTGCTGATGACGACCATGAGACTGTGGACGGCCAGCCCGGGGCCGCTGAAGCTTCCGATCTGCCCATCGACATCAGCGCCTGCGAGCTGTCTCCAGCAGGAAAGCAGAGGCTACACAAACTGGTGCAGAAGTACGACTTCATTTTCAGTCGGGGACCCGATGACCTAGGACGGACACATCTTCTGAAGCACAGTATAGATACTGGAGATGCAAGCCCAGTGAAACAGAAGCCAAGACGAATACCATGGCGACTACGGGAGCAAGTGGAACATCAGAAGCAGGAAATGTTACGAGCAGGAATTATCGAGGAGAGCACGAGCCCATGGTGTTCCCCTATCGTTATGGCGCGAAAAAAGGACGGGTCTTTCAGATTTTGTGTAGACTTACGTGCCCTCAACAAAGTGACCAGAGGCTGTTCTCATCCGCTGCCAACAGTCCAAGACTCGCTGGACTCCTTGTCAGGAGCCCAGTTCTTTTCAACCCTCGACATGGCGTCAGGTTACTGGCAGGTACAAATGGAAGAGACCCACAAAGAGAAAACGGCATTCACGACAGGGCAAGGACTCTACCAGTTCAAGGTCATGCCCTTCGGGTGCAAGAATGCGGGTCCAACCTATCAGAGACTCATGGAGCTAATCTGCTCCGGCATGGATGCGAAAACCTGTCTGGTGTATTTGGACGACGTGATCCTGTTCAACCGTACCGAGGAAGACCACTTGAAGGCCCTGGAGGAGATGTTCTGCAGAATTCGATCCGCGGGGATGAAAGTGAAACCAAGTAAATGTCACCTAGGCCGCACTGAAGTCAAGTTTCTCGGCCATGTAGTGTCGCGCACTGGGGTGAGCCCCGATCCCCACAACACGGAGAAGGTGACGGGCTGGCCAAGACCGGAGACAGCTGAAGACCTTCGCAGCTTCTTGGGTTTGAGTGGCTACTACATGCGCTTCATCCCCAAGTATGCCGAGCTGACGAGACCTCTCCGAGAGGCAACCCAAGGCTCTGGTCCCATAGCTTGGACGGAAGCTATGGCAGACTCGTTCGCTCAGCTGAAGGAAATGCTTACGTCTCCGCCTATTTTGACACTTCCTTCATTCAAGGGCGAGTTCAAGCTGGCTACCGACGCCTGCAACTCATCCGTTGGATCTGTGCTCTCCGAAGTCGTCAACGGCGAAGAGAAGGTGATAGCATATGGTAGTAAAGTTCTGTCAAGAACTGAAAGACGCTGGCCCACTTATGATAAGGAGCTGTGGGCAATTGTGTGGTCAATACGACACTTCAGACAATACCTCGTGGGAGCACCTTTTGAAGTGATAACGGACCACAAGCCACTGGCAAATTTACCTCAGTCCATTGCGGTAGAGAAAGACGCGACGGGTCGGCGGGGCCGTTGGGCCGTAGAACTTAGCTCCTACGAGTTCTCGGTCACACACAAAAAAGGAGTTGAACACGCTAACGCGGACGCCATGTCCCGCCGTCCAGTTGTCGCCCTGGTCAATCCTCCCGGTCAGGTCGACGGGCTCAACGCTGGGAGTTGCGCGTTGAGTGCTACACACCAACAGCAGGTGAACGAGGAATCCGTCACCATAAGCGAAAAGGAGGGCACGTTGGGTTCCAAAAGTCCGCCCAAGTACCAGGATACCGAAGCTTGCTTCAGCGATGAGACATACACGTGGTTTGAGAAACTCAATATCACACAGGAACAGAACTCTGATGCAACGCTCTCCACCGTGCGGCAATGGGTGGAGAAGGGGCGGCCACCAGACAGGAGGGAAGCAAAAGGACTGGACTGGAGACTCAGGCTCCTGGCGCGGAATTTCGAAAGCCTGGGCATCAATAAGGGGAGTTTGGGGATCAACCGTAGTCATAACGGAAGGAGGGAGTTCCGGGTGTTACTACCGGAATCTTTGAAGTGTCATGTGTTAGACATGTCTCACGACTGTGATTATGCTGGACACCTCGGCGTGAGAAGAACGACCGACCGAATCCTAAAGAAGTTCTACTGGCCCGGTGCTTACGGTGATATCAGAGACTACTGTGAAACCTGTGAAATGTGCCAGAAGCGGTCACGTCCAGTCCCTCGGGTCAGGGCTGCCGAGATGCACGAACACCCTTCGACACCTTTTGAAAGGGTAGATATTGACATTACGGAGATGCCGACCTCAAGTAAAGGGAACAAGTACGCCTTGGTTGTTGTGGACTCTTTCACGAGGTTCGTGCGCGTGTACCCCATGGACAACCAGAGAGCGGAGACGGTGGCGGACTGCGTGCTTCAATGGGTGTATGACTTTGGGGTGCCCGAGAGACTCCACAGCGATCAAGGCCGCCAGTTCGAGAGTGAAGTTTTCCAGGCTCTGTGTCGTAGGCTGGGCATTAAGAAGTCCAGAACCACACCATACCATCCGCAAGGGAACGGCATGGTTGAGCGTTTCAACAAAACCCTGAAAGACATGCTGTCAAAATGCGTAAGTGGCGATGGGTCTAACTGGGACGAGAAGGTACCAGCGCTGGCAATGGCTTATAACTCGTCGAAACACAGAGCTACCGGCTTCTCGCCCTTCTTCCTGGCCTATGGTAGGGAGGTGAGGACACCCCTCGACGCAACCCTTCTCCCATCAACATCTCCGGTCGGCGTTCACTCTTTTGTCGAACAACGAGCGAAGTTGTTATCGCAGGCGCTTCGTTCCGTGACTGATACCTTGGGCGAAGCTGCCCAAGACACAGACGACATGGATGCTAAGATGCAAAGCTATAGGAGGGGTGATCAGGTGTGGCTCACCAACCCTGCCGGGCAGGTGGGTGGTAAGAGAAAGCTCGCCCTATCTTACAAAGGCCCCTACACGGTACTCGGACCGGTCGGAGATCCCAACCGACCTGTGGTGGTGTGGCAGGTTCGCGCATCCGATGGTAGGGTGTCCAATGTACATCATAACCGACTAAAGCCTCTTAGGAGCAGGAGGGTTAGTCCTGAGTTTGACCCTTCCCGCCCACGGATTGAAGGGAGTAGAGGAAATGCATGCTTGAGCCAAGGTGACACTGACCTAGATATATTTTGCCTGTCGGAGAACGGTGTCTCGGCCCCCGCTGGGAATACCGTGGACGGCGAGTCTCACTGCACACGTTCTGGCAGGGTAGTGCGACCCGTCGAGCGGTATCAGGCTGGATTCCCCTAATGAAATTATGCTAAAAGGGATGTGGTTTAGAGGGGTAAATCCAAAAGCTGCCGCTTGTCCTTCAGGTAGGATTCAAGGGTGAGTTAAAGCTAAATTGTATTGTATTGCAACAGAAAGCTTTTTATTCCGTAAGGAGATACTGCTGCTTTCTATTGTGTTTTTCAGAATTCAGAGTTGGGAGACCTGGGCACCGACGGGCGGCCCCCGCCGGCGGATGAAATTCAGCAGCTGCGCCTGGAGGTCGCTGGCCTGCGCCGGGAGTTGGACGAGCTGAAGCAGCACGTCGCCCGGGAGGAGCCAACCCCTGAATGCCTCGCTGTGGGGGTGACCCCGGGCACGGCTTCCGACCTCGACAGCAGCTGCGAACTGACCGCCTTCAACACGAGTATGGAGGACTTTGGGGACGACGAGGAGGCCGTCGGAGACCAGGCGGGAGACTTGCCTCCCCAGTTTGGGGAGTGTCTCCGCGTGGAGGTCCAGATAGTGGCGGACGTCGGGTCGTCGCCCCGGAACCACCTCTCCGGGTGAGTGTGACGAGCGGGGAGAGCGTTGTTGGGATTGTTTCTCATAATGGGACGTCTGCCCCAGTGGTGGTTTCTGCAACCCAGCCCTGGATGGACATGATGCCTGGCCTTCCCCTGACGGGTTTTCCGGCCCGGTCCTGGGTGGGCGTAGTTTCGAGAGTTGTGAGCCCTGCCCCCTCGTTTGTTCCTGTGACTCGGCCACCCCAGCTTCGGGTGGAGGGATTGCAGCTTAACCTCCTATTGGGGGACTCTATCGCTAGAGACTGCCCCTTGGCGCGTCGTTGTGATGTGCTCTCACTTTCCGTCGGGGGAAACACGGTGAAACGTCAGCTGCGCCGGGGGAATGAACCTTGCGTCCGTTGGGCGGTGGAGGCGGGGGCCAGGGGACGCGAGATGGGGTGCGTATATGTCTGGCTTGGGTCCAATGACTTGTATTCCGGGCCGGACATGCGCGCGACCGGCTGCGCGGTAATGGCTGCCCTCCGTGGCCTCGTCCAGATAGTCGCAGCGGCTACGGTGGGGGGAGGGGTTGTTTTGTTGGGTCCCCTCCCTAGGTTCTGCTGCGAAAGGGGAATGCAGTGGGAGGCGACACGGGCCTTCCGGCTGGAGCGCGCCATGGTCCGGGGCCTGGTTGGCCCACGGGTGAGCGTGGTGCCCCTGGGTAGAAAACTAACCACTTCTACCCGGGGGCGTCGCCGGCTCCTCAGGGATGGTTTGTACAAAGAGGACGGGGTGCACCTGAGCGGGGCGGGGTATGCGGTGCTGGACAGCCTCCTGTCCAGACTGTAATGATGTTGTTGGTTCTTGTGGTTGCGGTTCTTTGGTTGCATGTTGTTGGCCCTTCTATTGTGTGTTTCAGCTGGGCCTGCCGGCCAAGATCAGCTGCAACAGCGCCTGGTTGACCTCATCGGCTGGCTGGATGGCTGCATTGGCGACCAACGTCTGCGCTCGGGTTGCCGAGTCGCCGTTCCGCGCAGCCCCTCGTGAGAGGGAGCCTCCAGGGGTTGCGCCGCAGTGCCTGTGTGATGTTGAATTGTGGGGGGAGGAGTGTTGGGCGCTGAGTGTGGGCGCTACCCTGGACTCGCCCCTGCGCTGGGCGGTGTGGCGTGCCCTGGGGCGCCCGCTCGGTCGGCTGGCGGAGGCCGGCCGGCCGGCTCGGGAGGCCGGCAGTCGGTGCGCGACCTCGCGCGGGGTCGGAGCTGTGTCTGCTGAATCACCTGCCTTCAAACGAAAATAAACAAGCGAATTGGATCCGACAACTGTATTCCTTTAGCACGGGCTACTCCCCGATCACATTTTTTCGTTGCCGCCACCACCCGGCGTACAGACAGGCAGAAGTCACTGTGCAATGCTGTCTAACCATAATTGTCCGACTTTCTAGTTTGGGGCACAGAAATTAGTTTGTCTGCGACAATACTCCGCTGTTTATCTCCCGGATGATGTTGCATTCCTAGTTAGTTGTTTATTAATGTCATGTGTTACACTGTTATTAGATTAAGAAGTTCAACACTCAGTTTTTTAATTCTACCTAAGTTTTCGAAACTGGGGCAGTGAGTGACCTGGCAAGTCATGTCAATTATTGCAAATAGTGAATCTTAACAAAATAAATAGTTTTTTTGTATATTTTGATTTTTAAATCCATAAATTTCGTATTGACCGCAATAATACACTCCCGGAAATTTTGGTACGAGGATGGGAGAGGACACTTATGAACATTAAGCAGGGTTAAGGGTTTTTGGGGGTTAAGGTTTTTTTTAAACATTTAAGGGTTTTTGCCTGGACCTCAGCCCATTACCGCCTGGGGTGTCCGATCTGACCCCTCCTTGGTTTTTGGGAAAATGATTCTGAGCAGATTCAGAAGAGACTTGCGTCGCTTTGCAGGACTCTAGGGAGATCAGTTTGACAACTTATGACCAAAAATTGACATCAGGTAGGTCAGGTCAACGAGTTATGACGTCATTGCTAGGCTCGTGTAAGGCGATTCCGCTCTTCTAAAATGAAGCTGACAAAACCAGAGTGTAACTCGGCTTCTATAAGAGTTAGATAAAGTTTCTAAACATTGTTCCAAAGCTCTTGAAAAATATGCACGCTGTCATACATTTTGAGGTAAGATCAAAACCAAGGTCGCCAGAGGTCACCAAAGGTCACGGTATGTGAAGTTGTTTGCGTCTATAACTTTTGAACCAAACAAAATACAGTCCTAAATTTGGTATTATAGTAATAATCCTCCTGAGTCCCCCACGTATAGGTATCTTTACGCAGGTTTGAATAGCTCTACCACCTCCTACCGATGTCGTGGCCTTTTATATAAATTATGTATAGAAAGCTGGACATTCTAGATTTCTTCTGGTGTCAAAATCATAAACTAAACCCAAGGGCAAGTGAGTCAAAATTCCCTTTGTTCGACGATAGGCGTGAGCGCCGGACGGTTTCGCGGTTGCTCCGAAGAAGGTATGTAGTTTAAAAATGTTACTGACAGAATCTAGTTTTGATAAGTATATGAACAGAAAGCTTAAATTAATGGAAATATCTCAGTTTTTATCCGGTGTTTTTAACATTTTTTGTTGCCGAACAATCTCCTTCGAAAATGCTATGTTTAGAATTCTATACGCCAGGACTCAATGACGACAAAAGTGACATTATACTTAACCATTTGGAGGGCATCCCAGGCATATCATACTCCTTTGATGTAATGAGACATCATTGATGAGGAGCACATGTTAAGCAAATATGTTTTCCTCGTGGTTTCCTTTGTTTTTAATTTTATAAAACTAGAAGATATGGATTGGAACAGGCGATGCTTGTCATTCTGGTACTGAAGCGAGGGGCAGATCCGAGGAGGGAGGATGGAGTAATAGCCCCCCTTGGGCCTACCTTAAGCACTGATAAAACGCCTCCCGCTGGAGCCGCCGGGCGGGAGGGGGAGCGGTAGCTGCAGCTATACCCCGGTCCCGCAAGTTTTCTTCCAAATACCACGCGAAGGTAGGTCTAGGGGCCCCTCACTATGTAACCGGGGGCCCCCGAAATTAATATCGGTGGCCCCCAGAGTTGTTCTCGGGGTCCCTACCTCTGAGGTCCCACGAGCCCCGCGACCGGGCCCCTAAAAATCGTCTCAGGGCCCACTGCTGTCCAAGCCGGGCCCCCTGTCCTCGGCAGTTTTAGGTCCCCGGTTTTCCACCCGGGCCCCCTGTGACTGCAACTGGACCCTCTGCGATTCACCCGGGCCTCCTTTGGCCATCTGGACACCCTGATATTCTTCCGGGCCACTTGCAGTCCACTTGAAACCGCTGAGTCTGCGACCGGGCCCCTCAGAATTATCCCAAGCCCACTGCTGACGAAGTCGGGCCCCTGTTCTCAGCAGTTGCAGATAATTTCCCTGTATCCCACCCGGGCCCTCTGTGACCCAAGTCGGGCACCCTGCGGCTCACCCAGGCCTCCTGTGGCCATCCGGGCCTCCTGAAATGCTTCCGGGAGCCCATGTGGCTCACTTGCGATCTTTGTGTCGGGGACCGGGCCCCTTACGATAATCTCAGACATATTGTGGATACAGTCAGCCCCCTGCCTTGCTTGTGGGACTCCTTTGGTCTCGGCCCTCTGTGGCTACAACATCTGTTCCTGCTTGGGAGTAGCAGGTATAATATCTTAAACACGGTAACTCCCGGCTGGAGTACAAGTCTCACGAGGACTTCGAGGAGACCAGGTACCTGGAATTAAAATCCAGCTCGCCGATCAGCTCGTGGCTGAAGGCAATAATATGAACTGTGAGGCCAGGCGAGAATACACTGAGAATGTTTCAGAGGCACCAGCTGACGAGCCTCCCACAAAGCGACCAAAGGTTGCAATGTCGTCGAAGGATATCAAAAGTGCTAGCACACAGTACATGCACGAAATTATCCCTGGTAAGGAATCGTACCGAAGATGCCGATGACCGTCCTATAACAAGCTGGCTCTCGTCAAGTCCAAGACGTTTGGAGTGCTTCTCTAATTCATTACTGAAACGATCTTTTTTTACCAAGATCTACGAGGCATAAAGGTCATGGAGCGCACACGATGTATCTCTATTGGGAACCTGGATATGGTACATACATGCTTGGGTCTAACGATAGTCCTTGACTGATCCCTAACGAGAACGTGCTTTTATGCTCGGTGGTATTTAATTTAGGAATTAGGACTTTACTAACAGTGGCTTAAGGTGACGATCCGTATTAGTAGACTCAACCGGCAAAGGTACCAGATTTTGTTATGCCTACGTCATAATAATGATTAAAATCTTAGTTAAAAGGGAAAGCAAATGCAACGTTCATTATGAGAAAGTGACAAATGCATCATGTTTCACGCAGCGCATCCCGAGAACAAGTTTATCATTAGTGCACTATTTATAGTCATTGAGTCCTGGTGTATAGACTTCTATACATCCAATAAATTATATTTATAAATTTTTTAATTTAAATTTTTGCTCATTATTGAGTTCCTTGCATCCAAAAACCCAAAAATCAAAAAAGGGTTTGCACTTCCATCAAATACTTTGGGCTCGGGTCTCAAGAGGATAAGCATGATCCAAGCATTAGGTAAACGAACCCATTGATTACTTTTTTATTCTGGGTCTCTGGTTCCTGAGGTGTAAGAGATTTTCTAAATTGGTCTAAATGTGACCCATTTAGGCCCACTGTAACGCTACTGGTCAACGGGTACGCTTCAAACTGGGATCCAGAATGGAAGAGGGTAAGGTGCTTTCCGAACCGTTTTAGTTTTTCCGTATCACCTCCGGTTCCCGAGATCGTATGGGTCCCATCACACCCCAGGCGGTGGTGTGTATGATAGAGCCCAAGCGGTACCGGGTTAATGAGCGGTACCATATAAGGGTGTGAACTAAATCCGTTTCAGGGTGCCCAGACACCTGCAGTGAAATATTCACTTAGTGTTGAAATACCTATCAATTTTTAATCATTTTCAGAATTCAAAAGGACTGTGTAATGGCTAAAAGAAAACAAAGTTCTGTTTTCTCCTTTCATATGGCGGTCATTTGCTTCGTTTAAATTTGGCCACCCCTAATGATTTTTTGAAATCCATACCCCTGGCGGAAACACAACTGCTTTGGATATATTTTAGGACAAGTCAGCCACCTCATGGAAGTGTCTAACATTCGAGGAATCAGCAGAGGCTGTGATGTTTGCCACTATGTACAAGCTAAGAAATATTGGAGCCGAAAATTGCATTTGCTACGCCCACTGGTTTTGTCCGTACAATGGTTAATAATGATCTATCAGCGACGAGTGAGCCCTGATTGAACGTGGATTAAGTGTTGCGGCTCCCACAAGGGCCTTGGGAGAATGAGTGGAATCGTGGCATTGGAATGGAAATTTTCTGCAGGACAATTTGGGAAATGACATTTTACACGCGCTTATTAAGTCCCATATTTTCAAGGATCGGTCCCAGAAGATGTAAAGAAAGGTAAACAGGCCGGTGGTTTGGATGGGGAGGATGTGATGGGTTTGAAAATTGTAAAAAATCTAGCTTTTCATTTTAATGAATTAGTAGAAATCCTGGTTAGGTGGACTGTGCTCTGAGCTCAAGGGCACATGTCCTTTTAGCACCTCTCCCCAGAGACCACCAATATAATGGGCAAATCATATAATCTGGGGTGCCTAGGCATCACAAGTCGTTATGTTATAGCGATGGCTCATTCCTAATTCGTTTTTTTACGAGGGCAATTGGCATTGTGTTCTTATTCCTCATATATTCAAGACCAGCTCAGGTGCCCCTAGTGTGGGTCAGAGCCACCCAGAGCAGCTGTTCCCCAGTTGTATCTATACTTCCCAGCATTTTTTGTTTTATTTTTTATTTTGTCCGAATTGTTTTTTTTTCTTAAAAAATGACAGAACCTTTCACGCCCAAACGGGCATTTTTAGACCATCAGAAATAAATATATTCGCTGCTTTATGTGAGTGCCATTTGAATTATCACGTCATTATTGAAACAGTTCTGTTCATTCTTAAACAGACTTTTAAGGTAGACAGCAGGATATGCAGCCAGGGGGGACGCCGGTAGGCAATTAGGCGTCATACATGACCACGTATTAGTTAGCAGCATGATGGGATTTTAAAAAGGAGACAGACTGACACATACTGGAAAGGTATTTCTTTGTTTATGTGTGTATGCTTCCAGAATAGGAAAACTTGTTACAGAAATGTTCATTTAATGTCCTTTATCAATCTGGGAAAGCGATCATGACATCTTGTTTAACTTTCTCGCTGTGGCCGACAGATACCCTAAAGACCTGGGCGCCCCCTGAAAGGTCATGACACCCCCGCCTAGCAATGTCGCTTCCCACGCTCCCCCTCCCCGCGATACGGGTCATGGATTCAGAATATCGTGCACTACGTCTAATATACTAAAAGCTTGTTTTTTTATTTCTGATTTTTCATTTTTTGCATTTGATTTTTTTCATTTCAGATAAATTTTTAAAAGAAAAAAATGGGAATAGTCATAGCTGTGCCCCCAGGGACAACACTAGCTCAGGGACCTGCCGAGATGATGAGAGCTGGCCTTGTGCTCTTATTCCCTGTAAATTCAAGGCCAGATCAGGGGAACCCTGATGTGGATCAGAGCCCCAGAGTAGCTCAAGATTTCCCCTGGGACTAGACAAGCTCAGTGCCCCCCCTAGAGATGGAGTCATCCGACTAGTTTAATGGGCCCCAGATAGGCTCATAGAGCCTTGAACCAGCTCAAGGAGTCCCAGAACATTTTTTTTTATTTAGGGCCACTCCCAACAGGCACACTTGCCCAATTACATGGAGTATTGGCGTGGGTGTTTAAGGATCCTTCCGCTCCACCGGGTCAGATCGGACACGGAAGGCGGTTTCCCGCCGTGGGGATTGAACCCACGTTAATCCATGCTATTCGATCCGAAGACTGGTAACGAAGCCACTAGGGCACCCGGCCCCATTTAAGGTACCAGATCAACTCTGGGGGTCTCAGACCAACTCAAAGGACTCTCGCAAGCTCAGCGCCCAGACCATCCCAGGTTACCTCCAGGGCCCATACCAGCTCAGGGTACCCCCAGGACCCAGATCAGCTTTTGGACCCCAGATCAGTTCGGAGGCCCCAAGTCAGCTCAGGGGCCAGCTCAAGTCAGGGGCACCAAATCAGCTTAGGCACCCTTTATTAGCTTAATGGTCCCTCACCAGCTCGGGGACCCAATCAGATCAGATCAGGAGCTCCAGAGTTGCTCAGGGGGCACTAGATCAGCCCAAAGGGCACCAGATCAGCTCAGGAGATAACGTATCCACTCGGTGGCCACCGATCAGCTCGGGGTACCAGATCAAGTCAGGAGGCACTTCATTAGCTTAGGAGCCCCATACCAGGCCCCGGCTTCATCAGCCTCGGTGGGTCTATGAAGCAGGAGGCCCAGGAGGCAACATTATGGCTCCGGAGGCACCAGATCGACTCAGAGGGAATTAAACCAGCTCAGGGGAAACATATCTGCCCAAGGGGCACCAGATCGGTCATCTCGGGGGCCCAGATTAGATCAGAGACCCACCTTAGCTCCTGGTTCCCAAACCAGAGCAAGGGCCTAGATTAGCTGAGGAAACACCATATCAGCTCATGGGACGACACAAGACCGGCTCAGGGTCCACCAGACCATCTCAGGGGACACCAGATCATCTAAGGAGGTATCAATAATCCGTTCAGGGGCCCGGACCAACTCAAGGGACACTAAAACATTTAACAGGTAACAGGCAAGCCCGGGGGTATCAGACTAACTCAGAGAACATTATATAGGTTCAGGAGGCACAATGATTTGCTCAGGGGGCACGAGATTGACGCAGAGGGCACCAGCACAATTCAGAGGGCACGTGATCAGCTCAAGGGACCAAGTCCAGCTGAGGGGGCACTAGGTGAGCTCAATGGGCAGCAAGCTAGCTTTGCCCGTACGATTATTGGCGACGGTGAGGCAGGAGCTGGACGCGGATCATGTGCTCATACTCTTCTCAGGTGCTTTGAAACGTGACAGAATGCCCTAACTGACCAAAAAGTACTGAATTGTCAAACCATACTTTTAATCACTACATTCGGTCTAGTTACATCTAGGTTCAAGGACGAAGGGCAATAAATTTCGAGTGGCACAACTAAAACTGGGTGCACCACCTAGCGATCAATATGGCATTCCGCACCGATGGGGCATTTTCCCCATGTGCCCCCCACCCTGCCTGCGCCCCTGTTCCCCCTCACACCTACCCCAGTATCACGTGAGAGAATGCCGTCAGCTGTCAACAAAAAAGAAGATGACGTCAACTGTCTAGGTGAGAAAAGCAAACGAAAAAGTAAGAAGCACATCATTAGTCAGCTGACAGCGCAAACACCCAGCTCCATCGATAATGGGTTCACACCTCCCTCTACTCGGTCACACACTAACCACCAGCCATCCCAGCCACACACTAACCACCAGCCATCCCAGCCACACACTTACCACCAGCCATCCCCAGCCACACACTAACCACCAGCCGTCCCCAGCCCCGCACTAACCACTAACGGTCCCCAGCCACACACTAACCACTAACTGTCCCCAGCCACACACTAACCACTATACGCGTCGCCCAGCCACACACTAACCATTCAGCCGTCCACAGCCACACACTAACCACCAGCCGTCCCCAGCCACACACTAACCACTCACGGTCCCCAGCCACACACTAACCACCAGCCATCATCAGCCACACACTAACCCCAGCCGTCCCCAGCCCCGCACTAACCACTAACGGTCCCCAGCCACACACTAACCACTAACGGTCCCCAGCCACACTTATCTAACCACTAACGGTCCCCAGCCACACACTAACCACCAGCCGTCTACAGCCACACACTAACCACCAGCCGTCCCCAGCCACACACTAACCACTCACGGTCCCCAGCCACACACTAACCACCAGCCATCATCAGCCACACACTAACCACGTCCCGGCCACACTAACCACCAGCCGTCCCCAGCCACACACTAACCACCAGCCGTCCACAGCCACACACTAACCACCAGCCGTCCACAGCCACACACTAACCACCAGCGCTCCCCAGCCACACACTAACCACCTGCCGTCCCCAGCCACACACTAACCACCTGCCATCCCCAGCCACACACTAACAACCAGCCGTCCCCAGCCACACACTAACCACTCACGGTCCCCAGCCACACACTAACCACCAGCCGTCCCCAGCCACACACTAACCACCAGCCATCCCCAGCCACACACTAACCACCTGCCATCCCCAGCCACACACTAACCACCAGCCGTCCCCAGCCACACACTAACCACCAGCCGTCCACAGCCACACACTAACCACCAGCCGTCCCCAGCCACACACTAACCACCAGCCGTCCACAGCCACACACTAACCACCAGCGCTCCCCAGCCACACACTAACCACCAGCCGTCCACAGCCACACACTAACCACCAGCCGTCCCCAGCCACACACTAACCACCAGCCGTCCACAGCCACACACTAACCACCAGCGCTCCCCAGCCACACACTAACCACCAGCCGTCCCCAGCCACACACTAACCACCTGCCATCCCCAGCCACACACTAACCACCAGCCGTCCCCAGCCACACACTAACCACCAGCCGTCCCCAGCCACACACTAACCACCAGCCGTCCACAGCCACACACTAACCACCAGCGCTCCCCAGCCACACACTAACCACCAGCCGTCCCCAGCCACACACTAACCACCTGCCATCCCCAGCCACACACTAACCACCAGCCGTCCCCAGCCACGCACTAACCACCAGCCGTCCCCAGCCGCGCACTAACCACCTGCCGTCCCCAGCCACACACTAACCACTCACGGTCCCCAGCCACACACTAACCACCTGCCGTCCCCAGCCACACACTAACCACCTGCCGTCCCCAGCCGCGCAACAGGCAGCCCACTCACCGGCCCCGTCCGCCGTCGGCCGCTCCGGATCGATTTCTCCACCCCACGTCGACTGTCCTAAACTCCTGAAGACGCCAGCACGGCACCCATACACCTCACACGCAAACCTCACGCACGCGCCGCCACGCCGGCGGCAGCAATGCCCTGCGCGGGCGTCAATCGAGGTGGCGCGGCCATGCCGCCGCGCGCCGAGGTCGCCCCGGCCGGCAGGGGTGTCCGACCCGCGCGGAACAGACCGGCAGACAGCCAGCCGCAGGCGGCCAAGGTGGAGATGATCGCGAGTAAAAGATGGCGCGTTGAAGTGAGTAACTGGATATCTGCTCTCGCTGCTGGAAAATCTGGGTGGGACCAAGTGGATAGTAATGCCAGATGTGAGGGTTAGACTTGTTGAGTAGCGAATCAAAGCCAAGTTCGATTCTTAGTCGGTCAAATTTTTCCCAGAGTCAGAGTTGAGTTGATTCACTTCTGGACTTGAGTTGTGAGAGAGTTGACTCAATTTCTCGAACAGTTGAGTTGAGTAAAATCATTGTGTGTTTCCAAACCGTGAGCACGAGTCGAATCGACTGAGAGTAGGTATTTTTTACTTAAGTCCTCAAAAAGCTCAGTTTTGAAAGAAAACTAGTTATTTTGGGGATTTTATCATTTTATTTTGAGATATTAAGATGGTAATTATTTTCATATTCACTCTAGACCCAGTTATTAAGCATGTAGGTTTTACGAGGCACCAGCTGCTAAGGTCGTATGGCGTCGTCAACTCACAACTGATTGGAAGGGTATATTGGGGATCAGAAGGTCGTTATTCAGTATTCACACTCGGCCTTGCAAGCCTGGTCAGCGGTGTGGAAGCTCAACGCGATGCCACTACGCCCCTGTATCCCCACCCAGAAAGGAAAGGCAAATAATTTATTTGGAGCGGGGGCTAACATTGACATTGGAGGCATTGCTCGAAAGATCAACCAAGGCATGGCTCCGGTTGCCCCTTGGATTGGCCCCGAAATTGGTGACCTTGGTTTGCTGGTCCGTAAAAACAGGATCAGAAAAAATAAATAAGATAGGTATGTATATGACAACATAGGTGATAAATAGCATGATAAATGCCAGTGACGGATGAACGATCGAATTTAAGGAATTTTCATTTGAGGTCCATGGATTTTTCAACCTATTTCTTTCCAGTCAACGCCATAGGGTTATTGTTAAAATGTCTGATTTGAAGGGGGCACTATGCCCCGGTCCCCCTCCCCCCAGTGCCACCGCCAGTGACAAAGCCCTTCTATAGAAAAGGCCCTCTATAGATAGAAGGGGAGAAGGGATTGACTCAATCGTTTCTATACTAGTCATTTTTTCTGTACTAGTCATGGTCATAGTGGCTAGTCATAGGCTGTACTAGCCATGGTCCAACTTTTTTCACGGTCGTTTTGTTAGCGATGTAATTTTCTTCGTAGCATATTCGGCGTAACCAGCATCTAAACAACTAAATTCCAAGCATACCACGAGGCATCCATAGAGAAGAAACTGATGAGATGATGGAGAGAAACCGCTCTTTGGCCTTCTTCCGGGTTCCCGTTACCCTCCTGAGAACATGGGTAAGATAGTGGATAAAGAGGCGATCCCTTGGCTAATGGATAATCAAAAGTTTGAGCAACTGGAAGGCCCCAGCGTATACTTTGTGCTTATTCCGTGCTCAAACACGTCAAAAGTATGGTAGAGTTTGTCAGGAAGCCCACAGATGGCGTAATATGGCCGGCCTTTATCCGGCCTTTATCATGCCTTTATCCTTAAGATGGCTGGCCTCTCTCCTTCCTCAGCAGTTTTATATAAAAAATATGTGCACGGGCGGATCTAGGGGCACCGGTCCAGCCACGCCTACCCAAAGTGAAATAGAGAGAGCCAAACTCAGAGAGCAAACTAATACTCTCCCTGAAGAGAAAGAAGGAATGGAGAGTGGAGCTTTCTCCGGTGACGTTTTTATCGTATACAGAGTTTTATGTTTACGTTTTCAAACAAAACCATCTACCTTGCACGGTCCAGTCCCCAAATTTATTCCCGAGCCCCTTTGAGGAGACCGGGTCCCTGTCAGGGCTCGCCCCTTCCCCTCGGCACTCGGACGTGGTAATCTGAGCGCACCTGCCACCCAGGTAATGCATGGTAATTCAGGTAATGCATCATTTGCAGCGACTGCTGCTGCCGCCCCGGCAAATAGTGCCTGGCCGTTCAAATTAACTTTTCTATGCTGAATTTTTCACCACCCCCTGCCCCACACCATGAGCAGCCGGGTGAGGCCCCAGAGCGTGCCGGGTCTCCCCTGCAGTGAGCCGTCTCGGGGGACAGCTCCAGTGCAGTGCCAGCAGCAGACCAGTACCGTGCCCACACGGATCCGCCTGATGGGTGGAGCACACATCGTTTGACTGGATATGAACATACACCCAGTGCGGGGGCCTGGAGTGACGCTGCTCGCCGTTCAACTCCGGCCGCGCCTGCCACAACGGCCGCTCTGAAATCATGTATGAACTCACAAAATGATTCGTGCGGGGCTAGGAGTTTCAAGGCCCCCCAAACCGTTCGAGTGTTAATGAATAGCCGGAGGCTTTTCCGGAGCAATCGCGAGGGAAGTTCGAGCCCCTACCTCCCCCCAATGAAGTCCTGGATCCCCTACTGTACATGGAGAGAGAGAGAGAGAGAGAGAGAGAGGGGCTCAATCGATTTGTCTCATCGAGAGGAATCAAGCGAGGTGCTATTTGACATGCTTTGAAATTCAAGTTATTGGGTCATGAAACCCCGAAAATAAGGCGAAATTCAGAAAAACTGCCTTTAAAAAAACTCGATGTGCCAAGTGCGCAAAGCAGATGCAGGAAACTGAGGTCACCACGTTATTTTGCAATGTTTGTTTTCATGAGAAACAGTGTGAAAAAACTAGGAAAAGTTAAAAGTGATTATTTTGGGAGCCCTAAGGTGCGAGCACAGCCAATAACTTGGAGTCTCGTTTTTTTCCAATATAGCGTGGTTCACAAATTTTAAGCTAATATCAGGTGAGTTTTGCTTTGCGCTGTGCTATAAATTGTGGGGGCAGGGCAGCTAACTAACGGAGGCAGGGCAGCCCATCGCGCGGCCTTGGAGATGACTCAAGTTCAGTATTTATGCAGTGAGCTTCTGCCTCCTGTCCTCCCACACATTCCTTCTGAACCCCCCCCCAGTCTACCTGGCTTCCCAGCTAGCTCCGGGCATATGTAGCCAGTCGGTGGCCGCTCCAGCGCCTGCGCGCTCCCGCTGACCCCAGCGTCGTTCCGCACACGAGCTGGACAACGAGAAGGAGAAGTGCAAGGGTCGAGATGGACACTGCCTTCGCCGAGCTGTCAGGAGACTACTGGCGGCGGAACTGAGGGGGGGGGGCACCGGGGCACGGTGCCCCCCTTAAATCAGGAATTTTAACACTAGCCATATGGCGTTGACTGGAAATAATTGGGTTGAAAACCCCATGGTGCCCCCCTTAAATTTGGACGTTCCGCCGTCACTGCAGGAGACTACAGCAGATCGCGCATCCTCGAGTCAAGACAGACGATGGAAGCGCAGGGCAGTCAAGAAAGGGACAGAACAGAGGGCACGCAAGGCAGGCGAGGTGCATAGCCGGCTGAAAGATAAGAGGGCCGAACAAATTCGAAGAGAGATAGGGCAGGGTAGATGAGGTAATACAAGGGCGCGGAAGAGAAAAGGGCAGGCCAGGATAAAAGTATTCTACGACAAAACAATGGGACGCGGTGGATTACAGAAGATCAGAGCGCAAAGAACGAGAGTAGGACATAATAGAAGGAATGGGAGGCGACAATAGTATAATGGTAAGACAGGCAAGGAGAAGCCAGGACACATGATGGTGAGGGCAAGGGGTGACGTGAGCGATTTCAAGGAAGACAACAGGAGGGCAGTGAAGTTGAGGGAACAGAAACATACGGAAAGGTAAGGGCGGTACAGAAGACACGGGGCCCCGTGGCATGTTTGTGCTCATTTTATGGGAAGAGTGACGGTAATCATTCCCTGGAATCGCGCTTAACATTATTGTGTCAATAAATGCAGCTCCCGCACATGACCCAAGAAGTTTCGATATGGTTCGGTACTGGATTTAAAGATGTCAAATAGTGAAAGAGTGAATTTGTGCCATTATTTATCATGTGGTAGGGGAGAGTGGGGAGACATGGGACGCAGGAGAAGTGGGACACGCCTATTTTTTTAATCTAGGAGTAAGCCAAAATTATAATTTTTCGTTGATTCCCGCACTATACGTGCCGCTGCACATCACTAGGGAGACAGCTTCCTTTTCCGGCGGGTGCTGGAAGCGGCAGGTGAGTGTTCCTTAAAAAGTTAATTTTTTTACCTTTTCTTGAGTGCATTTTCTGCTAAATCTGTTACCGAAAAATTTGCTATTTTGGTCCACTAAAGCTGCTGTCGTATTCTCCATCGATCTGTACCAGCCTCGAATAACGAAAGTGGTTTTAATTTTACTGACATCGCAATTCTGAAAAAATGGCGAGGTCGGGAGAACTGGGACAAGTTGTCCCACTTCTCCCCTTGCTGTCCCACTTCTCCTTGTACTGTACTTTGACTGATTGTACCTATATATTTGTACTTTGATGGAAATATGGTTGTGTCGGATTTTTATAGAGTGATTCTGGTCGTCAGCTTGTTTTCCTTCTTTCGTGGTTTATAAATCAAGATCAGAATAAAGACCATAAGTTCAATATGGCGGAATTATCTATAAAAACAACATTTCATCCATGCAACCCCCAGGGGCGAATCCAAGTGGGGGGTGGGGGGGCGATGGGACGATCACCCCCCCTTGGACCGACCTTAAGCACTGGAAAGAAATGCCCCCAACTTCAGCCGCCCCCCCGCAGGAGGGGCGGCTCTACCCTTGCCCCGCAAATTGTCTTCCAAATGCCACCCAAATTTAGTGTAGTCGGGTCCCTTTTAATCCACTCAAAGCATCTGAGTCTGCAACCAGGCCCCTCAGAATTATCCCAGGCCCACTATCGAAGCCGAGACCCTATTATAACCCGTTGCAGAGCATTCCCCTGTATTTCACCCGGACTCCCTGTGGCTAACCGGGCCCCTGCGGTTAGCCCGGGCCTCATGTGGCTATCCGAGCACCCTAACATGCCTCCAGGCCCCTTGTAGTCCAATTGGAACCTCTGAGTCTGCGACCGGACCCCTCAGAATTATCCCGGGCCCACTGCTACCGAAGCCGGATCACTATTCACAGCTGTTGCAGAGAAATCCCCGTGTAATCCACCCGGGCCCTTTGTGACCACAGCCTGACTCCCTGCGGTTCACACAGACCTCCTGTGGCTATCTGGACCTCCTGAAATGCTTCCGGGGCGCCTGTGGTTCACTGGGACCTATGTGTCCGCGACCGGGCCCCTCACGATGGCCTCAGACATACTGTGGCCGAAGCCAGTCTCCTATTTCCAGCATTCATGCCTCCCCCGTGGTCTACCTGGGCCTTCTGTGGCTACTGTCGGCCCCTGCTTTGCTTGTGGATTCCCTTTGGTCTCGGCCCCTTTGTAGCTGTAGCTTTGGGCCCGGGTTGGGAGTAGTAGGTATAGTATATTAAAATCTTAATTCACGCAGGCCATAGAATATTGTATGCGGGCTAAGATGGTCCTGATCAATGATCCTAGTCGAAATTTGCCCAGTCCATGGATTTGTAGAGATCCAGTCCAATGATGAGTGGACCTCAGCGATTTTAGGGCCAGTTCATAATTTTGGGGCTACTACAGTTCTTGGAATTGTTTACCCCCAAAACGGAGGTTGACGTTTTTCTTGCTTGCCGATGCATCTTCATGTGTAAGTTTTTTTATTTTAAAAAATATAATTTGCACAATCGGGCCCCCACAGCTATTTTGGGCTTCTTTCGAGGAGGCCGGGCCCCCTGTACGGGTTCGCCTTCCCTTGGGAAATTGCTGGATCTGCTCCTAGCCAATACCTATGTACTATGTACCTGCCCTATCCTACATGCAAACCTGGAGAATTAACAGGTCCATATAACAACGTTCCGTGCGATACATCGCCGCAACAACAAAAAAAGTTTTTTTTTTCAAATGTGTGTATAATAAAGAATACCTACATTTTTTAAAATATATCGCGCAGACAATCAATTATAGCTTCTACAGTTTATTTTCAAAAGGTGTCATATAGATGCTATGCTTTATAAGATTTAGACATGATTCTTCAGTAGTCCCACCTCTCCCCTTTGTGTCCCGCTTCTGAACACCCATTGTCCCAGTTCTCCTGCAGCTGTCCCAGTTCTCACTAACCATAGACTTCTACAAAAACTTAATTTTTCACAATTCTACTCTGTTTACGCCCTAAAAAGACACATACATCCATAACCAAATGTTTCTTCCATCATGTGATGCTTATACAATCTACCAGAAACGCTTAACTAAATTTATATAATTTTTAAACTTGTTTAATGTCCCAGTTCTCCCCACTCTCCCCTACTTAATAGTTAAACCAGAGTGAAGGCTCAGCAAGCCCTCTGACTTGTGATGACCTTGAATATGTCGGATCGATTTTTGAAATATTACTTGTGTTTTTTTCTTACATTTCAACCGTCACTGGAACCACCTTATCTGATTCTGTCTCATTGAGTGTCTGCAAAACTGGAAAGAACGAAATCGAATTCCGATATTTATAAACCTTGAAAAATAGTTTATCTGATATGACCTGGTGTAGATACCCAATGTTTTATGGCTGGATAATGATGTTCAGAGCAACAGCTTTCATTTGAGCACAAAAAAGTATTGCTAATCAAAGTATTTTTTTAGTTACGAGGTTTTGGCCTATTTTGAAGCCCAGTTGCCCCAGTGGGCGGGGGGGCAGGGTAAACTGAGAAGAGGCCGATGCTGGCCGGAAAGACAAAGACGGCGGGAGGGCAGGTGGTGGCCAGCAAGGTGAAGAAGAGAACATGACAGAAAAGGATGAGGGCAGAGCATATGGCGGGGGGCACGTTCTAGCGCCATTGGGTAAGGGGGCTTGCCAATCGTAACCCCGGGTTTTCTAGCTTGTAAGCTTGCATTGTAAAGCAAGTCTACGGACTGTATTGTATTGTAAAGCACAAAAATGACACTGATCCCCAGCCGACGATAATCTGGAGGACTGGGGACCAAGGGCGGGGGCTGGGGACCAAAAATGGTCCCCAGCTTGTGCAGAAAAATGCCCTGATTAGAACGCATTCCACAGCGTGAGGTTCAATACTTAAGCCTTCCCGACTCCGCCCTCTCTCCTCTGCAATGTTGACGCAGTTGTCAATCATTTTGCGGCATTAGCTGTCGCACGTCGCGGCCGCGGGCATGTGTCGGGCGGGTGGGTACGTGACTGTTCTACCTGTGGCTGACGGGGCTGGTGCCCCGCACCCCTGTACCGCGCCCTTCTGCGCCCGAGCTCCGCGGCAGGGGTGTCCGACCAACCCACAATTCGTCCAGCGGCCCGGGGCGACGCGCGCGCCCACGCGCCCAACACTCCTCACTGTGATGAGTCATTGCCAAATCATACCGTCTGAAAATCGGCTTGGGCGGTATCGAGTTGGCCTTGATTTCCAGGGCAGTGTGCCGTTTCTAAGCCATACTTGAATTCGATATGCCGGCAAAAGTCACCAAAACTAACCCATACACTACAGGTGTCTTTAAATCACGCAGACACAAAACCCTCAAGGTCAAATAACCTCAATCTTGCATTGTTAATGTGAAAGAAACACTACCTGCAAAAGTTGAGCAAAATTGAACCAGTATTGCGGCAATAGCGTCCTTGATGTGTTTAATAGCGTTCTAATACGCATGCGCACTTGCGAAGTAGCCTGACTAATTTTTGCAACTTTTTATACAACTCTGTTTCTCCGGAGCTTCAATGCACCTCAGCGAGCGTTACAAAAAAGGAACTTTGATTTTTTAAGAATTTTGAATGTTCGGGATCCTGATCCTCCAAAAACAAAACAAAATTTGAGTAAAATTAGGTTTTGTGCCCAAAGTTGTCTCCAAAAACAGGAAAAAAAGTTCGAAGTGATCTTAACGCAATAGCTGCCAACGGCTCTGTAACTGTCAAGATCCCAAACTGTTAAGTATATGGTCGCTTTGAATTTAAGAACGAACATTTAACTCATTATAAAACATATATTGGCAGGTTCCGGGTAAAAAATGAGGAATTGCCATAAATTTTCAATTTGTCCTGATACCAAATTATCACAGAAGGAGTAATGAATACCACTTATGCCATGACAGCCCGACGACATTCACTCTACCGGTCTGCTCCAGCGCCTGGTGATTTGACCGGGGTGGGTCTTCCGAGCACGCTTCTTATTTAAAGCGTCTCCATCCTGGCGTTTGTCGCCGACCACTTCAACGTACTGCAGTCTTCGAGGTCAGCTTCACGCATCTATCTGTGCACTGTGTATGAAACATGATTCAACAAATGAGTGGCTCTTGGATGAGTTTCTCAAGTTCTGCCTCGGTCATGTTCATAACGTGCGGAGGCTCAGAAGCCGGTTCACCGCCATGTCCTACAGTTCATAGTAGGTCTCTGTGGAGAAGTTGAGTCCTGGAACTTTGAACTCCCTTACTTGGGATGCTTGCATGGACTTGCGGCGATGCGAGTTGACCTAAGCCAGAGTTCGTTCCCGGAAAACTCTGTCCTAGTCTCCAGGCATTCCGAGGATGATGCTTTCCGAGTGAGCCATGGACCCATTTCGCGCCGTGCTCTTCTGCACTACAACCAGTCGTCCCTCGTGCAATAGACCTGCTGTCTTCTGATCTCTTCGGAAATGTTAGGTGACACGTCATTAGTATCAGAGAGGTACTTTACGTCGAGGATAGTCAGAACGTATGTTCTGATAGGTACAATGTATGTCGACATTGTCGACATACAATGAAGGTCAACAGCCGGACAATCGTGGCATCGGGTTTGTCAAAGGTAAAATAGTGCCGCAGCAAATGGCTCTGAGTGGTATACCACCTCGCTGTACACAGCTTGCCATGGCTCTGTTTAGCCATGCTGGCCCCCACCTCACCACCGATACCTGCCTTAGCGGCTCCGCGATAATTCGCAATTAAATGTTCCACGATAACCCGCAGTTAACTACTCCATAATAATTCCCAATTAACTGCTCCACGATAACTCGCAGTTAAATACTTCATGATGGTGCGCAGATAACTAATCCACGATAATTTGCGGATAACTGCTCAACGATAATTTGTAGTTAACTGCTCCACGATAAAGCCGCATTTAACTTCTCCACGATAATTTGCAGTTAACTGCTCCTCGATAACTTGCAGTTAACTGCTCCACGATAACTCGCAGTCAACTGCTCCATGATAATGCACAGTTAAGTTTTGTAGAGCGTGTTGAGAAACCACTATCTGCATATTTAATTTCACCCAAAGCTCTCGGTATACAATTTCCGCCAGTTTTAAAGTTCAAAGTAAAGGGGCCTATTGGCTTATTTCAAACCCTGAAGGAATATCTTCCAAATGGTTGCTGTACTCTGATTGGTCGTAAGCCCTACGTCTCGCCCATTCTCTGAAAATTCCATGCTAGGAGTGAGCCAGCATGCAACTGCCTCTCGACCGGGCACTTTTGCAAAAACCTGTCTAGTTCAGAGCGTTACTGGGCCAAAATTAGTCAAACAACCGCAATACACATCATATCCCTCCTCCCCCGTACTTGCCCCAACAAGTTACAAATGTTTTGGAAAATCAACCCTGAAATTGTTTCCTTACATCAGACATATGCATATTCTTTCCACCACTGAATAAAGTTGGCCGCCGTAGTGACACCTGACGTTCAGTTCTTGCACCAGTGCTTCTTCTTGTACTGCATGCTATTTTCGCCGTGCGGAAATGATGTGAATGGAGCTTTATAGCGAGTCCAGGGGTGTAATTTTCTATCCTAAGTCATGCACCCCCAATCATGTGCTGAGCACCCCGAATACATGTGCCGCCCCTGGCTTATCACTGCTACCCTGAAGAGTGTCATCCTATCTCATCACTGCCACCCTGATTCGTGCCGCCCCTGGCAAGTTTTCCCGTCCCGGGTTCATTACTCCCACTCTGATTGGTCCCACCTCTAGCTAATCAATGCTTCCTGACTTATCCTGTTTCTCTGATTTATGACGCCACATCGCTGTCGCCCCCGCCTGATCACTGTCGCCAACAATTAATCACTACCACCCCCCTCTGGATGATTACTGCCGCCTTTTGTTCATCACTGATTAGGTGGCCGATCACTGACACCCCTGGTTTATCATTGCCGCCTTTGAGTCATGCCGCCCCTGGCTAAACACCCCGGTTTACTTCAACACTCATATACTTGCCCCTCCTGGTTAGTCACTGTCGCCCACCGAATCATCATTGCCACCCCCGCCTGATCACTGCCGCCCATGGCTGATCACTGCCGCACCCTGGCTGATGATCGCAGCCCCCTGATTGATAACTGCCGCCCCTTGACTGCTAACTGCCGCCCCTGGCGGATGACTGCCCCCTGGCAGATCAATTCCGCCCCTTGGCAGATCACTGCAGCCCCCTGACTGATCTCTACCGCCCCATGGCTGATCACTGGCGCCCCCTGACTGATAACTGCCGCCCATGGCTGACCACTGCCGCCCCCTGGCTGATCATTGCCGCCCTCTGACTGAAAACAGCCGGCCCTTAGCTGATAACTGCCGCCCCTGGTTCATCACTGCCGTCTCCCGGGGCAGTGAGCCTTCTGAGGGAGCATCCTTCTCTGGATATCATTAACATCATGTTATATCTGAGGAGTGTTACTTTTAATGTCATATATTCATCCTAGTAGTCTTTCAGATTTTACATAACGTCGAGTTTCATGTTATCTATAGTCTCTGACTTTGGTATATCGTGTGAAATTGTCTGTGTCATTGTTCAGTATTTGTATTTCATTTCATTTTTTTGTGTTTTATATAATCTTCTGATACAACTTTCACAACCTGACCTATTTTACCACCTGACTTGTTAAAATTCGTGCGGAAATATTCTATTTGCGTATCTTATTTAATGTTTTGGGCGCCGTATGACCCTAGATGTCAGCGCGCTCTAAAACCTCAAATATGATGATGGATCGTCTCACGACTGATCACTGCCGCCCCTGGTTTATCACTGCCGAGGAGACCAGTCCGGCCATGGCCCCCAAAACCAGTCAAACTTAGGCCCTACTGTCCGCACAGTTTTGTCAGGAGGAATCTCTAACACCCTTCGAGAAAGCAAACAGCAGCCCACAATCGTCTAATCGTTATCTGTTTGTCTATTGGAGGAATTCTCCGAGCCGAATCAAAGGTAGACTGTTGCTGCCGTGCCTTTACTCTTTTAGTGTCAGCCAGGGGTAACATGTTTATCTCTTTGGGGTGTGCGAGCACCCCTAATCACAATGAGAGCACCCCCAATACATGTGTCGCCCCCCCGGCTCAGCATTTCTACCCTGATTCATGCCGCCTCCGTCTTACCACTGTGATCATGCTGCCCCCGGTTCATCACTGCCACCTTGGTTTATGCCGCCATGGTTCATCACTGACGCCTCCTACGTATCACTGCCACCCTGATTCTTACCAACCCTGACTTATCATTGCCACCCCTGATTCAAACAGCACCCCGCTCATCACTGCTGCCAGTGGCTCACCAGTGCTATCCCCAGCTTATCACTGCCACCCTGTTTCATGCTGCCTCCAGCTCATCACTACCGCCTCGTCTAATGAATGCCACCCCTGGTTTATCACTTCCGCTCTAATTCGTGCCGCCCTGTGCTCATGACTGCCGCCCCCAGCTCGGGGACGGTGGATTCCATTTTCGGGCGGTTGTACAAGATTTTCGGGAGGGGGCGCCTTCCTTCTCAGGGAGAAGGGGTGCCTCCATTCCCAGGGGGCACCTTTGGCTTCCTAGGGGCGCCCACTCAGGGGAGGGGGCGCCGACATCATTTCCCTGCGTTGGTCGATAAATTGGGTCTATTGGCTCTTCATGAAATGGCTTTGATGAAAGAGGGCACCATTCATATTTGAAACTGTTTTGATTTCGCACAGAGAGCCGTACCTCTTCAGGTCATATTCTTCAGGTAGGCGGTGTTTAGATCTGAGGTTTTCTTGGCCCGCCGGGGGCGCCGTCCAAATCCGGGGGCGCTTCCCTGGACGAGGCCAAAACCGGGTGTGCAAACATATACTTTTGCACAACCTCATTTTTTCAGGGTGTGCAATTGCACACCCTGCCCCCCCCCCGAGTCCAGCTTCCCTGTCCCAGCTTACTTCTTCCGCCCTGATTCGTGCCACCCGTAGTTTATAACTACTACCTACGGCTCACCACTCCCGTCCTCGGCTTATGCCATTTGCATTGATGCGTGCCACTCCCGGCTACTCAAGACTACCCCCCCCCCAACTTATCACTTCCGCCCTGACTTGTGTCGCCCCTAGTTCATAACTCCCGCCCCCCCCAGTCTTCACTGCCGCCCTCTCCCTATCACTTCCACTCTGGTTCGTGCCGCTCCTAGTTCATAACTATTGGCCCTGGCTCATCACTGCCACCCTCGACTTATGACTTTGCCCTGTTTCTTGTCGCCCCGGCCAATCACTGTCGCCCTCAGCTTATCACTTCCATCCTAATTTGCGCCGTTCTTAGTCCATAAGTGCCGCCCTGGGCTCATCACTGCAGCAATGATGTTTTCCTCCCCTGTGCGTTAGGGTAAAATAAAAGGCGTTAGGGCAAAAATAAAGGGCATGCACGGGGACCGTGGAGTTGCCATATTTCTTAATATTTACAGAACAATACACGCATTCTTTGGACCACTTTCGGTGTTTTTGCTTTCTTTCCACATAGTGATTGAAGGGAATGTGGCACCTTTATAACGTGATGTTAACTGAGATAGCCAATTTGTAAAGCATGCCGGAAAACCCGGTACTCTAAATATCATTTGTCTTGAAACTCAAACTTTCCGAAGAAAAAGCTAAAAACTACCTGGAATGTACCCCTCATGTACCTTTAGCAGCAGGCCACAGTTGACAGCCATGTTGGTGTGACGACATATGCTGACGTCACGGTGAGTAGGTATCAGCCAATTGAAGCCCTTGAAGCCTATTGAATATGATAGTGGCTGCCAGATCATGACATCATCCACAGGCAGACATCTATTTATTTCCCTAGAGGAGCATTTTAAAAATCAAAATATTGAGCTTATTGTACATTTGTCAGAGAAATAATGGACGCTTCCATGATATTCAGCTAAAAATACCCCTAATTATACTAAATTTCAGGATTCGACTAAAGTGCCACATTTCCTTTAAAGGGAATGTGGCACCTTGGTTGAATCCTGAAATTTAGTGTAATTAGGGAAACTTTTAGCCGAAAGTCATGGAAGCGTCCATTATGTCTCTGAACAATGTACAATAAGCTCAATATTTTGATTTTTAAATGCTACTCTAGGGAAATTAATAAATGTCAGCCTGCGGATGTCATGATCTGGCAACCACTACCATATTCAACAGGCTTCAAGGGCTTCAATTGGCTGATACCGTGACGTCAGCATATGTCGGCACACCAACAGCTGAAAACAGTGGCCTGCTGCTAAGGGTACATGTGGAGTACATTTCAGGTAGTTTTTAGCTTTTCTCTACAGAAATTTTGAGTTTCAAGACAAATTATATAGAGAGTACCGGGTTTTCCGGCATGCTATACAACTTGGCTATCTCAGTTAAAATCACGTTATAAAGGTGCCACATTCCCCTTAGGTCCTTTGCTTTCACTTCAATCTCCATCCACTCTGCAATACTGAAGGTAAAATTTAACCCCACAAAACTGATACACTTCAATCGTGGACAGGGGCGCAGCCAGGGGGGGGCACCTGCCCCCCCATCGGTGCTGGAGTGCCCTTTGATCGCTTGGTGGTGTACTCCGTTTGGGCTGTACCGCTCGAAGTTTATTGCCCTACGCCGTCGAACCTAAAAGGAATTAGATCACATTTAGCGATTAAAGCTATTGTTTTACAATTAAGTGCCTTTTTGGTCAGCTAGGGCATTCTGTCGCCTTTCCAAGCACCCGCGGAAAATGGGTACGTAATCCGTGACCAGCTAATGCCTCATTGTTGCCAATAATCGTACCAGCAGAGCTAATCTGGTGCCCCTTGAGCTCATCTGGTGCCCACGGAGCTGGTCTTGGCCACTTGAGCTGATCACGTGCCCTCTAAGCTGATCTGGTGCCCGTTGAGTCAATCTGGTGCTCCTTGAACAAATAATTGTGTCTCTTGAACCTAGCTAATGCTCTCTGAGTTAGTCTGATGTCTCCAAGCTCGCCTGGTGCCCTATTAGCTGTTTTAGTGCCCCTTGAAGTGATCTGAGCCCCCTGAGCTGATCACATGCCTCCAGATTTGATCTACTGTCCCCTGAGCCAATATGGTACCTCTTGAGCTGATCAGGTGCTCCCTGAGCTGGTTATTTATGTCTCCTAAGATGATCTGGTGCCCCCTGAGCTGGTCTGGTGCACCCTGAGCTGATCTTGTGTTCTCTGAGCTGATCTATGCCCCTGTTTTGGTCTGGGGGCTAGGAGCTGATCTGGGCTCCCGGGCTGATCAATCTGGTTCCCTGTGAGAAACTATGTTTCCCCTGAGCTAAACTAATGCCCCCTGAGTCGAACTGGTGCCTCCTGAGCCAACATTTGGCCTCCTGAGCCCATCCATGCCCTCTGAGCTCGTCTAGTCACCTTGAGCTAGTTTGGTGCCCCCTGAGCTAATCTAGTGCCTTTTAAGCTGATCTGGGCCTCCTGAATTGATTGAGTAATTTCCTCAGCAGCTCTGGGCCCCTAAGCTGAGTTGTGCCCACTGAGGCTGATGAGGGTCCCTGAGCTGGTATGGGGCTCCTGGGCTGATTAAATGCCTCCTGTCTTGATCTAGTACCTCCAAGTTGATCTGTGTCCCGAGCTGATCGGGAACCACTGAGCTGATCACTTGCCCTCTCTCTCTGAGCTGATATGGTGCTCCCTGAGCTGATCTGGACCCCTGCTCTGGTCTGGGGACTAGGAGCTTATCTGGGCCCCGAAGCTGATCGATCTGGTGCCCCCTGAGCAGGTATATTGTCCCTGAGCTAAACCAATGCCCCCTGAGTTTATCTGGTGCCTCATGTGTCATCATTGTGCCCCTGAGCCCATCTGATGCCCTATGAGCTAGTCTGGTGCCGCCTGAGTTAATATGGTGCAAGGCCCTATGAGCCTATCTGCGGCCCATTGAGCTAGTCTGATGACCCCCCCCACCCCATCTTTGGGGCCACTGAGCTAGTCTAGTCCCGGGTCAAGCATGAGCTGCTCTAAAGTAGGGGGGGCTCTGATCCACACCAGGGGCCCCCTGAGCTGGTCTTGAATAGACGGAGAATAAGAACACAAGGCCAACTCCCATCACCTCGGGGGTCACGGGGCTAGTCTAATCCCAGGGGGCACATCTGGGGGAATGAGGGGCAGGGAAGTCTCTGATCCACACTAGGGGGCTCCTGAGCTGGTCCTGAATAGATGGGGAATAAGGACACAGTGCAAACTCCCCTTGTAAAATGGAGCTAACGAGGAATGAGCCGTCATCGCTAAAAGGGCTTGTGATGCCTAGGCACCCCGGGTTAAATAAATTGCTTATCATACTGGTGGATTCTGGGCACGGGTGATAAAAAGGCATGTGCCCCTGAGCTCAGAGCACAGTCCCCTGAACCAGGATTTCTACTAATTAATTTAAATGAATAAAGGACTAGTTTTTCACAATTTCCAGCCCTGTCACATCATCCCCATCCAACCCCAACCCCATTTCCATCCAGCCACATCAACTACCAGCCTGTTTACTTTTTCTTTTCTCCAACTGGGACCGATCCTTGAAAATATGGGACTTTTAAGCGCGTTAAAAAGTATCTCCCTAATTATTCCGGCAACAAAAATTGTATCCCTCCACTGTCACAATGTCACACATCCTCCCACGGCCCCTGTGGGAGCCGAGGAACTGAATCCGCGTTCAACCAGGGCTCACTTGTCACGACAAAACTAGTGGGTATAACCAATGAATTTTCGACTCCAATATGTCTTATCTTGCACATAGTGACAGATATCACAAGCTCCACTGATTTTTCTTAAGTCAAGAACTTGCATGAGTTGGCTGATTTGTCCTTAAATCTATCCCAAAAAGTCGTGTTCTGGCTATTTTCATGAGATTTCATTGACACTTTTCTTTTTTCTGTTCTTATTTCAGTTTTCCTTCTCCGTCAATGCTTGATTTGCATTTTTCTTGGACCAAAGGTACCCAAAAGTTGATATTGACTAAGATATAGTAAGTTTTTAGGTTACGTTAAAAGTGCCATTTCTCTCTCGGGATGCCCCTGAAAGGTGGTGTGCCCCCATACCAAAGCTCTGGCTGCGCCCCTGATCGTGGAAAGATTTAAAGCTCAGATTGGGTTATTTTAAGACGTGTATGTACAGGGTGTTTCAGAAAGAATGATATTTTTTAAATGTTCGTTAAAGTACAAAACATCCTTCAAATCCCTCCAAAAAGGCTCATTTTAATGGTAAATGGTAGGACATTTTTCATAAAAATGTTTCATTTGCATCAAATATTTTCTCCTGTCTTAAATATACTCGAAAAATGATGCAAGAAGCGTGATATATACCCGCTATTTGAGAAAACGGAACTGGCAGCACTTTGAAAAGGCTTTAGCACACATGAATGGCACGTGAGCACACACGTCAAAGGCACAAGTTTCAGTAACATCACAAGTTTAAAGCTTTTGGCTCAAGCTCCATATGGCTCATTCGTTTACCTACCTTCCATATGAATGACTGGATCCGGCGGACACAGCGCAAAAGACCTCACTGTTTACCGCAGAACAAGAGACATGGACCAATGGGGATCGCTTGCTTGGACCCGAGGTTTCCTAAGCTGAGTTGTTTTTTAGAATTAATTTCTAGAGGCAATGTGCGTGCGGACTGTAATGCACCGCAGTGACGATGTAATGTTCGCAGTGTCGTTGGCGTGATACTTGTCACGTGATACGTGCGTGATTTCTTCGAACATTTTCGATGAAGGCAAAATAGACAGTATTTTCAACTCATCTTTAAGACTAGTTTGAACTAGCAAAAATATCAAAACAGCTATCAAAATACGAATAATCGTAAATGTCCCAAAATTCGCTTTCAATTGATATTTAAATCATACCACAACAACCTATTTATAACTGAATTATGATCCATTTAAAAATATCATTCATTATGAAACACCCTGTAGCTTTGGGATGTCGCCTAAGAAGCAAACACGTTTGGCAAAAGCTTTAGAATACCTGCACAACATTAAAATAGAATGTTCCCTGTGCTATAAAAGGCGCAAAAAGCAATGAATAACATATTTGGTGCACTGAAGGGGTGCCGCCCCCCAAAGCTGCCGCCCCTTTGGGGTGCCGCCCCCCACCGGCTGAGCATCCCCAAAGATTTTGGGAAAATTACACCCATGAGCGAGTCTATGATCAACGTTTGGGATTTCACTGATTATCAACAGTGTTATTTTGATGACGTCACATATTGTTAAAAAAGAGGACATATTTCTGTTTTTAGCGTATGAAAGTGGAAAAATGCTGTTTCCTGATTTTCAGACCTCTCTTGTTCTTAAAATGTTTTTTTAGGATTTACATAAAGTGGTCCACTCCCTTTAACTAATCCACGATAATTCACACTTAACTGCTCCACGATCATTCCCAATTAACTTTTCCACGAACCTACCGTCGGTGGTTCCGTGGTGCTCGGTCAATATTTCTTGAACATGCGGTAGGTATCCACAGAAAGGTATTAGACAGTCCGGTACACTGCATATCAACCTCGTCTCACACATTGTGCCAACGTCGAAGTCATGTATTTCAGAGAAATCTAAATATAATATATATTATCCTTAAGGAAGTATGAAACAATGCCTGTGTTCTACCATTATGAATAGCTGAGTTTCACAGTTTGCACTGTGACGATATATCAGACCACCAATGAATATTTTGCTCCATAAAGCGTCGTGAGTCATCTGTACCTAGCTAACTTATGCATGTTTCCCTTAAATAATATCTTTCCTAATCCCAACTCGCCATAAAAGGAGCCAAATGGTACCAAACCGATGCGATAGATAATCCTTCGCTCCAGTCATTATACCATTGTACAAATATATCGACTGATAATATGAATGATAGATGATGGATAAATGGAGATGAATATGTCATCTGCGAAAATATAGAAAGTAGTCTTATTTAAAACTAAGTAAAGGTTATTCATACACTCACATGCACATTCAGCCTGGAGTATCCCCAGCTAGATGATTTAGCCGCATGGACGAAATAGGGGGGGACGGGGGATGTGTTCCCCTACTCGCAAATCGGGGAAGGACGTCCCCAAAAATTTGAACCTCGATTAAATTTTTTGTTGCACTTTCTCCGTTACCTGCGTGAAACTACATAGGTAAATGTGTCGTTGAAGTGCATCATCGTTTGTGTTTCATATGGAGCCAAATTCCCAGAATTTTCCGTCCCCCCTCCCCCCGGTCATCACCCGTTCGGGGTCCGTCCTCTCCCAGAAAAATCCGTGGCTACGCCCTTGTTCAGCTGATAAACCTGATGCACGTGACCAGCTTCCTTGCACTGCCTCCAGCTACCAAGTAGCCACATTCGTTCAGCACTTCAGCCTGCTCCTGTCTAGTGGTTTGGCCACTTAAGCTTTTCCGGCTCGCCGCCAGAGCACTGGGTAGTACTGGGAGATGGCGCTGTCGCCCGGTTTGAGCGGCACCATCAGAGGCGGAGAGCAGTCCCAGGGCCGGGAGGCGATCACTGCGTCATCTCCTGGGGACCAAACGCCACAACGTCACTCGCAGACCAGCGCAGCGGCTCTTGAAGGTGTCTCAAATGAATCGATTACTTTCAAAGACTAGCGTATCAGTTCGTGAAGGTGTCTCGCATAAATCGATCACTCTCAAAGACTAGTGCATCGGTTCGTGAAGGTGTCTCAAACAAATCGACTACTCTCAAAGACTAATTCTTCGGTTGGTGAAGGTGTCTCAGATAAATCGATTACTCTCAAAGACTAGTGAATCGGTTCGTGAAGGTGTCTCAGATAAATCAATTACTTTTAAAGAATAGCGCATCGGATCGGTTCGTGAAGGTGTTTCAGGTGCACCGGGCAAGGGTTTCTAGCAGTGGAATGGGTCCGAACTTTTCACGAGTTTGGATATCATTGGCCATCTTGAGAATCTGACAGGACTTGAAGGTTTTGAAGAGGAAGGGTCAAGCTGTTCCAGGATATCGCGGCACGCAAGCTAATTGAAATGCAGGTAGAACAATTGAAACAAACTAAGGCAACCTAACATGATCGACGTTGTGGTGTACACGTGTTTTTGACGTGATATATCAGCCGTTGTGTCAGTACCAACCACTTCAGTGATATTCAAAGTTACTGCTCCTGCATCCACTGGGACAATCCTTAGGGTACCTGGTTTGCCGACCTTGGTGTTTTTGTGTTAGGATTTGGTGTGAAATGTGTTGCGTTTTTCCCTTGTGCTGTTCTTGCCACTGCAAAGTGGTAGTGGGAGTCAATGTTGCTCTATGTCATTGTCGCAGTCTGGCACTCGCAAAACATCAACACCAATACGTGGCACCCGCCATGTTTTACTAACACCTCTACCCAGTGGCCGATACATTGGGGGCTAGGGGGCTCAAGCCCCCCCCATATGTCAGACTGCCTATAGTAAAGGATAAATGGAGCCTGATCCGAGGCAATGACAGGGAAGGATGGAGCCCCTAGTCCTCCTCTCCTCCGAAGTGAAGTCTCCGACCCGCTGCTGCTTCCACCCAACGCTCCCCAGCCCCCACCACTGGAAAACGACCTTGTTTCAGTTGATATACTTTTTTACAAAAACTCCATGTTATTATGTATTTTAAACCGTGAGGGCCGGGTGGTCCGCTACTTAAAGGGAATGTGGCATCTTGGTCGAATCCTGGAATTTAGTGCAATTAGGCGTACTTTTAGCCGAAAATAATGCAACCACTCTAATAACGACAAATGGTATATGGAGTACCAGGTTTTCCAACTTGCTTTAAAACTTGGCTATCTCAGTTAAAATCACGTTATGAAGGCGCAACATTCCATTTAATGGGAATGTGGCACTTTGGTCGAATCCTGGAATTTTATGTAATTGGGGGCATTTTAGCCAAAAAACATTAAAATATCCATGACTTTTTTCTGAAAAATGTACAATAAGCTGAATGCTTTGATATTAAAATGCTCCCCTATGGTAAGAAATAATGCTCTGCCTCTGCATGGCAACATGATCTGGCAACTACTACCATATTCATTAGGGTTCAATAGGCATCTTGACATCAGCATGACGTCACGCCAACAGCTAATAACTTCAGCCTCCCCCTTTGCCCCATTTTCGCCATTTTGCGCCCTATTCTCCCTTTTTCGCCATTTTTTTAAAGCTCAGCCCCTCTCCTAGCTGTTCCGCTCCTGCATTGCGTCACAAACGGTAAAAGTTATATTTGGCCCAGTACAAAAATAGCTATTCCTCCCTGTTGATAAGTTGGCCCGTGTAAAAATGGTTTTGCCTTCCCGTTCAATTTTCCACACGATCTCAGATTCCAAACAGAAATATGTTCCCTGTAGTACATCAAAATGAGCAGCGTATTTAACATGTAGATGTCGAAATATGGATCTGCGTTTTATAGGTTCACGTAAGCCTCGGGCATTGTACGTCAAAGCTTTGAGCTCTAGCGTCACGTTAGGAGTTTAGCAAAATTATAATAACGGTACAACAACGGCCTTCCGAGGCAAATAGTTGTTCTTTTAAAAAGTGAACGCTGTTTGTTCATATGCATCTACATAATAAAACATGGTAGGTAACACGAATTATGATATTCTCATGAGTATTTTTTTTCGGAACAATCCGTCTCCTGCAGAATGAGAACTGGGGGCGCTTTGATGCTGTCATCTATATCAGCACAGACAAAAAACGCAAATGACAGGCATACTGACTTGAGCACACACAAGACCAAGCTCGGGGCCCTGAGACACAGCTCGGGGCTCCTTGAGACGGAGCTTGGGGGCTCATAGAGATCAAGCTCGAAGGCCCCCGAGCCCAAGCTTAGGGCCCCTGAAACCAAGCTCAAGGCCCCCTAAGACCAATCCCGGGAGTCCCTTAGACCAATCTCGGAGCCCTGAGACACAGTTCGGGGACCCCCTGAGACCAAGCTTGGGGGGCTCCTAGAGATCAAGCTCGAATGCCCCCGAGCCCAAGCTCAGGGGCCCTAAGACCAAGCTCGGGGGCCCCTGAGACCAAGCTTGGCGGCCTCTGAAACCAAGCTTGGAGGCCCCTGAAACCAAGCTAAAGGTCCCTTTAGACCAATCTCGGGGGCCCCTTAGACCAATCTGGAAAGCCCCCTTATACCAATTTTGGGGGGCCCTGAGACCAATCTCGGAATCCCATGAGGTCACGTTCGGGAGCCCCCTGAGACTAAGCTTGGAGGGCCCCTGAAACCAAGCTCAGGGCCCCCTTAGACAAGCTCCGGAGCCCCGTAGACAATCTCGGGGCCCCTGAGACCGAGCTCGGGGGGGGCCCGAAGGGTAAGCTTGTGTGCCCTGAGACCAGCCTTGGGGGCCCCTAGATCAAGCTTTGGGGTCCCTGAAACGAAGCTCGGGGGGGGGGGCGAGGAACAGCTCGGGGCCCCTGAGACAGAGTGAGGGCCCTGATAACATGCTCGGGCACCCTTTAGATCAAGTTCTGGGCCCACTGAGACCAGGCTCGGGGGCCCCTTTAGGCTAAGCTTGGGGGCCCTAAAGTCCAAGCTAGAGGGTCCCAGAGCCCAAGCTAGAGGGGCCCCGAGCCCAAGCTCAGGGATCCTGAGATAAAGCTCGGACACTGTCCAGACCGAGAAACTGTTGAGGGCCCAGTCAGGTCGTTCATGAACTTTCAGAAAAGAACCAAGCTAAAATTGCGTATTTTTCCAGGGGCCCCCTCTGATAATTTGGGGGGGGCAACTGCCCCTCTTTGCTCCCCTTAATCCGCCGCCACTGCTGTGGATGATGTCATGATCTGGCAACAAATACCATACTTGAAACGCTTCAAGGGCTTCAATTGGTTGATGCTCATCGTGACGTCTGCCTATGTCGTCACACCAGCAGCTCACAACAATTACCGCCCGGCGAGGGGTAGATGAGGGATAGGTGTCAGGTAGGTTTTAGCTTTTTTCTACGGAAATATCGAGTTCCAAGACAAATGATACATGGATGACCGGGTTTGCCGACTTGCTTTACAACTGGCTATCTCAGTTAAAATCACATTATGAAGGTGCCACATTCCCTTTAAAATATTCGTTCCACTTATTTCACTGCACAGGATTTGAGCCTTTTGATCTGACATATATCTCACCGAGCCAGCGCGTGGAGAGAACACGCCGATGTGACGTCATCGAGGCGTTACCGGGTGCGCCGTGGACAGTCCTCATGTGGAAGACGATACAATCGCCAGGCTGAAAAGAACCACAGACCTTGATTCAGTGGCATATTTATGTTCGAAATCTACCACAAAAAGTACTGGTCGATAAAACACTCATTTGGAAACCAAGCCCCCTGAAACCAAATGACAGCCGTCTGTCTCAGAACAATGGTTGCCGTAATCCGAACCTCGACAGCCCAGCGGAGGAGCTGAAACTGGCCCGCGTCGATGGCGGCGATGGGCACGTTCTCGTACACCCTGCCTCCGTCGTCACCGGCGCCTGAGTCCGCGGGTGGGTAGTTGTTCCCAGTGGCAAACTTGCGGGGGTAGAACCAGGAGTCCCAGAGGTGAGATCCGCACACGAACTGAATCGATGTCTCCAGTGGCACAGGATCCACCGGCATCCAGATGCTGCACACCTGGGGACAGACAGTAGGAAACTGCACACTGGGGACGGACAGTAGGATACTGCACATGGGGACGGACAGTAGGATATTGCACACTTGGGGACGGACAGTAGGATACTGCACACTTGGGGACGGACAGTAGGATACTGCACACGTGGGGACGGACAGTAGGATACTGCACACGTGGGGACGGACAGTAGGATACTGCACACGTGGGGACGGACAGTAGGATACTGCACACTTGGGGACGGACAGTAGGATACTGCACACGTGGGGACGGACAGTAGGATACTGCACACGTGGGGACGGACAGTAGGATACTGCACACCTGGGGACGGACAGTAGGATACTGCACAAGTGGGGATGGACAGTAGGATACTGCACACCTGGGGACGGACAGTAGGATACTGCACACCTGGGGACGGACAGTAGGATACTGCACACCTGGGGACGGACAGTAGGATACTGCACACGTGGGGACGGACAGTAGGATACTGCACAACTGGGGACAGAAAGTGAGGTGCTTCACACTAGGGTGTTCCACTTTGTACAAACATTTAGGTAGGCATGTGAAGACTTCTGAATCCCGTTCCTTAGTCCATCAGCTTCATCTCACACAATTTGCAGATTTTCGATCGGTAAACTCTCTTCGCCCCGGGTGTTTGAAGTCTGAGCTCAAATTTGGTGTTATGGTATTGCTGAATTGCAGTCCCCGCAGCCGAATGTCGGATATATTTACGCTTTTTGTCGGCATTTAACACGCGCACTGAGGGCCTCGGAGGCACTCTCCACCTGTTTTTCCAAGGTGACCGAAGAACCGCTCGTAGCCGAAAAACGATACTTAGTCACAATTGAGAGAATTTAACGGTGCGTCGATGGCTCAAATAATTTTGAAAATTAGTCAAAATTTTTTTTACTTATAGTAGCTTCCAAAGTCAGACCTGAATTTCGAGATCGCCACAATCGCGCGGTTGGACTAGTTTGCTTGCATTGGAGACCGAATGGTGACTTCTTAACGCCATATAACCTGAATTATATGCCAAGGTCACGTTGCATCAAGGTCACTGTCAATGTCAAAGGTCACAGTTTAAGGTCATATCAGAAGTTCCAATGTCATTGATATTCTTCTTCTCGTCAAATGGCATCACCTCAGTCTGACGTATATTATGCTATGACGTCATAGTTAAAGTAACTCAATGTAAAGACCGAGGTCAAAGGTACAGTCAAAGATCATGGGTAAGGGTCAATCCTCATTTCCCGTCAAACAGTTGCTATAGTGAGCTTTTGTCTACATTATAGGTAGTATACCATTTTGTGACATCATAGGTCAATGACCTCGAATGACATTGACCCCAAAATTTTAGGAAATATTCTTTGCGGCCTTTTCTTTATGACCCTGTCCACCTTTAGTTTATTCTCGTCTTTTTCCTGCATAATTATGGCTACTCCCAATATGTACCAGCATGACCAAGGTTTGACGTTTATGACCTCGTTTGACCTTGAAGATATTGACCTAGGTCAATGAAAATTGGTAATTATGTAGATTATTACAGCTTCCACCAGCCTCCCTTCCGGAATTTTTCTACCTTTTTTTAGTTTCTGAGATCTTAGGGAGGCCTACCAGGCCCCCGTCCAGTGCGCGTTAGTGACAGACTAGTGCAGATGTTAAAGGGAAACGTGGCATCTCCGTAATGGGATTTGAACTGAGATAGCCATGTGACAGATGATGAAAAATCCACTAGATCGAAATTAAATTTGCCCCGGAACTTACTTTGTGTTTGTGGAGATAAAAGGTAGAAATTCACCGCCTACCGACCTGCTCCTCCCCGGTGGTCACTGGGTACGAGTTATGCTTGGGAACGTGACACAATGCTCAGGTCCGCTGCGCGGGAAACACGGTTTGCTTGGACTTTTTAAAACTTACGTGCTAAACGTGTCTCTGGTACTGGTGACTGTAAAAGTGAATGTTTTATTTAATGGTTAGTTTGAAAAGTGGTGTATTTTAATATATCAAGACAAATAACCGAAATCGATATGCGTTACTTTGGCTATAATAATGATAACATCTTTTGACACGGACTTTGAGGGCCGGCTCAGTGTTCGAGTATCACCCTTGTAAATTTCCTTGTAAACAAGAGCTTAACGAGGTTTGCACCAATATATATTTATTTTAGTGTACCATGCCATGCACTTGGACGCAATACGGCAAACGAAAAAAAACACAAAAAGAGCCAATGATTTTAGTCAAGTATGATCATCAGGATCAGGGCTCATACCCGATGTATGATCCCTGTAAGCCGGACGTTGGTGCTCACCTTAAAGCCGTCCATGGGATAGTAGCTCTGATCGTGGTGCCACGGAGTCTTCTTCACAGTGCCCGGCTCCTTGTTCAGCACGTGCTCGTGGTAAATGGAAGCCACCTGATAACGCACACCACACATTGTTCAGCACGTGCTCGTGATAAATGGAGGCCACCTGATAGTAAAAAGCTTCTCCGTAAAAAGCTGGAACGATCTTCCAGAAAGCATAAGGAACATGCGGAACGCAAGCAAATTCAAGCGCACTGTTACAGAAACATACAGCGCTGCTAAACCCCCCAATTATTACTTTCTGGGCACAACACTGGGAAACATATTGCATTCAAGGCTTAGAATGGGACTAACTCAGCCCAATGCAGACATCTTTAAATATTACCCATCGCCAGTATTCTGTCACCAATGTTTGCATTAACGCGATCCCGGGTGTTAGTGCCCTATTCTTATCTGGGCGACTGCGACGCTGGGAGGTGAAAATGTTGGCTTAGATTTTGATGTTTAGGAGGTGGAAGATGCGATTTCATATCGTTTTTTTGTTGTGATTTCCACACTATTTATGTCTATGCCCGGGTGTTTTGACTATTAATACAAGCATTCTATATTTTATCTCGGCCTATTGGTTGGCTTGCGATACACTTTTCTTACAAACCGTGCCCCGGAGCCATCGACGTCAGCATCTAGGAAAGGTATCCTGTTGTCAACGCTCTCTTCCGTGGTGAAACTGAGTGTTTCACCACGGTAGAGTTGTCAACACTCAGTTTCACCACGGAAGAGAGCGTTGACAACAGGATACCTTTCCTAGATGTTGACGTCGATGGCTCCGGGGCACGGTTTGTAACAAAAGTGTATCAGAAGCCGACCAAAACTGGCCAGTGCCTAAACGGACGTAGCGAATGCCCGAAGCGCTACAAACAAAGCGTCATTAAAGCGTACATCCACCGGGCTTTAACACACTGCTCCTCGTGGGAGCTGGTACACCAGGAGTTGAATCGTGTGAAGAGTATCCTGATTAACAACGACTATGATTTGAATGACATCGAAGACGTGATCTCCAAAGAAATGAACAAAACTTGTACGAAACCACCAACGAAGGAAGCCCCATCAGGAGCTGTACAGCAACTGTTCTACCAAAACTCGAATTCCACAGCGTGCTAAAAGGATGAAAAAGCGATCACAACAATCATCAAGAAGAACATTATCCCAAAACAACCCGAGGATTCAATACACCCGACTATCTACTACAAGAACCAGAAAAGATCAAGCCTTGCAATGAAAAACAACTTATCTAACGACCCTTCAGACCTCAAAGCCACCAATGTAGTTTACCGGTTCGATTGCAAACATGGCGACTGTGCGCGCCGAGCGGACTGCTGCTACATCGGGTACACTACTACGACTCTCTCCAGAAGAATAATATGCCACCTGCAGCAAGGCGCCCTCCTGAACCATCTGAGGACGACCCACAACCTTGAGCTCACCAGGGATGAGGCCGTCCAACAAGCATCTATAGTGGCCCGAGCGCACAGTAGGCGAAAACTTCAAGCGCTAGAAGCCGTGTTCAACCGAGATATTAAACCCAAGATTAATATCCAGATGAATCTAGTTTCCCACCTGACACTATATGATGGTGCCCCCTGCGTTTACGATGATCGTTGTTTATAGTGTTGTGTTTTGTCCCAACTGTGTAATTTTTGTAAGTGTATTGAGTAATCATTGACAGGAATTTCCAGGGTATGAATTTTCGCGATCTGGAGTGATCTGGAGTGCCCTTGTAAAGTAAGCATTTTCTTACAGTTTTCAATTTAACTTTTAGTGAAGGGAAACTAATCTATAAAATACCTCAGCTCAGCTTTACCAATGAACCGACCAGAAGCGAAGTGCTAGGCTTGTTAATGTCGTTTATGTAAGGTATAGTGAGTGTATGATGATAAGTAATATGTATTGATTATGCCCGATGATGCTATCTGGAATAGTGAAACGTTGCGAAAAAATGAGGTTTTTGGAAAAGTTTTAAAGGATCTACAACGCAGTGAAAGGAAAACTATAAGAACTATCGAATATATATATATATATATATATATATATATATATATATATATATATATATTCGAGTACTTCGGCAATATTTCTTCTTTTAGACAATGACGATTAAAATTGATAGATGAGTCACATTTTGAGAGCTTCTTTTGATGTTTTTCTATTTTTCGTATCAGGAGGACAAAAAAGACACGCAACGTAGTCATGTCCAACAAGCCAGTCGAGGCGGAGCCGTGGAAGTGCACCAATGTAGTATATAAATTCACATGCCCACTTGAGGGTTGCAGACCTCAAGCAGATTACTACATTGGCGTCACAACAACGACTTTGTCTCGACGGCTCACTATGCGTCTACAACACGGAACAATCAAACAACACATGCATGATGAACACAACACTGAGCTAACACGCAAAATACTAGTCCAGAACATATGCATTATCACATCCACAGACGACACAAGCAAACTAGTAGTTCTCGAGGCACTCCACATACACGAACATAAGCCATCACTAAACATGCAGATTAACACGCACCAATCACTCACATTGTGGGGGGGGTAAATTGATAGTACGGCAATGTATTTGATATTGCAGGAAATGTATACTGTGATTTGCATTGTATTTATGCATCGTCAGAGTTAATTGTGTTGTTAATCTGCTGAAAATGTTTCATGTATAGCTGAGTAAAACATAGTCTCTGTTATCAAATGTCCGATTTAAAATGACTTGTACCTATTTAGTAAATGATTGTTTAAAAGCATTCTTTTTGCTATGATTCCATTGCGACTTGTTAACGTTTGCCATTGCCTCATGGAAGTGTCCTAGTTTTTTAGCTCATTCTAATCAATCTAATTTTCAAATATAAATATTTGAACTGTGAGCAGCAACATGCAATCCTTGAAAATAATTGTTTGAATACAATTGAAACTAGTCGGAATTGCATGAATTTTGGATCATTGATTTACGAAACACCACCTGATATAAGACTCCTGATACGAAAAATAGAAAAACATCAGAAGAAGCTCTCAAAATGTGACTCATCCATAAATTTTAATCGCCATTGTCTAAAAGAAAAAATATATATTTCATTAAAAATGACGGCAAATCGGGCCTTAGTAATCTTCTTATGTAAGGATTCGACAGTTCTTATAGTTTTCCTTTCACTGCGTTGTAGATCCTTTATATATATGTATATATATATATATATATATATATATGAGTGTATGTATGTATGTATGTATGTATGTATGTATGGATGGATGGATGGATGGATGGATGGATGGATGGGTGGATGGATGGATGGATTGATGGATGGATGGATGGATGAATGGATGGATGGATTTCTGTATGTATGCATGGATGGATGTATGTATGTATGTACCTCGGACTGCATCAGACGGCCAGCGATCTCCGCCGCCGGCGAGCTCCTCACGAAGCTCCTGAACTCTGGGATCTTCTCCCAGTTGAAGTAGTCATCGAAGTAAGCACCTTCACTAGGGTCCCCCTGCAATCAAAAGTAACACCGATTGAGACAGGCCATAGTAGCTGTCATGTTCTGACAAAAATGTACATACATACATGCATACGTTGTGCATGTACACGTTCTGACGGATGTAAATTGCACATGCACATGTTCTGAGAGGGATATATGTATGTACAGCCCCCTGCAATTGAATCTGTACACACTAGGCTCAGAAGTTTTTGTTATAGAGTGAGCGAACTACTGCTTCAAGAGTCGTGATTCAACATGCAGCTTGTGTGTTTTGCTCTTAGCTATGGATTATGTACCGACTTATGCTCAGAAGCCTGATGTTTAAGAAATTAATAGCGAAAAACTAAATTGTCACGAGGCAGCTATCAAAAATGTTTTCTGCTAATTATTTTCAAACTACGAGCCTGGAGTTCAGTTTTTGGGACAATATATAAAGCCAAGGACAAGATACACATGCTGTATATCTCATAAAGACCGAGAAAGTAATAGTCGTCCAGAATTTAGCCAAAAGCTGCTGAGCATAGTGTGTACAGATTCAATTGCAGGAGGCTGTACATACTACATGCATACTTTGGATCATCGGGGCTGAAAACAACGGAGAGCAGATTTCCGTAGCAGATATTCTTTCAGGCAAAGTTGGAGTCATATCTTTGAAGTTGTTAACGATGTAGTAGACACCAATGGCCGGCTTGCCTCCCCTGACTTCCTCTATTCTGGATAGGAAAATGCTACGGGACCACTGTTTATTCATTTATTGGCACGTCAGAACGTGATGCCATAGTTTGAGGGACATTGTTCATTTGGTGTCATATATCTAAAACGGTGTAAAGGTGTATTAAAAACCATATGTTGAAACAAATTTTTTGTTTGTTCCAGTTTTGTCGTTTAGTATTGCTTATAATTGCATATTTATTGCCGCAACGCATACAACTCAAGATCAATTATGCCATACGGAAACGTTGCGTTTTATCCACAGGATCTTTGCGTGAGTGAAATATTTGATAGCAAACAAACTGTCGCCCAAACGAACTTTCAAATGGTAGGCGCCTCGGCTAAGGTTTAATGTAATAAAATAGCAGAGGTCATTGAAGGTCATGAATTAAAGTCACCCAAAGTCGGTATGACTTTGTAAGACTCCAACATATCCGAACCACCGTGAACCTGTCAAGGCTTGAAACGAAATTTTGACGACGTATCTGCGTACTTTTCCTTTACATGACATTTAAGGTCAATCTAGGTCATTTAGTCAGGTTTTAAGTGTCGTTTCAGATCCAAGGCACAAATAATGACACGAAATCTGTAGTAGTTAAGGGATCAGCTTTCATTTGAAATCCATATACGGATACGCTACAATATGGCTAATATATTAGCCATGTTGTAGCGTATCCGCACGAAAGGTACTTCCAATGAGCGTTTTGCCCTAGGTGATGACCTCTGTGACCTGTTACTAAATTTGAGTTACAAAAAAATCCCCACCACTGGTTATGGTAAACTCTGGGTATACCCCCACCTAGTGAAAAATGGGGAAATTGAAAACAATACTTTTCAAAAAATTATTAATTTAAACAAAAGGTCACAAGGTCGTGAAGGAAAAACCTGACCTAAGGCCAAAGTTTTTATTTTTCTTATATGACCCGTTGTATATCTATCTAGCGATATTCCCTTTAATTCATTTCAACCAGCCACTTTTAACATGCGAAACTATTTCTGCTTCAATGTTTGCGTTGACATCGACATTTTGATGAACTCTATCTGATAAACTCTTTGACGTCGAGACTGAAAATGGGCCCAAATTTTTATTCTGTTTAGGGGACCCCGGATACAGAGTTTTGTGGGAATATAAGGAGCCTGGATGATTTGACCCAGAATGTGTCATGTCAAATATGCGTAGGGTACGATATGAATGCATACTTTACAATTTGGCAGCAAGTCCCGCGCGTAATTATCACCACTCCACAAAATGTTTACAGACAAAACACGAAATTGTCTCCAAACTGTTTCCAAAGAGTTTGCAAAGCTAGTTTTTATGTGACGAAAAGTTGGAGCGTCGCAATTTACCCTATATTTTTCGCTTTCGAAGAACGAACGAGACGCAATAGGACAGGGACGCAAGAGAACAAGGCGCAAGAGCACTGGGGCGCGAGAGGACGCGAGAGGTCAATATTGTTTGAGCTCAATATTTTTAGGTGCACGATATTTTCGCTTACACTTCAAAGTTATCGATATCGGCTTGGTATAAATTAAAGAAGGTTACCAACAGCTGTGAGAATTCCATTTTCCTTATTTGTCTCCTTATCACCCGTCATTTACTATTTACATCCGAAAAAGTACAAATCCACAAACTGAGGAAAAACGAGAATAATGTCCTTAAAAACACCATTTAAGTGTGCAGTGTATCTAGTACTTCATGAATGTTTTCAGACAAGTGACTGGTTCCGGTGCGCTACAGCGTCAGTTTCACAGTTTGTGGGCGTGAACTCGAAAATGAGCACGCCACTTGCATAATTCGCAAATCGCAAAGAAACATTAGTGCGGTGGCAAGTTACCTTAAGGCTCTCGCCGAAGCGGCTGGGGTTGGCGATGTTGAAGTCGATGCCACGTCTCACCGCGTCCACCCACTCTGCACTGAAGACGCCGCGCAGACACACGGCACCGTCCCTGGCGTACTCCTGAATGGCACTCTCCGGCACCAACTCCGACTCCGGCATCGACTCCGGCACTGACTCCGACATGGTGCAGCCGAACCAACAGAAAGAGAACCGATGGCACGCTCTCCAGCAGCTCTCTTGTATATGCAATTGGTAAAACTCCTTCGGGCACTAATCTACTCTGAATACGTATGGAATGACACAATTTTTGGAAACGTTTATCCGTTTGTTCGTGTTCCTAATGGTTGAGCCTCTCACAGCGTCAACAATATTCTCAAATGCAGGTTTTCTCCCTTGGATTTCAATAAGTGGTCCACCCACGGCTTCAGGCCAGAGCAATCGGAGTCAGAACTATCACCAGAGTCCTCCAAGGACAGACAAACAAACACCACGGCCGACCGAGACGGCCTGACTGCCGCTGATGGTCTAGTGTAAACAAGAGGCTCCGACCAGGGTAATAGAGGACGCGCCGACGGTCTGCCCCGGCGGCAGCAGAGCTCGCGGAAACGACGCCGCGGTGATCATGGGAACTGCACTCACAGTGGGAACTTTTCCACTCCTAGCCTGAATTTAGTCAAAAGTTGAAAATATGATTTCTGGTTAGAATATGCTGCTCAATTGGTTGGAAATTGTCCAAATTTTACTCTGTAACAATTATTTTTGCCTCCTTTTCCAAAAAAGTGGGTGAAACATGACCCTAAAGTTGGAGAAAGTTGGACATCCAGTATTACCTGTTTCGATTGTTTCAATGCCAGAAAATAATAGCAAAATATCTAGGGAAACTGGGGGCATGGACACCGCGGGTAAGACGGACACCCGTTGGGACGAACGACAGTGTCACGACCGGGAAAAGCGTGTAATACGCCTCCTCTTAGCGCGCGTCGGTCGCATAGGGGTCCGGTGAGCTCTGGATACAATTTCATAATAGTAAAACGCAACTCATGTGTTTTTCACAATGGAATCGTAAGGTCATTGCACGGATGTTTCTATAGATACTTATGGTACTACGTAATATAGTTCTTCAAGATGTTACATTTGTTGACCGTAGTCGCGACGTTAATCGCAATGTCGTCCGACTCATATCCAAGTTTGTTTAGGAAGAGCAAAGTGGGGTAAGACGGACACCACGTGTGGGGCAATATGGACATGGTGTCCATGTTATCCCACGGAGCATATTAATTTCATATAATATAAGCTAAATAAATAAAGGCTGATGGTCGGGAGGTGGAGACACAGGCCGAAATGCTGGAGAACATAAATTAAATTTGGGGGTCATCCAGGGGCAGGTGTACCCGTCGACCCTCATGCCCCCTAAATGGTCATGGTGCCCCCTGAGAGATGATGGGCCCCTAAAGTGTCGCTCCAACCCCTCCCCTCAGGAGCGTGATGACGTTCTTCACTTTGGCAGTGTACATGCAAAGTAACATCGCGACTATAATTCTTGTTGCCGCCACCGAATGGAGCAGGGAAGCACACAGGAAAACTCAAATGGTGTTTTTGTATTACAACAATTTTTCGAACCTTCTCACAGGTGAGATACCCAGACGGCAAAACATATTTATTGCAATCCCAAACTGCGCTGACATTTCATCCCCCACCCGTCCCGGCTGTGCGGGCCGGTCGGTCACCAGGCATCGCAGCTACAGCCGTCGGGCACGCCGCTGGTGCCTTGCATTGTGGGCAGTGGGCTTGTTACATTGGAGTGAGTCAGCTACGGGCTTATATCTCCGTTTGTGAGAGACCGTACTTTCACGTGACCTGATGGGACCCCACGTAACGAGCACAGCCGGAGACCGAACGCTCTAACCTCGCAGGGAATTCGCACCCAGGATTTTGGGGGGCGGGGGGAGGGGGTTGGGGCGGCTGACGAGAGGGGCAGCAGGCCGGTAAAGGTAGCGGTATTTTGCCTCAGGGGACGCACTTGTTCGCCCAAATAGCGGCCAATTTTTGCATCCTGGGGGGTGAGAGCGGTGGTGTTTGCTCCACAGACCAGTGTAATTTTTAGGGGGCGGATTGTTGGGTGCAGGGGCAGCAAAGTTGGTGTAGGGGGCGGCATGTTGGGTACAGGGGCGGCAGTCAGTGTACACTGCCTCTAAAAGTCAAGTGAAGGCTCATCCTTCCCCTCGATGGGCGCCTTCGGCGCTCCAATGGATGGTAGCGGCACTGGAGCCAAAGCGTTTGGGGGAGGGGACCGGGCCCGCTGCCTCCTCCCGGGTGCGCGCCCGCCACCCGATCCGGATGGTGCCCCCACCCGCAAGATACCCCGCCCCGATCGGCGATCCTGGATCAACCTATGCACAGTTCCGACAGCCCTTGATACTTTTATCCACCGTCATTAAAAAATTAAGAAAAGGCATGACCCCTGACCCTTGACGGAAAAACTAAGAAAGACCCCATTCCCCGCGGCGGACGACAGTCGCCTAGTGGGTGGATGCAGATGGAAATATTCAAGGCCTGGTTCGATCACTTTGTCCATCTTGTCCATCTTTCCCCATGGGGTGGCCATGTTGCCCCATTAAATGGGCGAAATAGACTTTGATACTTTTTCAAACTTTCGCAAATTTGATATGATAATTACAGACACATGGCTGCTAGCACAGTGGTAAATAAATGTCTGAAGTATCTCTACGGCCAAAATAGGAACGAAACAAGCTCATTAAGTCATCGAAAACCACACCATCGTTACGGTGTCCGGACCCCCCCCCCACTCAAGTGGGATGTCTGATATTGTTGAACTCATACCAAAATTCATATTTCTGGAAAGCTCGATTCTTTCTATGTCCATTCTTACCATCAGGTTAGTAAACAATATCACAGGAATGATATTATATAATATTATATTGGACCTTGTTTTTAACAACTTTCAATTTTGGATCTCCAAGAAATGTGTAGGGTTTTGACTGCGAGCGACGTCGATTGGTGCATGGTAATGTATATATTAGGACACGGCAGATAATTCTAGGTACGAACCAATACAAATTTCCTGCGACTTTCAGCCATTCTTGGAGGAAGGTTCGTATTTTACGGCAATGTGACCGGCCGGCGTGGCACCCGTGCAGCCGCAATGGTACAAAGGCCAGTGAGGTTGTGGAGTTATGAACTTGGTAGGGATAATGACAGCCGCAGTTAGGTGGTGGCACCATAGGCGGATCCAGGGGGTGGGGTAAGCGAGGGCACTTCTCTTCTATTGACCTTCGTCGCCGCCTGAAAGTCCGATGCCACCCCCTGAAATGTCGCTTCTTATCCCTTTCCCCTAGGATGCAACTATGAGGGGGGGGTGTCGACCCCATGATAGAATTTGGCGCGCGCCCAATAGCTTTGGGTTCCACCTGATGGTTTTACGCCCCAAAAATTGGCACTCTCGTGTTCCGGATGGCGCCCCCGACCGAGTGCTCCTGATCGAATATCCGGAATCCGCCTATGTGCGGCGCCACGCCAGAACTTGTGAGATCTCGTCGGCTGTTACCGGAGATGGCGTTAGCAGCTCTTCCCGCACGAAAAATAAAATGTTAATGGAACGTAGATTTCAGTGTTAGGCTATAAAATGTAAAACGAATGTCTCATATTGTAACAAGTTATTGTTGCATTAATTGACACCCGTTGTGGTTATTAATCTTATCCCTTACGACAGTGGGTATACGACAGTTTCAGTTGACCACGTTATGAATAAAGTGCCTTATGCTGAATTGAGGAAGTATTCAACACGTTAATGGGAGTATTTCCCAGCCATGATGACCACTCACAGATTATTTCCACAAGCAATCAAACCAGGTAGCGAAACGTGGGGGTGGGGGGTGCATGACACTGTGTACCTTAACGTTTTTTACCGTGCAACCTAATGACACCGTTGTATCATAACATCTGAAATCGCATAAATATTGTTCTGGAAGAAAACTTGCCTTCGGACTTAACTTACCATTAGGATACCTATAGGAAATATTTTTAAAATTTTGACAGTGTTCCATTTCCTTAAATGGAACAATTTTCGAGAAATGACGATTCAATCCCGGATATTAAAATTGGAGGGAGCTGTAAAAGGGTCAGGGATTATATTTTCATGCGCAGTTTTCACAAGCAGATTCAGGAGGCAAGTGGCCTTCGATCATGCATTCAGTATGTCCGCAGTGCACTGCAGCGTCCTCTGGAACTGCCCAGGTGCCCTCTCCCCCTCCCCAAACTGAAACATGGCTTCTGACTGGGTATCCTTCCCAGGTTGCAAGTATTGGTGCCCCTCTGACACATCACGTATTAAGAATTAGTGCCCCTGTCCATATCCATCAGAGCGTTTGCCCCTTGGCTGAAATCTCTTCCATTGGAAGAGCAACGCTTCAGTACCGTTGGACAATTTCAATTTAAAGTGATCTACAATCAGTTGCGGATCTACACTGGTGATTAGACGGGAGAAGGGGGAGGGGGGGCATGGGGACCAAAAAACGTCAAAATAAAGTTCTTAAGAAAACCTGCAAACTCGGATTATTGGGCCAGGACGAATGCCCCTATTGACCTGCCCACTGGATCCGCCCGTGTTCAAGTCAGGAGAAAATACAAATCTCCCGCAAGGAAGCACAACATGCGACGTTTTCACCAGTTTCAGCTCAAATCCTCAGTTGTAGCGCCCATGTATAGCTGACCTCAACTTGACCCAACAACGGCTGTGTCACAGTTCCACCCCTCCTCAGCTGTCCCCGCCCCACGCCCCCGGCGTTGCGCTACAGCGTACGGTGACTTCCGAACTGGTGGGTCGGCTGCCGAACGATACTTATGCAAGTGAGTGTACCGCTTCGTGTGCCTCAGAAATGTTTGACGGTAGGGGCTGCGAAACCTCGTTAGTTTTTTACATTGGAAGTTGCAGTCTGATCCATTTTGTGGTCTGTGTCGAACATTTTTAATATAGCTTCTTCTGACCTGCGTGCGCTTTTAAACAAGGATCAGCGCGAAATAACCATGTAGTAGAAGCACCCTCGAGCCCCAAAGAACAAAAATCGCCACAATCGCTTAATTTCTATTCTATTTCATCTTTAGGCACAAATGAAGGGGTTGAAATAAACGAATCGTATGTAATAATTCAATGAATGAAATGAAGAAACGTATGAAATGAATGAATTGCTATTTGAATTTAAGGGCGCGCCAACCAGTGTGGTCATATAGCGCCCATGAAATGAATGAATCAAATAAATTGTAACAATTAACATTACCAGATCATGATCATGGTATGGGCTTATCAGCCAGATCATGGGCTTATTAGCCATGATTCAGCAGAAAAAGGACAAATTAATCATTATAAATACAAAAGTCCCCCAACACCAATCCAGTCTGGTATTGCACCAGCATGCCACATTCCCCTTGGGCTTGCAGCACACGTCTCTCTCAATGAGCCAAGAGTCGCGGGATCGAGCCCGTCTAGACAGGTTTAGGCACGCCCTAGCCTCGTTAGTTTCCTCTCCCCCCGACGCCATATACCCTCGTAGTTGGTGCGTCGGTAAACCCCAAGCAACAGCAAGCTTGTCACACTCACCAACGTAGGAATATAAGTGCAGTTGAGGTTCGTATCGAAATTTTTTTAGGTGGAAAAGTAATATGAGATAGAAATTGATGAGGTGTAGACTGGCCTGTCTCCTCGAATCCTGATGTAAAAAACACTTCCGAATATACAATCTAAGTGTTTTTTTTTACATCAGGATTCGAGGAGACAGACCAGTCTACACCTCATCAACTTACGATCATGCGCCTCGCCGCAGCACTTCAAACCTATCAACGTTTGAAATAGAAATTAAAGAAAACTGTCTTTACCCAAAAATATCCCAAAACAATCGCTTGCAACGGCCTACAACTGGTGCGAAATCGTCCCTCGTGTTTTTTTCAACTTGTCACCAGAGACAAGCTTTTAAACAACAGTAAAAGTCACGCAAATTTCATTCAACATTACGACGAAAAAAGAAGACACCAGTCCAGTATCGATCAATCAAGGATGAACACGGATGTACAAAAATGCGTCACAAATATAGCACCCGATCATTTCTAGGTTTCTGAGACGTATGGAAAACTCCGGGTGAAACAATTTCAAGGTAAAGAGTGCCAGCTGATATTACATGCAGACAAACAGAAAAACAGTGGCGAAGACAAATGCCACGCAATGCCGGAGTGAAGGAGATCTGGCATGCTTCAGCCTGGGGTAACCTGACACTTCTCAACTTCCATCCGAAACAGAAAGGACACGTTGAGATAAGTGATGTTCTCCAAGACAAATGTACAAAAAGACTCCACATCCATGAGAGATGCTCGGCCAGCGCTGAAAAAAACATCGGGAATCCCACCCCAGTTATTTTCATAGCCATAACGCTATGATCAACGCTAGCACCGGCGTGAGGTTGTGAGGGTGTTTGAATACCCCTGTTTTTTTCCTTGACGGGGCCAGAAAACGGCGACGCGAAGCGCTGGAGCATTTGGCACACCTTATCCTTGATCCGTTGTGTAGATATTCACTAGAATTTTAAGCATTAATCATCTCAGGTCAGGCTATCAAGCCCAGTCAAGTGACCTCAACTCCCTTTTTCAACTCGCGCCAATAAAAACAAGTTTAGCTTATTTATCTAATATTTGTATCACATAATAGAATCAACGCGTAACACAAGTTGCGGTGACAGGATTTTTATATCGATGAGTTAGGGTCAGGTGCGGGTTCCCATGCACCGCTCCGTTGAGGAAAAGAGGAAGTGGTCGAAAATGGCTCTATTTCTGTAGAGATACCGAAGATAGTCTTCTTATTCTCAGAACTGTAGTAGCTTAGGCTACTCCCCAGGGCCATGTTAAATATTTGAACCTGTGACTCTGAAAGGCCACGTGAGATGACTTAAGCAGGTTTTCAAACTTGGAACCACGACTTCGCAGGGGGCAGTGACAATAGGTCAGTCATTTTTTCTACTTTATCGACATGCCCTACTATGGACATCATTACATTCGCCGTAACGAGAAGATTCGAATGAAACCCAAAAATTGACGCCAACTCAACCCACTCTTAGTCAGTGTAAAAATTCTCTACCCCGAAAATTATTTGACCTGTCATGCCCTCGATATTGACCTGATGCAAAAAGTGACCGATAACTTCTTTATCATTCCTTTTGGGCCATCTACCACCGTTCCCACTGTCTTTCGTTATTCCGCCTAGGAGCCAAGATCAAGGAGGTATCCAACCCTCCCCCCACCGGGACGAAAGTGGATCGGAGGCCCACCGGGGCGAGTGTTACGGGTTCTTTACAGTTCCCGTGCTGACATTACCCACGAACATATAGAATACAGCTCCACTGACGTAACGCTGCCGCTGTATGAGTCTGCACTGTATCAGACTGCACCAGGGCGTTGGCGCTGCAGCCTCACTGGAACTGCGGTATAAGCTGCGGCTGCAGCTGATGCTGCAGCTCCGTCAGCTGCAGCACACTGTCCGTCAGCTCCGGCTCAGCCGCGTCAGCTGAGTCAGCTGTCAGCGGCTCAGCAGCAGTGTCCGGCTCTGCTGAGCCGCAGGTGCGCCGGTGCGCCGCCAGCGCCTCCCCGCGCGCAAACGTGCGGCCACAGCTGTCGCAGGCCACACCCTTCCTGCAGGTATGCGTCTGCGTGTGTCGCTTCAGCGTGGACTTGTCCCTGAACTTCTGTTTGCACCACGAACACTCGAACGGCTTGGCGCCGGAGTGGATCAGGCCGTGGCGGGTCAGGTGGGACGAGTTGGAGAACCTGGCGCCGCACACGTAGCAGATGTGCGGCTTGTCTCCGGAGTGCTGCTTCTTGTGCGTGCGCAGTATTCTGGCGTCGGTAAACGCCTTGGGACAGACATCGCACTTAAACGGCCGCTCTCCCCTGTGGTACAGCTGATGCTTGCTGAACCAGTAGGAGTCTGAGAAGCCCTTCCCGCAGTGTTCACAATAGTACGGTTTCCGCCCGGTGTGCTGTACTTTGTGAGTTTTGAGAGCACACGAGTCTATGAAGCGTTCCTCACACTGATCACACTGGTAAGGCCGCTCGCCCGTGTGTGTTCGTAAGTGGCGGTTCAGCACGCATTTCTGACGGAACCGCTGCTCACACAGTTCGCACTGGTACGGCTTCTCGCCAGAGTGGATCAGCTTGTGCTTCCGCAACGCATACACCTCGCGAAACGAACGCTGACACACGTCGCAGGAGTACGGCCTCTGGTTAGTGTGCGTCCGCATGTGGCTCTGCAGCGAGGTCTGCTGGGAAAACGCTTTACCGCACAGGTTGCACTGGTAGGGTTTCACCCCGGTGTGAATGCGCGCGTGTATCCGCAAACTACCGATCAGCGAAAACCGTTTATCACACAAGCTGCAGCTGAAGGGCTTTGTCTGGCCGTGCTCTGTCTTCATGTGGTGGCAGAAGGCCCGCGCCGTTTCCAGCCGCAGCTGGCACTGGTCACACTCCAGCCGCGCGAAGTCCCAGTGCTTCTCCATTCTGTGCCGCCACAGATCGTCCGTTGTCGCAAAAGCCTCCCCGCAGTCACATGCCACGGCCTTGGCGTCGCCAACCCCACCGCCGCTGGCGCCATCTGCAGCGCCAGCGATGGTGGCGCCACCTGCGCCGCCAGCGGTGGTGCCGCCGTCTACGACGGTACCGTCGCACCCCACCAGTAGCGACGGGGAGCCGGGAGCGTGGCGGTGGCGGGCGGGAGAGTCGAGCTCGCCGCCGCCATCCGCTGGCTCCGGCGGGTCGTCGGCGTCACTTATCGCCACCTGAGAACCAGCAGCCACGGTCAGATCGCTGCCGCCCGCCGAAGAACCATCGACACACAATGTGCAGTTTGGAAACAAACAGATGACAATCGCACGCACTTCGTGGCACGAAAGCCATGCGACGTGATCGTTGCGGCAAAAATACCGCTACATCGAGATTTGTAACCGGTAAACTAGCTTTTCGCCAAAAGCCATCTTGGTATCGTTGGCCATTGGCGGACGCAAGGGGGGGCATTCCGGCCATGGCCCCAAAAAAAAACTATCTTTTGCCCCCTCCCAAAACTCGGGTCTGCGCCCGCCCCTATCGTTGGCTGGTTAGTATACACGTTACAAACTTGTATTGATTAGCAAAGCATTCGCTAGCGGCATTAATAAATGTGATAAGTGTGACTATTTTAGTCAGTCGCCGATCTACAAATCATTTTGTCACTGTCTTCCATTGAAAAATAAAATTGCAAAATAACTAACTCAGGGAAGAAATTATTCCATTTTGCTATCATTCTGAAGCTGCAGGTTCGTTTATTCCGACAAAATTTCGCACCGCCTTTTACAGCTAACTGAACATACGAAAAAGAGGCTGAAAACGTAGAAAATGATGCAAAAATGTAGCAGCAGGTTTGGGGACGCAGCGATACTGCACTGCGCTTCTACGTCGCTATTGGAGGTGGGACTTTTTGGAAGAAGCTGGTCCCGGTCCCGATCCAAGTCCTTTGGTCCCCGATTAGTACCGGCGGGGAAGGAATCGGTCTCGGCCTGGTGCCGGTACACCCTTTTCCCTTTTTATTGACTTCGTTCGGTGGAGAGGATCTTCTGAGCTTTTCAAATGACTATCACTGATGGATCCTAGGAACTCTGTCAGCAGCTTATCAACTATTTTCGCAAGTCGGTGAGGTGCACTTCCTATACCAGATATTATTGATCTCATGGTATTCAGGCCTTGTTAAGTTGCGGAAGCAAGGCTCTCCTTTTCGGTAGTTTGAGGTCTTGCTCGAGGTGCCGAAGTTTCCTTTCGCTTTCCGATTCCTTCAGATTTTTTTAAGTCTAGGCTATGTGTTTTAGCAGAACCTTTCCTTTTTAGCATATGTTTGACCGTCATTCAGAAAATTGGCCAGCTTTTCTTCGTAATCACGATCAGCCCGATAATAAGGCACTTTCACAATCGATCTCATTCAGTTTGAAATTCAGCACTCGGGAAAAATCGTAAAATGACAGGTCATGTAACAAACAACTAGTGACATTCGGATCAAGATGCAAACAAAGGATTCGTACAATAATTACTCACAGGACTGTATCTGACTTGGGACCAAACGCACTGTCGCAAAGATATATTGCTGCTTCAAAGGATTGGCAAATGATGCCTCGATCATCAATACATCAGCAGATAGGGGTGAGGAGGTGGGTCATTGTACAGGATAGGAATAACTACGAAGAAAAATCAGTATCTTGGAAAATACAAAACTTCCACTCAACGAAGGGAATCTCCTCCATTGCTTTCCGGAACGTTTTTTTAAGCAATATAATGCTAAATGAATCAAAAGATCAAATAATATTGCCCAATACGTGTCTTTTGCGTCCTGTGTGCTGTCAAACCCCTTCTCCTCGCTTACGTCTCCAGGCCGAATAGTCTATTCGTAGAACATACCCGTCCAAAATAGGCGCAAACAGCCCCTTACTCGCTTACACCAACACACCCGACAAAGAACACTGGCTGGCTTACAATGAAAGTGTCTGGCGAGCAGGCTATGTCACACGTCGGCTGGTAACCCAGACCCGGGCCCAACCACGCTCCACCACCGGCGCAAGCTAAAACACGGCTTGTTTGGCAGCACCATACCTGGAGCAACCTTTTCCCATAATATCTAGTCCATGTTTTTAATGACTAGTTACATCAGTCAGCTAACTTCGATTAGATTTGGCTGTAAATTTTCGAGAACATAGGCTCAGAGTCCAGTCAAACTATTGTTTAACGCAAGACTATGATTGCCTCTAACTGGACAAACGTTTATGGTTGGATCAGGCCGGGTGTAACAGACCAAATGCCGATAACGTTAACAACAGCAACAAAGACAGCAGAATAGCAGTAGCCAGCGCGGATTCCTCAGTCGCTTCACAAGACAAAACGTCGAAACGTAAACAGAAGAAAATCTGAAGTCAGAGAACAAAATAAGTGCACTGAAACAGGAGCACGTTCAGTACATTGAAGACTGGGCAGTTTCGGTCGCGTCGTACCTGGGCGTGGCGTCCGAGGGCAGGCGACGCCTCGCCTTTGCAGGTCAGCTGGGGGCCGACGCTGCTGTGGCGCTGGTCGGCGGAGGGCGCCTCCTCGGCTGATTTCTCTGTCGACGACAGCGTACAGTGGACCGACATCCGCCATTATAAAGCCATACACAGCCAAGCTTAAAGATCGATTCATCACTCATTTGCCTTTATCCTCAATCCCAAATTAATGTATTTAAGTTGAGCACCTCCTGCTACCTCCTAAGACAGACCCACCCGTTGTACTGGTCAAACCATGCCAGCCGTCCTACGACTGACCCTGCCGTTGTACTGGTCAAACTGTGACAGCCGTCCTACGACTTACCCTGCCGTTTTACTGGTCAAACTGTGACAGCCGTCCTACGACTGACCCTGTCGTTGTACTGGTCAAACTGTGACAGCCGTCCTACGACTGACCCTGCTGTTGCAATGGTCAAACTGTGACAGCCGTCCTACACTGACCCTCCTGTTTACTGATCAAACTGTGACAGTCGTCCTACGACTTACCCTGCCGTTGTACTGGTCAAACTGTGACAGCCGTCCTACGACTGACCCTGTCGTTGTACTGGTCAAACTGTGATAGCCGTCCTACGACTGACCCTGCTGTTGCAATGGTCAAACCGTGACAGCCGTCCTACACTGACCCTCCTGTTTACTAATCAAACCGTGACAGCCGTCCTACGACTGACCCTGCCGTTGTACTGGTCAAACTGTGACAGCTGTCCTACGACTGACCCTGTCGTTGTACTGGTCAAACTGTGATAGCCGTCCTACGACTGACCCTGCCGTTGTATTGGTCAAACTGTGACAGCCGTCCTACGACTGACCCTGCTGTTGCAATGGTCAAACTGTGACAGCCGTCCTACACTGACCCTCCTGTTTACTGATCAAACTGTGACAGTCGTCCTACGACTTACCCTGCCGTTGTACTGGTCAAACTGTGACAGCCGTCCTACGACTGACCCTGCCGTTGTACTGGTCAAACTGTGACAGCCGTCCTACGACTGACCCTGCCGTTGTACTGGTCAAACTGTGACAGCCGTCCTACGACTGGCCCTGCCGTTGTACTGGCCAAACTGTGACAGCCGTTCTACGACTGACCCTGCCGTTGTACTGGTCAAACTGTGCCAGCCGTCCTACGACTGACCCTGCCGTTGTACTGGTCAAACTGTGACAGCCGTCCTACGACTGACCCTGCCGTTGTACTGGCCAAACTGTGACAGCCGTCCTACGACTGACCCTCCCGTTTTACTGACCACGCCATGAAAGCCGTCCTACGACTAACCATCCTATTGTACTGGCCACGCTATGAAAGCTGTTCTACGACTAACCCTTCCGTTTTACTGACCACGCCATGAAAGCTGTCCTACGACTAACCATCCTATTGTTGTACTGGCCACGCTATGAAAGCCGTCCTACGACTGACCCTTCCGTTGCACTGGCCAAACTGTGACAGCCGTCCTACGACTGACCCTGCCGTTGTACTGGTCAAACTGTGACAGCCGTCCTACGACTGACCCTGCCGTTGTACTGGCCACGCTATGAAAGCCGTCCTACGACTGACCCTTCCGTTTTACTGACCACGCCATGAAAGCCGTCCTACGACTGACCCTCCCGTTTTACTGACCACGCTATGAAAGCTGTTCTACGACTGACCCTCCCGTTTTACTGACCACGCCATGAAAGCCGTCCTACGACTAACCATCCTATTGTACTGGCCACGCTATGAAAGCCGTCCTACGACTGACCCTCCCGTTCTACTGACCACGCCATGAAAGCCGTCCTACGACTAACCATCCTATTGTACTGGCCAAACTGTGACAGCCGTCCTACGACTGACCCTGCCGTTGTATTGGTCAAACTGTGACAGCCGTCCTACGACTCACCCTGCTGTTGCAATGGTCAAACTGTGACAGCCGTCCTACACTGACCCTCCTGTTTACTGATCAAACTGTTACAGTCGTCCTACGACTTACCCTGCCGTTGTACTGGTCAAACTGTGACAGCCGTCCTACGACCCTTCCGTTTTACTGACCACGCCATGAAAGCCGTCCTACGACTGACCCTCCCGTTTTACTGACCACGCTATGAAAGCTGTTCTACGACTGACCCTCCCGTTTTACTGACCACGCCATGAAAGCCGTCCTACGACTAACCATCCTATTGTACTGGCCACGCTATGAAAGCCGTCCTACGACTGACCCTCCCGTTCTACTGACCACGCCAAGAAAGCCGTCCTACGACTAACCATCCTATTGTACTGGCCAAACTGTGACAGCCGTCCTACGACTGACCCTGCCGTTGTATTGGTCAAACTGTGACAGCCGTCCTACGACTCACCCTGCTGTTGCAATGGTCAAACTGTGACAGCCGTCCTACACTGACCCTCCTGTTTACTGATCAAACTGTTACAGTCGTCCTACGACTTACCCTGCCGTTGTACTGGTCAAACTGTGACAGCCGTCCTACGACTGACCCTGCCGTTGTACTGGCCAAACTGTGACAGCTGTCCTACGACTGACCCTGCCGTTGTACTGGCCACGCTATGAAAGCCGTCCTACGACTGACCCTTCCGTTTTACTGACCACGCCATGAAAGCCGTCCTACGACTGACCCTCCCGTTTTACTGACCACGCTATGAAAGCTGTTCTACGACTGACCCTCCCGTTTTACTGACCACGCCATGAAAGCCGTCCTACGACTAACCATCCTATTGTACTGGCCACGCTATGAAAGCCGTCCTACGACTGACCCTCCCGTTCTACTGACCACGCCATGAAAGCCGTCCTACGACTAACCATCCTATTGTACTGGCCAAACTGTGACAGCCGTCCTACGACTGACCCTGCCGTTGTATTGGTCAAACTGTGACAGCCGTCCTACGACTCACCCTGCTGTTGCAATGGTCAAACTGTGACAGCCGTCCTACACTGACCCTCCTGTTTACTGATCAAACTGTTACAGTCGTCCTACGACTTACCCTGCCGTTGTACTGGTCAAACTGTGACAGCCGTCCTACGACCCTTCCGTTTTACTGACCACGCCATGAAAGCCGTCCTACGACTGACCCTCCCGTTTTACTGACCACGCTATGAAAGCTGTTCTACGACTGACCCTCCCGTTTTACTGACCACGCCATGAAAGCCGTCCTACGACTAACCATCCTATTGTACTGGCCACGCTATGAAAGCCGTCCTACGACTGACCCTCCCGTTCTACTGACCACGCCAAGAAAGCCGTCCTACGACTAACCATCCTATTGTACTGGCCAAACTGTGACAGCCGTCCTACGACTGACCCTGCCGTTGTATTGGTCAAACTGTGACAGCCGTCCTACGACTCACCCTGCTGTTGCAATGGTCAAACTGTGACAGCCGTCCTACACTGACCCTCCTGTTTACTGATCAAACTGTTACAGTCGTCCTACGACTTACCCTGCCGTTGTACTGGTCAAACTGTGACAGCCGTCCTACGACTGACCCTGCCGTTGTACTGGCCAAACTGTGACAGCTGTCCTACGACTGACCCTGCCGTTGTACTGGCCACGCTATGAAAGCCGTCCTACGACTGACCCTTCCGTTTTACTGACCACGCCATGAAAGCCGTCCTACGACTAACCATCCTATTGTACTGGCCACGCTATGAAAGCCGTCCTACGACTAACCATCCTATTGTACTGGCCACACTATGAAAGCCGTCCTACGACTGACCCTCCCGTTTTACTGACCACGCCATTAAAGCCGTCCCACGACTGACCCTCCCGTTCTACTGACCACGCCATGAAAGCTGTTCTACGACTGACCCTCCCGTTTTACTGACCACGCCATGAAAGCCGTCCTACGACTAACCATCCTATTGTACTCACCACGCCATGAAAGCTGTTCTACGACTGACCCTCCCGTTTACTGGCCATCAAAGCCGTCCTACGACTGACCCCCCGTTGTACTGGTCAAACCGTGACAGCCGTCCTACGACTGACCCTGCCGTTGTACTGACCACGCCATGAAAGCTGTTCTAGTAGTATACCGAGCATTAAAAGTATTTTAATTCATTCCGAGAAAGAGATGCCGAGAAAACCAATCAGCAACACTATTCTCACACTTCTAAAACAAGCGTTCTATTTCGTGGGTGGTCGGTGGGGTAGGGTGGGATGGGAGGACTTTACGTTCGGTATGTTCATGGCAGTAACATTGACTGAAGAAAATAATACAGGGACGTCGATCCTTCAGAAAAAGTGTCAATGCACCGCAAAGAGTTATCGACCAAAACATCACAGCCCTTATCCTAGCCCTATCACAGCCCCCTCAAATGACTTGAAACGGCCTTTGAGCGTCTGGGAATTATGTATTTGATTACGGTAACAATGCCTACTCACACAACTCCGAACTTCCTGCATGCAAGACGGTCACGGTACTAAATGTTTTTCTCACATAGCCTGAGCACAATGTAATGAGCAGCTCTTTGCTTTGATTCAAAAGACTATAATAAAAAAATTAAGTCATCATACTTGTTCTACTTTTAGTCCACCAAGAACAGCAGCAGATAATAGTTTTGCGGAAATTCTTCGATATTAAACTTTTGATGCATCTCTCACGCATAATTTTAACTTTGATCGATGTTCCTGCCCAAACCTAAAAATATTTGATGTGTACAACATTCAGAAACTACGGCGATCTATAATGCCCTGTGAAACTTAAGCCCAAGAGCACCCGGGGCTAAATTTCTGGAAATACGCCTACCTGTACACATTACAGTATCACGCAGCTTGAGTATTACGGCAAACGGGAGGCGGGCAGCAGACTCACCTGCTGGCGTGGGCGAGCGCTTGAACTTGTTGCGCAGCACTTCCTGAGTGTCACGCAGCCGGTGACTGAACTCATCCACGTCATTCAGCAAGGAGGCGCAGGCGTCACACACCTGCTCACACCCCGTGGCACTGTAAGAGAGTAAGGGAGAGGGTCAGTGACAAGGTACGCGTCACACATCAGCTCACACCCCGTGGCACTGTAAGAGAGTACGAGAGAAGGTCAGTGACAAGGTGCGCGTCACACATCTGCTCACACCCTGTGGCACTGTAAGAGAGTACAGAAGAGGGTCAGTGACAGGGTACGCGTCACACACCAGCTCACACCCCATGGCACTCTAAGAGAGTACGAGAGAGGGTCAGTGACAAGGTGCGAGTCACACATCTGCTCACACCCTGTGGCACTGTAAGAGAGTACAGAAGAGGGTCAGTGACAGGGTACGCGTCACACACCAGCTCACACCCCATGGCACTCTAAGAGAGTACGAGAGAGGGTCAGTGACAAGGTGCGAGTCACACATCTGCTCACACCCTGTGGCACTGTAAGAGAGTACAGAAGAGGGTCAGTGACAGGGTACGCGTCACACACCAGCTCACACCCCATGGCACTCTAAGAGAGTACGAGAGAGGGTCAGTGACAAGGTGCGAGTCACACATCTGCTCACACCCTGTGGCACTGTAAGAGAGTACAGAAGAGGGTCAGTGACAGGGTACGCGTCACACACCAGCTCACACCCCATGGCACTCTAAGAGAGTACGAGAGAGGGTCAGTGACAAGGTGCGAGTCACACATCTGCTCACACCCTGTGGCACTGTAAGAGAGTACAGAAGAGGGTCAGTGACAGGGTACGCGTCACACACCAGCTCACACCCCATGGCACTCTAAGAGAGTACGAGAGAGGGTCAGTGACAATGTACGCGTCACACACCTGCTCACACCCCATGGCACTCTAAGAGAGTACAGGAGAGGGTCAGTGACAAGGTACGGTCACACACAGGGGCATAGCCAAGGGGGGCGGCAGGGACAGCCGCCCCTCCCTGAGGGCTCGAAGAACCTCCCTGAGGACACGAGCCGCGAAGCGCGGCTCTCCTGCACTATGCTCTGTGGCCAAATTTGGCATTTTATACCAGACAGGGCCCTCTTAAGCCCTCTTCAACACTCAATTCTGTAACAAGCAGGGCCCTTTTTACCCATTAGGGCCCTTTTTGCGCTGTCGCAGGGGCCCTTTCGGGACGCCGCCCCTCCCTGAGCGAAATCCTGGCTACGCCCCTGGTCACACACCTGCTCACACCTCGTGGCACTGTAGGAGAGTACGGGAGAGGGTCAGTGACAATGCACGTGTCACACAGCTGCTCACACCCCGTGGCACTGTAAGAGAGTACGGGAGAGGGTCAGTGACAAGGTGCGCGTCACACACCAGCTCACACCCCATGGCACTCTAAGAGAGTACGGGAGAGGGTCAGTGACAAGGTGCGCGTCACACACCAGCTCACACCCCGTGGCACTGTAAGAGAGTACGGGAGAGGGTCAGTGACAGGGTACGCGTCACACATCAGCTCACACCCCGTGGCACTGTAAGAGAGTACGGGAGAGGGTCAGTGACAAGGTACGCGTCACACATCAGCTCACACCCCGTGGCACTGTAAGAGAGTACGGGAGAGGGTCAGTGACAAGGTACGCGTCACACATCAGCTCACACCCCGTGGCACTGTAAGAGAGTACGGGAGAGGGTCAGTGACAAGGTACGCGTCACACATCTGCTCACACCCTGTGGCACTGTAAGAGAGTACAGAAGAGGGTCAGTGACAGGGTACGCGTCACACACCAGCTCACACCCCGTGGCACTGTAAGAGAGTACGGGAGAGGGTCAGTGACAAGGTGCGCGTCACACACCAGCTCACACCCCATGGCACTCTAAGAGAGTACGGGAGAGGGTCAGTGACAAGGTGCGCGTCACACACCAGCTCACACCCCGTGGCACTGTAAGAGAGTACGGGAGAGGGTCAGTGACAGGGTACGCGTCACACATCAGCTCACACCCCGTGGCACTGTAAGAGAGTACGGGAGAGGGTCAGTGACAAGGTACGCGTCACACATCAGCTCACACCCCGTGGCACTGTAAGAGAGTACGGGAGAGGGTCAGTGACAAGGTACGCGTCACACATCAGCTCACACCCCGTGGCACTGTAAGAGAGTACGGGAGAGGGTCAGTGACAAGGTACGCGTCACACATCTGCTCACACCCTGTGGCACTGTAAGAGAGTACAGAAGAGGGTCAGTGACAGGGTACGCGTCACACACCAGCTCACACCCCGTGGCACTGTAAGAGTACGGGAGAGGGTCAGTGACAAGGTGCGCGTCACACACCAGCTCACACCCCGTGGCACTGTAAGAGAGTACGGGAGAGGGTCAGTGACAAGGTACGCGTCACACATCAGCTCACACCCCGTGGCACTGTAAGAGAGTACGAGAGAGGGTCAGTGACAAGGTACGCGTCACACATCAGTTCACACCCCGTGGCACTGTAAGAGAGTACGGGAGAGGGTCAGTGACAAGGTGCGCGTCACACACCAGCTCACACCCCGTGGCACTGTAAGAGAGTACGGGAGAGGGTCAGTGACAAGGTACGCGTCACACATCAGCTCACACCCCGTGGCACTGTAAGAGAGTACGGGAGAGGGTCAGTGACAAGGTACGCGTCACACATCAGCTCACACCCCGTAGCACAGTACGAGAACACATGGGCAGTATG